>OZ034974.1:8652831-9252831 GCA_964030785.1 Siderastrea siderea
AGTTAGTAAGTTATGGTCATAGGTGCTTCTCTTTTGTAGCACCTAGCCTATGGAACTCTCTTCCGAATAATATAAGAGAGAGCGGCTCGCTATCAGATTTTAAGACCTGTATAAAGACATTCCTTTTTAACAAATTTTATAATTAGACTATTGGTTAGTCAGTTAATTAGTTATTCGGATAGTTAAGTTAGTTAGTTAATTAGTTAGTTTCATTCAAAGGTTTTAATGATCCTCAGTTTTCTTTATTTTTACAGCTTAGTTATTTTATTAGTTAGTTTATTTTCCTCATGTTTCAGATATTTTTATGTTTTTATCAATTTTATTGGTGATACTTCTAAAATTATTGTAAAGTGCTATTGGATAGCACTAGAAGTAGCGCTCTATAAATTCATTATTATTATTATTATTATTATTATTATTTCGGGTAGAAGACACAGAATCACAAAAACTCAAAACAATGAACAGGGGAAAACAATGCCCTACCGTACAATAAAGAATACAATACACGAGTTGTTTTTCAAATTCTGTGTCTTCTACCCGAAGTAAGACCCCAAGGTTGCGATGGTCAGGAAAATAATCTTAGTTATTGCTAAGATTAAACTGGTTTTTATGGCCTTTCTACCAAAGGATTCATCATGCGTGGTCAGTGAAATATGGTTTGTGGTCAGTGAAAGGTCAGGGAAAACCCAGGGAATTTGTTTCATCCTAATGAGTGCAGGCAACCCTGTGTATCTCCCAGGTACGGAAATCTTTTGACATCACAGGGGCATAGCTAGGCAGGTTTCCTCACTGGGGGTCCTTATAAATTAGCAGCTGAGATAGGCACCAGAGTTTCACTGTAGGACAATATTTTGTACGGCGATCAATCACTGAAGTTACAAATCCAAAAAGTGTGACTGGTGTTTTGCGAGTTAGGCATGGGTCGCACTTGGCAAATTTTTGCGAAAGTTAATTGACTTTGCGGTCATAATCTGTCAACAGTGTAGTTTTCCTAGTGCGACCCTAACTTTTCCGGTTCCCAAAAACTTTGAAAATTGGCAAAAACATCAAAGACGCCGTAGTGCTTGGGTGGGGCAGGCAGATTTTGGAAAAATCGAGCTGAACAATAGGAATCACAACGGCAACTGTCAACGCTTGTCAATGGAAGAAAGAACAACATTTACGACACAATCAAATAAGCGTGCATTTCCTTCATTTTGCACGCAGTACTTGTTTAAAATGCATCTAAATGTTGTATTTGTTACGTTTAGCTGTTCGCGAAAGAATTGCTCTCAGTGGTACCGTTGGATCCTAAAAGTCGAAAAATCAAAACATGTTCACACAGGTCGAGAAGCTGACCACTAATAACATTCGTTTCTTTCATACAAGATGCTCAACAAGAAAAGCTGTTACAGCTTTTTGGAAGAATAAAAATATTATTTGATAATCTCCAAACCTTCAATTCAACAGGAAGCAGTTTGGGTTTTTACTTTCGTGCGCAACTGGTACATGCATGGTATACTTCAGTTGACGTTCGGTGTATTCAATAACAATTATCTTCCACGAGTGCGACCCTGCAGTTTACTGCAAAGATTTTGCTTTCCAGTTGCGGTTTCAAAGTTTTGCCCTCGCTTTTGCCAGAAATGTTGAAAACTTTGCTCTAGTGCGACCCATGCCTTAACTGGTTTGCTTTAATAAAAAAATGTGTTCTACTTACTGAATTTTTTGTGGGGGAGGGGGGACACAGACACTCTCGGATCCCCTCCCCATCTATGGCAATGCTCCTGTATAATTATATTCCCTCCCCTGTTCAACCATTAATACAGTCATGTAGTACTATAAAGGGTGAGTCAGAGCATTTACCCAGAAGTCTAATTGAACAAAATTGATTACTGAAAATTAATCAAATGATATGCATTTGATTGAGTTCAGCAATCAACCATTATCCAACACTTAATGTTGTATGAACACATTCAAACCGAATCCAGTTCCATTTTATTCGGACTACATCTCTTGATGCCTGAATAATCATAACCAATCATTATTAAAGAGAATGAACAGGAAGGAGTTTGGTCATCAACTCTTCCGTTGTGGCTCAGTTGATTTTGAATGCTGACCGTTCAGTTCCTGAATGTTTGATTGCATTTGATTGATGTTCGATTGAGTTTGATTACCAAACATTCAATTAGACACCCCATGATTTACCTTTACTTTTACTGACCAGGTTTAGCTGATTTGCATTTAGAAAGTTGAGAATGTACTACTGGGTTTCTATTGGATGTTTTTGTTCTTCAGAAAGCGTCAGACTACTGTGCGAAGTTTCAAGATTAAAACCACTTGGAGCAGAGATGGATCATCCCAAGCAAGCACAGCTACATCAAGTCAAGTAAATAATACAAGATAATTATTCTTTTAATACTTTTGGGGCATTGACTTAGCTTCCAGGCTTTTGCAGGATTTGTATGGGTTGGGCAAAACCTGGAAAATATTATGGGCTCTTTAATGTTTCTTACTTACATGATATTACAAGACCTGCAAAGGGGACAAAGCTAACAACTTGACGTCACCACCCAATGAACTGCAGAAGTAAAAAAAACTTTAACTAGTTTTTTGAGGTGAGCACAGTGGATTATCATAGTGATGCCTTTCAAGCTTTAAAAGTTAATAGACTGAGATTTTTTACCATAAGCCATGTGCAGAATAGCGAAAAGTCCAAACACAATGTGATAAACCCTGGTCGAAGGAAATGGTCCCAGCCGCTTTATGCTACAGAAAACCACAGTTAACCTGTTAAGCCCTAATATAAATAGTGACAACCATCTAATTCTCCTTACAATATCACTATATGATGACATGTGAGCTGATGAGAATAAAGGAAATTGTCACCAAAGATACAATATCTTCAGTTGGCATTTAATCACATTCTCCCAACTAGAAAATATAATTTATAGAGAGAACTGTGAGGAGAATATGCATTTTAATATTAGGGTTTTAAAAGGTTTAAATCCCAGTGGCATATACCTCTTGTAGCCTGTGTGTCATTTCACCTTTGTTTTTTATTGTTCTGATATTTATTGAGGGTTTTATTTCACAGGAGTCACTAAATGATGCGCCAAGGACACAGCATGAACTTTCTACAGTACCCCCAACACCAGATGAGCTGCCCGCTGACACATCTATTGCATTAAACCCTACATCCCCTGTGGTGGAAGCTGCGTCAAACACAGCAGACCACCTTATACTCCCACAAGATAGTTCACCCCCTGATGATGGGAGTCCTGAACATGTACCTGATCTTGTTCAGTTGTCAATAGTCACATGCTCTAGATCATCTAAGAGGAGTCCAGATTCAATTGTACTGGATAGTCCGCAGGCTCAACAGCAAACAGGTTTGGGTGTCGTCTTTAATAATTTCAATTCTTTAAACCCCAGTATCAAAATCCATATTCTTCTTAGTGTCCTCCTCATATTTCCTGTGGTACTAATAAGGAGGATTTGCTTTGACATCATTTCCCAACATCAACATGTGTATTCTGCTCATTGTTCTTCAAATATTTCTTATGGAACTACTTGGGAGAATTTACTTAAGCGTCAATAATTTTTATCTTTGGAATCATTTCCTTCATTCATTCAATTTGTTTTGGCAACAGCAAGATTTAATTTGTTTCTGACAGATGAAGTAGCAAGCATTGCAAGAACTCCAAGTCCAAGGTCACAAAAGGTATTTAATGAATAATAAATAAATGATAAATGGGAATTAGCAGTAGCACATCCACGGGGTGGCTCTTCATCCACTGTGTCCAGATTGAATGGAAATTTAGAAATGTTGTCTTTTGAGGAGAGGAGGAAACCAAAGTACCCAGAGAAAAACCTCTCGAAGCAAGGACAAGAACCCACAACAAACTCAACCCACATCTGATGCCAAGTCTGGAATGAGAGCGGCCATCCCTGCTCCCCCCAGTATTTCTCATGAACACAAGACAATATCATAATGAGTTTAACAATCAGTTGACTTATTAATTAATGCAGGAAAATCGGTGTACACATCTATGTGTATAATAACAGTGTTACTAACTGGGAATTGTTTGTATTAGTGACACTGTTAAACTGTTTTAGACAACTGCTACCTCAGTCAGTTCTAGAGTCGCAAAGTCAAGTCTAAGATTTCACATTTTAGCTAGGGAAACATACTACAGTAGAACCCCAGTACTTATCCTGATTCTTCAGGACCACTAATAAAATAGTCCAGATAATCCAGGGTCTGCATGGTAAAAAAAAGAATGAGTATTTTCTTGACATAACTTGAACTGAATAAATCATGATGAAACAAAATTAAGGTGAGCAATCAGGGTGGTTATTTTCAGAGTCCTGGAAACATTTACAGACAGCTAACATAACTGCACAGCATCTTGACTTTACCTTTTCTGACAATGTTCTCCATCATTTTTCATTAGGGTGGGGGGGGGGGATGGAATAAAGGAAATGGCCTGCCCCAACTAACAACTTACATTTTTCTGCTCAAAGATATTATGGCCACCACTCAAACATGTCAAAGATAAATTGGGAAATCTGAGAAAAACCTAGATACTCAAGATTTGACTGTTACAGTTACTAGCCTCCCACGCAGTTGTTTTTAGATTAGTGGTATTACCCTCCTCAAGCAGGTGTTTGTGGGGAGGAGGCTAAATATGAGTTTCCTAAAAACGACTGCATGGGGGGCTTAGGTTTGACTGCAGTTAGACTTGATTTTTAGTTATTTTATTGATCCACTTCCCTGGACATCCAAATCATAAGCTATAACCTTACCCACCATTTTACTGATTTCACAGACACTGTTAGAAAAGACACCTCTATCCGGTCCTGCGACATTAAAGACAAGAAAACGACAGAAAAGGAAAAGGGATGATGCTGAATCAATGGGAAATAAAGAGAAGGGCTCTTTAGAAAACGAGTATAGAGGTACGCAGAAGATATATTACAAGAAGGGAAAATAGTAGGGCTGCAACAATATACCTGTGTACACCCTACCTGAGTACACTACAATATAAATGTCAGTATTCAAACAAGAAATTGCAATTTTACTATTAAGTTTAACGGTCTTGGTCAGAGTGCATGATTGTAGCATTGTACTTGAATCAAGACAATACTAACAGTAAATAAATATGTCCTATAAACACTGCTAGGACTAGTAATTAATGGACACACATGCACTTGATACATGTACTTTAATTTACTGTATTCAAGATTAAATAAATTTTTTAAGAGAGATTGAGAATTTGTGGAATTGGATTATGGCAGAGCTGTTATCTACTTTCACTTGTAGAAATTAAGTACACTAAACACTTCAACCCTTTAAGCCCCGGCATCTTTATTCAAATTCTCCTTACTGGTCTCCATACATTTCATTGAGTATTAATTGGGAGAACTTGTGAAAACATCAACTGAGACAATTCATCTTAATTTGTTGCTCATTTTCCTAATTCTCATGACCCTAATGTGTTATAATGCACTGATATCATGAGGAGAAATTTGATGCTGATCACTATTAGATCTCAAAGGGTCAAGTTAAGTCACTGTCAATCACTCAAACAGTGTCAAGTGTAAATTTTCGAAGTTAAAAGACAGTTATTTATAAACCAGAAATTGTTGTGTGACTCTTTTTTTTGCCCATCAGAAAATAATTTTGTGAGACTGTTCAATGCTGATCATGGGCGAAAGAGCAGCATGTCGGAGATCACAGACCTAGACGTCATTCTTACAGCTATTGAGGAGGAAGCACTTGAAATAAGGTCTCTATTATTCTTAATGTTAGTTAGAACTCAGTAATTGTACTACCTTTAAAAGTTATTTTCCTGTGGTGCTGTTTATTATGCTGTACAAGGTGGTCCTAACTTTTGAGTCTGTGTTTGAAATTCTAAAGTGTGACCATTCAAATGAAAGCTACTGAGCAGTTCTTTCCTGTGGTGCTATTTTTTATAATGTGTCACGTAGTTTTATTGCTTTTGAGTGTGTGAGGTCCTTAAGTGTGATTGCTAAGGTTAAAGTTGTTCAGGTGTACTTTTGTTTACATATATATATTGCTGTTTTCTTTGATTATTACAAGACCAAATTTTGTTCTTTTTCCAGCTTCATCTTTTGTCATTATTAAATGCAGAGTGAAAGTTTAATTTATTTTAACTTAACCCTTTTGTTTTAAAAGGAATGAAATCAAATCGTCTGTTGGCAGGCAAGCTATTAAGGAGTTCTTCATTCAAATAAGAAAATCGTTCAGCGAAACCGTAAGTTAATTTAATTTGAAAAATTTTCTAGCTTGCAAATTTACAAAACGACACTTCATATTAGGCCATTTCCAAGTTGTTTTTAGCATCTTTTTAAAGGTGTTGTTAAACTGCATACAATTGATTTTATGCTATAGCTGGTCTTGAGACAAGTGACACAAAACAAAATTGTCCAGAGTAAAAATAAAATACATTGCAATAGACAAAATAATAAAAGAGAATTTGCAGAAGAGAGACTAACACTTAAGATGACTTGCCACTAGAAAGTGAATTTTCTCATTTGAAAGTAAAAAAGTAAAATGTTTAGATCACCACACTTCCCTAATTTCAAAGGTAAACTTTGGGCAATGCTGAAGAAATGCTACGGTAATAATTTATGATTAAAATAAAACTATAATTAAAAGCAACCCCTAGACAATAATTTTCTTTCTTACAAAAAGATGAATTTTCATTGTTTTTGCTGCCTGCCATGTTGGAGGATCAATCAAGTAAGAGCCTGTATACTTCTGAGATCTTATTCCAGTACTATGTCTCTGAACGTAATGACACTGTGTTCTGTTTTGGAGAGTTAAGTTACTTTTTGAAATTTGTAATCTACTTTCCATAGTGGAAAACGTTGTCAAAAGTTAGCATCAAGTCATGAATTATTTATCCCAGCAACTTTCCTTGACACCTTCCTTGACTTTGTTGGTTGCAAGGGTAACAGCCCAATCTCATACAATTATTTTGCAGATTGACATTTACAGAGAAAACCACATGCTGAAATCTGATGTGAGAAAGGTATTTCTGCACGAAAAGTAGACAACAAAATGATGCATATAATAATATTATTAATTCAAATGTGGGCCAGTTGGAGTAGTGGTTAAAGGATCAAACTTTCTCTCAGGCTTTTGGTCAATGGTGGTTGCCAGAGGCTGAATGTATGAAAAACAATACAATCTGTGAACTACTGAAGAAAGAATGTCACAGATGAAACTTAAACAGTTGCAAAAAAAAAAGCTTGAATTCGTGCTACATGTATGTTTTTAAAGACAGACTGTTAACTTCAAATTGCAATTATGTCTAACAGCATGTTATAAGTAGTATGTGGTTTTATTTTTCCAGGCAAAATTAAAAAGTAACAAACTTCGTAAAGATCTCCTCAGTGTACAACAAAAACGATCAAGGTAATGCTGATTAAAGCAATAAATTAATTATTAAGTAGTACTACAAATACACTGTTCACAAACACCTTTGTGGTTCCTTTCTGTTGTGCTGTTGCCTGGCAACTACATGCTTCCTTCACAAGATTTTTTTCCATCCAGGTAAAAAAGGGTACCAATTTCTGTTTTTTTTTTTTCAGGTTAATTTAATTATTTTTAATAAGTTCATTTAGCTGATGGTTGCTGTTAATTTGGTTGTTAATTTTTTAATAATTAAGATTCATAACAATTTGGTAAAAACATTCAATCATCAGTTGAGGTTTCAAGTTCAGAAAACCGGGAGTTAGGCAACGAATCAGAATTTATTATTATTATTATTATTATTATTATTTCATTATCATTATTATTATTATTAATTTATTATTATTATGATGATTATTATTATTAAATTATTATTATTATTTAGTTATTTATTTATTTACATATTTACTTCAGCCTTAAAAAATTGGGTTGGTCAGGTATTAGGAAGTAAAACATGTCATTCAAAGTGGAAGTTTTGTTTTGCAGAATCTCAGCAAAGCTTGAGAAAAAGAAAAACAAACTGCAGGAAAACAGTGACAGACAAAAGGTACTGAAACAAATGAGTGTGCAGCTGATGTAAGCTCATATAAATGGCTATCAATTTATGTCTGTTACAAAATCTTTTAAATTAAAATAATATTATGTACACTAGTGTAGCATATGATATAAACATAAACAAAAATTCTTCCTTCCAGTTTAATTGTGTGGCTGGTTATGTAAGCCCTCACAACTCTGGTATTTGTGATCCTATAATATATTATGTCATATTATATTGCATGATCTTCATTCAATCTATGGGCCTCCTGTCCTCTAATTTGTGTTTCCTAATTTATCTTAGGCTCTGGAAGAATTCAGCTCATTTTTGGTCAAACTTGAGGCACTGCAAAAAGAGTGCAGAAAAGATGTGTCGTCAAAGAAAACATCCAAGCTGGTGAGTGCATGGGTATCAAATATTGTTGCATAGAACAGAATCTCTGCATTTGTGTGTGGGGTTTTCTAGATTTTTAAGAATTCTTATACTTTGGTGGGTTTTCAGCTAAACTTCCTCAATCTTCAAAGATTACTCACTCTAGACTTATAGATGTTTTCTCTTTGGCTATTATATATATAATAATTTTATTATAACTGATACACAGCGATAACATTGATTTTTGTTTGCTTATTTATTTCAGGACTTTGGGACAGTCAGTAACCTTCCCAGCTTACTAATTGAAGGACATGGCTTATTGACAGCTGTCAATCACCTTAAATCAGCCAATGACAAGTTGCAACTTCCAGAGACAGTAACAGAGATCTAGAGTTTATTTTTGATCTGAAAATAATATAACTGCATTGTTTGTATAAACTGTCATGTGTTATATTGTAAATAAAATATGAATGACAGACTCCAGTGCCCGGGGACCTTAATATCATTACCTGATAGTTGTATTCAGCTTCACATAGCACAAAATATTTTATTGTAAAGTTGAAAATGTAGCACAATTCTAAATAGAACACCTTGATCTTGAAAATCTAACACTGTGCATTGTCATTGCAACATTTGTGTTGTAAATTAAAATTCACTCAAATGCTGAACTTGTGATAACAACAACAAGATAATAATCTCATAATTCTGTGAGATGAATACATTTGTATTTTGTGTTTATTTATGTTCCATAACAACAAAGCCATTTGTGCTATTTGGAAAGTGTAAAATACTCTATGATTTTTTTTATTTTTCCTTTATGAAAGTTGATACACAATTCACCCACACCAAGCATTTAAATGATCTACATTTCTTGAAATGCACCATTTCCACTCACAATTTCCTCAAATCTGAATGAATCCATAGTGGAAAAACAACTATACGCCTGAAAAGTTCCATCTTTCCCAACATTTATCACCATAAACGGCAACATTTTGAGCTTCTTGTACCGGAAATCAAATGTCGGTATTCGACTGCCGACCTCTGCACAAAAATACATGCAAATATTTCATCCCGCTGTTCACGTCTCATTGGACAATTCACACAATGTCGCGAACATGACAAAAACTACTGTGCTGGTGTGCGACGTTTCATGTTTAAAGCATGGCTATTTGTTCTTTCTCACCGTGCACGCCTCCCCGACACAGTAGATTTTGTCTTGTACGATTTATTTAGCATATTTGCATATATTTGTGCGCAGAGGTCGGCTGTCGGATACCGACATTTGATTTCAGGTATAAGAAGCTCAAAATATTGCCGTTTATGGTGACAAATGTTGGGAAAGATGGAACTTTTCCAGCATATAGCTGTTTTTCAACTATTGATTCATACAGGTTTGAGAAAAATTGTGAGTGGAAATGGCACATTTCAAGAAAGATGGATCATTTAAATGCTTGGTGCGGATGAATTGTGTATCACCTTTCATAATTATAATACTAAATTAGGAGCAAAAATTAGAAAGACGGTTATTCTCGCTCAGAGAGCGAATTTTTGCCCTAGATAGCAAATACGTAAGGTATAAACAAAGAAACACTGTTTATTTCATAAAATTTCATTAATTTGCAGTCATAACTCGAGCTTTGGCTACCTGTGATGGAAATATCAAAATAGTGTATAAATTTGAGTGGATATTACATTTTGAGGGAACATGTACTACCCCAGTGTAATTAGTCAGAATTTATTTTTATAAAATTATGTCTTTGGAAATGCGGTTTTTACTGATTTTTTTTATTATTATTTTTAATTTGATTTCTCTATATATATATATTTCATGAAACCCAGGCACTTCGAAGTATACTCCCCCACAAACTCACACTGGGTGAGCTGTGGCCCACAACTGGCCTGCAACAGTATACCATCTTAATTTCCCATGATGCACTTGTTTAACAAACACCTTTTTCAAAGTCGTATATGGTCTGTGAAAGCAACTCAGGTGTCTTTAAGCTATCAGTGGTCTCCCTCGCGCAGAATAGATGCATTCAAAGAACATCAAAAGTCTAAAAATATCGTTTTCAGCTGATTTCTTTGTTCCTACAGACGCCACGCGAAAACCAGAAAGACGCTGTGCCAAATATGGAAGGGGCTCTTTGTCTGCTTCCGGCTTTTGATTGGTTCAATCGCGGGTTGATTGACGGACAGCGCCAGCTAGCACTGCACGCTCATTTTCGCTTTGCTTAGCGCGAGTTTGTCCGTGACTGTGTGTGTGTTCTGTGTTCGGATAAAATCAAGATGTCCGGCAGAGGTGGAAAGGCAGCCAAAAGAGCTAAGGCAGTTTCCCGGTCAGCGAAAGCTGGCCTCCAATTTCCCGTCAGCCGAGTTCATCGATACTTGAGGCAGGCAACACACCACTATCGCATTGCATCGGGGGCTCCCGTGTACCAAGCGGCCGTCATGGAATATTTGACGGCGGAGATTTTAGAACTCGCAGGAAACGCGGCTCGGGATAACAAGAAAACTAGGATCATACCCCGTCATATTTTGCTTGCTGTAGCTAACGACGAGGAGTTACATCAGGTAAATATTTCGATCTTAGGTAAATGTGCTCGTAAGTTAAATGATCCTACACGAAACTGATTTCGAGATCAAGAGCCGAGTTTTATTGACTACTGACAGATGGTCTTTGCGACTAGGTTTACAAAGGCTTGCGAATCGATCTTCGAGTTTGTCTTTCTTCTAAGTACTGACTTGCTCTCTGTATTTTTTCTGAAGAGGATTTGACGGTAATAGGAGACCAAAACGTCGACGATTACTTTGCGGTACGTTTTGGGTCTCTCGTGCCACCATGAAATGAAGTGAACTAATGCGGGATCACTGATGCTTCTGAAGGCAAAGTGAAGTTTATACCGTGCGATTTTTATTGCCAGATTTATCTTTGAACGGCTTCTCACAGTATGGATATTAAGCAGTAAATTCTTAGATTGAAGAGTTGTTTTTGCTTTAAGGGTAGTTTTCATTTTCCCGATCCTGATTTCAAACAAGTGGCTTTATCCCTGCACGAGTACAAACGGGTGTTCTATAGATCACCTTGCACGCGTTAGTTGGCGTTACAATAGTCGAGATCGTTATCAATACTCCACAAGTTCGAGTAGAAATATCCAGTGAATAAACCATCAAAATAATCAACTAAACTGCAAGCAAGTAATCTGTGTTTAGATCCCCTTCACATCTCATTTTCTTGTCGTGGGTGGTTTTAAGGCAAAACTTTGTGTCAGCCTTTCACGTTTTAAATTCATGTTGATGCAGTCATTGTCTGCCTCGTTTCCGGGAAAGCTGTTGTAAACAGGGTGGCATATCATTCTGTACCCTTAGGTATTCAGATGACTAAATTAAAGGAACAGCACTGGGACCTGTTTGTATAAAGGGTACCCCAGTGTGATATTTCCTGTTCTTATAGGGAAATTTCAACCTGGCTATGAAAGTGAAACAATATATGTGGTCACGCAATCATTCAAGTGTAGAATTTTTAATGCAGTATTATGTATATGACCCATTTCACTTGCTAGGCACTTGAAGACCTTTGTTCAGATGCTGCACTACACTCTTTCCTGCCATAGTCATGATAGAGTGCAGCATGGCATGTGTGTTCTATTGTCCATCCCACCAATTTATTTACTAAGTATGGTAGGCTAGGTCTTTAAGAGCCCAGTTGCTCCTAACTATCAGAGACTCGTCATTACTCACTACAGTCAAAGCTCTCCTTGCAACCACTCTCGTAAGCGACCAGCTCTAGTTACGACCAGCATTGTGACTTGTCACTTAAACTCTGTAATGAAAAGCTCTCGTAAGCGACCACTCCGGTAAGCAACCACGACCACTTTTGTGAATTACCAAGGGGCTTTTTCCTTTGTTTTAAAGTTCTCGTAAGCGAACACTCGGTCAACACTTTAATAAAAGCAACTGGTTCTTGTTCAAATTTAGAGTAATACATAACACAAGTGCTAACAGTTCTTTGACTTGTACCTACGCGGACCTCTTCTGTGATAGGCAATAAAAACTATTTAATATTATTATTGAAAACTATTAGTAACCATTAATATAGGCCAAGCTTTACGCTAAAAGCTCTTGTAAGGGGCCATTTTCTATTGTTTCATCATGTGGTTGCTTACAAGAGCCCATTCTCGTAAGCGACCAGCTCTAGTTGCGACTACTTTTCTGAATTCCCGAGGTGGTCGCTTACGAGAGCTTCGACTGTATTTCTAAAATGACCAGTCGCCTAACTTTTATTAATTTTTCTGACCTTGGTTATCAGTGCATGTTCACAAGGCAAACTGGAGTAAACAAAGCCATTTTAAAGGAATTTGATGCACTTTCTGCTTTCAAAATTTTTAAGGGGATTTATTATTCAACTCTGCAGACCTTGTTGTTTGACTTCTTGGCAGAAAATTTTCCTTGGCAAATCAAAATTCCTCGATTGTGAAAGTGATAAGCTGATTGGCCATATATGTAGTCAAGAGGTTGCGATGTGATGACTATGTCATCGCATCGCATTTATGTTACCGTACAATATTAAAATGTTGCTGAGATTTTTCTCCCCTACACAACTTCTCGTGGCTCTATGATCTGCTGCATCATCAGCTGTTCTGTCTTCAGAACGACTGACTTGTTGGCAATAGCTAATTCACATGTTTTCTTTTACAAGTTACTGAAAGGAGTAACAATTGCATCTGGTGGTGTTCTCCCCAACATCCACCCAGAGCTCTTAAAAAAGCGCAAAGGTGGAAAGCTCGTAGCACCTGAAGAACTAAAACCAAAGAAATCAAGGGTGAGCACAGCATCAAAACCAGGGACATCAGGAAAGAAGATACCCAGTCCGGCCAAGAAGGCACCTCCTGCTAAAAAAGCACCGATCTCAGCTGGTAAAGGCAAAAAGAAAGGGGTAGGTTTTATGGCCTCAACAACTGAGGACACTTTGGATAAGATTACATTGTCTGTTAAGTGAATGAGCTGCCTTGTGTTTTATGACTTAAATTTTGCAGTATTAACAGTAGTGGAACCCAACATAACGAAGAGCCAAGGGACTGGCAAAGTGTGTTCGTTATAACAGGGTTTGTTATATCAGGGTTGTTTTCCATACTTTTTACTATTACTGGGCCGAAGAATGTGGTTCGTCATAATGGGTTATATAGGGGTTCATTATATCTAGGTTCCACTGTATTGTGTGATGATAACATATGGTGTGGCAAAAGATTCACAAATTTTTCATCAGTTATAATTACGGAAGCCTAATTGTAATTATGGAAGCCTAAACCTAATAGACTAAGTCCAGTTTTGCTAACAATGTAAATTTCTAGTGAACTAAAACTATTATGAAATAATCTTTGGCTTTTAGTGGACAGGATCAAAATGGGTTCCAACTTGAAAAAATTAGGCCAATTTTTTTCAAGTTCTCATCTTGCTTCTCCTATAAAATTGGTAGAAACTGATTGTGGCTCATTATTTCTTGAAAAATCTACTTGGTAGTCCAATTCATTTATGTAGCATATTTTTTATCCAAAAAACAAGAGGAACTTTGTGATTTTACCTCTGGGATAGGGTGGGTGGGTGGGTGGGTTTGTGGATGGGAGGGCAGGTCATAACAGTAGCTTGCAGAAGTATCATCAAGAAAGGCTCTACCCCATTGCCTTTACTGTATTATTTTGATTTATGTTGACATCTCCCAGACTATGTACCATAATATTTAAGTCTACATCTTGTAAAAATCCTTTATTCCTTTATTTTTATTTTTAGCCTGCCGCAAAGAAGGGAGCAGACAAGTCTGGACCTGGAGCAGGGCTGACTGTCTTGTCAGAGAAAACTCTCTTTTTGGGCCAAAAGGTGAGGATGAAATCCTATAAAGAAGACTTGTCAAATCTCCTGGATTATGTGAGACTCCATCTTCCCAGTTTAACCCTGGAAAAGCCACCAATTTCTCCCAATAAATATCAGGTTGAATTGGGTTAAAATTGGCAGTGTTTTCCCTAATATCCAATGCCCTCGTGTAGTGACTTTTACAAAACTAGTATGTTTTTTATGCTTTCAAAAAATGGTGGCTTAGTGAAAGTAACAAAACTGCTGACTTCAATTTTGTCACTGCTTCAGTTGACAGTTATCCAAGGAGACATTTCACAAGTGGAAGCAGATGCCCTTGTCCATCCAACCAATGCTACATTTTATCTTGGTGGTGAAGTGGGTATGTACATATATTATATCTTGTGACTTTTTGTTTCATTATATATCTGGTGAAGGGACAGAACTTTCTTGTGGTGCCTCTTATCTCGGCGTACAAGGAGCGTGTAACTTTGAGTCTGTTGTTGAAATGCAACTGTGCGTTTTATGTAATTTCCTGTCATGCGTTTTATTATGGAAGCTACACATGCTCTGATTGGCCAAACACCATGCTTTATCAGTGTTTAAGACATACATCTAGAAAAGTAAGTATAAAGTTGCAGCTGACCCAATGAGGCCCACACGGCCAGACCTAAACCCAGTTTCTGTAGCATGAAGCAACTGAGAGTATTGCTACTCCCCCCCACCCCACCCTGGATGGGTTGCTAGTCCATCACAGGGCTACCCCAAGCAGTATGTCCCTGGAACCCATTTTATACACCTGGGTGAAGAGAGACAATGTTGGGGTCAAGTTTCTTGTCTAAGGAAACAACACGATGGTAGGAACTGATCCTCAAACCACTGACCTTTAGATTTGAAGTTCAACATGCTAACCATTACATCACTGCGCCCCTGCTCAGACATAGAAAAGTGTGTTCAATTGTTTGAGAGTTGCGTTCCACAAGACAAAACTAGACTTCAATTGTAAGCTCGGGTTCTTGGCGTGTAATTATCTGCATACATGTATTATTGGTAGAATATATCTAAGAATGCACTAAACAAAAGATCTGGGGGGGGGAAAGATAGAAAAACACGGAGTGAAAAATAAAGTTTTGAAAACTTGCTTGATTTCAGTTTTCACTTTAACATAAATTCTATGTGAACCTGTCCAAACAAACTCAAATGTACACCACTTTTTTGTTTTCTAGGATCAGTGCTAGAGAAAGCAGGGGGTGCAGAATTCAAGGAGGAGGTCAAGAAATTGTCAGAATCCCATGGACCATTAGAACTAGCAACAGGTAAAAATTCCATCAGGTATAAAGGGATTACAAGTTGCCATGGAAAACTTTGTCAAGTGCCAGAAGCTTAGAGAGATGGCTCTTTGAGAGCCCAAACTGTAAATTAAAGAGTTTGGTGCAAAACTATGCTACAGTGTGAGAACAAATTTGGAGCAGAAATCCAAATTCCTTCAATTTAGCTACACTTTGGCATAAAGGTTGGTTATCGGTGAGTGTCATTCCGATATTTCTTGACCTGATGGCTTCAATTGAACTTCAAGGTTAAAAAAAAAAATAATTTCAGAAGTTCGACCTGACCTGCGTGATAACCTGTCTGCATAGATAGATAGATAGATAAACTTTATTTTAACACGATAATAATAAAAGCTAAAAGCTTGTGGGGTCGTGTATTTAAATTTAAATTAAAATTACAATTAAAATATCTAAAATTACAATTCTTATGTTTACAGTAAAATTAATTATTTAATTAATTACTAACTAGAACTGTTACTATACTAGATGATTAAAATAAACTAACTAAAGCTAATTATATATAAAATCACTATGTCTGTGGCGGGTTGTTGAAGCCGACAGGGCATTAAAATTAAAATCTTTAAAATATGCTCTATTTACAACATGCTTTCTTAGCTCTAAAAAACTTGAAAAACTCTTCTGTTGATTGTGGTATTTAACAATGTTCCAAAGTGCAGATCCCTTGTATCTGAGTGAATCCTTCATGAATCGCGAGTTGAATCTTGGTATCGAAGATAGTTGTTTTCCTCGGAGCGAATAGCCGTGACTGGAGTTGTCTAGTATCAATTTCATCAGAGGCTTGGGCAGGCTGTCGTTGTTTGCCTTATAAAATAGCCTAAGGATGTCGAGCTTATAATACAGGGAAAAGGTAGACCACTGATCATATTTGAGCACTTCATTTGACGGCATGTCCTTGGGCAAGTTGAAAATGATTCTTGCCGCCCTACAATGTAGTCTTTCTATAGAGTCTAGCATGTCAGAGTTACAACACGATCCCCATAAAACTAAACCATATTTTACAGAGGGTAGTATCACTTTAAAATAAAAGTCCTTTAGCACGGCCTTTGGGAGAAATCTGGATCATTTCAGTAAGTTCAGCTTATTAGCAAAACTTTTCTTGGTCTCTAGTGCATGAGGTACCCAGCTTAGGTTACGGTCGACAGTCATACCCAGCAGGCGCGTTTTTGTAACGCATCTAAGAATTAAGGTCCCTAGTTGTATTGGTGCATATGGCCCCATCGGGGTTGCTTTACTGAGTAACATCACTTCACTCTTTCCTGGATGAGGTGTTAAACGATTTGTTAGACACCACGTGTATACGTCCTTCAGGGTCTTGTTTAGCTGCACAATAGCGGTGTCTATCGAATCTCCTATGCAGTAAGCGGTTGTGTCATCTGCATACATATACAAGGACCCCGAGCTGACTGAAGCAGGAAGGTCGTTTGTAAATAGCGTGAATAAGGTCGGTCCCAGCACCGAACCCTGGGGAATGCCGAAGGAAACCTGTGAGTGTTCCGACTTGACTCCATTTAATACAGTAAATTGTTGTCTTCCACGTAAGTAGCTCTTTAGCCAGTCAAGAAGAGTGCCGGTGATTCCGAAATCTCGGTTTAACTTCGTCTCCAGTATGTCATGGGAAACACTATCAAAAGCTTTCTTAAAGTCAATAAAGGCCACGGCCACCGCCTTTCCTGAGTCTAGAGCTGTTCTCCACGTTTCTGTTAAGTGCGTCAAAAGTAGTCTACTGTTCTAGAGCTAGTTTGAGCATGTTAAAGTAAAAGTATGCAGAAACATACATGTGCACGTTTTTGCTTTCCACTGTCGTATGCAACATTTTGATTGAAGCTATGACTCGTAGGGTTTTAAAACATGTTTCACGTTGTGTGCAATGGTCATAAAGATGTTGTACGTCTGATTTAGGTGACATGATTTGTGTTACAGACATGATGTGAGCAAGTTGCATACAACAGTTTTGTAAGCAAACATCGTACTGTCTTAATCAGCCCTCACAACCAGTGGCTGGCTGTTGAATAAAATAATTTTTTGCTTCTTAGCTGCCATCTGTGATGCCCATAACTTGCCGGCACAGTATGTCATTCATGTCCACAGCCCAACATGGGGAAATGATCAATCCACTGAGAATCTGGAAAAAGCTGTTAAGAATGCACTGACTTTAGCTGACGAGAAAAACATCAAAACAATCGCTTTCCCATCCATTGGAAGTGGGGCGTGAGTATAAAATGTTTTATAATACATGTATGTACCAGCAAGGCTGCTGGCTATGAAAAATTAAAGAGAGCCCTTCGGGCTCCGAAGCTTAAAAATTAAGGAGCCCGAACTTAAAGGTTGGGAGCCCAGCCAATGACGTCTCCTACCAGTATTAAATATTTTGCTAAAATTCAGTGAAAAGGCTTTAAAATTCTGTTAGAAAGAAGTATGATCGGCGAATCACATCTAGTAAAGATTATTGAGACCCACAGTACACATTCCATAGAAACAAGTGTTTGAAGCAAGGTGTACATGTATCACAATCTACTTTATGATCTTTGGGATGAGAATGTTAAGTAAACGGCATGGAAATTTGGTCGCCCACACTCGTAACTTAGGCGCTCCAGGCTGCCAGGCTCCTGTCAGGCAGCAGCCTTGGTACCAGGAAGTATAGTAAGTCGAGATTATAACATTAAGAGAAGGGGATTTATTTAGCAAAATCTGGTGATCGCATACTATGAAATAATATTATTTTATAAGTGCTGCTTTCAAAGTTAGCATCCATATTATTTTATGTTGTATTTTTTTTTTGTATTTTTTTGTTCCAAATGCCACCAGCAGCAAAGGTTCCTTCGTCTTCATATAGCATCCTAACAAGGCTTTGGGCATAAAATGTTGCAAAAGTGTGTTACTTTTTTGGGTGTATTTCAGCGTTCAAAATGTAAACAGTGACATAAAGAGTGCCCTTCAGAATTGAGAGTTTACCCTTAAATTCCCAACAGTTAACAGAATCTAGCTTCTCCTTGCAATATCATTGCATCATTCAAAAGATCATGGGAAGACATCTTGATGTTTTAAAAAAAAATTCTCCTTTGTGAACCATATGATAGGAGGCCAGTGAGGAGAATTTGCATGATGATATTGGGGCTTAATCCTTTAAGCATTAATATCCACATGCATATTCTCCCCGCTGTTCTCCATATGTTTCTTATGTTAATAGTTTGGAGAATTTGATTAAACATCAGCACATTTCATGTCTGGTCATCATTTCCTTTATTCTCATGACCTGTATATTTGATCAACTTGTGATATTGTAAGGAGAAATTAGATGCTTGTCACTATTGGGGCTTAAACCTTTCACTCCCAAGAGTGCCTAAAATCAAAATTCAAGACGAATCCCAAATTTCATTTGTAAAATACTGAAATATAAAAAGTGTCACGTGAAAGTACTGCTGAAGAGGTTTCATTTGAATGGTAACACTATAGGATTTCATCCACAGACCCAGATGTCAGAATCACCTGAATGTCTCCATAACTGACTCTGGGAGTGAGAGGGTTAAAGGATTGAAGGGCTAAGCAGCCCCCCCCACCCCCCCCCCCCCCCCGGTGATCCACCTGGCTTGAGTTAACCCTTTAAGCCGTGATATCAAAATGTATATTCTCATTACTGATCTCCATACATTTGTTATGAAATTAGTTAGAAGAATTTGTCTAAGTATGAAGACCTCTTATCCTCTGTGATCACTTCCTTTATTCTTGTCACTTGAATGTTCAAACAAGTAGTGATCATGTAAAGAGAAATTTCATTTTCATCAGGGCTTAGGGCTTAACTCTTTCACTCCTGCAATGGAGACATAAAGGTGATTCTAACTTTTGAGCCTGTGGATGAAATCCTATGGTGTGACCATTCAAATGAAACCTCTTCAGCAGTACTTTCACATCGTACTATTTATATTTAAACATTTTACATAATTAAATGTAAGATTTTTCTTGAATTTTGATTTTAGGTACTCTTCAGAGTCAAAAGGTTAAAGGATTAACTGACAACCTTACTGACTTTTTTCTGTGTCCTTTTGTTTTGAAAGCAGCAACAATTTCCCCAAGCAGACAGCAGCCCAGACGATCCTTAAAGCTATTTCCAACTACTTCGTGTCTGTCATGGCATCTTCTCTGAAGCAGATCTACTTCGTTTTGCATGATCCAGAATCCATCGGCTTTTACACTGTGGAACTAGCACGCCTTGATTCATAGGATTTGCTGGCGGTCTTGAGCTATTTTGATTTTTTTTTCGTGAAGAAGACTCGTTCTACTGCTAAGGTTGAACCCATGGGATAATAGAGAACTTAAGCTCAGATGTTTGCAAGTCACAGACAACAATCAGAAGTTAAATGTTACCTTTGTGTCATTGGACTTTTTGGAAATTTCTTCTTTAGGTTTCTGGTATCTTGCTGTTGTGGATTCGATGGCATGAAAATGTATCAAAGGAAAACATTCAACCTCCGGTTGTCATCATTGCCTGTAAAAGTATGTGGTTAAATTCCCTAAAATTAGTTTCCTGGCCAAACAGGCTTCCCAGTTGATGGTTTAGCTGAAACACACAAGAAATGCATTTCGCTTAAATAACTAACACAAGCTGTACTGTTTGAAAGCTTTCTCCCGATTGGTGACACTTCAGCAATTCTTCGTCATCCTCCAAATAACAAAGGTTTCCTTCATTGCGCCTTAGTACTGTGCAAATCCAAAAACGGTTAACACTTGTAGTAATATTGAAACAACTATAAAGAAAAAAGAGAAGATAAATTAAATTGCCAAAAAAAACCAGCCATAAACCATTTCTGTTTTGCTTTTTTTCTTGCAGTTTAGCTCTCTCTCAAAGAAGAGCTGCCAAGATTGAAAAATCAAACTCAGATAACTGTGAACAGAGGGTTTAGATTCAGTACAAAGTCAGATGTGCTTCAAAAGTACAGCCTGATTTCCCAACGTTTAGACACCTATTACAGTTTCCCTTTCATCATGTCTGGAACACTCTTCATTACCCAAAAGGGGTGGTGGTGGTGTGTGGACTTGGAAGCCCTTTTGGCCAGGGGTATTTGTGTATCCTTGGTATGCCATTGTCAGTCGCTCACATATATGCTTGCAAACATCTACCAAACGTTGTTGCTCAGTTGAAGTAAAAAACCAGAGAAATAAGGCATCTTGTGTAGGTACGACAGGGGACCTCCCCTTTTAGTCTCTGCAACCGTTACGTGGTCGTCACACAGTGAATTTCCCCTTTGTATAAGCGTTGCATTGTGATGCAACGCATCCTGGTCGTGCAAGGATGTCACGCGATACAATCTGTGGAGAAGCATTGTGTGACAACTCTAATAATGGCTGCTAAGGATCTGCTGAGTCTCTAACAAGGAAACATAGCTGAGAGGGATGGGTATGCCATTTGTTGGAAAGTTTATTGTAGAGTGTTGGATCAGAAAGTCAAGAAACCAGTCGAGTTTAAAAACAGCGAATAATGAAAAATTCTACATCATATGAAACGTTAGATATTCTGATGAACTCTCACTTTTGAGCGTTAGATTTTGCTTTTTGTAATCAAAGTGTGAATGAGAGAATAAAATCTAAATAAGGATTTTAAAAAGATGACTTCACAGTGACTTCGTCTGACTTTCAACATCTGAGAAACAGGCTCGCCAAATTCTTTGGTTAGAAAGACGGCATATCATGTTTATGATGTTCTCTGTTTAAACGACTTATTTCAGAAGGCTTTTGTCCCTTGTTCTTTGCATGTTAAGAGGAGTTTTCTAAGTCATGAAGTCGTGTAACGTAAAGTTAGATATTTAAGCCACTCATTGTTTTGTAGACAAGAAAGCAGAAATGTCACGACCACCAACTTTCTGTAGAAGAAAAGACATTTTGAACTGAAAAAATGTCAAAACGTGTTGCATGTTCAGTTGTAGAATTGTCATTTTGAAAGTTGTCTCGCGATGTTTTCGCTGTAAAATTCGTTGGAACTGTCACAGTTCGTCTTCTTTTTTGACAAACAAAAGTTTAATTTATCGATATTTTTAACCATTATATTTTTTATCTTTTCCTCAACATCGAAACATCTGTCATAGCAATTAGTTAGAAACATTTGATGTATGTTTGACTTATATCAGAGCGAGAAAATAAAATCTCTATGTTATGTTTAACTTCAACTGGTTAGTCGTTGTTCTGTTCACCTTGGACTCGTACCCAGTCGCTTCTCTTGTCGGCACTGTGGCTTATGGGTAGGATTTGGTAAGGTCGCAGTGCATCAAGGGAAGGACATAAGAAAATTGCGAAGTCACCTCTTCTCTCTTCTTCCGCCTTTCCATATTCCAATACGAAAAGGAATGGATGAGTTGCGACTGGTTACTAGTTTGAATTCACCTCGTATCACGTTGTGCTTGACGCCCTGTGATGGGGGAGGGGGGACAGCTGCGAAATGGGCAACGGCTCATTTCACTCCAAACCTGGAGTGACTGTCGTAACGACGAGCGACATAGTGTAGATATCTCTAATCTAGTTCGAAGCAAAGATATCTCTTGGTCGATCAAGGTGCGACCTAATACCACGTTCACCACAGGCCAAAACGTGTTTATTCTGGTCCTGGCCCGGTAGAAATGGTGTAAAGAGTAATAAATGCTTAAATTCTTTAAGCTGTTATTCCCTGTTTTTCGTTTTTAGCCAATGACGTCACGAAGGTGACGTCATGGCTAATGTCAAAGGCTAGAAGAACGGCGATATACGATATACGATAGGCGCAGTGCGATATACGGTATCTGTCTTCGTCTGTGAAGCCAAGGAAGGGGGGGGGGAGATTCTGTGAGATGTTGGGTGGGGGCGTGCCACCGGGACACTGAAATCATTCTTATCAGCGGTACATGCCCACACAGCGTATACTATGGGAGTACGACCCCCGGGCTTTGAAGTGTTTTGCGATCAGCAGGAACTATTTAATGTTACTTCGAATGCGCTGTAGCTGTTTTGTATACTTCAGGTCTGGCAGGATTTTATTCTCGATGCCATGAGTCCTACGTTTTCTTAGTCGTAGTACAAATTTTCACAGCAGCAAACACATCAGAAATTATACACAAGAGGGACTCGTCAATTTGAGACCCACTTAAGCGCGTGAAATCACGCACATGTTGTTTGGTTCTGTTTTCCTTTATTAATTTCCAAGCGGAATTAGTTTTCGTAGAGGAACATTTTGGCGACAATTGTTTTTCGCTTTCTAGTGGAATTACAAAAGAAAGATAAAGAGAAAGATAAATAATGAGAATCACGAGCTGAGAAGCAAGCGGTTTTTGCATACGGTTAATCCCGGGGGGGGTACTCCCTTATATGGCCTTAACGGGGACGTGCGGCCCGATAGGGTATGGTTTTCAGAGAGTTTTGTCTTGAACGGGGTATCGATTTCATCAATTTTTGTCTTAAACAGGGTATCGTTACACGATCTTATGTATTCGTTAATTTACAGAACCCCCACAAAAAGCCGAATTTTTAAAAGTTTGCCAATGTGCAGCACATTGAAATAAGAAACAGTGTCTGACTAGTCCATTCGATCCGTATGTAGCCTGATTCTCAGACGTCCGAGGTCGTTCGCGGCCGGCCCCTTTGGAGAGAAGCGAAGGGGCCGGCCGCGAACGACCTCGGACGTCTGAGAATCAGGCTAATCCGTATGGAGGGTATGATGTTGGGTCAAGTGTCTTAGACAGGGCACGAAAAATCTGAATTTTGTCTTATACAGGGTAGCAAAATCAGAGATTTTTATCTTAAACAGGGTTAGGGTTTAAACACCCGGGCCGCACCTCCCTACCCGAGCATCTGCTGAGTGCCCCCCCCCCCCCCGGGCGGTTAATACAATTTATTTATTCTGGATATAAATATTTCGGTGCTGTTTGCAAGCAAAGCAGAATATTTATCCGGCTAGAAGCACTACAAGTACAAGCCGAGACCCAGAACGGTTTCTTAAAATGGATAAACTGTGAGAATCTGCCTCTTTCGCACAAATTAAATTTCACCCCGCTTATGCAAATTAGCAGAAATAAAATCGGGATTTGCGGGGGCTTGTTCCTAGCTATTCTAGACCTAAAACTGAAAAACTTGAATGAAACTAGTACCAAAAATCCAAGTTACAGTTGTGATCAATTAATTAGAGTAAAATCTTTACAAGATACCAAACTTTACTTCGGGTTATTGGTAGTTCAAAGCGTATGTTGAACAAATTTGTCTGGTCAACAGCTGCTTGTAATTTGAACCTTCGGAATGTAACGCATCGCTTAAAACACCTCGAAACGAACGCAAGTGACAAAGCATTCTAATGGAGACCTACTGAATTTTGCAAGTTTTCTTTTTCACGCCTATCAGGAGTTGAATACATTGTGAGCAAGTTGAGACCCCTAACAGACGTGTCTTTGAAGAGAAGGGAAAGGAAGAGCTTTATTTGCTACGCACGCAATGCTAATGTCACGCTATAATTATAAACTATCACGTAGTCACGCTGCTCGTTACCCTGTTTTATGATAACTGAATATGTTGATTCCTTGCTCTGGCGAAGATATGTTACATTAGCCGCAAGTTGCTGGGGAAGGGGGAAGGGACCGCACAGCAGTGGTGTGAAACCCATAGGTTGTGTTCATAAATTTCACCATTTTGCAGAACAAAACGTCATTGGCTCTGCACGCATTTCGTGCCTATATTTACAGTTGACATAAAGAGAAAGAACGCCTGATCGCAGGTTAAGTTAAACACGGATCGAGAACGAGAAAAAATTTACATTCCAGCTCTAGGCAACCATTTACTAATGAGTTTATTACGTAGGCAATCAATACGAAGCTTCTGTCGACTTCCGTGTATTTTTCGAAGATTCCCGAGACTTCTCGAATGTTGTCTGGAGCTCGTGCGACCATTTCCGATCATTTCTTGACTGAAATTTGCGTTTCCCCTACTTACCAGAAATAATGCCAGCAACTGCCCAGTAGAATCCAGAGATGTTTTCTACATTTTTACCTTTAAAATCACCGAATATGTAAGGGAGGAAAAAGTGTTGGTCTTCACATGATCTTATCATATTTTGGAAATGATACTTTAATTGATCGGGAAAATTTTTTAACCGGCCTTCAGGAGTGTGAGTTCTTCTGTCAAAGGCTCCATCGAGTCTCCATCGTGTGATAGGTTGCCCTAGGAAATTTGATGTTCACAACAATATTAGCCAAGAACGTAGTTCGAGGGCTTATATGAAGTTTGAACATCAGATTTCCGAGGGAACTTATCACACAGAGGGCCTGAGACAGAAGGACTCTATTGTTTTTATTGTGCAACGCTAAAGTGCTCAAAACTGGCACTATGCGCTGACAGGCGCCCACTCGTTGAGGAGAGACACTATCGCGACACGTGATCGACTTCGACCAATGGGAGCACTCCAAAATTAAGCGTTATGCTATAACTTGTGATATTAATTGTGGTGCCCTGTGACACCTTTGCCAAGGGCAATAAATTTTGTAGGTCTTCAACCTTGGTCAGAGACGAGTTGTAACGAACAACAAACGGATCAACAAAACGACTAAATTTATATCAATGACGGTGCATTATGTAGTTCAACTTACAAGAAGCAAGCTTCCTGCGACATTTTTTAAACAGCGGGAATGAACTTTTCCATGTTGGGGCGTCCATCGGCTGCTGCGACGCAAATACCTTACAATATGCAAAGGACAAAATACTTTTATTTTGATGGGGAATGAGTTTTAACCCGCCTTACGTAGTGCAAACTCTTGTGACACCAGTTGTGGTACCATGTGACACCTATGCTAAGAGCAAAATAATGTCGTAGGCTGTTCGTAGGCCTACTTGCATAGAAGACGAGTTTCAACCTACCTTAAGTAGTGTGTCACCTGGCCTCCGACGTCCGTGGCGTGGAATTAAGGTTATGCGATCGATTCTCGCCGAGGACTCAGTTTATTCTTTGCCGGTCTCACTTTAGTAATTTACCAAAAATTACATCTTCCCGTCTACTTTTTTTCCAGTGGGGGAAGGGGCACGCCTTTATGAGCCGCCCAATTAAAGGGGTCGCAACTTTGAGACGCCTGAGCTAAAACGGGGTATCCATATTTGAGTACGTTTAAAACTCGTTCCCGATCAAAGTTTGAGACCTAAAAAATTACATTGTTCTTGACAAAAGCCTCCCGAGGTACTGTATCCGATATTACAGGATGTCATACTCCTTAACTGAACTCGTCCCTGATCAAAACAGTCGCGAAACTACTGGTGTCACAAGATATTACGAGGCAATTGTGACGCATCAGCGGAAAATCAGCCTAATTCAGTAAAGATCTAATATCTTAAGAAAAGAAAATTTAAGCAAACTGCTTAAAATGTCATATTCTGTTTTCTCGGATTTGTTCAGGGCCTTTTCAACCTTTTAAAAGGATATTTGTGTACCTGTTTGCCTTTTTTTCGCCTTTCGCTGAAAATTTAAATGGCAGAAAATTTTAGGGAAGGGAATGTTACTCTCCAAATATAAATTGCAGAAGCGCGAGCCTAGTACCCAGGCGTTCTCTTCTCGCTCTCATGACTTGGCGCGAAATTTCGTGACGTCACCGAATGACATACCGACCTCATTCGCACCGGGTCGAGTAGAGTACGCGGGAGGAGAACGCCTGGGTACTAGGCTGCCTGTTTGTCTTTTTTCATCCTTTCGCTGAAAATTTAAGTGGCGGAAAAGTTTACAGAAGGGAATGCTACTGCCCAAATATAATTATAAATTGCCGAAGTGCCATTGGCTTTCCGAAAACGATGAGGCGAACATCATTAAGCATTTAATAAGAACGTATCTGTCTCTTCGAAAACAAATGTAATGAATTTTTCCATTTTAAAAAGTGAAAATATGGCAGAATTTTTTCTATTATATTATTTACGTTTATTAGGTGACTCATTTCTTTACAATTACTCCTGAACATAGTTGATAAAAGAATCTGGTTATGAAGCTCAGCAAAGTCCGGCAAAGTCCTATGTTTTATGTTTTTGTTCATTTGGAGTTCAAAGAGAAACTGCATGGGTCTTCCAACCAAGTGTTAACCATGCAATACAAATGACACTTATAATTTTCATATTGGACATAATTATGTGATTTCTTATGGAATGTAAAGGAAATCAATGTAACTAAGGGGACTGTTACAAACCTAAACGCTTTTGTTAAAGACACAGAAGTGTTAATTGTCTTCAGCAATAAAAGGGGTCGACATAATCATGTTGAATTGTTATCGTGGTTATTTTTCCCACTTTAAATTTCCCCTCCAAACGTAATTATTTTGTCAAATGCTACAGAAAATACTTCTGGAGACGGGTTTTTGAATACCCCTTGGAAGCTTGAATACGAGCTTTCCACTGACATTCTTCGAGAATTTCTGACTGTCAGGCTGCATTTGGGTATTTCAGAACCGTTCCCGGCTGCGGGGCATCTACACACGTTCTTGATATTTACTAGATTTTCAAGCTGCAACAAAGACCTGCCACTGTCTCATGGAGGTATTAAAAGTTGCACACGAGCCAAGGAGACCCACATAGCCGGAGCTTATCCCGGTTTCTGTAGCATGAAGCAACTGCGAGTATTGCTACTCCCCCGCTGGATGGGATCCTAGTCCATCGCTGGGCTACCCCCAGCAGTTTTTTTGTCTTTGAGGCGAACGGGCAGCCCCCCGGTAGGGTGAGTGCAATGGCTCCCGGACATAACGTCTAATCCCACTCGAGGCAGGGGAGTGCAATGCCAACGAAGTGGGTTCAACCTAAGACGGAGGGGCACTAGGCCGCCAACTTCGCCGGGTTGTCGAACCCCGCCTCCCACACATTAAGGCACACTACGGACACATACGGAGAAGACATTACGAAGGGCCACCAACCTCAGAGTACAACAAATGAAGGCGACCCTTTGGAAGGTAGTACCCTCACATAAAACAAGAGACCAACATCGACAAGACGCGTGCTGAACAATCGCAGAATCCTCCACAAGAGGATTCGTTGAAGTCCAACACCACACAGATCATGGCGATGGACTAGCCGATGCAGGACTGAGGGCCGTAATGATGGCATGGTAATCCTCGACAGACCAGCTGTGGGAATCCAAGTACTGCGAAAACTCCTCACCACTCTCAGCTCCCAGCATCAGGGCCTCTTCCACCTTCCCAGAAGGGGACACTGGTGCCGTAGCGGGGTGCGGAGGTGAAACCGCCGGGGTGGGAACAGAACCAGATTGGGGGGGCCCAGCAGGGACCGGCGCCCGCACACCGGGGGTACCAGACACCTGCATCCCAGGGTCTACCCCCAGCAGTATACATGTTGCTGGTACCCATTTATACACCTGGGTGGAAAGAGACAATGTGGGGGTAGATTTTCTGTCTCATGGAACTGCACAACAATTAGGAGCTAAGGAAAGAGGTTGTCAGACTTGATGCGGGGCATGGTAATAAATTATTGCACAAGCAGATTTGCTAACAACATAACTTCGTCTTGAAAAATTGGGAAACCTTTTATTTGCTCAGACAAAAAATCAGTATTGTTTGCCAAATGTTGCAATATTGCAATATTTACAATATTCTTGCACCTTTTGTCAGTAAAATTTCATGTTAAGTGGACGAAAAGTTTCAACGTAAGTTTGGCATTGCAAAAAAAGTAATGCAGAAACATCGTGACAGGCTTTACAAATTTTAAATTGGTGTCTTCGTTCCAAAAGAGGAGTAATGCACCTACATATGAATATCACGTCAACAACCGCGGAGCACTCCCTGAAAATTTGGATGGGGTGTGCTACGCAGTTCTTGAAACCTTTTCCCTATTTCAGACCAAAATATGTGATTTTCCCTACCCTATTTAAGACCGACCAGGAACTACTTTGGTTTGTGAAAACATTGAGACGGGCTTCAAATTCCTGTTATGAATTTGATTAAAACACACTTCTCAGAATAATAATAATAATAATAATAATAATAATAATAATAATAATAATAATAATAATAATAATAATAATAAAGTAGCTAGTTTCTTCTGAAATCCTACCTAATTCCAGACCAGAACGCACAAGCTTAATCCTATTTCAGACCAAAATGGTCAAAATCTCTCTTATGTTAGACCAAAACGGCTGAAAAACCATACTATAGGAGTCGCTCGTACCTAATTGGCTCAAATAAGGGAGGAAGTAGAGGTACTATGTTCTTGCGTAGAGGCACTACGCAAAAGAGAATTCCGGTTCACAATGACCCTCGAGTTTACCGTGATACAACAACTCATTTTCACTCTCAAAACACTTCACCATGAGCATCTTGTAACACACAATACAAAAATACGGCTTAAGGCAGCCATGTTCAGTCACGTGGTGGTGTGCCTGTTCCTGAATCGTGCGAAAAGTGCGCGCGCAGCCAGTTACCGCCAAACATGGTAGCGCGTCGTAGCCATAGAGAAAATGCGCGCTAAACTCGTTCGTATCGTGTTTGCTCCAACACGGATGCGTTTTGCCGACGTATGTTGTCTTGTGAACGATTTTCATGTCTTCCTTTCTGCTCCTATGCGGGCAGAAAGTAAGAACGCAGTTTGTTGTACAAAGACTGCACTTATCAGCGTCTGGGATACGCTCTTCGAACTTCGATCCCTCGCTTGAAAATCCTATCTTCCGTTTATGCTTTAGCGTTAGACATCCTTCGAAATACCCGCAAAATCTGTTGTCGTGATCTTTTAGCTCTTTCTTGGTACAAAAAACCATTTGGCATTTGACGCATTTGAACTTAAACTCGTCCATAACAGCGAATTGCTTGGTAACAGCGGTCTTGTAATGCACTTTCTCTTCGTTCAATATTCCTATCAACTGAGCAAAAATTTGCTCCGGTTCTGTCGAAACTAGGACGATATCTCTTTTTTCTTGGATGCGAACGCGGGGATTCTTAGCAATAATCCTGGTTGATAAAGCTTTCCAATCCACTGCACTGAAAGGCGAAACAATTGTCTTCTTTGGCACGTGAAGAAATCTAAACTGAGGTAATAATTTTGCCGGTATCTCTTTGCTCCGGTAAAACACGAAGAAGTGAAGGTAACACTGTGTTTGAGGAGATATTGAGATGTCTTCTAAATAGCGTTCGCCATTGGTCTCCCAGTCCAAGAGGAAATATTTAACACGCATGATTTTCTGACCGCTGGTGTGCAGATTAATACGACCTTGCTTGCAACTGAGTTTGTAAAGAAGCTAACCGTCAATGGAATTAAAGGGCCGATTTGTCTTAAATCTAATTAAAATGCACTACTTCAGTGTTTACCGTCTGTACTGAAGTACAATAGGAAATTTGATTAACTCATAACTTTTTCGCCAAGGAAACAAAACGACGCTTGCAAAAAGGCCGGACACAGATTTGTAGATAATTTTAAATCTGTTCTGCTCTAAAACCAAGAGTGCGACCCTGTTAGTTATGCAAGTTGGCTTAAAACCTTGTAGTCTGTGAAAATTCTAAGTTGTAGCCCATTAAATGAAATCTAATGACCATTTCTTTCCTATGGTAATGCTTGCTCATGTTTTGTATAATTCGGCCATTTCTTTTTAGAGTGTAAACGAGTTCAATTTAATTGTGACAAGTATGAGGAATCCTGAGGCCCGTTTCTCAAAAGCCCCAAAAACTTTTCGGGCCCGAAAAACAATCTTTAATTACCAGTATCTTAAAAACAAAGTAGAGTATAGACGAGAAAATTTATACGATGGGAATCTCTATTCATATGAAAATTGTGTGAAAAGGACAGCTCTGTAAACTTAGGGTTTGAGATTTTTGTTATGCCTTTTCGGACCTGAAAAGTTTTCGGGGCTTTCGAGAGACGGGCCCCTGGTCAGTTAAGAATATAATGTAACCCCGTTATTTCAGCCAGCAACAAGCCACAACAATTCAGCTTCATTAACAGGGTAACCACATTAAAGGATATCTTAAACACAAGGAAATGACCTGCAATAGCTTTCAGTGCCGAACGCTGAACGCCGAATATAATATAGTGGAACCCGCTTTTCGAAGACTTGACGTGCGTTTCTCAAACAGCTCGAAGGCCCGGAAATTTCGGAAACCAAATCTTGCACAGTGTCTTGTAAACAAAGAAGTTTATAAGCGTGAAACGCTGCTGTAAGTTGAAAAATTTCTAATTTCAAAACATGCTAAACTAAACAGCGTTTTGGAGAGAGTGGTTTATGCTTTTACAAATGGCTTTCCGAGGCCGAAAAGTTCTTGGGGCTTTCTCCTGCCGGAGTCGAGAAGTATTTTTATAAGGCATTTTTATTGACTGGTGATTATTTATAATGCGAACTAACCTTGTGTGTTTCTCAAAATTATAATTTAGCTTTCAAAATCTTTAGAAATTGGATTTCTGCTGATCGATGAACACAGTGCACCTAAAGCAGGGACACCCAACTAACAAGATACTTGAAATATCGTTTCTTGTTTTCTCAGATTGTTTCAAGCCTGTTGAAGGGGATATCTGTTGTGGTTCAATTTTATCCTTGGTTCAATTTTTATTTTCCTTTGTTTTTAACTCATTATCATACATTACGATACACAATAACAAAGGAAAATAAAAATTGAACCAAGGATAAAATTGAACCACAACATATCTGGGTAAGCTAAGACAGGTTGACCTGTTCGGATTTTTACCAGTTGAATAGACTGCGAGCAGTCTCTCTTTTGCTCTAAAATCCGTGCTGGACGAACAGCAAAGCAAGGGCGATATTCGAGCCGCGAGTACTCGCGGCTCGCAACTCGCGGCTCGCAACTCGCGGCTCGCAACTCGCGGCTCGCAACTCGCGGCTCGCAACTCGCGGCTCGCAACTCGCGGCTCGCAACTCGCGGCTCGCAACTCGCGGCTCGCAACTCGCGGCTCGCGGCTCGCGGCTCGCGGCTCGCGGCTCGCAACTCGCGGCTCGCAACTCGCGGCTCGCAACTCGCGGCTCGCAACTCGCGGCTCGCAACTCGCGGCTCGCGGCTCGCGGCTCGCGGCTCGCGGCTCGCGGCTCGCGGCTCGCGGCTCGCGGCTCGCGGCTCGCGGCTCGCGGCTCGCGGCTCGCGGCTCGCGGCTCGCGGCTCGCGGCTCGCGGCTCGCGGCTCGAATATCGCACTCGCTTTCTTGCCGCTCCTCCGGCAGGGATTTTAGAGCAAAAGAGAGACTGCTCGCAGTCTACTAGTTGAAAATTTAACCCTTTAAGCCCCGATAGCGATCAGCGTCAATTTTCTCCTCACCATATTAGTGCATTAAACCACATTCAGGTCATGAAAATTAGGGAAATGATCATCAAAGATGAATTGTCTTGATGTTTTAACAAGTTCTCCTAACTATAGTACACAACGAAGTGTATGACGACCAGTAGGGAGAATTTTAATAGTGAAGCTGGGGCTTAAGAAAATTGTATGGAACAGAACCTCATCTCGAAATTTCCGAGCTGCTGTTGTCTTTCAGAGATGCTATCTGACCTTACGACACACCATATTTGTCAGCTGCGAAAGCAAAAGGAATTAATTTTACTGTGTGAAGAGAGTCTGAAGTACATTTCGCCAAAGAAAGTTCTAGTGTTTCTTAATTAATCGAATTGCTGAGGCGAGGAAGGACCCCGAAGACGTTTTCGGACAACCCGAGCTGTTTTCGGGAGTTTTGCTTTTGAAAGCTTTTTCGGGATTAAGCTTTGGGACCGCCCGAGCTGTTTGCGAGAGCTTTTGCTGTTGCGAGCTGTTCTCGGTGGTTTTCGGTCCGCCCAAGCTGTTTTCCAACAGAGACGTGGGCCCTTGAACGTTACCATGACTTAGCATGATAAGATGTGGGAGACAAAATCAACGCTTAACGTCACCGGCCAATGACGCGGTCCCGTGAACTGAGAAAAGATGTTGAACACATTTAGTATAATTCTTACGTAGCATACGTAGCACTTTCTTTGGAAATAGGAAATTAACATATTCTGACTACACCACCAACAGCCTCTCAGCCTTTGCCGGGTGAAAAGTTTATTTATGGACAACGCTACGCAACGGAATTCCTGAGGCCCAAGATCGCCTGGCAAGCTTGTTCTTTCTCGCTTTCCTTTACTGCCTATTAAAGATATTTTCATTTCCAGAGAATTTAAAGAGTAAATTAAGAAATGCTGTGTTATTTAATTAATATATTCCATTTAGCCGTGCGTCTGATAACGCACATAGAATGTCAAAACGTGGTAACAACAAAAAAGTACGTGACTGATGTTCTTACCACGTTTTGACGTCCTCTGTGCGTTATCAGAGTACATACACATGGCGAAATGGAATTTGTTTGTTCTAAATTGTTTTGATATCGGTTATCCCGCTCAAAATTGGAAACGCTTTTTGAAACTCTTCGTAAAGATGATTAGCGAGGAAAGACTCCCGCTGTGCGGCTCATTCCGTCATTCGTGCGTCCGTTCTTTAATCACGAACTCTCCTCGACCAATCAAAACGCGCCTTTTAACCGTCCATTGAATCTTTGTGCACGGTGCATTAGAATAAAGGGCACGTTTTTACACTTCCCAGAACACCATTTTGTCGTATCTTTTATGGTTTATGTTTTTACCTGCAGCGTTTTTTCAAGTAGGTGTACTTCGGGATGAGCTAGGGAGATTTCTGATAACAGGGTGTCCTGACAGAAACTTATATTAACAAAACTAGACATAGTTACAATACTAGATCTGTAGATATGTGTAGGATGTGGATCAAATTAATGAGTTTAAGCATGAAACGCTTTAGTGTTTTACTGCATCAGATACGAAATTTAGTTAACTTGAAATTGTGTATAAAAATGTTTCGTTGTGTTTCGTTACGGAAAAGAACCGAATTAAGTACGAACTCAGTCTGAGTTGGTAATAATTTGTTGCGTAATTCAAGGCACGCCGAGAAAGTGGACTTTGTCATTTGAATATTAACAAAGTTACTGAGCAGTACTTTCCTGTGGTGCTATTTATTGTGCTGTACAAGATGAATCTAACTTTTGAGTCTGTGTATGAAATCCTAAAATGTGACTAAAATGTGACTAAAATGTGACTAAAATGTGACTAAAATGTGACTAAAATGTGACAAATGAAAGCTACTGAGCAGTACTTCCCCATGTTGCTGTTTATTGTTCTGTACAAGATGATTCTAACTTTTGAGTGTGTGTACGAAATCTTAAAGTGTGACCATTCAAATGAAAGCTACTGAGTAGTACTTTACTGTGGTGCTGTTTACGCGGCTCGCAACTCGCGGCTCGCAACTCGCGGCTCGCAACTCGCGGCTCGCAACTCGCGGCTCGCGGCTCGCGGCTCGCGGCTCGCGGCTCGCGGCTCGCGGCTCGCGGCTCGAATATCGCACTCGCTTTCTTGCCGCTCCTCCGGCAGGGATTTTAGAGCAAAAGAGAGACTGCTCGCAGTCTACTAGTTGAAAATTTAACCCTTTAAGTCCCGATAGCGATCAGCGTCAATTTTCTCCTCACCATATTAGTGCATTAAACCACATTCAGGTCATGAAAATTAGGGAAATGATCATCAAAGATGAATTGTCTTGATGTTTTAACAAGTTCTCCTAACTATAGTACACAACGAAGTGTATGACGACCAGTAGGGAGAATTTTAATAGTGAAGCTGGGGCTTAAGAAAATTGTATGGAACAGAACCTCATCTCGAAATTTCCGAGCTGCTGTTGTCTTTCAGAGATGCTATCTGACCTTACGACACACCATATTTGTCAGCTGCGAAAGCAAAAGGAATTAATTTTACTGTGTTAAGAGAGTCTGAAGTACATTTCGCCAAAGAAAGTTCTAGTGTTTCTTAATTAATCGAATTGCTGAGGCGAGGAAGGACCCCCCGAAGACGTTTTCGGACAACCCGAGCTGTTTTCGGGAGTTTTGCTTTTGAAAGCTTTTTCGGGATTAAGCTTTAGGACCGCCCGAGCTGTTTGCGAGAGCTTTTGCTGTTGCGAGCTGTTCCCGGTGGTTTTCGGTCCGCCCAAGCTGTTTTCCAACAGAGACGTGGGCCCTTGAACGTTACCATGATTTAGCATGATAAGATGTGGGAGACAAAATCAACGCTTAACGTCACCGGCCAATGACGCGGTCCCGTGAACTGAGAAAAGATGTTGAGCACATTTAGTATAATTCTTACGTAACATACGTAGTACTTTCTTTGGAAATAGGAAATTAACATATTCTGACTACACCACCAACAGCCTTTCAGCCTTTGCCGGGTGAAAAGTTTATTTATGGACAACGCTACGCAACGGAATTCCTGAGGCCCAAGATCGCCTGGCAAGCTTGTTCTTTCTCGCTTTCCTTTACTGCCTATTAAAGATATTTTCATTTCCAGAGAATTTAAAGAGTAAATTAAGAAATGCTGTGTTATTTAATTAATATATTCCATTTAGCCGTGCGTCTGATAACGCACATAGAATGTCAAAACGTGGTAACAACAAAAAAGTACGTGACTGATGTTCTTACCACGTTTTGACGTCCGCTGTGCGTTATCAGAGTACATACATACGGCGAAATGGAATTTGTTTGTTCTAAATTGTTTTGATATCGGTTATCCCGCTCAAAATTGGAAACGCTTTTTGAAACTCTTCGTAAAGATGATTTGCGAGGAAAGACTCCCGCTGTGCGGCTCATTCCGTCATTCGTGCGTCCGTTCTTTAATCACAAACTCTCCTCGACCAATCAAAACGCGCCTTTTAACCGTCCATTGAATCTTTGTGCACGGTGCATTAGAATAAAGGGCACGTTTTTACACTTCCCAGAACACCATTTTGTCGTATCTTTTATGGTTTATCTTTTTACCTGCAGCATTTTTTCAATTAGGTGTACTTCGGGATGAGCTAGGGAGATTTCTGATAACAGGGTGTCCTGACAGAAACTTATATTAACAAAACTAGACATAGTTACAATACTAGATATGTGTAGGATGTGGATCAAATTAATGAGTTTAAGCATGAAACGCTTTAGTGTTTTACTGCATCAGATACGAAATTTAGTTAACTTGAAATTGTGTATAAAAGTGTTTCGTTGTGGACATAGCCGAATCAAACAAGTTACGGAAAAAAACTGAATTAAGTACGAACTCAGTCTGAGTTGGTAATAATTTGTAGCGTAATTCAAGGCACGCCGAGAAAGTGGACTTTGTCATTTGAACATTAACAAAGTTACTGAGCAGTACTTTCCTGTGGTGCTATTTATTGTGCTGTACAAGATGAATCTAACTTTTGAGTCTGTGTATGAAATCCTAAAATGTGACCATTCAAATGAAAGCTACTGAGCAGTACTTTCCCATGTTGCTGTTTATTGTTCTGTACAAGATGAATCTAACTTTTGAGTGTGTGTGCGAAATCTTAAAGTATGACCATTCAAATGAAAGCTACTGAGTAGTACTTTACTGTGGTGCTGTTTATTAGACTGTTCCATGTGATTATAACTTTTAATTTGATTCTGTGTATGAAAAATAAGTGTGACCATTCAAATGAAAGTTGCTGAGATATTTTCAGAATTTTTATTTTACTTAACAGCAAGCTAAACGTACGCCAAAAATGAGAAAACAATAAAACAGATTCAAAGTATACGAGGTTTCGGTTTTGTCAAAGCTGATATATGGTCGCTACGTAACGCACGTTTACAAAACAGGTGTAATGTCGCTCCAAACGCCATTAACGTTTATTTGCACACCTTAACAAACTTAAAAAACACACTTAAGTAATGCAAGAGAAACTCTTTTGCGTGGAGACGGTACGTGAACAGGAAAACTCTTCTCTTCGGTGGAGGCGGGTTGTGTTTTAAACCAACGTACACAGAGTTATTTTAAGTGGGTTAAATATTGGCAATTAATAGGTCGTGGAAACGCCGCGAGAGAGTGTATTTCGATTTTAGCTTGTTATTTTATCGAGTTTTAAGCAAAAATGTGCTAAATAGCTTGAGAACAGTCCCAGCTGACGGTGAAAATGAATTTTTTGAAGTTAAACAAATTTTCACGAACAGAAAACAAATAAATATGGTTGGCGCCAGTCTTGAGTAAACTCATTAGTCTAAGACAACATGGTTCCCAAGTTTAATGTAGTCAATAAATCGATGTTTAACAAAACCACGCGTTGAAAATAAAGTTCGACATCAATAAAATGTCGTCCTGTTCTACTGAGATGAAACATGTATCTTCATACGGGTTTATTTGTTTGGCTTGCAGTGTTCCAAAAGAACATGATTTGTGACCGTTTTGTTAAAACCAGTTGATACCTTTTGAGCAAAAGTGAACCACATTGTTTAGACTCGGTAGAACAGTCGAGCAGCCAAACCAACCAAAAAATTACTTTTTTCTTACAAATAGGGGTCGCAAAAAAACAACCAAAAATATATCGTTGATCTCATTAAAAGATAAGCTATATTGTAGGTCGTTACATTGAAGACCGCTGTGGTCTCTTGCCTTTGTGAACCCTGCAATCTCCTGTCATAAAAAAGGCCCCTACACGTGTTCCCTCAAAAATACGGCCTACTACAAAAAGGATAAGATTTTATTAGTTTTGCAAAATATCGACCAGAAAATAAACTATACTACAGGAAAGTACTGTTTAATAGCTTTAGATTGAAGGGCCACACTTAGACTTTCATCCGCAGGCTCAAATGTTAGACCACCTTGTACAGCATAATAACTAGCACCACGGGAAAGTACTGCTCAGTAGCTTTCAGTTGAATGGTCACACTTAAGCACTTCTCACACAGACTCAAAAGTTAGAACCACCTCGTACAGAATAATAAAAAGCACCACAGAAAAGTACTGCTCAGTTGCTTTCATGTGAATGGTCACACTTAAGTACTTCTTACACAGACTCAAAAGTTAGAACCACCTCGTACAGAATAATAAAAAGCACCACAGAAAAGTACTGTTCAGTTGCTTTCATTTCAATGGTCACACTTTCAGATTTTATACACAGACTCAAAAGTTAGAACCACCTCGTACAGAATAATAAACAGCACCACAGGAAAGTACTGCTCAGTTGCTTTCATTTCAGTGGTCACACTTTAAGATTTTATCCACAGACTCAAAAGTTAAAACCACCTTGTACACCATAGTAGACATTACCACAGGAAATTACTGCTCATTAGCTTTTATTTTGAATAATTACACTTTAGGTTTTCATTGATTCACCAGTCAAATGTAGAAGAAGTTCTTTGCAAAGCATAGCAAACAGCATCACAGGAAAAATACTGCTTAGTAGGCTTCATTTGGTACGAGTGCCCACATTTAAGAATTTCACCAACAAACAAGAATGCAAGAACCACCTTGTACATCGTAAGAGTCAATATCACAAGAAATGTGAGTACAAAAAAGTTGCGTCACGTCAAGACATGATTCTGGCAGTTGAATAGATAAATTAATACTTAAAATTCTACATATTTGTTTAATGACATTTAACTCCAGAAATCCTTTCCACTTTGTTACAAATTAAGAACATTTACAATTACACTAGCCAAGTTTGCAAATAATTTTTTGAGGGGGAATCATTTGTTCAAAACCAACCACGCAACTTCAAACTGGTCTAGATTTTCATGACTAAATTATCGTCATAGACTTTTGGCCAATCTTAACTTGGATTTTGCCCTAGAAAATTCTCTTTTCTGTTCCACTTAGGGGCAATTGTTAGCCAAACTTAGTTTGCAATCTGCGATCCATATACTGAGAAGTATCGTTGAAACCGTTGTGTCATGAATCTTGTTTCGGATTGTGCGTTTCTGTTAGTGAACTTAGATCTTGTCCATTAGGGTAGGCGTTCGTTTACGGCCTATTCAAAAACGTGGATCGACTGATCTGTTTTTGCAGATTTTTGTTGGGGTGACAAAAAAATTCAAGAAATCCGAATCAACTAACAAGTTGATTGTCTGAATGGTAAACAGCCACCGCTATTTCTATCCGTTAACTGCGAAATGCTGCAACGAAACGAGCCATGAGTGATTAGACGAGAGAGTTGAACAGCGTTTAACGAAACTGTCGGTTTTGATTGACCACCTAATCTTGTGCCGAGCTTTTGTCGCCTCTTGTGTATTTTCATCGAGTTTGCATCTGCTCAATTTTTGTTTAACTTTTACTTAGACTTTCAGTGTCTCTCCTACGCTCGAAACTATCTCTCCTCAAGCTGCACGAGTTCAACGAGAACAACCGCAAACAATAAAATTTTAAAATCTCGCCCAACTCTGACTGCAAACTTTCAAGTTCGTTAACTACTCTCGTGTGATCTCAGTGATGGAGTTACACCCGGATAAAACTAGTTCGAGCTTGTGCAGTGAAACACAAAACATGCGAATATTTCTCCAACTCTCTAAATGAATATACAGGTAAGATCGTGGGAAACCAATCAATCAACAAAACGCGGGTTTTCTTTGGCTAAATGTCATCTTGATCTTTCCTTACTGGAAAGGAGATAATTCTTTCTGTTTTCGGAGGGACTTTAGAGTGCGAAATAACGGGTCTGCAGCAGCTTGTCAATTTTTTGGGCAAGCCAACGGAAGCTAGGAAATTTAGATAATAAGCCGTCGTTCCCTAAAATTTCCTGCGACATATTTTTAGCTAAAGATTCCGAACAAATCAGTTTGGGATAGCTTTCACAAAAGTCCGTTTAGAAAGTCCTTGAAACAATCTGAGAAATAAAAGGCAACGTCTTAACTATTTGCTTAACTTTTGTCGTTAAATTCCTCTAACTGAAGAATATTGAAGAGTTGTTTCCTATCCTTCCTGGCTTCCCTCACTAGGTGTTGTTTTGAAGGACTGGATATTCACCAGGCTTCTTTTTGAACGCAAAAACTGTCGAAGTTAGTGCCAAGTCATGATGAAATTTAGCACTCATCCTGACCTATCGCAACCGAGTATTGCCAAAGGTTGTAGAATAACCTACATTTATATTGTAAAGTGACGAAATGACAAATTTTTGCTGTCAAAATATTGTCAGCTTTAATATAGTTCTTGTACGGTCGTCAACTCCCAGCTGTTGCTGCGGTTCTACATACGAACTATCATGTGCTCAGTCTAAGTATCGATTCTCGCGCACTCTGGAAACATTGAATATTCGCTCAAATTTATACAAGAATCAGAAGGAGCTGAACTCTTTGCCTGGCTTAAGGCTACCTACTTTTATTGCGCTATTGTCAAGCTTGAAATTGCTTAAATTTTCAAGAAATTTAAGTTTAAATCTCCAAGAAATTCATCTCAGGAGCTGAGATCGTAAAGTACGAATCTGTCGTTTATGAAAATCGAAGAGAGCCTGGACTTCCGTCGAGTCTCGTAGATGACTCCTCTCCCGATTGATACCAGCTTAATATTTTTCAGTTATTCGCTGCTATTCAAAGGCAGAAAAAAACACCATTTGGTATGACTTAGTACGCAATATTTATCGATCAACATGCGGGATGAGTTGGTAGCGTGTGAGAGTTGAGGCCAATAAGAAACTCAGTGATAAGATGAAAAAAGGGCACCCAAAAACTCAGAAAAAGTTCAAATCGATCTGTTTCTCTGAGACAAACAGTAAGCTGTCTTTGATTTACAACTGTTTTTTCAAATTAAGAGTCATTTGGGACCTTGACAGCCACAAAGGAAAATTTCTAAGCTATCCTCGTGAAAATAATGACGCGATAAGCTGTTTTCTTTCGCTGTTTTTAGTCTCCTGTCAGAGCAATATGAAGCGGAATTTGGGCAAAAGAAAAGTCTTCTTCTCGATGTTTCTCCTCTTCTACATGGTTTAGCAATTCTTCAGCAGTTTTAAGACAAACCAGATATTTCTTCTTGTAGCATGCCATGCAGTAGTAAGGGTACGTAGCGCCATGCACCGACTTATGATGAAACGCTTGGAATTCGATGTTCGGAAAACGCTCGGAACAGCCCGGTTCCTCGAGGCAAGGTAGCGGGAAATTACTGTAAAAGTGCTGCAAATAGTCGACTTTGGTCTCGAAATACACCTCACAGCTGCAATCACAGCGTTTGTGCGTTTTTTCCATGTGTTCTACCAGCTTTTTTGGCGAGCAGAAGATTTTCTCGGGGCAAAATTCACAGCTCTTCTGTCGCGATAAATGCTCTTCCAATTCTTTCTTTGCGAAGAATCCGTTCTCTCGTTTGCTTTTCTCGCAACCCAAATTAGAGCACAAATAATTATGCTTGTTGTGGTCGTGCACTTCAGCTTCTTTCTTCGTTTTGAAAATAATTTTGCAGTGGGTGCAGCAATACGGGAACAAATCCAGCAATGTTTTTTCTCCGACTTTAATGATCTTCACTGGAATTTTGTTGAATTTCAAGATGGCCTCTAGCTCTTCGAATCTCGTTTCTTCCCCGCAAACAACATTAGCTCTGTATTTCGTGTGAACGTGAGGCTTCGAACAAAGCTTACAGTGATTGTTTGTACATTTGCACGAAGTATGCGTGTAAAAATGCAAAACGTACGTTAAGAGTGCCGTCCACGAAGCTTCGGCGGAACTCGTTAATGTTGGGTGTTTTACAATCCATTCGCAATCATCGGGTAGCTCGCTTTTTGGAGTTTTCTTGTTGTAAAATATGTGAACTTTTATGTCTCTCTGCGTTGATGTGAATCTTATTCCCTTCACAAAATCCTTGCTTGTCGTTTCCCAATCCACAAAATACACCGAAGACGATCGAATTGTACACATAAATACAAGCGTATTTTTCTCGCCACTGAATATTTCGTTGTTTAGTAAGAAATGACACCAATTTCTTGAAAAACGCTTGTCTTGGCAGAAATACATCGATGGTGAATTTTCATTTTATATTGTTTAGAACAATAAATAATTGAGATTCGGTTGCTAAAACAGAACAGAAAAACTTGTATATGATAGGACTTTTATTGTTAGTCAATCAATACAATCGTCGGTTTTGTATCAGTTTTATCTTCTTTCATTGAAACACAAACAAGGCGTCATTTGATTGGTCGTGAAATACAGTAAAGTGCGCCAGAAGCAGCGTGAAGCTCGTGGATTCGTGTTTGTTGTCTTTAAATGGTAACTTCCTTTTTAAACGGGTTAGGTTTTTAAATGGTTACCTATTTCATTTTGTAAAGCAACACAGACAAAAACAGTCAAAACGTGTTGTTTCACATCAATAAATAGCTAACATAGAATTAGCGGAAATTTCACTGAAATAAAACTGATTTAAGTATCCACCCACTCTTTAGCATATATTCTAATTACGTGATGTAAATTAAGACGCTGTTAAACATTCTCTGCCGATACCTTCAACAAACGCGTGACAAAGTAGTTTTCTAAAGAGTTAGCGCAGATACGAACGCAACTAGATTATGTAACGAAAATTACAATGAAATCTTCCATGTAATAACTAATCTGATAGGAATATGATCGGTTTTCGTCTGTAAAACGTTTCTCGCTTCTAATTAGCAACATTATTACCTCGCAGGCACTTTATGTTGATACACCTGCTTGGAGAAACAAACGATGTCTAAATTACCGATTCAATGTTCTATTTCGCGCCGTGATAGCGTGGGACCCGGCTAGATTTTTCCCTCTGCTGTAGTACACTTTCATTCAACAATTTCAGTTATGTTTCCCTTGGCAATCGATTGCTACTAAGAGACAATATTGACAAAAATCGGGGCGACGGAATTGGTTAGAAAACTCTTGAGAAATGGGCATTGTTATCCTCTGGTAAAAGGTTCTCCGAAAATCGTGACTTCGAGATTATCAAAGGCTGAGTTTTCGCCTCACTATATTTTCGACTTCTCGAAATTTGTTCTGTCCTTTTTATAAATAAATTTTTATCAGTTTTTTTCTTGGTTGAACTCCTTAAAAACAGCAAAGCAGGAACCTTCCTTCGTAAAGGAAGCGCCTTTTAAGGGAGGTTGTTTTTTTCAACGGCGGCTAAATCAAACTCCTCAAGTCTCGCAGAATCCGTGCCCTGGTTTGAACGTGCCGTTATTCTCACTTCACGCGTGCTTAAATTTTCGTAATCGACGAAACTTTAGTTCCTAAGACCAGTATTCGCGTTTTCAGGGGAACCAACGTCTGTAAACTTTGTACGAAAATGGTCTAGGTAATTTCCCGTCTTTTTCTACATCACACTTATCCAGAAAATTGACTTGCGTATTTAGTGTAACATAGCTTGCAAGGTTATACCCAGCGGTCTACCCTTTGCTGTTTTAACAGTTCGCCAGCGGCCATTAATTAATACACCTGTGAAGTTAAGTGTCTTCCCCGAGGAAACAACTTGATTTTAGTCTCGAAAAAGATACTTATTTTTTTTCCACTAACTGTTTACTATACAATTTTTCTTTTCCACGTTTCAGTAGATTTTTCAAAGTCAAAGAATGTTTGAATTCTGCTTTGGCGACTTGGCAACCATACTGCATTAATGCATAAAATTCTGGGAACTGCTAAATTTGAAAAGAGAATTGTTATGCTTTTTTTTCTAAAGCGACTTATGAGGGTGTTGAACTTGCTTTTTTTTTTCCTAATTTTAAAAATTACCAAACCTGACGAAGTGAGATTACTATCAACAAATTATGTATAAACACCAGCTCGCGCAGAAATTAAGTCAAGCTATGCCTCATTCATAACGCTTTGACTTCTGGTATATTTTGAAGTTAAAGTTAAACTTAGAGTACAAGTTGCGAAAAAAACGAAACTCTTTATCAAAACTCTTTAATGTTTTACATTTCGGATTTACACTTATGACAAAGATTGAAAACAACGCCAAAGTTAACTTCACCGGACGCGTTTACTTTTTAAACGTTCTATTGTTAAGCTTAAAACGGCTTCGAAATTTTACCAGTTTTTTTATCTGTTGCGTACTTTTCAGTTATGGCAGTTTGGTTAAAGACTCTTTATAAACATGCATAAGGTTAAGTAGAAGTGTCAAGCAAAAAGATGAATTATTTGGCAGTATCAAACTAAAAGATGAATTTATTCAAGTCATCATGCGTCCGGGATATTTTACTGAAAAGTGTTTTCTAGTGACACAGTTTTGTCTCTTCGATTCTGATGAATTTTAAAATGCGGTCGCGTTAAAAGCAATCCTTTAAAAGCTGCCTGACTTTTAACAAAAAGAAGTATAGAGGTGCTAATTGATGTTTTCAACAATGTTGCACTTATATGCAAAACGGAGTTTTCTTTTTAAATGTTTTAAACAATAAACTGAACGAAAAGTCACTTTTTTGGCCCGCTGGGTGAAACGTCCACCGACATCGGCAAGAACGAAGGAAAAGTTAATTGTTCGCTGAATAAAAGAATGTCGGTTGAAAGTTTTATGGATTAGAAAATTTCTAGTTAAAATGGTTTATTTTTGGCGCTTATTTTGTTAATGCTATCATAATGTTAATTAGCCAAGCAAAATCCTTGAAACGTTATAGCCTTCGTTTTCAGTTAAAAATAAAGCATTGATTCTTGAAAATTATCCTCAAAACGTTATCCTTGCTTTCACGGCTTACGGTAAAATAATGCCTTTCTTAAATTTTTTTTTCTGCTTTGCAACATTTTAAGGTGTGAATGACATTTGGTTTTTGAATGTAGTGTCTAAAGGTGTAATTCGTCTATTCTCGAGTCCTTCTTACTTGCAAACAGCAAATATCAGTTCAGACAAAGTATTAGGAAATGTAGAGATTTTGTTTTTCGTTACGCATTAATTGACTTACAAACCCCTTTCATGTCAGGTTAATTGAAATATACATAAGTATATTTTAATTCGCGAAGTTCATGATCATATGCATTTCATTTCAGTCGTAGCACGGATTTATAGATACCGGATATAAGAAAAATATCTCACCGCGTACGATAAAAATACTCTTTTTATTTCTAAATCTACAGCAACTAATTAGTCTGCGCTCTATATCCCTCTTGATCTAAATTTTAAAGTACTATTTAATGCAAGCCATGCCCGAAATTTAGCGTATAGGGCAAACAAACAGGGCAAATATTAAAAAATTATTCAAACTGTTTGAGATGCGAAACTTAGCTGGTGAGAAACGAAAAGCTGGTTTTGTGATAATATTTTGCCTCCATAATAAAACGAAACATGAATAACCAAGCAATTCATTTGAAAGATTGGAAAATCTTGACGTTATCAAAATCATTTATTCAATTCATAACCCGTTACGGAAACTGTCGAACTGGTTTTTCAATGTTATCTTTTAAGCCCTCTTATCAGAACTCGTTCGTAATTAATTTTCTTTTGCCCAGCAAGAAAATTTTCCGCCATAAAAACTGTTGATATCCTAGCGACAAAGGATAATTTTTTTTACGCTTCCTTTTGATGATTTATACTCTCAGGGTTTTACTCGATAAGATTAATTTGACCTCCGAGGTCGGGGAAAGCAACTTCGTCGGAGATCAATATAAACTCTTGTTGGCGTAAACGTATCAAAGGTTTTAAATTTCCTTCCTCGTAAGTTATGAATCATTAAAAAGGATACTCAGAATTTAGTCTGTGTGGCGAAACAATAACAAAATACCCTTTTAAGACTGTTACCTTATCTCTTAGATATTTAGAATTACCCCCGACGTTTGCTATCTGAAAGGGTCGCACAATCAACGAGAAGACTTATATTAACACCTCGAAACCTTTGCATACACATATAGGCATATCTCCCTTTTCACCTTTTTTATACTTCAAAGTGCACGATTTTGACGGGTCGCACATCCGTTAACTTTATTCAAGCGCGTATTTTCATAACGATTTTTATTATGTTGTTATGGTTATTTTAGGCCTTAAAACAACCGGCGAAAATCACCTCAGCAAAAGGCCTTTGCGCTAGTGTTCTTTTGTATCGGTGTTTGAATTAATAAACTGGTTCGCAAATACGGTGTGATTAAATGCCCATTACGAACTATTACTGCTTTTGTATTAGTGAAATCTTGCATCTGTTCTGTTCTCAGCTAATAATTGATTTCCCATTTGTCCATTCCAAGTCTGTTAACGATTTCATACGAATCGCTGCTTTTTTCCCTTCCTTTATATCACCGCCCGGCACCCTCGCTTCGCGCAACACTCTTAACAATTCAAAACTTTCGAAACGCAAAACGTTTTCACTTCTCTCAAAAAGCGGGATCCGATGTCTTTCGCAAACACCTTCAGCCCAAAGATGAGGTTATTAAAGGCCGATATGTAGCTTGTATCATTATTTATCTAGACCAACATCTCGGTAAATATTACATTTGTCATTTTTCGATAGTTCGGCGCGTGTCACGTGACCCGTGACAACCCCTCGATTGTTCAGTGTTTAGACTGTGAACAGGTGAACCGCGGACACATATGGCGGGCGCGGTAAAATTCCCAGCATTGTAAAAACTTCACTCATTGCGCAGAATTGTTAATCATGCCCTTTTAAAACTCGCCACTTCGCGGTTTCCGAGCAAGGCACACGCACCGTCAACTACGCACTTGAGATCCGCTAGCAGAAAAAAAATTGAAGTCGCAATTTCTTTTTTCGGAGCATTTACGGGTAAGTTTACTATTGGCTTCTTTCTTATGGGCTGGAACGCAAAACGACTAATTTGTTAATCTCCTGACACCCCAAACGTACGTAATTAACCGTAAAACTTCGCGAAGTTTGATCTATCGGGGGCAGAGCATTTCAAACCAAACGAATTGAACGCGAGCGGGTAGCAATTACACAGGACGCGAAAAACTACAGATAAATCGCGCTTACTTTTTGGCACGGAGAAATGTTCCTTATTTTTTAACCTGCTGCGAGAGAAAATGCCATAAACTGATTTATTCTGAAAAAAGAAGCAGGGATTTTGTGTGTGTTTTGACCGATGATGGTTTAATATTGTTCGGTTTATTTTTTCCTTTGTTTTCTTAAATTCCCGCTGCGAAAAGAGTTTGGTTGCTCTTGAAATCATCTGACATTTAGAGAAAGTTCTCTCTCGTTAACAAATAATTCCAGCGAGAACTATTGAGACTTTCTCAAGGGTCTGTTGTTGTTTTGAATCGAGCCAGAACTGTTAAGCAACGGAACAAGTCAAGGAGGGAATGCTCGGTGCTTTGTTAGTACGCAATGTTTCTCTTTCAAAATTGTTTTCTTCTTGATGTCTTTGAAGTGTGATGTTTTCCAATCACTTTTTTCGCTCTATTTATATCAAGTACCGGATAGGGTCGAGTTCGTAAATTAAAGTGGTGTGCTCGTGCAGAGTTAGGGCTTTAAAAAGCCGATAAAGTGATATTGTAGGCAAAAAAATATGACATCTCTTCTTTGTATATTTGTGCTCACATTTAATTTCCCTCGTTTCTCAAAGTTAGCTTTCCAAGCGCGTTTCTCTTATCATTTTTGCCCAACTACCCTCGTTTTACCCGAAGCAAGCGAACATTTGCAAGTTAACATACATAGTGGTTAAATTTAACCAGCTCGAATCGTAAGCCGACCCGCCACTGACTTTTGCAGAAATGCACATCGAGTCATTACTTAGATTTCTTTTTATTTTTCGCTAGCCTAGCGGATGACGAAAGAAAGAATAATGACAATTTAAAGCTGCCTGATGCATAAGAAACAGCTTACATGATCTTCTTGGTAGCCGGAACTTTTAGAATGACGAGATTACGCGCGTAATAAAGACTACGGGTAAACAACTGACCTGATATGATTTGAAATATTAAAGATAGCCTGAAAATCGTAAAATGCACAGCTGGTTCTCAAATTAAAGGAAGCAAAGCTTGTAGGTTTTCTTTTGCAATCATTCGGCGGGTCATCCGTTCCCATTAATGCTTCTTCATTTTAATATGACGCGGTATTAATGATGTGTTTTCTTTTCTTGTCGTTTTTTTACGGGCCATTCTGAATGCTCGCGTTAATGGGCACGAATTTAATGGACCGGCTACCCTCAGTCTGTGTGTACTTTCGCATAAAAAAGGGCGGGTTTCTTCAAGAAAATTCCGAAAACACACAAAAAAAGTGTAGGTTAACTGCACCGAAAACCGATTGCATTTTCTTTGAATTATGTCAGAAGAATGTTACCAAAGAAACTATTGGGGTTATTCGACCGGATGGAAAAGTATAGTATACGTATTTAACTAAACTAGCAAGGCGACAGTTTTGGCTATACTAACTGAACTTTAATACTGTATTTTCAACTCTTGATAATATTTTAATGACTCCCTGTTTACTTAAATTAAAAGCAGAAACATTTAGAACACCTCACAGCAAGAATGACTATCTTTTTATCACCTTTTAAAATGTTCTGATGTTCTTTGTTGCATTCCTCTTTCAATTTGTTGTCTTTTTATTTCCTTTTGAAAGGAACTGCTAAGGGATAAAAGAAAAAATTAAAGAACGCGTGAAACGTAATGAGTTTTGAGCCATTAACGAAACAAGAAGCGGACGAGAACAAATTTGGAATTCGTAAGTATTTTCTCTTCAAATAAAACTTCAAATGTTAAACAAATGTAAAGTCTTTCTTGCCACTAAGTGTGAATAGCAAAACAGCACATTTCTTGTCCAGTTTACGCTGTTTGCGCATTTAAACCTTTGATGCCGACTTCAAACGCCCTTACGCAAAGGATCAAACATCAAGTAAATTTAAATAAATCCATTCTTTTTTTATTCTTTGTATGAATCATTCAAATGGAAGCTACTGAACAGTACTTTCCTATGGTGTTGTTTATTACCGGTATGCTGTACACTGGTGGTTCTAACTATTATGTCTATTGTCAAAATCCTATAGTATGGCCATTCTTGCTTCGGTACTGTTTGTTTTTCAACGGTTTTACCAAATCAAACTTTTTCCTTTTACTTTTTGGTTTTAAGACAGTCTCTTGGAAGCGTGAAAGACTTATGACTTTATTTTATTGCTCTCCTCAAAAAAAATTTTCTCAAGGAAAATATTTTCTCGCCTGCCAACAGTATTGCATTTTAACACACACTAACTGAGCGTACTGAGTTTACTGATAGATGTTACAGTTTCTGAGAGACACTAAATTTTGTGTTTATTCAATGCGATTTGTAAGTTTTTGTCTTCTTGCTTTAAGTCAATTTGTTCTTTGCTTTGATAGATCGATAGATTCTTTGCTTTTATGTAGATCGATGTTTTTCTCGCTTTCTAACGTTTGCTTAACCGCTTTTTTACTGGTAGATACAGTACGTACTGAAGACGGAGAAATCTTGGCAAAATTCAATCGCGCATTAGCCTCAATTGTGACCACAGACGGGTGAGTAAGTAATACGGAAAATAATAAGGTAACAAAACATCTTCAAACCCAAGATGGTAAAAGTCGAAGATAGCTGAGCAGTTTTAAACTTTATGAGAGCTTGGACTCTTGTTCTCTATCAAACCTTGAGAGTGCATAACTTAAGAGACAGCGGTCGAATGAAATCAAAATTTTGGCTGTCTTTAATTCCAATTAATCAAACTTTCAGAGTGCGTAAGGGTAGACGAGGAGCCACCGTTTTCGTCGCTATCCATCAAAATTTCAGCAGAGCGGAAAAGAGCGCATGAAAATTGCCCTTCAAACAATAGCGAGAACTTCATTAAACTATTATCATTTTCCAATGAAAATTTGAGCGGATTCAAACTCTTCGAAGGCACCGACGGGAATCGATGCGAGTGCATGAAAGTTTCTGGTTAAACAAAAGCGAAGCCTTTCAAGAACTCATCTATTTTAATGAAAATATGGTAGATTCAAAGATGAGAGTCGATGAGAGCTCACGTAAATTAGTGGACTTAATCTTTTTTACAAAAACTTCCAGCAGATTGCACAATATTTACTAGCGCAGGGGAGTTGGTGGGGGCGTGTAAAAACTGCAAAACGAAACCCTCGAAACATCTCGTCAAATTTTGCGAATCTTGTTTCAAAAGGGTCTTTCCCACAAGAAAGAAAAAAGGCAAATAATTTATTACAGAAATGCACGTGCTTTTTGTTTTACAATACTTCTAAAAGAAAGTTTAGTTAATTTTTTCCAACTTTTAACGTTCGCGCTCATGAAAATGAGAGCTAAAAATATATGCCTCAATTTACCAACCTTCTTGTCCTAACGATACAAAAAGTATACGTGCTGGTGTTTTTGCTGTGGGTGGGTTAGCTCATGAATAAATATTTCAAATATTGTGGTTGAAAGAGTTTTGTGTAAACATGGTTGGACAAGGAGGAATAATATCAGATCTTTTAACTGACAATTTCGTGAGAATCAGTGTGTGCTATAGTTCGACAAGTGATTAAAATTTTGCAGGCTTTTAATTTTCGTGGGTTGCAGGTAACTACCTAATTAATCCTGTTCGCTCTATAAGTTATGCGGTCATACTTAAATATATGGGAAAACTACATTTTTTCCAACAAGTTCTGTATTAAGAATGAAATTAAAATGATAAAATAGTTGATTTCCAGCAATTTTTTTCTTTTAGATTTGCAGCAAAGATGGGAAGCGTTAATGGCAATTTATACCATGTTCCACAGAAAAAAGCCAAGCTATCGTAAGTTGTGCAACAGACAGAATAAAATCCGCGTTTTGATTGGTCGAGGAGAGTTTGTGATTAAAGTACAGACGCACGAATGACGTAATGATCGGCAAAGTTCTGCGCGCGCAAATCACGACAACGAAGATTTTTAAAAACATTTATAATATTGAGCGGGATAACCGATACCAAAACAATGTATAAAACAGTTTGGTTCCATTTGGCCGTGGGTGTGTATTCGATCTGATAACGTCCAGAGGACGTCAAAATGAGGTAAGAACATCGGTCACGCCACTCGCCTGCGGCTCGTAGCGTACTTCTTTGTTCTTGCCACGTTTTGACGTCATCTGTGTATGTCAGAGTAGGCACGCACGGCCAAATGGAATCTGTTTGAAAGTACAAGGTGGTTCTAAATTTCCAGTCTGAGCATGAACTTGTAAGGTTTCACCATTTAAATTAAAGCTATTGGTATTTCCCTGTGGTGCGTTTTATCATGCGGTACAAGGTGGCTCTAACTTTCGAGCGTGAGGATGAAATCTTGAAGTGTGGCCATTAAAATGAAAGCTCTAGAGCAGCAATTCCAGGAATGCTGTTATTCGAGGTTTTCTAATTTTTGAGTCTGTGGATAAAAGCCTAAAGAGTGTTACACTTGCGCACTATCGAGGGACGTGGTTTAATCCATCTTTTTTCTTTAGGTCCACTCTTTGGTACCCTGAGGCACCCATGCACTATCCAATGCCGGGGGGGTTCGCATATCCGGCTTACGTCTTAGGCGCTGATCGAGCCATACACGACCGACAACGAGCATTTCAAGCCTCTGAATCCGAAGTCGGAATTTTGCAGGTAGGTTTACACTGGGTTTTATCGTTGTAAAGAAAACTTCTCTTCGAATTTCTGCCTCAAACTCAGTTGGACTTCGCGCGCTTGATCACGTGATCACATGCATGCGCAAAGTCTCCACAGGGAGGACGGGACTCATAGAATTCAGACAATCATATTGAGAATTCATATCCATGGTAGATTACTAGAAAACCTAGTAGCTATCTTAATCCTGGTTTTCACCAGCGACGCAAATACAAGCATGTCAGAGTGCAAGTTCTCCTCAATGTTCTTCAATATTTCTTATAGCACGAGTTGGGAGAATTTAAGTAAACACCAAGACATTTTACCTTCGGCGATCATTTACTTAATTCTTATGACCTGTATGTCTTATCAAGTGGTGATATCATGAGGAGAAATTAGATGCTTGCCACAATCAAGTTTTAACAGTCTGTGAATGAAGTCTGGGAATAAAAGTGTGATTCTGTGCCAGTCCTCCGAGAGTTATCATTCAAATGAAAGCTATTGAGCAGTACTTTCCTGTGGTGCTGTTTGTTATGCTGTACAAGGTGGTTCTAAGTTTTGAGTCTGTGAATGAAATCCTAAAGTGAGACCATTCAAATGAAAGCTACTGAGCAGTACTTTCCTGTGGTGCTGTTTGTTATGCTGTATAATGTGGTCCTAACTTTTGCCTTCGTTGATCAAATCCTTAATTGTACTATTCAAATGAACAATTTTGAGAAGTACTTTCTTGTAACGTACCAGGTGGTTCTGGTTGTTTTCAGTTTAACGCTTGACTATGAAGTACTTTCAAGTCTTGCAGTGGCGTTAGTGAATTTTTATTCGGGAACTCTTGGCAGTAACAGCTAATTGTTTAATTTTATCATTCTTTTTGTGCATTTTAAAGGCGATGAAAGAATACGACGAATTTGAGGAATGGATCGACGGGTCCACAAAACTTCGTTACTCTCCATACAGCAGAGAAGCACAAGCGCACATCTCAGGGTGGGCTATGAAATACACAAACAACCACAACAAATTTGTGCTGAAAAAGACCTGTGTCGGGGTACTGCTGTGTAGCAAAGACTGCACTCTGCCTAATGGACTCAAAATTGTGGTTAGGCCTGCAATTTCTGATAAAGGTAAGTGTCGGTGACTTACTTGCATCATTAAATGAAAGAAAATTGTCGCCTTGTGTTTTGATACCCTGAATGAAAAACGACAGGGCATTTGGGAGTAATTCAAAAGTTAATGTCCACCAGGCTACAGACGAGGATTTATTAAAGTGTTTTCAAAATTCCTCGAGTGCATGCACAAAATTTTCATTTTCTGTTTCGTTTTTAGCAGAAATCAACAAACTTTTGCTTGACGTCACACTCTTTTTGACATGACTAAAACGGCTTCACAACCAATCAGCTCGCGCGTTATATGTGCAAGAGTTTACAAATCGCTATAACAAGTTTATACATCTTTTGCAGTTCGTGAAAGGCAAATGGGTCAAAACTGTCCTAACGCCAGCTGTACAGGAACACTCGTCCACAGAAAGTGTACAGGTAAGACATAAACTGATCACGTATGGGAGTTTTTTCTATCAACTAACCAGTAAAGACGTTTGAACTAACCATAATACGGAGGAAGACCTACCTGAAAACCACTTAATGTGACGAGAGCTTCCTCCACAAAGATGATGATGACGATGATGACGATGATGATGATCATGATGATGATGACGATGATGATGATGATGATGATGATGATGATGATGATGATGATGATGATGATGATAACGATGATGATGATTATTATTATTGTTATTATTACTATTATTATTATTATTTCTTAAGGGAGGTCTAAGTTAGACCTGGTCTAACCCTTTAAGATCTGATATAAAAATACATATTCTCCTTACTGTTCTTCATGCATGCAGAAAGTGTACAGGTAAGACATAAACTGATCACGTATGGGAGTTTTTTCTATCAACTAACCAGTAAAGACGTTTGAACTAACCATAATACGGAGGAAGACCTACCTGAAAACCACTTAATGTGACGAGAGCTTCCTCCACAAAGATGATGATGACGATGATGATGATGATGATGATGATGATGATGACGATGATGATGATGATGATGATGATGATGATGATGATGATGATGATGATAACGATGATGATGATGATTATTATTGTTATTATTACTATTATTATTATTATTTCTTAAGGGAGGTCTAAGTTAGACCTGGTCTAACCCTTTAAGATCTGATATAAAAATACATATTCTCCTTACTGTTCTTCATGCATTTTGTATGAACCTAGTAGGGAGAATTAGTCTACATATCGAGACATCTCATCCTTGGTGATTGTTTCCTTTATTCTCATTACTTGGATGTTCAAACAAGCAGTGATCATGTAAAGAGAAGTTTCATATTCATCACTGTAAGGGCTCAAAGAGTTAAGCCTTATTTCTGGGTCTCCATAAGCCACGTCTAAGTAGGTCAAGAACTTGGACAGGGGAAAACCACAAAGGAGTCTAACAAATCAAGCTTTTTATCGTGCTGCACCTGTAGACTACGCCGCGCCTTTCTTACACCCTATGTAACCTTTGAATGAACAATCAACCCATGTATTTATTTGACTTCCACTAGTGGATTCTAACAACGAATTTTTTGTTCTTAGGAAATAACGGCTATCCTGTCACACATTTCTGGGTTCATCAAGAGGACGGCATTTATTTTGAATCCAAAGGCACACACGATCATTTCAGACCACAAGCGAGACGAGCAACCCCCGAAAGAGGCTCAACTAACAAACATAACAACAATGCTAAACAAAACAATGAACTGGATGAAACTACAGAGGAAAAGTCGGAGAAACGAGAGGTAAATAAAATATATCAAGTATGTTGCACTAGGTCGAACAGAAAGACGTGCATCACCATGACAACGACAACAATCTCATTATTCAACGTTCTCAGTCATGTGAAATTGCACACAAACTGCAGGTTAGCAGATCGTTAGTAATTCGGAAGGTGAAGTGAAAATAGGATGTTTTTTTCGAGTGCAGGAGACAATTAATAAGCAGCAGTTTGGGACAGTTCTTATGCGGTCAAATATGGCAAAAGTTAAAGTCATAAAATGAACAACTGGGTTATTTCAATTTTAAAGATTGCACTATGCTTTCGTCCCTGGGCTTTGTTTAGTAGCTACCCTGTCATAGGATATAACAAGCTTCGAGTTCTCTTAGGCAAAGAACAAACGCACACCCTTAAATGGCCCTTTCTCTATTCCTTACTTGTTTTTTAGGTGGCTGATTGCTCTCTTTTAATGAATCAGCGAGATAGAAGTCATGTTTGAAAGCTCTGCAGTGTGTAACCGAAATTTTAAACGTATATAACCTCGGTTTGTTTCATCTGTTACTCCTTTACAGAGTTCTGCATCGTCCGAGGGAAAGAAGTATAAATCAAGAAAACGCCAGCACGCCGAAGACGACCACCTATCGGCAAAAGACGCGGATTTAATACGGTTACCGTCGTCGCTCTCTGTCGGTTTATTAAGAGGGTATTCAATCGAAGAAGAAGACCAGTATATCTGTTTAACGCTTCCAGAAACGGAAGCTCTTTTTCACCGAGCCCTATCAATTGATCAAACTAACATCACCTCATACGGGAAACTTTACTTGCTATGCCAGACTTATCAAGACGTCGTTCCCGGATTTAACTTGTTAGAGACCCGTATGATATCTCGTAACGTGATGGGATGGCCTGTTGTTATGGCAACGCTGTATAGACAAGGATCAAAGGAAGGGCAAATTCAGCACATGAAAACATTGGCTCGCTTGTGTTCAACACCTGAAGAAGACTTCTTTTCACCTAAGGTAAAACAAAACTGTCGGGCCTCAATTTTTTTTTTCCAAGTGGTAAAATTAATATAGTTTCAGGAAGCATCAAGGGAACGCTGTGTTCACTAACTTTTATTTTTAGGAACTTATACTGAGACTTTTGCCATCTAAAACTGAATTTCGACAACTTCGCATATCACTCTTGACCTCGGTTGATAGTCATCCAGTTTTCATTCATCTGAAGTTTCACATTCCTTTGCTATCAATTATCGGTCATTGCGAGTTATCATTGGCTAATTGAACTTCAGGGGTAGGCATGTCTGACATTTAATCGGGAGGTCGCCGGTTCTATAGACTAGTGTCTGTGTCTAGCCTTTTTTTTCAACAGAAGAAACTTTGGTCTTGTAATGATGGATAGTGCTTAAACTGCTTGGGTACCCTTGCAATAGACTAGCCTCCTATCCTCTGAGATCAAGTTACTTAATCTCATTTAAGGACGGTGCCTCCTAATAGACATATATTTTTGCAAAGGTTATTACTATGGGGGAAAAGTAAATCTTAGCAAGGGTTATTGGAATCCAAAAAGAACAGCGTGGGTAACCACGCATTTTTCAGAGATAATTAAGCAACCATAATTCTAAAAAAGCATTTAAATACAAAGAATGTATGGCAATTTCTTCCAAATTCAAGCTCAATTATCTCTGAAAAATGCGTGAGATCTGCCTTTTCCACGTAGTCATAAACTGCGCAAAAATATTGTTGTATTAGTAGGCAAATTCCTTAAGAAACCCGAATATCCCGAGATGCGCAGAACGTATGGGGAGTAACAGAAGGAGGCACCGTTCTTTAACATAGCCTACAACGAACCATCAGGCCTGGACAGACTTTGCTTTCAATTTACCTTTTTCAGCTGACAGTTAAACCTTTACCAGCCCCAATAACTGTCAGTCAGACTCCAATTCCCAATCTCACACTGACAGATTCTTTCTTCACAGTGGCAGATGGTTATTCACGATTTTCCCGCTGACCAGTCCCAAGTGGTGACCGAGGCGATAGTCAACATGATCATCAATTCTCAAGTGCAGACGCTGCTCAAAGTGTTCCAGTACAAGAGCGTTAGTTCGCTGTACAAGATGCTCAGAGAAAAGATAACCAGCAGTCTTCAGAGTTATGACACGCACTTTGAGCTGTGCAAGCGAGAAATAGTTTCCAGGCTCCAGGATCCTGTTCTCACGTTGAAGTTCCGAGACATGACGCAAAGGCTTATGGATAGCAAGTGTACAACGCAGGAATATGTGAGCACGGACTGCATGTTATCTGGTGAGGGAAACGCACTTTATGTTTTACAAACAAAATGACCCCCATTGAATTTGAAAATGTCGCAGGCAAATAAGCTAAGGAAATCATCCAATTGATTCTCTTGTTTGTTTTTTGGTTCGGTTTTGGATACAGTTTTGTAGGCAACACATAGATAATACTGCAAGACTAACCAAAACTCTGAGGCCGACAAACAGAATTCATTCAAATGTTTTATCGAAAAAAGACGTCTAACAAAGCGACTAGAAAAACTTCTTTCTACTTTTGTAGAGTTACCCAAAACCTAATAAGAAATGTTATTATCTCGCTTCTTGTTTATTCAAAATTTTTTTAACTAATCAAAGACACAGGCTTACCCTGTGCAATGTAGACACATGTACGCATCTCTGATAAACTTTTGATTGCTGAGAAGCTTAACTTTAACAAACAAAAAACAAAAACAAACAAAAAAAACAGAAAAACAATCGGAAACTCTTTCAACAACTACTCATACAACAAACTGCTACCGAGACGGTATTTGTTGCTCCTGACAAGCATCTAATTTCTCCTCACTGTGTTACTACTTGATCAAACATACATGAAATGAGAATAAAATAAAATGATCACCAATAATTAAATGTCTTGATTTTTATTCAAATTCTACCAGCTAGTAACATAAGAAGTATAAGGAGAAATATTGGAGATTAAAGGGTTAAGACTCGTCCCTGAAAAGCTTATCTAATGCAGCAAAATACTGTAGCAAAATAGACCCTCCAAAACCTAACGAAACAAAAGAGTTCGAGATATCGACAGATTCGAGGTTTGACTGATGTTGGAAAAGTTAGGGGATTTTACTGTAATCTTTTAGTTTTCTGATTCAGAATGCTTCCTAACTACTTGCCTTTATCACTTGACCAGGCGGCGTATTTGGTTCGGTCATTCGAGAGTTTTGGAACTTCTGGGGAAGCAACATTGTGGCTCCCAAAGTGTTTTCTGTGGCCGGTGAGCTGGTGGGGAGCAGAGAAAAGTCTGAAGAATGGAAGAAAAGGCAAGCAGGTAATGATGATCAAAATCAGTGCAATTTCTTATTAAAGCACTAAGACGCAATGCAGAAAGGAGCACGAAATTACTGACAGAAGTTTGGAAATAAATACAGTTGAAGTACCAACACTTCGTATTATGGATTTAAAGCCACTTGTCCTCAATAGTTGGCTAAAGGCCCTGTTTTAGCTGAGAATCAAACAATAATGCGCGGTTTATTTGTTTTGGGGATGCGCCGGAGTTCTCGAGTCAAAAGTTAAAAGTTAATGGCGAGAAAGAGTTGATGTATAATTTTCTACGGGTATACGTAGATAAGCGATTTGGGTAAAAAGGAAAGTTCTGAAAATTCCCTTTTTATTTAGCGCACGCTTTTAAAATCCGAAAGCACGCACATACACAGAATATAAGACAGATATACATACACTGTCTTCTTATTTGTTAACTAAGAAAACTCGCAACTGATTATGTTAATACATTACTTCCTCAGGTCTTGAGTTTCCCAGTGATCCTAAGAAAGTTACTTTACAGCGCATGAGCGAGGTGGTAATCACGTGGTGTCACTATCAGTCAGATCATTGGCCGAAATCAGGTAAGTGACGTCATTACCCTTTATAGTATTGATTTGAAAACTTGAGTCGGGAGCCTTTTAATGTTGGATTGGAATGGTTGGAAAAATTACTGAAATGAACTCACAAATTTTGTTTGGAGAAATATTGTAAAACAAACTATACACAACAGAAAGGCATTGCTGAATAGCTTTCAGTCAAGTAGTTTTATACTTTGGGAATTTAGGCAAACTCACTTTGTACGACATAAGAAGGTACTGGTTGGTAGCTTTCATTTAAATGGTCACACTTTAGGTTTTAACCCACAGACACAAAACTTAGAACCTCCTTGTTTAACATGCTAAACAGCACCACAGGAAAGTGCTACATAGTAGCTTTCATTGGAATGGTCACACTTTAGGATTTTATCCACAGACTCAAAAGTTAGAACCACTTTGTAGAGCATAATAAACAGCGCCACAGGAAAATACCTGTTCACAATTTAGGAATTCACCTTCAGACCTAATCACAAAACTATTTCTCACATGATTTTGTGTTTGTGTGCTGGATTCGAAGAGTTAAGGTTATAAATATTAAGATTTGAATTGAAGTTTGTGAAACCTTCTCAAGCTAACTTCACTTCTTTCTCTTTTGTTGCAGTTGTACAAGAAAGCATGGCGAACTTTTCACATCTAAGACCCGGGGAGAGGGGAGTTTGCTACAACATCGAACGACCTGGGTCCGCTTTCCATCGACCAGTGGCTTTTCCTAGTGTGCACATGCCCAGATTTCACTGGATGTAAGAGAATGAAAGCGATGGGAAAATGCTGTAAATAATTGAAATTTTGAGTTCCGTTATGGCGAATGAAGAGAGTTTGTAAAAGGCCTCTTCAAGTTATAATTATCACAAGAACAGTAAACTTGTCCGTGCTTGTACATTTTTGAGTCATATAGATACATAAGCGGGTGGGAATTTTAAAGAAATTAAAAAGACAGAACACGCTTACTGTCCTTTCTTTAAAATTCTTCAAGTGGGGCTTTGAAAGGCCTATTTAAATTGTAGTTATTAATGGTATAGTATACCGGTTTCTTATACATTTTTGAGTTTGTTAGCTATATAAAACTCAGCAATGCAATGGTGTCAGACTAGAGACTCCGTTTGTCACTCGGCACGCAAACTTTAATTGAAGGTGAATCATTTCATACTTAAAATTGAAGGATATGCCTTTAAATTCAACGTTTTGTCATTACAATTTTTTCAATTTTGACATCGATGGCAGCTTAACTCGATGTTTTCAGTCGCTTTTTAAAATAGTTATTTTATGTCACTCTGTTTACGTACGTATTGTGACGTCACAACTAGGCTACCGGTATATACAGCTTACGTACGCACGCGCAAAAATAATTTCCTAAATAATATGCAGTGTGCATGTTTTTTAGGTTGATTAAGTCCCGGGTACATATTTAAGGGGACTGGTATGGCCTGGCCATATTTACTTTTAGATCTCAATTTTGATATTTTCTTTCGTAACGTCAAACAGTTGTTGGCACTAACTTGTAAACTCCACTGAGTTGCACAGGTGATGCAAAGCCATTTGTAGCAACTAAAACAGCAAATTTACACATGCATGCAAAGGAATCCCATTGTTTTTTGTCCTGATTGTTGATCTTATTTGACATTAGGGTGAGAACGGTTTGCTCAAACTTCATTTGTAAGTTTTAAACACCAACTCAGTTAGCTAGCAGATATAACAGCATGGGTATCTGTTAAAAAATACTCTTTTGCGAGTCAGCTGTCAGCAAAACCCACTCAGACCGACAAAATAGTAAAAAAAAATGGTTGTAATACGCTCGTTAACAAAATGGGCGTTCTGTAAAATTACAAAGCACGTGTTAATAGTTATTACAGTTATTGTTAAAGCCGTAAAATTTCGAAATCAGTACCATTTACGAAAAAGAGGACAGAAAATTATACTGGACTCGGCAAAAATATGTAAATTAAAACAGGCTTTAGTTAATCAAAAACTAAAGTAAAACTAGACTTATTTTATCTAATGGCCAAGTTCACTATGAATAGCCAGTTGGTGAATAATTGTTTATTATAGAGACAACTCTGGATTATGACAAAGTTTGTATACGAGCCAATTGAAACATATCCTTGAAAGAAATACTTATTTCCTTCATCACAGGGGCTGTCTGTATAATTATTGGTAACATCTATTAAATGAATAAGTTACATATGTAGGAACTACACTCAATTCGTGTTTGGCTTCCCAGGGAAATTTATATGCTCGGGCTAAAAGCCTGGCAAAATTGTGAAAACAAACATTTGTATTAAAATGCAGTTGTAAAAAAATAGTTATTTAATAAATAAATTTTAAAAATATTTTACATTGACTTGTCAGAAAGTATTAGTTCTAATATAGGTGGCGTTTTGAACACGAAGTCCCTCTGTACATGAGGGGGGGGGGGGGGATTGTCGGTTGATAAACCACACTTGCTTCGGTGGGTTTTCTTTTACGCTAAGATGCGTGGCCCTTAATTACCCCTCGATCTGTGTGTGACTCATGCTCTATCAATCCCAAGAGCCCCGTAACTTTTGCTCATCGCCTGACTAATAAGTTATAACTCACAGTAACATACCAATTTTCTAATCACCTGCAGGTTAAATCTGTGCTGAAATAAATTCTAAGGACAAGCAAAAACCAACGACACAAAAGGACAACGTGTCGGCGTCATAATGACATCATTGCAATCCATATTGAGTATTCTGTTAACTTACATTTCTATGTACATGCAGTATATCGTAATAAAATAAAACCACAAGACGAACTGAAACAGAACCCATTATGAACTGTTATTTTTAAGTAGGCTCGGTTTAATTTTCATTGTACAAGATCTTTTCGCCGGGTGATTGCACTGAATCACCCCCGGTGGCAATTAAAGTTGCCAGCCGCTTTGATTACAATAGGAAAGAGCAGGGTTGAAGCAATAGCATAAAACTATCGCATTAAAAAAAAAACAAACCAGAAAGCAAAGCAAACAAACAAACATATACAAGAAAACAGACCGCACTGGATTATATCCCTTTCGCTTTAGTCCTCCTATCACATAATAACACCCAAGCATAGGTTTAAACCTAAACAGAAAGTCAGTACATATAGATAACAGTTACTACTAACAGAAATTTACAGAAACAACACAATTTAATCAATTACATTCCTACTAAACTAACTTGCCCTCGACTGTTAGCAAATACAACGAATAACATCCGAAAAAAGGATCATACCTTGATTTAAGTTTCGACTCTTCAATGATGTAACGAACGCGTCTCGCTTTACGTTTGAACCTCAGAAATGTTTTGTTCCCTTTCTCTTGGCAGAAACACTCACCCCCTTCATTGTTTAACATGGTGCGGCTGATACTTGAGAAGCCATGAATAGTCTTGAATACTGTACTACGTTTTGTATATTTTCTGTTCAGTTTTTCCTTCTCCTCGCAGTGAAGAAAGATGTTTAATGCAAATTTGCAAACTCAGAAAAACATGCTTACGATTCGACCTCATCTCGTGTGAATTCCACAGAGGCCACAGGTCATTTAGGGTGGATTTGTTACGCATTAAAGGTCGGCACACACGAGGGGACTAGTCCCTGCGATTGGACTTGCCCCATGAACAGTACACACGAAGGGCCCAAGCATAGTTTGTGGGACTAGTCCCCTGGAACTGGTCCCACGAATTCAAACAAGTTTGAATTCGTGGGACTAGTCGTAGGGACCAAATTTTGGTCCCCGCGACTACAATTTTTGACTAAAATGGGTAGTGCACACGAAGGGACTTGGTCCCCGGGACTAGTCGCAGGGACCAGTCGCAGGGACTAGTCCCCTCGTGTGTGCCGACCTTACGTCAACGCATTTGCCCGTGCAAGGCCCCCCTTTTTAATGTTTTTAGGCTTATAATAATTTGCGCCAAGAGAGGATCTCTTGTTTGCACTTCTTGTTGGAAATTAATTCACCCTCTGCCACACACACGGAATGTTACTCTCGGGATAACTAACATTTTGTTCACAGTAGAAGAGGAGGAGGAGGAGGATGACGACAACGATGATGATGATGAGGAGGAGGAGGAGGAGGAGGAGGAAGAGGAGGAGGAGGAGGAGGAGGAGGAGGAGAAGGAGACGGTTACCAAGTATACAGACAGTAATCTTTCTTAGCTCGTGCCCTGTTGGGACTAACCTGTTTTGTTGGATGAAAACCTGTTCTACTGGGACACTGCAAAACTAAACCATTCCAATAGAAAACGACCTTTATTTACAATACCGCTCGGACCAAAAGGGACAATGGCATCTGTGTCTTATTAAAACACGTTTATTTGAGTAAAATACATTTTATTTACACTTGGTGATTCTTTACAGGTTGTTATTATACATCGATCTTTTATTATTAGAGAGTCACACAAAGAGTTGCTTTTCATTTACAGTTGGTGGCTTACCAAATTAGAGGTTAGCGTAATATTTCACCATGTTGCAGAACCCAATGTAATTAAAGTGGTGTTCCCAACTTATGACAATGGAAGATTCATCGTCCATCAGTTGAAGATCAGTTGATTTATTATAGATTCACCGTTAACTCGATTACAAAAGAGGAAAAAGAAACACCTAAAACTTATTTACAAACGGAAACAGTTAAAAAGTCAATTCATGGCTTTCCATACTCGAAGTTGGCATAATCGTTCACCATATCACAGAAGCCAATGTAGTTAAAGTCGTGCTTGTAACCAAGGACAACGTCAAACTTCTTCTTGATCACCAGAAATTCCCGTGCACTCACCAGGCTCCCAAGGTCAAGCTCGCTAAGCACGCGGTGGAACTGGAACTGAGAGACTGTGCCGTTGTGCACGCGGTCGTAGTCTTCAAAGAGCGGGAAAATTTGAATGCGACGGATGCGCACACGATCAGCCAATCGGTGCATGACTTTTTCCAGGACTTGTTCTTCTTCTGTGGACAGTTTGTTGTCATCGTTTTCTGGGTTTGGGCGGAACTGAACGGGTACGACCAGCGGTGCTTTCTCAAGGTCTAAAAGACACGATAAAGCCGGTCATGAGTTGAAGTTGTGTCAAGTGTGCTTGCAAGACAACAATGAAGGCAGCAACGTTTTTGTAATTATAATGCGAGGGCCACAAGTTTATCAGTAACTTTTGTTACTGGCACGTGTCACCCTCATTAAATATTCACTATTCGTGTGTGCGAATCCGAAAACGGTAAACAACAACCATAGAAAAAGTAGAAGACAAATTTATTGCAAATAAATGGCCAAGTGGCTTCGTCACTGTCAGTTTGCTGCATTTCCTGTGACTTGAGCTCTCATCTGATGGCTAGTTACGAACATCATTGACATATGTCAGTCAAATGAAAGCGTTCACGGTTTCTTGATTCGCACAGTGAGAAAGTTCTGAGGCCCAGCACTCTGTCCTCCGCAGAGGCCTCCTACAGCCGCGCTGGGTAAAAACGCTAGGAGGCTGGGAAGAAATTAAAGCGCGCGGGGAACGCTGGGAAGGGGAAAGAAAGAAAGGCTCTTCCCATCGTTCCCCGCGCTCCCGTTTTCTCTCTCTAGCGCTCTCGCTTCCCCCTTTTTTCTTTCACTGGTGTTTACTAACAAGAGCCTCTGCGGAGGAGGGAGGGCAGAGCAGGAATCGAACCCACGACCCTTCACACACTGGTTGGACTCTCTAAATTCTGAGCTGCTGGGAGACCTGTGGCAAGCGGGGTCGTATTTTACTTGTTTCTCTTTTAGTTCTCTTTCAGGCTTTCTGTATCTTTTAGTGACACGTAAAATGTCAGTGAATTTCAAGGCTCGACCAAGTGTTGCGTCCTTTATTGCTGTCAATCATTGTAGCAAAGTCGAGAAAAAAGAAGTTTGTTTCACGCAATAGAAAACGCAATTGTTTGTTGGGATTTGAAGTTGTAAATACGCGTGTTTTGAAAAACGCAATACAAAAACTACTTATCGTTCTAGCAGATTAACTTATCATTCTTTGTTACATAAGAATTAGACATACTCAGTAACAACAACTACGAAGGACAACAAACAGCAGCAACAACAAAACAAACAAACAAATGATAAAATACATACTGTTTAAGGTGAAAATAGACTCGATGTCTTCAACGAAAGACGTGTAGTTAACGTAGTCCGGGTATCCAACTACAGAATACCTGAGGGAGAAAGAACAAGCCATAGCTATAAATTTCTTGAGATTAAGAAATCTAGGTCTACTCTTGACCTTTCACTCCTACTGATTCTACATTCTACAATTCTCCCGTATTCTCCAACCCCTTTTTGTTTTATAAGTTATAAAATGTTCAAAGAAATGCACGTGTTATGATTGGTCAGATCGAGTTCATTTTACCTTCATAACGCACGCGCCTTACGTCACGTGCGTGCGTTATTTAGTAACAATGAACGCAGGCTCCGTCACGAGTGTGAGCGAATAAAGAAGAGTAAAAAAAGATTAATTTATTATTACGTTATCAAAATGATATTCATACGTGACTTGTTTTTCATTCAAAATAAAATAAACTTTGGGAGTTAAACTTTTTCGTCGTGCATTGTTAAGTTACGTATTAAGACGGATTCCGCTCAACGTTCGAGCAATAAGTGCAAAAAATATTTACCAAAAAACTACTCACAGCACGGTAACATTTTAAATGCTATTTGAAACATCTCACTCTAGTTCACTTGCCCAAGTGACCCCGCGATGAAATTCTCAAGCATTCTCAAGAAAATTAATTTCAAATCTCGTAAAAGTATGCTAAAAACGGGCGCCATTTTGTTTTGAACTGAAATGAAGCGTCTTTTTAATTGAAATATTGATAACTTCAAATCCAATTTTCTCTCGCGGGGTCAGCTTGGAAGCAAAAGTAACGATAAGTTCTTCTTATCTGTTCTCAAAATGTGACAGTGCTGCAAGTATTTTTTTGGTAACTTAATTTTTGCACTTACTGCTCGAACGTTGAGCGGAAATCGTCTTAAGCACTTAGGAATTTTAAGAGGTGTCTCTGGCTTGCGCTTCTCTAAGCAGCTCTCTCGCGTTCTTAAAACTTCTTAAGTGTTTAAGTAACTCAACAATGGTGTGGATTCGAACCGCGGGTGCGCAGTTACCTGTCTGACGTCATTACAGCGTAAAAGAATGAAATCTCCGTAATTACAATTTCTACTTCACGACGACAAGTATTCTAATTGATGACAATACTGAGGACCTTCACACAACTGACTTCTTTGGCGACTCGCTTTCAGCCCCGCGATAACCAAGGAACAATAAAACAATAAAATCCATCCGACTAAACACTAGCGATGTCAGAAACAGGTAATCGCAAGTGGACGCAAAAGATCGTCGACCATGCGATTTTTGCGATTTTTCGCAAGCAAACGAAAAATCGTAAATTTCGCAGCTGTATGCAACCTGGACATAAGTGCATAAGAATCCAGTGGTCCTTAAGCAGAATGGAAAATGAAGGCATCGAGTTCAGACATGGGGCTAACCAACACAACAGAGGAAGTTCGACGCATATTGACACTCAACAAGTTCCTGGTCAATGGTGTGTGAAGTTTACCAGAATCAGAACGAGAATCAGAACCAAATACTAGAACCAGAATTGAATCATCACATTCTAAAACCTACCTGTCCATGAGCTGCTGCACTTCAACCTTAGTGAGTTTAAGCGATGACAGATCCATGGCTCTGGGGAAAACAGTCTTGAGGATTCTACCGGTGCGCAGTTTGTCGTAATCCTTAAAGAACTCGGACAGCCTCATTCGCTCCTTCATCACTCGGCTTTTAATTTTGTACATGATTTTCTCGAAGTTGTCGTCGCCCAGATCGGGAAGATGTTTTTGGTTTGTCAGCTTAAGCTCTTGTAATCTTTGCAGGTACTTCATTTCTGGTTTTTCTGATGGCTGCAAGATCGAAGTGATACGTATTGGGAGGTTGGTGTTAAATGTAGTAAAATAAGCGAAGCAAGTTCTCTTGGGTGAAGGTTAGAGGGGAGGGGAAAACATTTTCAGGTTGTAATCCGTTTCTGTCCTGGCCATCTGTGATCAAAGACACTTATTAATAGTTTCACAGCACTAGTATAGTGTCTTTGAACAGAACTAGGTCATTATTTTTAAGTTTTCGTTAAGGAAAATCTAGCTCTTGGCTTTTCAACATATTCCTTAAAAAAGTTGACAAAGACCCTTTAGAGTAAAAAAATTGAGGACACAACATAACCGCAGAGATCGGCGTGTGCTTCGCAAAATTGTTGAAAACAATACCGTTCTGAGAACTAAAATTCTCTGTTTAGGTTATCTCGAGTGGAACGGATCCGCCTACGAAGCAAAATATCGGCAAATAGCTTTGAACGGCACTTCAGCCCATTGGATATCTCTTGCTTGACTCGAAACCAGGGGGGGCTGGCAGCTACCTTTGATCTTGCCGCTTTTGGCCTCTACATGATTGCCCCAGTAAAGAAATCTGTCAATCATTCGAAAACTCTAACGAACATGCGCGAAGTGCAACGAAGTCTCGCGCGAACTACTCGAGAATATGTTTTTTTTGGTTCATGGTGACTCGATTGTGGTAAAGGAATTCGTTTTTTGTTATTGTTTATTTGCTGTAAGTATTTTTGGCGACAGTGCAGCGTTTGGGCACCACATTATTCTAAATTCTGGATCTGTGTACGCTCCTGCTGTGTATTATGTCAAGAACATGAGCGTGATGGTTGTGTTATCGAAAACATAAACGTTCGCGGTGTCAACAGCCACTTGACCTGGGAAATGGCATTAAAGTTGCAGCTTTCGACCGTCCATTTCGAACCATTTCTGTTTCTGAGGCCATCAAAATCGATGGAATGAAGGACCAGCTTTATTTTAGGTTAGTAGAGCAGTCAATATTGAATATGCAAGTGACAAGTTTCGGCCTGAGATTTTCCCAGTTGAGTGTTGAACAAACTACGCTCAAATTATAACTAAGTCTTGAATTCTAGCAGATGATTGTGGATTTCGTCATCTCAGGAAGATTTATAAGAATTTTTTTACTGTGGAAACTGTGGAATCTTCCAGCCAACAAAGCGAAAAGAGGAGATTTCGATTGCGAGTCTTCTTTAAGTCTGTTTCACAATGAAGACAAAATCGAATGCGAAGGCTTAGAATGTATTAAAAATGGGATTGAACTTTCACATGCACTTGTCTCAAGTTTTTTGCGTCTTATTTACAGCTGTAAGCGTAATTACGTGTAAAACACCACGTTTATGTTATGGAATTCTTCTTTTTTTGGCTTGAGTGTTTCTTGGCGGCAGTTGTTTCTGTAAATATATTGGTTGGTTGCAGTTAGGATAGCTTATAAAGGACAACCAACAAAAGAAGAATGTTTAACCTTACAAACAGAGCTGTCTGAGGTTTGCTTGTTTTGATAAGAGAACTTAAAGAATTGGCAAAGTAAATACACCTAGGTTTAGGAAAACTCCCTAGTTCCATATATTGTGCTGACATGCTAAGTTTGATTCAATGGAAAATGCAATGAACTATCACATTTCCAAGCATTTTCCCACATTATGCATACTACTGTCCAACGAGAGGGTTTATAAACATTTGCTAGGGTAATCTGAAAAGATTGAAGGATTTTCAATTATATGATTTTTTTGTCTTTTGCCTGTAGCCTGTACAAGAAGCTTAATTCAAAGGAAAGACATTCAGGCCCATTTTTCTTAAGTGTCAGTGAAAAATTTGTAGTTTGAGTTCAGTAACACCAGGTGAACTATGCAATAATGGAGTATTAGACAATGCAAAAGTTCTCAAATGTCCCTTCTGTTAAAAGAGCAATTGACTTCTGCTCACACCCTTTCAGACATTTGTACTTCTGATGAGGAAACAGTTCCAATTGCCAAGGAGAATTCAGTTTTTTTCAAGATGGATACATATGAAATAAATCAGGTGTGAACTCACCTGATGTAACAAATGTGGCCATAAAGGGCTTGCAGTTTTTAAATGTTTTCAACTTGAGCAGTTGAAAAGGCAAATTTGATCCTGGTCGAGACTGAATTTTTTCAAGTTTGCTTTTTCAACTGCTCAAGTTGAATGCATTTAACTGTGAGGATCATTATTTTAGAACTGTTACCGAAAAGGTAGGGGAAAACAGGTCAAAACAGTGTTGTATTGCTGGGTGTCAAAACGAGGCTGGCATGCATTAACGTTTATAAAGGAGATGTGAAATAATCCCAGAATGGCTGATCAACCATGGTTGCTCTAAGTGTGCAACAGTCCTTTTGAAGTGTTTTCATAAAATTAAGGATTAACATAGCTGTCCATATATATGTCATCAGTCAAAGTCCCTGTACAACCAAAACCTTTGCCCAAAACATATTTATCAACATGCATCTTGGATAACCAACGCCTGCCAGATCCAAAGTGATGGTGTGTTTGCCAGAGTATCTTTACTTTACAGACTGTCGGAACCTTTGCAAACTCCACCCCCATATGATTGTTTTGTTTGCAAAAGCTGTTCAACATCAATTGCACTGTCAAGAAAAATTCAAGTCCCTTCAGAATTCAAATGCCAATTTTCCACAAACCCATTCATGGTGAAATATATGAAGCCAAGGTCACCAAGTAAATATGTGAAATGACTGGCTGAAGTATTGCTGTCAGTTGAGCAACCTGGCCCCTTTAAGTTTCAGTTCTCACCCCAGAGGTTTGATAGACAAAATATAAATGAAAAATTATTTCACCTTTTTCTCCAAAATAATGAGCTTTATTATCAGGTATACCTACACACTGCAGGCAATATCTGTGACTCACTTGGCGAAGTCGAAGAGCAAAGTGTTGTAAACATCACCTCTCAGCTTTTCACCATTTAAGGATTCTAGAGAGCTGTACATGAAAAAATCTCTTGTAGACTATAAGGTAGTAACATAACTTGGGCAAAACAGAAAATAATTTGGATCAACAAAACCTCCACAATTAATTGTTGACTCCTCCTGAGTAGTTCCTATAAAGGAAGAAAAATCTACGGTGTATGTAAATGAACAAGGACAAAGTCTCGAGCGACAATTCTTAGTGAAAGAGGAGAGCGAATCTGGCCGCTGTGAAATGTGTCAGAAAATGCTTCAAAACTCGTAAAATCAGTACCAGAAAAAGCAGAAAGGGCAACCAAATCAGATAGAAACAAAGGTAAAAAAAGCGATCGAAACCTTCCCTTGAATGTTTAAACTTGGAATAACGGAAATAATACTGAACCAACACAAACGCGCGTACACCAAATAACGGCTAATTCTTCTTCCTCGCCACCGCCATGTTTGTTTGGAATAAAATTAGTACACAGTCCTACTCGGCCAATTTCTTTACTGGGGCGATCATGTAAACTCGGTTCCAGACCTCGCTGCCAGCCCCCCTGCTCGTAACATAACCAAGAAGGTTCTCCAATAAAGATTTGTGTGATGAGCTCGACTGTTTTCGTACTTCAGGGGGAGAAAAATAAAACATATTACGCAAATAACCGATCACTGAAATATAACCGCAAATGAGCATTTTTGAAGCCCATGACGGTAATTAAGAGGCTCTGACTGTAAATATCGAGAATCGGCGGACAAGCTCAGAAAATCGAAAATCCTGATAACTTGCCAGAAGAACACTTTTGGGGAGCTATCTTCGAAAATATTACTTAAACCTTCTGGATTTCTGTTGTTTTGGGGAAATTCGGAAAAACAGTTTTGCTTAATTTATTGCGCAATAATCAGGCTTAAAATTAAACAAATTGAAAGCGCTTGTTTTTAAACAATTTGCAATGCCAGAAAACAATTTTAATTTTAAATGATAGCAATACTCTTCTACTTTCTATCAATAGGACTTGCATGGAGTTTTGCTTCATTTCTGTGGTTTGGTGGTTCTTTGAAACAAAGCCATTTTGCGCACTTCGGAAAAAGGCAAAAATTGGTAAACTTCAGAGGCTTAAAATGGGTCTTGGTATGTCTAATATCGACTTGAAACAAACTCTGTGATAAAGTTTGACCCTACTTCTATTATGATATGAAATAAAAAAATCTGGGCAATTCAGGCTCGCGCTGACAAAAACAAAAATTCGCGAACCAGTGTTGCCAAAATTTGCATAATGAAATGAATGAAATGAAAAGTAGTAGTCTGGGTGAGCTCAATTTAGAGGATTTTATTTACTGAAGACACAAAGAATGAACTAAAACATTCCTTTCAATCTATTCTTGCATTGTTTTGAGCTTATACTATTTCTACGTAAAACTAAAGAGAAGGAGAAGAAGTTTTAAAAGTTCTACACAAGCTGTTACGTGACCGGTGTCACGTGAATCTTTTTTGTCAATTTGTCATTCTACTTATGGCAGTTTTTAAATGCGGTCTCCTACATTGGCCGCTGTTTTATGCACGGCTAGTTCTCCAGCGAATACCGTACGCATCCCTGTGTTTGGGGCATACTGTCATGTGCAGCTGATATTCTACTGGGACGAAAATTGCGACAGGCAAGTCTAGAATTAGTTTCGTATACATATGACAGATATGACACCTTTCTCTTCGAGAGAAGAAAACTGCGAAATAGTATGTTGTTGCGTACGGGACTCAATCGCTCTTTTCAAACGGCTACTAAGATTTTGGGCGACTTTTTGAAATGACACTATTTTGGCCAGGAAGCAAAAGTGCATCATTATTATTATGATTTATACGTATTTGTCAAAAATTGCGCTGTTCCTATCAATATTATTACACTTGGATAAATATGTTTAAAAAACGCAAACCACGGACGTTCTGGCAGCGGGAACGGTTTACGAGTTCTAAATGCTGCTGTATATCTAAGAGATATCAATACACAGTTTGTTTGTTTTTACTTTGCAAGATCGCTGAGAACTCTTTCACGGTTTTGGAGGAAAAGAGTTTCATTGAAGAATATTTTCACGTTTGCATGAACGTGCAGTGATCGGTTGCGTGACTGGATTATTTTGAGTCATACTTTTGTGTTCCTTACTTTACACAGCCCGGCTGAGCTCTCAATTTATACGCGTACGTCAACTTTAATGATTTGTATAAGAAACCGTTTGGATTTTCGAGAACATTGGTATTTCCCCCCAAAAAAACTGCGCGGAATAACAAAGAAAGGCCATTGGTGCTGCAGAGTATAGACATCTGACAAAATATGATAACCCACTGCACTCTAGTTTCACCAACAATTTTCCAAATTTGTTCGTAGTTCTTCAGAAAGATAAATGAAGATATCAGCGAATGCATCATCTAGTAGAAAGACCATCCGAAAATAGTTACGGTAAACGATTTGTCATATTTCAAGGCGTCCTTCCATTACAGTTTTTTTTCTATTATCCAAATTATGCAAATTTTGGCAACACTGGTTCGCGAATTTTTGTTTTTGTCAGCGCGAGTCTGAATTGCCCAGATTTTTTATTTCATGTCATAACAGAAGTAGGGCCAAACTTTACCACAGTGTTCATTTCAATTCGATATTAGACATACCAAGACCCATTTTAAGCCTCTAAAGTTTACCAATTTTTGCCTTTTTCCGAAGTGCGCAAAATGGCTTTGTTTCAAAGAACCACCAAACCATATAAATAAAGCAAAACTCCATGCAAGTCCTGTTGATAGAAAGTAGAAGAGTATTGCTATCATTTAAAATTAAAATTGTTTTCTGGCGTTGCAAATTGATTAAAAACAAGCGCTTTCAATTTGTTTAATTTTAAGCCTGATTATTGCGCAATAAATTAAGCAAAACTGTTTTTCCGAATTTCCTAAAAACAATTGAAATCCAGAAGGTTTAAGTAATATTTTCGAAGATAGCTCCCCAAAAGTGTTCTTCTGGCAAGTTATCAGGATTTTCGATTTTCTGAGCTTGTCCGCCGATTCTCGATATTTACAGTCAGAGCCTCTTAAACACCTGAACTGGCTGTATTGGCGATTATGTAGCAGGATTTCAAACATTAATGCAAAGTAAAAGAAAAAAAAAACGATTTTCGATGGCAAAAAATGGCGGACAGCGCACACGATACGCACAAAGCACTGTGGGTAACTAGGATTTGCTACTTTCGGGCTCACCTGAAGATCCTCTAAGAACTTGATATAGTTGAAACCAATGTCATCTGAATATCTGGACTGTAAAACCTAAATAGGAAAAAACACACGCAATAAGCAGCCGTGGTCAGACGTAGTTGCTACTTTTGGTCTTTAGATAAAATCCTAAAGTGTGACCATTCAAATGAAAGCTACTGAGCAGTACTTTCCTGTGGTGCTGTTTATTATGCTGTAGTAGATGGTTCTATCTTTTGATTCTGTGGATAAAACCCTTAAGGTGGCTCTAACCCTTGCGTCAAAATAAACGTGAGTTCGTTTGAAATGCTTTAACATTCAAGCAACGGGACCACTAACTTTTCCCAATAGATCACAACGTTTATAATTAAGATTATGAGTATTATTGTGATGGATATGTCGTCGCTAGGGCACATAAAGCCTAAGGAGAGTACTTGCCCGCAAAGCTGTTTTTATCGTGTAAACGATGGTTCTAATTTCTGATTATGAAGATGGATTCTGTTCAAATGAAAGTGAAGAAAAAGTACTTAAATGCTGTGCCTCTTTGTTTTTGTTTGGAAACTGGAAGGGTTAAATGTATTCTTTTTGCGTAACTGCCTCTCCTTTTTCGTTACCTTTATTTCTTCGGGATCATCCGTCAACCCTAACGTGTGCAGACACTGACTGGCTTGGATCTTTGTAACATGGCCATTGTTGTGCCTGTAGGAATCGAAAGACATCGTTACTTGCTTGTTAAGGTTTCTTAAATTACCCTTTAATTCCCAATATCAACATGCATGTTCTCCTCATTGTTTTCCACATGTGTAATGCAGTATTAGTTGAGAGAATTTGATCATACATCAAGACATTTTATGTTTGGTGATCATTTGCCTTATTCTCTTCAACTGTTTGTTTTATCACATAGTGATATCGTAAGGAGAAACTAGATGCTTGTCACTACTGGGGCTTAAAGGGTTAAGTCAAGACGTTCTTTGCTTCTACGTTCTTGCTTCAGAGAACAACTATGGCAATATGGTAATGAGGGAATGGAAAAAGATCGCTCCACTCTTGAAGCTTGCAATTAAAAAACAACTGCAAAGAGCGAGTGGGAAATGCCTGCGATTGCTAAGCTGTGAATTTCCTTCAGAGTTACTGCACAATACTGTAAATGGTTGAACCCAGGAGTCATATAATAAGTCGATGAAATATGATCGTCTGGTAGCCTGAGAAAAACAGCCGACGTCTCGCGTGGTCGCCACTTGAGCCCTCGCAAAACAGGCTAATCGTCCGGGTGAGTGTAGTCCTGAGAAGGACTGTTTGTGGTGACATTGGCTGACATTTCGACAACCGAGCGGAAGTCATCATCAAAGTCAAGTGACTCTGATGATGACTTTCGCTCAGGTTGTCGAAATGTCAGTCAATGTCACCACAAACAGACCTTCTCAGGACTACACTCACCCGGACGATAACACTTCACCGACTTATGAGATGCAAATAAAATAGCCTCTGAAGATTATACATTAGATTGCCACAGAACTCTTATCAACTCAATGATAATTAGGCAACGCAACTTTATTTACACACCGCATAAATAACTAGGGGTCGTGTACTGTATTTATTGCCAATTATAACTTAGCATTCTGGGAAAGGACAACCGTTGGACAAACATTGGTCGCTTGGTTCGGTATGTTGGAAAAAACAATAAAATTGACTGTAGTTCTATTTAGAGCAACTTGTCCATCAAATTCATAGCACTCTTCAGAACTCACTTGTCAAAATCTTGAAAGCATGGCTTGGAGAGAATTCTTTGTTCGATCAGCTTTCGGCGCATGCGTTGTGTGATTCGCGCCAGGAACTCCTCGTCGTCCTGCGTTAATCGGTCAGAACTCTCCCCAGGCTTACTCATTTGGAAAGTCTCCATCGGTGGAACTGCGTATGTTGGGACCTTCTCTAGTCCACGCCGTGTGAACGCTGGAGGAAGAAAATCAAACAAAAACACAAGAACTTGAGAACGGCCACCACAACGTGACAGCACCGAGAACGTCACAGAGATGAGTTAAGTCGCATACGAGTCACAGGTGCCCCTCCCCCTCCCCCGGCTGAAGCTTAACCCAGTTTCTGTAGCATGAAGCAACTGAGAGTATTGCTACTCCCCCCTGAATGGAATGCTAGTCCATCACGGGACACCCAAACATAGAACAACTAGGGGTATTTCTACTCCCCCTGGGATGGGATGCTAGTCCATCACGGGACACCCAAACATAGAGCAACTAGGGGTATTTCTACTCCCCCTGGGATGGGATGCTAGTCCATCACGGGACACCCAAACATAGAGCAACTAGGGGTATTTCTACTCCCCCTGGGATGGGATGCTAGTCCATCACGGGACACCCAAACATAGAGCAACTAGGGGTATTTCTACTCCCCCTGGGATGGGATGCTAGTCCATCACGGGACACCCAAACGTGGAGTAACTAGGAGTATTACTAATCCCCCTGGGATGGGATGCTAGTGGGTCTCAGGGCCACCAAACATGAAGCAACTGAGAATATTGCCACTCCCCCCTGGGATGGGATGCTAGTCCATCACAGGATACCCAAACATGAAGCAACTGAGTATTGCTACCCCTCGTGGATGGGATCCTATTCCATCACAGGGTACCAAAACACGAAGTAACTAGGAGTATTATTACTTCCCCTGGATGAGTTGCTAGCTCATCACAAGGTACCCAAACATGACGTAACTAGGAGTATTATCACACCCCTGAATTGTATGCTGGTCCATCAAAGGATACTCAAACGTGAAGCAACTGAGAGTTTTGGCACTCCTTCTGGATGGGATGCTAGTCCATCACAGGAAAGCCAATCATAAAGCAACTAAAAGTATTACATTTAATTTCATGTAGCGTTATTTTCCTGTAATGAGCTAACTTGTAACTCACCAGTTTCCATGTCAGTCAGGAATCTTGTCCACATGACATTACCAGGTTTTTTAGGGTCTCTGTAGTACAACACGAGAACCTCAAGCTGCTCATCTGTCAAGTTAGGTTGACCCATGGCACTCAGGCATCGACGGAAAATACTTCGGCTTATGGAGCCGTGACGAAGAGGGTCAAAATCTTGAAAATATTCCTCAACCTGGAAGAGCAGTGTTAGGAAACAATCGCCGATTAGGAACACAGTCGGTCAATCTTAATGTGAAGTTTGCAGCTGCAAATAACGGCCGATCTTCTAACAATGACCGACAAAATTTTGCTTACGTCCGACGAAATTCTGGACAGGCATAATGTGCAAACAAATGTTTTAAAATGATACCATGACTGTCATTTCGTAGTTGAGTAAAAATCCACGTTGAGCGCAAGTAAATTGATGAGTAGGGTGTTAACAGCAGTTAACGGAAATTAACTTCAACGTAGCGCGACGTCCGACCACGTTTTTGGCGACTTCGTCGAACATACAGAAAAAAAATATTTATTTTCTGCCTAGCTGTGGATTTTTGCAGTGAAATGTCTATTCTAGGAGACATAATTTTGAACAATAATAATTGTATCTCCAAGCATGAATACATAAAGCAACATATATATTACGTTCGCATTTCTTAACAAGACCTGGCGTGAATTTCGGCAGTTTTAGGAGCTGTAAAGGCCATACATGTCTACCGTCAAGTAACTGTATTTGAGTGCAAATTATAATTAAATTACCTACTTTCAACAAATCAGAGCGGAGGAAATTTTTCAGTGATCAGTGTTCTCCCTAGTTTTCAGGGTAACAGGTAAGTCATTTTTTAGACCGGTAAAGCAGCTGTCTTGAAAATCTTTTTCTACCCTGGAGTGGAATTGTCGTCATGAGACCCGAAATGTTGCCGGCATGACACTAGGCTCAGACACGTCTCGAAAACCCCTCAAAGCGGTTGGCGTTTGCGATTCCTGTTACAAGGAACGTATTAACGTACAGATAAACTTCGAGAGGAAAAAGCTTACAGCAACCTATTAAAAAAACGTGCTGAGAAACGCCTAGAAGATGAGAAATACTCCTTACAAAGGTACAAACGAAGAACTTCGAGGAGAAGACAATACTAAGAGCACCTTACGAACCAACCTGAACAAACCAACATACGGATATAGACGTCAAGTTGATAACACTAATATCTTACGACAATGCTAACGTACGGAGAAATGTTAATGAAATACAAATAACAACATCCTAATTACGAATATACTAGAACACGGACAAACGTGGAGAACATAACAACAATATTTTTCGAATGTTCTAACGTACGGAGAAATGTCGACAGTCTAGATGGTAAGACCTTACAACACTGATGAACATACTATCGCACGCCGGGAAGAGGTCGGGAAGACTAATACCTTAGGAATTTACTAGCATAGGGAGAAACGTTAAAAAGATACGACTAACAATAATTCTTACTAAGGTAGAAACGTGCAGAGAAACATAGAGAAGATGAGACTATTATCTAACGAACTTAGAAATGTCGGGATGATAAGACCGCCTACCATTGTACAAACGCATGGACAATGAGGAAAGTTACTACCGTAAGACAAGACTTACGTGGTATGTAGTACGACTGACAAATCTTTTCATAATTCAATCCGATAATATATCTTTCACGATCCCAAACTGTTGGATCTGGATGGTTCTAATCCAGGCCTTAGTATGTGGTTCCGGCTAACCGGTAACATGCGGTGTTAAAAGCGGTAAATTTTACCGGTTACCGCCTAATAAGGAGAACACTGGTGATAGAGCGGTTTTTAATTGAGTGAGGAAATTAATTCGCGGGTTTGCTTTGGTTTGGTTTTTAGTAGAACATGTAACATTAAGACTAAAAAACACCAACTAAATTTTAATTTACTAAGAAAGCAAACGAAGCTTTCCAATGGCTTCAGTTGTTTTAGCCAAGCAAATTTTAGTCCACTACAACATGTCAACTAGGAATTAGGTTGAAATTATAACTATTCGAGCGGCCGTTGTTACAGTAGTGGCTCTACAAAGAACCTAGCTTGCGTAGCAGTCGTTTCCGTTTCCTTTTAGCCAAGCGGCAGAAGCGTAAGCCAAGGGCGATACGTGCGACTGCATGGAGCGAAAAGGAGAAAAAAAATTAGCTCCTTTTCGCCCCATGCCCCATGCCCTCGTGCGTATCCCGCTTGGCTCTAGGCTCAGCCTCCAGCCGTGAATGTCTCGATGCGCCCGCGATTCTCGCCACCTTCACGGCTGGGTGCACGGGTTTGGTTGCATGTCCGTGACGTCATTAAAATTTTAATAATTATGCAGACAATCCACACGTCATTTGTTGAAATTTTATCTGTTTTTTTTTTAATCGTTTTGAAAAAAAGCGAAATGCGAAAAGTATACCTGAAACGTCCTCCTAAATGTGTGAAATTTCAAGAGAAAGAAGAAATCTCGCTAAATTATGCCACGCATTCTGCCCCGCAAATTTCAGGGGGCTTGTCTCTGATTGGTCAGTCTAAACAATAACCAAACCCGTGCGCCCAGCCGTGAAGGTGGCGAGAATCGCGGGCGCATCGAGACACTCACGGCTGGAGACTGAGCCTAGCTTGGCTCACGCTTCTCCCGCTTGGCTAAAATGAGCCATATAGGGAAAGTGGACTCACCCTGAGTCGGTTCACCAGCACGTAATGCCTAATGCGATTTATTATCTCCTCCAGGTCAACGGTGCTGAGATCCAAAGGGCGGGACTCTTCGCTCTCACTTGGAGGCCTGGAGAAAAATTAGTTTACATCAACACTGACCAGTATTTGAGCTCTGCTCTGTCATAAATTATTGACAATTCAGTTAAGCTTGTAAAGTGTAGTTTCGTACATCTCGGACATTACGGAACCTTATTAGGCAACCTATCACACAAAGGGCCTAAGACAGAAGGACTCTATTGTTTTTATTGTGCAACCCTACAAATTTTGAGCGAAAATATTTACCAAAAACGGGCACTATGCGCTGATAGGCGCCCGCTGAGGAGGGACACTATCGCGTCAGATAATCGATTTCGACCAATGGGAACAGGCCAAAATTTAGCGTTGTAAGATGTAATACATCATACTCTCCTCTCTAAGTTACGTTGCTGGATAACAACTTATGTTAATTCCAACCCGTTTTATCTGTCGAAGCACATAACGAACACCGGATCCACCTTTGTCGTAAAATCACAATAAAAAAATTTTACTTACCTGTCTTTTTGTGTAAAGTCTGAAATGGTGGTTGCTGTACCGGTGTATTCTAGAGAAAGAGAAGACAAAAAGGCATTTAAAGGGGCCGTCTTTGAAAACGGCTCAAAAAGCAAAAGATAGGAGGTCACAACAACATACCCATTAGAAGAAACCAATAAAAATAGACTCTAAATAGGTAGTGCTTTACTGATTTAAAGGGGCCACGTAACGTATTTTGATATTGCTTCAAAAAGCTACAAGACACTGGAATCAAAGAAAGCCCAGAATCGAGACAATTACTCTACTGGACTTTTCCGCATATATAAATATTTATTTCGCTTCGTATGGCCCGGATGAAAATGTATTGCAACTTGAAAAGATTGGGCCAATTTCTTTAAGTTTCCCTTGTATCTTGGAAAGGCCACTAAAAAAACTGAACTCATCACGGTTTGTCCTCGCTTAAAAAAAATTGATATCTCTCTCTTGGCATCTCTCTCATTACCCAGAAACGTAGAAATCCCCTGCCTCGTTCCCAGAGGTCTCTCTCGCGATGGAAATTCGCGCGCAAAGAACGTCGTCACCAGTCACTCGCGTTTCGCGCTCGCCTTTGTTCGCGACCAAAGTGCGAAACGAAGCCCCTGAGGAGGAGACAGTGGAAATCCCCATATTGCAGCACCTGTAACATTTACAAATACGTCCGACTTTCGTGATACATAACTAAAAGATAAAAGAGTGTACCTGAATCGATGGCTTGAATAAAAGCGGAATAGTTAATGTCGCCTCCAACTGGATATTCAAATTTCTTGCAGAGAAGCTGTCGAAAAAACGTAATTTTAATAACAGTTGCCTCTATTTTCTTAATGTAGAATGAATTGCCTTTAGACATTATTTCATACAATGGACTCGCCTGCTACATAAACGCCCCACGAGTGCGAACATCTAGTTATTACGACAACGCTTTTTTAGCTTAAAACGAAAGCTCGTTCATTTGCTTCCTACTGGTTAACGCTACCCACAGCCATTTTTTGAAATCACAAGCAGCTATCTTCTCTTCAATTTACTGTGCGACTAAGAAAACCGTCAACACCAAGAATCGTGTTTAGAATGTCTACTGTGTCACGACCAATCAGATGCGAGATCAAACCACGAGAGTGAGCCACAATTTATTACATTTGCGGCTTGCGGTTTTTTCACCACTGTCTGATTGGTCTTCTATCCCAACACAATAAACATTCCAAGAAAAATTCTAGTGTTCATGGTTTTCTTAGTTTCACTTTAAGGACATAAGGCCATTCCAAATGCCTGTAAACAGTGTTGGTCAAAGTCTCAGTCAACAGACTAAATGTGCAATTTTGAAGTACTACATCAAACAAGAGAAAGAGTGTTTCATCAGGATATCCAAACACCGAGAAGTGGGTTGAAAAAACGAGGCGCAACCGAGTTACTTAAAGCTTCCCGTACAGGGCATGTGCTTTACTTTGCATCACATTTCAAATTGTCTTCTACCAGTGTAGCAGTGACTAGGGTTTAGTACTTACTGCTAAATCCTGAGGCTGGACGTTGATGGATAAGAAATGTAGCATTCTGGAGAACTGAGTTTTGGTGACACCACGGGTGTAGCCTTTACTCTGAGAGGGAGGACATCAAAGAATGAATATAGTATACTTTGTGACAACTGCTGCAGTTTCGTTCTCATCAAACATAAATAAGTAAACTACGGATTGGTATTTAAAGCGGTTGTTCTATTGAGACCCAAGGATAGATTTTGATGATGATGATGATGACGACGACGACGACGACGACGACGACGACGATGATGAAATGGAAGAGGCCCTTACTTGAGAGTTTTCTTGCAAAAAAGAAAGTTAATTGGACGAAGAATCGAGGGATTAAGACAGAGAGAAATTAGAACAGAAGCCGCAAAGAACGCCAACTAACAGATCACAGAGGCCTAAGTTCTAGCAAGACTCTTAGAATATGCACAGTACCTCAGAGCTTAATCAGCAACCTTTTTTCTGATTTAGTTCTAAAATTCTATATGAATTTATTCACTTATAGTAACAAAGGCTTCTTTTTACGAGATTCTGCGCACCGCGCTTGATGCGCTTGATGCGCAAATTTCATGCTCCATAAAAGCAAATAGAAATGAGATGTCAGCTTGAGAAACTAACCCTATCAAAGTCTTTGAAATAGGGATAGACCATAAGCCTTCTCTTCCGCACAGTTTCAGCAAACTCTTTCAGTACTTCATTCACTCTGTTCTCTTCCGCAGGAGAAAGAAGGTTGGGTGCCTGTAAAAGAATCATAAAAAGATTTTTACTGTACTGCCAAAAGAAACATCGTGTCTGCTTAGTTTTGCGTTTTTCAAATGAGGAACCACAAAGGGAAGCTAACGCTAAAATGTTACTTCAAAAAAAAAGGAAAAGAAATGTTATTTTCGTTTTAAACTACTTTGCGATTATCCCAGCACAATCCAACATAATGAGGCCGAACTACCCAGAAGTCGAATTCGTTCAAGTTCAGAACTCAGAGAGTAAGGAAATTTCCCCACTGTTTAGCAGAAAACGGCTAGGAAATGTATAACGCAAGGTCTGAGTCATTGTTCTACTCATTGTTTTGTGGCGTTCTTTTTCAATAGCCATCGTTGTCGTGGCTGCTAAGGACCGATTTTTTTTTTAAATAACAAGAGCATTTAACTCCGTAACTGGCTGAAAAAACTCTTGCAAAGTCTCCAACCAATCACTTTGGCATGCTGATTTATTAGCCAATCAGATTTAACTTACGTCTGTTTCCTGCGCTTCGCACGGGATGCACGCTTTTTCTTTGAGTTTGCATGATTGGTTCATTGGGTAGAAGCGTTTTCACGTTGGCCAGATTTGCGTGTTGACAGCAAAACGGACAAAAGCAAAGTTATTTTTAAAAGGTTTGGCCACCTGCCAACAAGAATACACTCGAAAACAAACAAAAATTCATCGATTGTAAGCATGTGGACTGCAAAAACAAACAGTAAACCTACTATATAATCAAAAATGGAGATTTCTTTTGCGTCTGGTTATCAAAAACGCACAAAAGTGATAGATTTTTTTGATAAGGTTTGGCCTTCTGTCCACAAGAAAACGGCTCGAGCAAAAACGAGTAAAAACGTTTAAACGTAAAAACAAGTGTGGAAGTAAAACATTTTACAAACACGTGGATATGTAAGGAAGGGGGCCTAAAGGAAGGAAGGAGATTTTTTCTAATAAAGAAAAAAATTCAAATAATTTGTACCTTTGTCAGCGCACCCATCGGGGGTCTGTATACATCAGCAGTTGGCTTTTTCTCAAGGTCTGGTACGGTAAATGCTAAGAATTGAAAACAAAAACAAAGCAGTTAATTTATGGCTTTTCTTTTGCAAACGGAAAGTGTTTACACATCATCAATGTGAACTGGATAAAGACAACTATGAAGCACTGCAAATTTCTTATTCACACTGGGTTTATATGCAATGGTTACTTCAATGCCTTGGTAGCCTGCGTAACAAGTGTTTCCTTAGGGCTGTCCGCAGGTTTGAAGAACTTTTCGCTTTTTGAACACGCGAAAATTGGGGCGAGCGCAAAAAAGTGCGAGAAGGGGGAGGGGAAGGGAGGATCAATATTGCGCTCGCTCCAATTTTCGCGCCGCCAAAAAGCGAAAACTGCCTCGAACGGGCGGAAAAACCTACGGAAACGCTTGCTACGCAGGCTAATGCCTTGGGGTCAAACTGGTTTAATCAAAACGAAGAACATCTTCTTATACACAAAATAGTCTTCAGTAAAAGTGCAAAAGGAAGAATTCAAGTGAATTTTCAAAAAGAGAACCGAGAAAACATAATCAGTTTATGATGGTTTTTGCTAGAAACAAGAGAAAACTTGAAGAAAAGCGTCCGATTTTTTTCAGGTTGCAATCCCTTTCCATCCTCATTATCCGTAACAAAAAGGCACCTATTTACAGTTCAGTGCACTGGGAGAGTAGTTTTTAGGGGGTTCCATCAACACAAACATGTATTTTGGCTTTCAATTTAATACTAAAATTTGAACGTCCGAAAATTTCCGAGGTTAAAGCTCGTTTATCGTAAATCGTGCACAGCAGAATATAACACAGAAAAAATTAACAAACATCCTATTTAATAAATGAAGAAGCGATCTTAACTCGATTTATGGCACCACTGAAGTAAAGGAGACATCCTGGTGACCAACCGGCCCCCCTTGATGGCGATGGGTTCGACTCCCGCTGAAAACGAGACTCCCTAGTAAATCGACCTGAGAACGCTTCTTTCTTAATTTTATTTCATCCGAATCAACATTCCATCGATCACCTCAAGCTACTTAGATTTACTTCCTTGTAGTTGAGGATTACAAGTTAAGCTTGTTTAAAAGAAGTATAAATAACCAGTTCTCAGAGTTTGTGTTATGGAACTTTCCTGTAAACTCCAAGTTCTCTAAGTACGAAGTCAAAGGAATTTGGGAGCAAAACATACAGCGCAGTTTACCAACTAACCATTCTCCATAATATCGCAGAACTCTTTATATCGGACTCGTCCATTTGGCTGACGATAAACTTCGACTACCTTTTGTATCTCGTCACGGGAGAGATGGGCCTGGGTACCACAACAAAGGCTAAGACCACAGATGAACTACAAAGAAAACAGAGGAATAGTTGAGATCTTACAACTCAAAATTTTTTGCCCACTCTCTGGCCCGCACTTGACATGCGGCAAAAATAAAGTTACCAAAAATACTCATAGCGTGGTAACATTTTGAATACAGTCAAGAAGAAGTTAGGAATACTTAAGCTCGCAAGCTGACAATTTCAGTAGTAATCGCGGGGTCATTTGGAGAAGTGAATTGAAGCGAGATGTTTCAAACAGTATCCAAAATGTTACCGTGCTACGAGAAGTATAGCGAACGATTTTTGCACTTATTGCTCGAACGTTGAGCGGAATCAACATGTCTTAATTGCAACTGTCAGTCTTCGCGTTACGTCTTTTGAGATGGCTATAACGTTTATCAGAAGAAGAAACTCATCGAAAAAATCAATTTCCTACTTTGAAATTAACTAACACCATTTTACTTACCTGATTTTCCGTGATTTCTCCGCTTCTTAACTTGTCGTGGTCTTTAAAGAACTCTGTGGTTCGTATTCCGTTCTTGTGGATTGCTTCCCTTATTTTCTCAAATATATCTTGCAAAGCAGGTGTCACCGGACCCTAAAACAAAACACGAGTTTACAAGTTGTAAATGCCACCATATCAAGGAAGTTTAAGTTTTGTAGAAAGATTTGTATATAAACTTATAGGGCCAAATTAATGCGAAGTTAACTTCGGGAGGGAAAGGATATGGCAGTCTGTGTAGCTATCGGGTTTGTATGCGCAAAGTTTGGGCGGTGGGGAGCCGCAAAAGGTCGACATTCGTGCGCAGACAATCCCGCCAGCTTCGCAGGCTACGGAGATTGAAATGAATTCTCTTGCTTTGCAGGGCATGCAATTGTTTACCGACAATGTATGCCGACTTATGCCGTTTATGCAATGTATGCAGTGACTGGTTTTGAAAAGGGTCCAATTAAACGGACACGTCACACACAAGTCGCGCACAAGGCACTACTAAATCCTTAGTCCGCTATATTTCCTGAGAAGTAAAATGAGAAGTAAAAGTTTTCCATACACATAAAATGAAACGTGCTGTAAACCTTAAGATTAATTTAGGAGTCGCAGCATCTTTCGAGAAGAAGCCATCTTCAATCTTTTACACAACGACGCCACATGTAAATTATGTGACCTCGCTGATCATGCACTGCACGTGCAGCGTCCAACCCTCGGCTTCCCATTGGTAGGTTTACCTGGGGAACCCAAACTACCCTTTAATCCACCTAGGCTTTTGATTGAGGCATTTTCTTTTGTTTTCAGTCACCTCACCATGAAAATTTACCAGGGTAAATTTTCCCGAGGTAAAATCGGTTACACGGGAAAACGCAACTTTTCCCAGTAAAACCTCGACCCAAACTTTCCGGCCCGCCGGGGGTGGTATCAACGTGGCTTTACTGCGTGTATTTCTGACTTCATTCTTACCCGCCCGGTATCATCGATTAAGTCCTGTTGTGGAATATATTTTGTAAAGTCCTCTTGATCGGCTAAATCTGAAAATTGAAGAACCAGAAATTCAGTTAATAGGGCTACGTCATCAATTTTTAGTATAAGATTTAAGAAGCCAATTGAAAGACACGCCTGCATTGAGGTAAACCGAAAATAATGTTCCAGTTTTGTTTGAAACTACTCTAAAGCCAGTTTTTCTCACGTTTTCCCTCGTGTCTGTAAAAAAAAAAAACTGAAAAAAACACTATAAACTGATTATGTTTTGTTCTCCTTTCAATAATTCACTTCAGCTGTCCTCTTCTTGCATTTATGTAAAGTTCTGAGACCATTTTGTGTCTGAGAATACTCTTAGTTTTGACGTGACCAGAATTTTGACCCCAAGACATAAAAATACTCGTGATTTAGCCCCGTTGGAGAAACATGCGTACATGCAAGAAAATTCTGATCCTGATCTCGACCCAATTCCAGATTATCTAATCTTTCTAAACATTTTGAAAGCCGGATTGCTAAAGAAATCTATAGCGAATGAGACAACAGTAGCAGGAATGTAAGACTTCTTGACAATTAAGTCAAACATTCATGTTATCAGTGTGTGCTCATGAAATTTAACAACTTTCACCTCTTTGTTTTCTTTCAATGTCCTCATGAAAGCTGTAGTAGTTACACAGTCCTGGTCGAGTAGGATCACGGTATTTCTTAGCCAGCAAAACTGTCTCCTCTGTTGTTACATCAGGTGAGCCGGGAAAACTTCTGTAAAACTACAACAAAAAGGACAGAACAGATGGTTGTTTTGTTATGCAATGGACAGAGTAAAATTAAACAGGCATTCTGATTGGTCTAGCTAGGGTAGTTTGTGATTAAAGTAAAGATGCACGAACGACGTAATGATCCGCAAAGTTGTGCGCGCGCAAATCATCTCCACAAAGACCTCTTTTAAAAAGTCCTATTTTGTGCAGGATAACCGAAATCACAACTGTATGTTATAATAAAACAAATAGATTCCATTTGGTCGTGCTTGTGTCCTCTGATAACGCACAGAGGACGTCAAAATGTGGTAATAACATCAGCCACCAGTCGTACTTCTTTGTTCTTACCAGGTTTGGACCTCGACTGTGCGTTATCAGAGTACACAATGCACAGCCAAATGAATCTATTTGTATACTAGAGACTAATTGACGATGGGACCCTGTCTACAGTTAATCGTTTTCAGAAGCCTTTATTTTTTATTTGGCTGAAAACGCCAGGGAATAACTAGGAAACTCTGACTTAAAAGTTTTTTCTGATGATTGGAGAGTGGATTTCTAAAGCAAAAGGAAAAGATAATAGGAAAAGATTCGGGTGTGGACAGCACTATGTTATCTGTAAGTAAACATTTCCCAAGACAAGATTGGCCATAAAACGGCCGAAGGTCTTCATGTGACTTAACCTCCCCGAGAGAATCTGAGGATGGCAGGAAAAATGACAATTACAAATGTTTTAGAAAATGTACATTGAACACTTCATTTGCAAACTTATTGAAAAAAAATGGCTGTCAGAAAAGCGTTTTTTTGTATGAGCATCCAAATTAGCAAGTGACTTATCTCTTTCTGGAGTTTCGAATTCTAAAGGAACTTTAAATTTCTGTGAGGTTGAATGCATATAAAAGAATATTTTATGGGCGGGTATTTTTGTCTATAGTCTTAAAAATCTAGTTCTATGAAAATTAGGCAAATTTAGCTTGCATTGACAGATTGTTTACTATATATAATAACCTGGCTCTCAGTTACGACACCAATATGATGCTTGTCAAAGTCAGCATAGCAAGTTTTGATGTTAATTCCATGGTATTTGTAGAACTCAGCTAGTCGCATCAACAAATTTTCACATTTTGAGAGAGATGCTGGACTGAGGGGACGGCGATCCACCACACTGCTACTAGTCAGAATAAAAAAATTTACGAACATTAATCCTGAAATGACTTTCACATAAATACTGGAGCTCCTCTGCAGAGAACAGGGCTGGCCAGAGGTTTAGGGATATACACCTTGCAGGTTTCACCGCAGTAGAACTACAGTATAAAAAAGCACTGAGGGACTGGCATAATATGTTTTCAAGTTGTCATAATGGGTTTCATTATAAACAGAAACCCTGTTACAACGAATTTGTGGGAAAAGTAAAAAATTCATCATTTTATCAGCGTTTGGTGTTAGGTTGCACCATTCTACATTTATTGGTTACCTGTGCACTTTATACTCTCCAGATTTTGTGATTTGTACCTGGTGCAGTATCTGCACGCTACTCTGTCATTCTGTTCTAGCTTCAACTTCAGTCATACAACAAACATTTATGCGTTACATCTGGGTAATTTACAGTTTGGGCATCTGGATTGTGTTCATTATATTTGGGATTTCATTATACTGGGATTCATTATATATCAGGGTCCCTTTTTGTACACCAACTGTAAATTTGACTAGCCAAAGAATATTGCTTTTTATACAAGGGGCATTGTTACAAAGGTGGAGGGGGACAGGGGGGCGGGAGACTGAGAGAAAAGGGGGTGGGAGATGTATGGGAGGTGGAAGAAGAGGGGGCGGGAAGTGGGATTCCCAAGGTGGTGGGAAGTGGGAGAAAAAAGGAAAAATTATGCAGCACTGTGCAATATTTTGCAATCGAAAAATGCAGAGGCAGGAGCCAACAAATACAGGGTAGGAACCAGGATTAAAGGGTATAGAGCGTTTTCATATGACGTCACGGCGGCCATATTGGTGTACCAAAAACAATGAAACGGTGGCCATATTGGTGTACCAAGCCAATCCTGTGGGAGTTGAAGGCCTTTCTTACGTTAATACTTCCTTTTGTTCCAATAGATTTACCTAGTGCTAGTCACGTGAGTGAAAATGTTCCAGGGGAAGCGGGAGGTTTTAACCTCCCTGTCCCCCCCCCACCCCTCACAAAGGGGCTTGTTACATCTGGGATCCATTTTATAAGTCAATAAGCAGGGAAAATTTTTGTCTCATGAGGTGTTACATGTGCACCAGGTTAAATACATTTACATTGTACAAGGGCATCAAAATGTTTTCAAAAAGTTTTAGGGCAAAAGAAAAGGAAAATAAAATATTAATTTCCTTTTCTTGATTAAAATCACAATATGAAGCAGGAAAAAGCAACGAATTTACCTTGCAGAAGGACCAATCTTTTGAGTGGCTGGATCTTCATTTAGAAGGTCAGGATTAAATACTGCAAAATATAAAATATGAGACTTAGACAAGTGTTAATTTTTTACAAATTGATGTTCCATTTACTTGGGCCTTAACAGTTTAATGCTGGTCAGTTCACAAACATTTTGTAGTGTCAAGTCATTTATTTATTGAAACATGAAATTCTTCTGAAAACTTTATAACATGTCCCATGTTATAATACAAACTAAAATTAATATAATGGGAATTTCCATAAATTTCTCATGTAAATCTTTCATGGGTACAGGCATAAATTCAACTGGCTTTATGTACCGGTAATTAAATAAAATTAGAGACAAATCGTTTTTGTGGCTAATAGTTAATGCAAAAAGTTTAGCGCTGTTCAAGCTTTCAGACATTTAGGCATTACCTTTAATTTTATTCATGCAAGCAAAGCCGGTTAAATATATCGATTTTTTTTCACTTGAATTCATGATCATATGACAGGAAATACACCTTGTAAGTGCAGCATCAGACATGCTAATTATGCTAAATTTACAATTGCAATTACTGCTGGCATCTGTGTTTACCTGCACCAATCACTTCACAGAATTTGCGATAGCTGACCATTCCTTTACGTTTCGGATCAGCGCTGCCATATTTCTCCATCAACTTAGCGTCATCTTCTGGGCTCAGAACAATTCCAAACAACTGGTCCAGGCACCGATCAAATTGAGTCTCTGAGAAAACACAATAAAATTATCACCAACAGAGTTAAAATACTTTGCTGTTATAAAGTGTGGAGAGAGAGACAGTGGGATTTAAACTTCCCGCTTCCTGAACCTTTTAATCCTGCCCTATTTTTTTTGTTCCCGTCTCTTTGTGCTTTTTTCGACTGCAAAACATTGCACTTTGTTGCATAACTTTCCCCTATGATTTCCCCTGCTTACCGCCACCTCAGCAATCCTGCTTTCCTTGCCCTCTACTCCCACCTCCTAGCCACTTTTCTCCAGGGCTTCCCCCCCCCCCACCAAAGTAGCCTAGATTGGGGTTGGGATGGAGAAAGGACTCAGTGCTGGTTTAAAGCAATTAGCAAGAAGGTGCTCTATGGAGTTCTTTGGGTTTCAAATATTTAATACCGTATTTTTTCGGTTATAAGGCGCACCGTTTTTTCTCGAAAGTCCGTATTTCTGTCGAAAATTGTCGCTAAATTTGGGGTGCGTCTTATAGACGAATATTTTCTGGCAGCAAATTCTAAAGATCTCGATTTTTCAGTATAATTACGCTATAAACAGAAACATTGTTGGTCATTGTCTTTTCTGCAACATTCCACTTTAATGCAAGGACAGTTAGTTTTCTGCAGCATCAACATTTCACTTAAATGCGAGAACATTTAAAAGAAACTGAAGCGACAGAACGGTTTGAGAAACGACATGATAGTGCATTTTCAAAACAAAGTCGTATTTCTATACAGTGCGTGCTTGAAAGTACGTGCTCAGTAACATGATATTGTCACACACTAAACGTCGAATATTCGACAAATGCAACATCTTTTTTGTTAGACAACATTGTTGGATTGGTCGGAAAAGGAAACCTACCTTCTTCATCCACCCAGTGACACTTTAATCCCAGGGAACACCTGTATTTTATGTTGTTGAATCGTTTTAAAGATGACTTTCAGGGAGAGTTTTATGCCATTCGCCATCACTACTTGGAGCGACAGTGAAACTTATCGCCATCGGCACCGCTTGTTCTCGGCACTTTTCTGCTTTCAGTAAATTCTAGCATTCTTGTTGTATGTTGGCAACTCGAAACAAATCAGCACTAACTGAAGATGTAAGGCATTTCAGTGTGACATTTTCAGCTATTGTTTATGTGTGACAATTTCGCTTTCATTTAATTAACGGAAAACCCATGCACTTGTGTTAGTGCAAATGACTGTTATGCTGTTGCTTACAATCTTGGTTTCAGTTTAAGCTTAATATCAGCGAATTCAGTTGCGACTGGAATAAACTTGAGAAACATTTTTTCCAGAGTTCGGGGTGCGACTTATAACCGAGTGTTTTAGTGATATTTTCAGTTTGAAAACTTTGCATGATTGAGTTGCAAAGTTTGGGGTGCATCTTGTAGCCGAGTGCGCCTTATAACTGAAAAAGTACGGTAATTTTGACAATTTGGGGGCTTAAAATTTTGCCCACTATGTCAAGGCTAAAATAGGTTTGTTTTGGTGGTGTGATCCTTCTACTGGCTTGCTCCATGTTTTAAGGGGAGTTTTTGGGGGAGGGGGGGGGGACAAGGGCATTAATATAATAATATTATTGAAGACAGCATGGGATATGAACTTCCCACTTCCTGCATTATTTTCAATGATTTGCTTTTTTAAAATAATGCCTGGAGCTTCCTTACCTCTCCTGCCATTTGCAAGCACTAACTGCTCAATTTCAAAATATTGGATAAAATTGAAAAAACAAGCTTATCTTCTTTCTCTCACTTCCTCTATGCCAGATTTCCTGAATTCTAGTCCCAGTTTCCCCAATCTCTCCTAGATCCCATACTCTCTGCTCTTCTAGGCTACCACCACCTGTCCAACCCCCCCAGCCCCTCCCCCCCCCGCAAAAAAAGAGGATACTCCTTTACTTACTTGTAATGAAGCCAGTTCTAAGCCGATCAAAATCCTTAAAGTACTCGGTTAGTCTGACATTTCTGGCATTGACAGCTTTCCTTATTTTATCCTCAACTTCTTTAAGAGCAAAAGGGCTGGCAAAGGCCTAAAAAATCAATATTAAAATAGAAAAAGTTATTTTAATCAAATGACAAGACAATCTCTTTTACAAATAAACTTACTGCGGATAACTCCAGCACTGGGACAAATCGTGTACAAGCTCGCAAGGCAAAGCTGAAACACTTGCAGAAAGGGAGTTGAGAGAAATCCAACAACTGAACTTTTCACATTTCTTTCATTAAGTTAGTTGCGCACGTGGCACATCAACTCATTGCATTGTCTGTGCAAAGGTTAAGCTAAAAACAGACAATTTCAGCCGGATGCTATCAACACAACAACTACAATTTAAATCACATTTCTTATGCAAGAAGATTTTTGGCTATGCATAAAATTGTGTATTTTACCACAGCTTTTAAAAAGTGGTTGTCTTGAATAAACAAATGGTTTAGCTGAACTGAGCATTCCATAAAATGACAACCTCAGCATAATGTACCAGTGAAATTGAAGCTTCAACATCCCCCCCCCCCCCAGGCATTTGAACTTTTGAAGATTGATTTGTTAAAATTTCCTCCCCTCGGGGCAAAAAGGCTGTTCAAATGCCCACAAATTAGTACTGAAATACCTCTCACGCTTTTCAGAGTAAGATATGTCATAATGACACCTTCAAACTTCTTTTAAAGACCCTTTTGAAAGAGTTATTCACTAAAAAAGGCAGAATTCTAGGACTTCCGTCAAACCCTGCAAAAACTGAAAAAACTCAGGGGTGTATTATGCTAGAACAAGAGATAAATCTGGTTCAAATTTCCCACCCTTTCCAGGCAACATTCAGTTTTCCCCCGGGGGGGTACTCGGAAAAATTTTGATGGGAGTGTGCCGCTGGGACTCTGAAACCCTTAACCTATACCAGAACACGTTCACGTCGTTTTTGCAACCCTATTCTAGACTAGATGCCAAAAATCCCTACCCTATCCCAGACTAGCTATTTTCGAGCTATCCATCAGAAATATAACCACACAGTGCTTTTAATGGAAAACCATCTCTCGATCAACAATATTGTCACGATTTCATTTATATTTTATATTTCCAGGTTTTTCAAACCCATTAATTAATTGGATTAAATTTTCACACCGTCCATTAGTTTCCCGGTAATGGATACCCTATCCTAGAACAAGACTCCCTGATTTCTATACCTTATCCTAGACCAAACTGCTTGAAAACCATACCCTTCACAGTGGCACATACCTATATAGGTTAGATATGGGAGTACCCCCCCAGGAGTTTTCCCCCTCCCAGGGCAATAATCACAGTCAAATGCCCGGGGTATGCCCAGGGGGAGGGGGGGATGTTGAAGCTTCAATTTGACTGGTACATAAGGTATTTTTTAACCTTTTATAATATTTATTTTTTTTAATGTAGTCTTAAGTGCAAGTACTTGATATCAACTCCATGATCACTTGCAAAATCATTTTTATATTTAACCCTTTCACTCCTAGACCAAGTTACGGTGAGATGATTTGTCACTCTAACTTTTTAATTTGCTGACAAAATCCTTTCATGTTACCATTCAAATGAAACCTCTTTGGCAGACTTTTTGCATAGGACTATTTATTTCTTAGGATTTTACGAAACGAAGTTTGGAATTTTCGGTGAAGTGTTTTGCTTTGGCCACTTTAGGAGTGAAAGGGTTAAATCTTTACTACAGTGTATAAACTACTCTTTATGTCCCATGGAATTTTTGTTACCAGATTTAAGGTGTCATGTTTGAAAACCTCATGAGAAGGAAGAGAAACAAACAACCACACGGATAAAAACAATGTAAATACCCTGTGTGCTTTCTTACTGTGGACGACAAAGTGGTGTACAGTTTTAACAAATTGGGTTATTTATAGAGCTGAGGCTTCCTACATGCAATTACATACGATAAATTCATTTTTACAAACATCAACGTACCTCGTTTTCATAGCCATTTGCCACAGCGGAAACCATTTCAAATTCTGAATGTCTCTAACCTGTAACAAAGCAAAACAAATCATAAACTAAGGCTACCAATAAATTAAAAGTCGTAGCAAAATATAAACTCTGACAAGAAAATTTACAAATTTGAGGCGCTATACTGACAAAATGCACATACCTGATTACAAAGAAGGTCAAAATGGAGTTAAAAGAGAGATGTTCTACCCTAAATCGCGTGGTATAATTGTTTAAAACAGCTAAAACGGTCTGGATCACCAGCGAACTGAAACAGTTTTCTCAGATTTCTTGTGTTGATCTTCTCCTGGCAACGGTGGTGTAAATCCGCTGAACAAAACAAGTTGAAGCAATCGTAGTGCGATTTGAGCCCGCGATTTTACAAAAGAAGCATGTAAAGGATCTGGACACTAATCAGTCCCAGTTTTCCTCGTCAGAAATCCAAACTGGCCGCTCAACTGTGGCTAATAAGTCGCTGATAAGTTATCTCGTCACATGATTTTGAGTAACTTTCAATTTCCTGTCAGAAATTGAGCAATTTCATTCCGATCTTTAACAAGATGATAATGGCACTAACAGCGTTGTTCTACATCGTTTTGGTCCTGGGTTTCCTTCTGTCCCTTGCATTTCTGTCGTTTGTCTTGTACGTTCACTACCAACATTCGCGTTACGATCACATTCCCGGACCAGCAAGGGACGGCTTTTTGACGGGTAATATCCCTTTAATTCGTCGTGAAAAGAAAAAAGTTGCAGGCAATGGCATGAGCGAAATATGGCTGAAATGGCATCAGGTGTACGGATCGGTTTTCATCATGTGGATTTACCATGTTCCAGTTGTGATTTTGTGTGACCCAGACATGGCCAAGAAAGCCCTTGTCACATTAAACCTTCCCAAAGCACCTCGTGTGTATTCCAAAGTAAGCTACGTATTCGGCCATCGAGCCGGCGGGCGGGGGATTTTGACGGAATTGGATCATGACCTTTGGCGCCGTAAGCGAGCAATGTTAAACCCAGCATTTCATAGGAGATATTTAATGAACTTGATGGACGCTTTTAATTCGGTTTGTGACGACTTTCTGAAGAACTTGAAGAGATATGCTGATGGAAAAACTCCTGTCAAGATGGCAGATGAATTTGCGAGGGTTACCCTCGACATTATTGGCAAGGTAAATTGAAAAATTCCAAAGTTGCGGTTGGGTTCTTAACAAACTGAAGTGCATTCTCGTCCCCAGAGCTGCAGTCCTTTTGGCCAGCACCACGGATCGAGACCTCTGGCAGGGGCCAGGGTAACGCGCAAGTGCAATAGCTGCCCATTTTTGTAACCGATGGTAACCGTTATTGTTTCAAATTTCTGAGGCTGCGCACAAAAGCCGGAAGTCCGTGATTCACGGACTTCCTGCTTCGGTCCCTGCCAAAGTCTCAATCTGTGGCACTGGCCAAAAGGATCGTAGCTCTGGGGACAAGAATGACTGAAATGCCTCTCTCATGTGACAGTGCCCTTCTTGTTACCCGTGCGCACCTTTAACCTTTAAACAAGTAGTGATGATGTTAAGAGAAATTTCATTTTCGTCACTGTTAGGGCTTAAAGGGTGAATAAAAAATTCTCATTTATTTTTCAGGTTGGGTTCAACATCAACATTGACAGCATAGGAAATCCTGACTCTCCCTTCCTTAGTGCTGCGTATAAAGGGCTCCAGGGAATATCTTTTAGTTTTCATAGTCCACTCTGGATGTTTCAGATTTCCACATTTCCCTTTCAAAACTCTGTTATTGAGGCTGTAAAATACCTTCGCAACTTTGGCAAGAAGGTCATTGAAAAACGGTGCTCTGCTATACAGAATGGAGAGGAAACACCTGCAGACATTTTGGATCACATCCTTAAAGACGCAAAGGAAAATCCTGACCTAGATTTGGATGATTTAGTGGATAATTTCACAACATTTTTTATTGCAGGTATGAGGTGTGGAATTTTGCAAACTGTTTCACTCAACATTTGTTACTAGATGGTAACTGCAGTTGTCTCCTGATAACTTGAATCTTCAAGGGAAATCAAAAAAGGTTTGAGTTATTAGAAGTTCGAGTTATAGGGGGATGTGATTCCTGCTGACACCATTACCACATGTATTCTCACAGGAAGATCTGAGATGTTTTATGTTACACAGCAACAGGAAAATGAAGAAATTGACATGAAGGTCAATTAGGCACTTCAAAACTACCATAAATTCAGTGTTATGGGGTATGTTTTTTCTCATTGCACTTTGAGAAACAAGGTTTGAGTTATTGAGGGTAAAATTATTAAGAAAATGACCTGAAGGGGAAAGTAATTCACTTTAAGTTTGTAGGAGGTTCAAGTTATTGAGGGTTTGAGCTATTGAGGGTAAAATTACTAAGTAAACCATAAATTTATGTATGGAGTAAATTCAGGCGATCAATTTTGGTTTGATTTAACATGAGCTCTGAGAACTACCAACGGTGTTGAGTTACCAGAAGTCAACTGTAGCTATTATCTCATCAACTTTGTTTTGACATTTTTTTTTATATTTTATCAGTTATAAACTCACTAATAATTATTACCTTTTATTGACAGGACAAGAAACTACGTCAAATCAATTGTCCTTTACTCTCTATGAAATTCTTAAACACCCACGGATTGAAGAAAGGTACTTAACTCAAAACCATTTCTCTTGATCACGTGAGACATTTGATTTGGTGTTTCAAGAGTGTAATCATATTCTGGGGTGAAGGTAAAGTCATGTGTCCAATCCACTCAATTGAACGAGCCATGAGGCTCATCAAGGCCAACGTTTAACTTCCGTTTCCGTACCATGAAGCGACTAGGAGCATCACTACCCCCCCTGGATGTGATGCTAGTCCATTGCAGGGTTACCCCCTCTCAGCTTTTCTGTTACGATACCCTAACAGGTAGCCAGTATCCATTTATATACACCTGGGCAGAGAGAGACAATTTGAAGTAAAGTTTCTTGTGAAAGAAAACGGCATGATATGATGCAGAGACCAAACCTCAAACCACCAATCTTTTGATCTCACGATCATCAGATTGAAAGTCCTATGCGATGTCCACCACACTACTGTGCCTCCACTATCTTGTTTGGGGGGGGGGGGGGCTAATGGTAGTCTGAACTGACAATTTCACTATCATAAACAACAGACCAAGAAGAATTAGACTTAATAAAAACAGACTGATTGAAACCCACTAGTTCTAGGAAAGATGTTACGTAGGTTCAGCTTGTCACGAGCATGAGACAAAGCATCTAGCTTATCACGAGTCTCCCAGTAGCTCAGTGGTTAGAACAATCAGGTCAATAACGAGACTTTAATATCAAACATGACAATGCGCTATTTACTTGCCTCTGAAGTAATCAGTGCAAATGTGAAGTTGGCAGTTGTGACCTGGAAGTACTAAAGTGTAATTAACCATCGAAAATTAAAAAACAAGAAGCCAGTCACTTTTGATAATTGTGTGGTTCCAGAAAATATCCATACCCCCACCACAGAGGGTGATTGGAATTTCTGAGGGGGGGGGGGGGGTCTTAAAGGTCAAAATCTTTAAAGGAAAGTATGAGCCTAAACTGGAATTTCCAGAGCAGTGGGGGTTCAAACCAATCAAAACCATTGCCGGAGGGAGTAAGGATATTTTCTGGAACAATTACAACACATTATAGGTACCTTAGTAGTAGCCAAGTTATTGCCTCTCCATCTTCCAAACTTTGATTCTCTTTCCTTGTTGTCATTTTTTGATAGTATCCTGAAGGAAATTAAAGAAGTTCTTGGTTGCCGTCAGACAGTGGAGTATGAAGACCTTGGCAAACTTCAATACCTTGACCAGACACTGAAGGAGAGCTTACGACTGCACCCTCCCATTGGCTCCACCCAACGCATCACTCAAAAGGAAGAAATATTTGGAGGCTATAAGATCCCAGAAAATACTGCTGTGGGTGTTTCTAGTTTTGCAATTCAAAAGTCTCCTAAGTTCTGGGAAAATCCTTCTGAATTTGATCCGGATCGCTTTTCTAATTCTCGTAAGGAGGCCATTTTGCAGTCTGAGTATTTTCCGTTTTCTCTGGGACCCAGGACTTGTATAGGAAAGACCTTAGCTCAGTTTGAGGCAAAGGTATTGATGGCAAGGGTTCTTCAAGAGTTTAAATTTGAGATTCTCCCAGGCCAAACTGCCCAAACTGAGGAAAATGTGACAATAAGGCCCCGAGATGGTGTCATCTGTACTTTAACTCCTAGGTAAAATTTTTCATGAAAATATTTTCAAACCGTAATTATTTATAACCACAGATCTCAGCAGTTTTATGATCATGTGCAACAGCATTGAAGGGTTTAATGCTTGATGTAAGTCATCGACCAAAACTTTTATTTATAAATTTATTTATAAGCAACTATAACCTGCACTAGTAATTAGGGAGAAGTCCAGGGCTGTATAGTGGTGCTGAACCTTTAAAAAGCTTCCCAAAAAACAAACTTAGGAAAATTAGGAACATCTTTGTTTGCTTTTCAATAACCTTGCATTTTCACTGCCATCAATCATCATGGAGGATCCGGAAGTCTTGAAAAAAAATCTTCTATTTTTTTGGGTGTTGGTTGTGAAGGTAGTATTACTATCAATAATCAGTGGCAGTGAAAAATTTGATGTTTTGTACTGTTTTGAAGATTAGCTTTTGCTTATTATCAAAAGACGCTATAAATAGTTAATGATCACACCACAAAGTAAAATCTTGAAGTATTTTCAAAACTTTCAGCAAAGATGACTGACACCAAGAAAAAATTACTGGTAATTATTAAAGTTGTAATTTTAAAACAATATCTCAATAAAAGTATAAAATTTTACTTTGTATGTCAGATAGTAAATAAAAGAACCATGCAGATAAAATGATAAAACACCTCGGGCAATAATTTTTTGTTGTAAAAAGACGAATTCTATCATTCGTGCCCACCATATTAGAGGATCTAGAGAGCTTGACTGTAACATTGCACACACATATATTTGCCTCAAGAAGTCTGAAATAAGACTTGAGCATTATAAGGCAGAATTTTTTTTTTTAATTGTGGTTAGCAACATTCTACAATACTGCAACGGAAATGGAAAGCAAAATACAAAATCTACCTTCAAAAGAGGAAAGTGGTGTCAAAGGTTAGGGACCGGTCATTACTTGGGGGGGGGGGCTGGTGCAAATGGGGGGGGTACTATCTTTTCTATGGAATTGGACAAGTATTTGAGGGAGGGTCACCTTCATTCGTCTATTTCTGTTCACCTATTATTAGATGTTAAAAATGGAGGTACTTTCCTCTGAAGTGTAGACACATGAATACCAATCTGCAAGAAAATGTAAATTTTGATTTTTAATGGCCTTCATCTCACGTTCTGTGCAGAAGTAAAAAACATGTAAAATGTTCAAGGACACCAACACTTAGTCAACAATGAATCATCAGTGCCTCGACAGTACTCAAAGTTTAAAACAAAAATAGGTGAATTTATACCTTTGTCTTGGGATTATTTAAGGTTTGTTTGGTCTATTAAAGTACCGTAAAGTTCCGATAGTAACGATCCCCCGAAAGTAACATCAAAACTGTGTGGCTTCTAATAAATCCCGAAAATAGCGAGCCCCCGAAAGTAGCGAGACCAAGTTTTTTTAATTACGTTATACACATACCGAATGCCTTTATTGTTTTCCAATCCATAGTCAAATCAGTTTTAATGTACAACAGTAATATCTTGGTGCAGTGACAAATTGATCACGATAAGGCACTTTACAACAAGGGAAAGCCTTAAGCCATCGTTCGTCCTTGACATCAGTTCACTGATGGTGCACTGTAAAAACTAAACTGGTATAATTTGGCATTAACAACAGGAACGTTTCTTCAAATTAAAATTGAAAACTCTATATACTGCAGTATAAAACGCATTGGTGTGTGGGGGGGGGGGGACAGGGGGGTTTAAACCTCCCGCTTCCCGTACCCTTTAATCCCGGTTCCCGCCCTGTATTTTCTTGGCTCCCCCCCCCCCCCTTTGCATTTATTCGATTGCGAAATATTGCGCAATGTTGCGTAATTTTTCCCTTTTTCTCCCGCTTCCCGCCCCCTCTTCTCCTGCCTCCCGTACACCTCCCGCCCCCTTTTCTCCCCGTCTCCCGCCCCCCTGTCCCGCCCCACATTGGTGTGTCATGGACTAAAAGCACTGAGTTTAGCTTAGAGCTAGCGCTAGCTTTGTTTCATGGGTTTTGTTCCCCAAAATAACGACCCCCGAAAGCCGTAACGAGCCCCAAAGGCTGCTAATTCCGAAAGAAAGGAGGGTCGTTACTATCGGAACTTTACGGTACTCAGTTTAATCAGACAACTCTCTTCACTGTCTTCACAGCTGTCAGTTGCTTTCATCAATTGGCTCATCAGTTGCCTCATCTACTGCTTTCATAAAGCCCTTCGCGTACTTCTTAATTTATTGCAGCAAAAGCTTTCTCTGTCCCTTGACGTTGGTCCACCATTCTCGTTAACCATTTGATTTGATTTGCATTAAGTGTTGAGAGAGATTCCACATTTACTTCATCAATAATAGTTTCACTTGTATCTGCTGATATCAGTTGAATCATATGTTTGAAATCAGTTTTTTCTTCTCGTTGTTTTCTTTTTTCTTTTTCTTTTCTTTTTTTGTTTGCTCTAATTTTTGTTTTTTTAACGTCGCCGATCAGTGTCCGTAATGCCAAACGTACAATGTTCGCTGAGAATCAAAAAGAGCTCCGCCTCTTAGTCAGTATGGATGACAAAGCCTATTTACGCTCTGGTACAGATGTGGGAGCTAGGGATATCAAAGCAGGCGTCACACTCTCTCCTCCGCAGAGGCTCCAATTAGTAAACAACAGGGAAAGAGAAAACTGGGGCGCCTTGAACGGGAGCGCGGGGAACGATCTTTATTTTTCCCTCTACCCAGTCTCCCCGTGCTTTAAGCGTGCAGTCAAAGCGCGACTGTAGGAGGCCTCTGTGGAGAAGAGAGGACGTCATATATGATGTTAGAAGAAGAAGAAGAAGAAGAACCTTTATTGATTTATACCGCTCAGGGTAGCCCCTTCAGATGCAAAAAGTTGTCTGTTATCAATGGGAGCCCTGAGCGCAACAATGTACTAAAACTATACATACATATGCATTACACTAACACTAATGATAATATAGATAGAAAACTATGTACAAATAAAAGATTTAAAAGCAAATGATTTAAAAGCAAAAAAGGCTGCCACAGTATGATTTTAACCATCCTGAAGTCAACCAAACACCGGCACCATTTCATTTCATAAGACAGCACATCGAAAACATTGAGGAGAAAGATGAGTTCAGGATGAGTTAATCGGTGATCGAGACCAAAGTGTTGTCATCATAAGGCCCTTGCATAAGGCCAAAATACTATGATATTGGGCTACCTCTCAACCCAACTGCAAGTGCTTTTCCTACTTGACAGAGAACCTTGGCTGCAAATTAAAACTGATGAAGTTGCCATGGCCTGGAACGAGAGTGCACAAACAGCTGAAGAATCTGAGAGAGTTGCTTGAAGACCTTAACAGATCTCAGCAGTATCAAGGAAAAGGCAGTCGCAACCCAGAAGGATATGCTAATCCATCCACCACGTACAAATTCAGGGACCGTGCGAGGGGTGGGCTGAGGGGGCATTAGCCCCCCCCCCCCCCCACTTTTTGGTGCCAAGAAAAAATAATAATAAAATAAAGTAAATAAAAATTTAAAAAGTTGGAAAATTCATTAGTCAGTGATTAGTTTCAGGGTTAACTGAGTACTTGGTTTTCCCCAGTTAGATCTAATTTTCATATGGACCAAACAGAAGCGGAATACTCCACCCACAATAGTTCAAATTGCCTTGCTCCCATTTGGCTTGTTTATGAAATGAAATGAAGTGACATCGCAGTGGTAGTTTCATTTGTATTTCCGCAGTTCACATCATTTTCATTCTTTTGTATCTCGAAGAGTTTGAATCTGCTCAGTCTTTTAATTGCAATCGACGGGAGTGACACTCTCGCTATCGGTTGGCCTCTAACTCTCGTGGGCTCTCATTGACTCCCTTCTGCTCTTAAAGAGTACGAACGTTTGTCGACCGTCTCGTTTTTTCTGCCCCATGGGCCGGGCATTACGAACTGCAGTCTGTCTCCAGATAGGATTAACGGCAACAGCGTGCTTTGATATTTGCTTAAAATCAACGTTACTTCTTCTAGCTTCTCTATATACATATAAACTTTGCAACTAGGATAGCTGCCAAAAGTTTTGTCGAAAGATCTCTTTCGTTCCTAACGACGAGAAATAAGGCATTCATGCAGCAGTCAGGACATACCGACACACTGCCTTTGGCGAAATATATAGTTCATGACACTCAGCTCAGCTTTCTTAGTTGGCCTTATTCTGTAATATGACAACAGGCTTGCTTGTACAAGTTTTAAGAAAAATGTTTTTGAGTTTGAGATCTTAAATGGGAATACTTCAAGGTTTGCACTTTGCCGGACACGACTTAAATGTGTGCAAAGATGAAAGGACAGGCTCAGGCGCATTATTTTGGGACTATCCTGGCTATTCCTGTTCCGGTTTAGGAACAACAGAATCCAGAATACTGAATCCCTAAAAGAATGTGATTTTTCCTATTCTGATAAACCAAAACATTCCGACCGCATTCGGTCATTTTGCTATCGTGGATACATTACTGAGGGAAGGGAATAGTGTCCAAACTGTGAAAACACTAACTGTATATTGTCTTCTATTCCGATTAGACCACCGAAAAGTGCACTAAGTATCAACATTATTAACCACTGATAGTTTGAAGAGTTTGATACCCTTAGTTTAGCTTTGATCCTTTACTAATGGGTATATATGCTTCAATCAATTTATATTGTGCACGGTCCATGTACTTCCATGTTCCAGTTTATGTTGCGCATGTTCGATATAATAGGTATAAACTGACAACTTTTAACACACTTGGCCGCCCTAGATTCATTGTTAGTCACTAAAAAGGAAAAATTTCGCGTGAGGATGTCACCCCCCCCCCCCCACCATACCCCGATCAAGTTAGCCCCCCCCCCCCCACTTTAAAAGAGGCCGCGCGGTCCCTGACGATAGGGGACATTAATTGTGGAACGCAATTAAGAAACGATTACAGGATTTTTAAAAAATGGATCGTTTGAGACACCCTAATTTTTGCTGTAGCATTCGTAAGGCTACTGACGCAGGCCCTGGGGTCGGAGTTGACACTAATACTGAGGTCCGATCTTGAGACGTGGAGATTGCAGGGATACATGCATCCGATCGTGTTAACTGGATTCATCTCGCCCCAGGTGACTCGGCATAAAACAAAGCGGAAGAACCAATGCATCTATTGGAGAGGCCCTCGTAAATGGACCTGAAATGGACCTTGAAATGCCATGTTTAATGTTGGTTCTCTGACCAAGCAAACGATTGCTGTCTTGGATAAATACTTAACACACTACCAGCTGCAATGCCACGGAAACAGGAAAGCAAAGCTACGTGAGGTACGTCCTGAGGCACATTACGCACCAGCTGCATGGATCCAATCAAACAGCATACATCATCGAGAGCAATCAGCCTTTGACTGAGCGCGAATACAAAGATGAAGACCCATTCTGGTCATGTGACGAGGACGAAGACGAGACTGATTTTGCCTTCTTGCTGAATTGGCTCAGGCTCCGAAGAAGACGGCAATTATATGATGTTAATGATGGGATCACAAGTATACTGGTGTCAATTAATTCAAACAACTGGAAGGAAGGCAACTCTTTTTCTTCTGTAACGATAGTATGTATTGGTGTGTTAGTGTGTGTGGTGAGGGTCACATAAATTTTAGGTAGGACATGATAGGGGGCTGCATTTTTATACTGCAGTTACCATGGGGAGGGTCTTTAAAAGATATTCGACGAAAGACAAAATTACACCAGCCCTTCCTCCACCTCTAATTAATGACCGGTCCCCGAGTTCGCAGCAGAACACAACAAAGATGAAGTCCTCGAAGAAGGCAAATTTCGTAACTTGAACTTTTCGCCTTCCACCAAAAAGACAGATGAGTATTCTTTTGAAGTTTTTCTTTCCATTTATAGATATTAGATATTTTTTCTCAAGTTTAAAACTTCTACACTGTCGAACAATCGTTTTGCTAAATACGTAAGCTTTTAGCTTTTAAAGAAACCTCTTTTTCAAAAGCGACTATTTCCCGCCAAGAAAAACGCTGGTTGCCCAAAAGCACCGCGCGATTTCCCACCCAGAAAAGATGACATTCTCCTCTCCCTGTTGGGTTGCATTAGGACTCCCCTCTTCCTCCCCCAGAGTCTGTACGGACGTACGAGCGTACTCTGACGTCAGAACCAAAATTTCTCGCATCGATAGGTTACCTGTACCACATACCAGATTTGCTTACCCAAGGTGCTCCGTTTTGCGGCCTTCGACCGCAAAGGAGCTCCCATATGAACTAAGAAACCTCAAAAATAAATAAATAAATAAATTTCAGGCTTACACGAGACTCAAGCAGTTGATAAAAGGTTTGAACAAGACTCGAACAAGACTCGAACTCATAACCTCGGCGATACCAAGTTGATATCGTTAACTGCGATGGTCGTCATCATTTCATATTTCAGTTCGCAGTTCACATGACCCAGAGGAGGCGGCTCAATTTCGGGCTAATAAGTTTATATATGAGCACTTCATATATTATCTTTAAATTAATTAAGTCGCGGCAGAGGAACTTTGTGTACAGAAAACAATGTGAGGTACGCTATACACCACGCAGCACAGCCTTCCACGCAGAAGCTCACGAGGAGCGCGTTACGAAGCCCTGAGCCCTGAGTCTGCGTGGGAGGCTACGCGTAGCACTCATGTAATGAAAGTACTTTAAAGTGTACACTCTTTTTTTGATAAGAAAGTCTAATTTTGTGGCCAAGGCTGAACCGAAACTGCATGCTCTTTTTTTTTCATGGTTTGAGCCTGAAACGTTCTTAGCATGTTCTTAAGTTATATTTACGTTGTATAGAATTTCAGAAAACTGAATATATAAAGGTGACCAGGAAACCTTAAAATGACCATGTTGCGCTGTACCAAATTCCTTTGACATACGTACCGTTGTTGTTGTTGTTGTTGTTGTTGTTGTTTTCAGCAAATTCACCTTATTACTTTTCTACAGTTGAAAATGACAAGAAAATATAGCCTAAGCTTTACCTTTTAGCTCGATACAAAAACGGATGCAGAGCTGAATAAAACCGCTTTGTCTCTTCACGTAATCTCAGCTTGGGTACGTTCTTAGTATGCTCTTAACCCATCGACACCAGGCAAGCATCGAAAAAATGCTACCTTCAAGCACCAAATGGCCGTTTTTAGCCTGTTTGACCCAATTTCGTCCCAGTCCTCGCGAAGGGTGCTTTCTATAGCATGAACCGTTGGCGTTTCTTTCGGTTTCAGGACGTTTTCTAACATTTTGAGTTCGGGCATGCGCACAATTCAAAATTTTGAGAATTTTTTTACGCGAAAAACTCCCCCGTTTACGGCTCTTCGAGATTTAGCGCACAATCCCGTTGCTTTCGTTCTCATTTCGATTTTCGTTTTTTGCTGTCGAGTTAGCCATGCGACTACGGTTTCTGGTGATGAGAAAAGTTTGGCCTCAAAGCTCATTTGAAAAGGAAAGAGTTGGCCAAAAGTAGTAGTCGGTGTGAAGGCCATGATTTTCTCGTGTTTTTGAGGTAAAAGTTCCTTGGTTTTCTGGCTGTTACTCAAATTTACTTGATCCGATCATAGTCGTTCAGGCATCATTTACAAGATCTTTTTGCATTGTATGGACTGACTGTCAAAACTTTTCAAAGCTTGCTCATTCAAGGGCGCATACGGGCGCACCGGGCGCCAATGGGTTAAAATCTGGGTCACTTTCAGCCTCAGCGTTCTTATAAAACGGTTCTTATTAAAAAAAAAAAGAGTGTATGTAGGAGTGCTGTTAAGTGAGCAAAAGCCCTATACAAGAAACAAAAAGCAAACCGCGGTGATAAATCTAAGGAGAGATAAAAGCCTTTTTTCTGGAAAGAAAAAAGGCTGTATCTTGACGTTTCGTATTCTCCAACATACATCTTCTTAAGCTAAGATGGCCAAAAAAAACAAAAGTATCTTCGATTTAGCCCTATACAATTTCCCCAGGCCTACTGGCCTTGAACTGAAGAGGAAATTACAAATAAATCCGAGGAACAAAGAAATATCTTTGATCCCGGCGGAAGTGAACGCACGATCTCCCGAACGTCTGCGTGGGAGGCTATGCTAACGCGGTACCTGACATTGTTTGCTACACATACATTAACATTGCCGCGACTTTAGGGGGCTACGTCATGAGAAGTTTGCTATTTTAGGTCAATTCTGTGCTAAAATCATTACTTAGTGCCTTTACTCATACAAAAAATGCCCCTGTAAAACTACCAGGAAGAGCTAACCATAATAATTTTTTGGGTGATTTTTGAAGATATAGCTAGCTTCAAAACTTGAAAAAAATTGGCCCAATTTTTTCAAGATTCAGTTCATTTCCATCCTTGCCATCGGTAGCAACAGACGACAGGAAACAGTTTCAGGGTCGAAATATAGTCTTAAATAAGAAAGCTAGACCATTATGTTTGGAATTCAATTGATGCGAGGACACTTTTAAGCTCTTTAAAAAGGTGCTAACATAGCGCGACATAGTCCCTTTAAATATCTTAATTCCCACGACCTGCTCCCGGCTTGGCCTCGTAGCTCAGTTGGTTGGAGTGACGGTGATCTGATCAGGAGGAATGCGTGACGAAGCCCTGAGAACGTCTAGGCTAGGTGGGAGGCTACGCGTAGCACTCATGATCATGTCATTAAAAGCAGAAATTTTTTAAAAAGCGTATGGTGGTGTGAAGTGGGCAACAGCCCTGTACAATTTCCCCCGGCCTGCTGGCCTTAAAGAGGAATTTACAAATAAATCCGAGGAACAACAACAACAATTACAAATGGTATTGCACATAGAAAAGACAGGAAAAAAAGACAGAGAAAGAAAAAACTACAAAAGTAAAGTAGAAAAATCGATTAATTTACAATTCCTGTATCTATTGACCCATTTCTTAATGCAAAAGCTTCGTAAATGAAGTAACCTATTTTTTTTACAAATGAAAGCATCAATGCTATTAAAGAGAAATACAATTTCAAAGACAAAATCTTTAATCCCGGCGGGATCCCGACGGAATTTGTATAGGGCTTCTCGAGTGTTGCTCACTTCACGCAGCTTAATGCACAACACTCAATAAAATTTCTACTTTCACTGTGTGTGACCGGTGCTACGCGGTGCGACACACGTACCTCACATTGCTGTACACAGAAATCCAAAAGGGCCGCTGAACTGTTGGCAATCGAGTTGCCTTGTCACATGATTTTGAGCAACTTTCTGTCAGAAATTGAGCAATTTCATTCCGACCTTGATCAGTAATGGCTCTAACAGTGTTGTTCTACATCGTTTTGGCCCTGGTTTTCCTTCTTGTTCTTGGATTTCTGTCGTTTGTCTTCTATGTTCACCACCAACATTCTCGTTATGATCACATTTCCCGAACCAGCAAGGGATGGCTTTTTCACGGGCAATATCCCTTTAATTTGTCGTGAAAAGAAAAAGGTTGCAGGCGATGGCATGAGCGAAATATGGCTGAACTGGCATCAGGTGTACGGATTGGTTTTCGTTATGTGGATTTATCATGTTCCAGTTGTGATTTTGTGTGACCCAGACACGGCCAAGAAAGCCCTTGTCACATTAAACCTACCCAAGGCACGTCGCATATATTCCAAAATAGGCTACGCGTTCCGTCATCGAGCCGCCGGGCGGGGGATTTTCGCGGAATTGGATCACGACCTTTGGCGCCGTAAGCGAGCGGCATTAAACCCAGCATTTCATAGGAGATATTTAAGGAACTTGATGGACGCTTTTAACTCGGTTTGTGATGATTTTCTGGAGAATTTGAAAAGACATGCTTATTGGAAATCTCCTGTCAAGATGGCAGATGAATTTGCGAGGGTTACCGTCGACATTATTGGCAAGGTAAATTGAAAAATTCCAGAGTTGCAGTTGGGTTTCTTAACAAAGTTGAAATCCCTTTTTCGTGTGATAGTCTTTGAGGGCCAATGGGACATTCCATTTTTATTCACATCCCCCCCCCCCCCACCCCACACTCCAGGTCTGTGCGTACCTTTGAAGATTGCATCGGAGGCGTCCAAACTCTTGTCGCCTTCTTTGAAAAAATATTCTGACACCCACTGTAACAGAGACCACCTTCCATGGGGGTGGGGGGGGGGGGGGGTGTTGGAAAATTTTGGGAATGTCCCGATTACTAAAGTTAATTGTGTACGGTTTTATTTGACATTTTTATGGTGGGAGAGGTCAAGTGCCTTAAAAGGAGAGACTGAGATAACTTTTTCTTATAGTGGACAAATTAGATTTATTCCTGTAAGGCATGATATGAGAATGCATATTCTCCTTACTGTTCTCCATACATTTCTTATGGAACGAGTGAGGAGAATTTGTCTAAATATCAAGACATGTTATCCTTGGTGATCACTTTAATTACCCTCAACACCTGAACGTTTGAGCAAGTAGTGATGATGTAAAGTGAAATTTCATTTTCGTCACTGTTAGGTCTTACAGGGTTAAGTGCTCTACACTGCCACTCTCAGAGATGCCATCCTCTGTAACTTAGAAATCTGCAGAATTTTCCGGACTGTGTGGAGGCTCAACCCAAAAGGGGTGCCTTTTTGCTTTATTTTGCAGTATATGGAACCTTTGAACAACAAAAGTCCCACTATGATCTACTGTTGTTGGCTTGTTTTTGAGGTACAAAAGAGGTCCAATTTTTGTTCTTGGTGTATGTAACAGGCACTATTTTGATAAAATCAGTATATTAAAGGCTAAGGGTTTGACAAAGCATGGAAGGCCTTAAGGTGAAAATCATCGTTAATATTAACCCTTAAAATTCTCCTTATTTTTCTTCGTATATTTCTTGGAGAACTAGTAAGGAGAATTTGTCTAAATATCAAGACATCTTGTCCTTAGTGATCACTTCCTTTATTCTCATCACTTGACTGTTTGAACAAGTAGTGATGACGTAAAGAGAAATTTCATTTTCGTCACTGTTAGGGCTTAAAGGGTGAATAAAAAAATTCTCATTTATTTTTCAGGTTGGGTTCAACATCAACATTGACAGCATAGGAAATCCAGACTCTCCCTTCCTTAGTGCTGCATATAAAGTGCTCCAGGGAATATCTTTTAGTTTTCATAGTCCACTCTGGATGTTTCAGATTTCCATGTATCCCTTTCAAAGCTCTGTTATTGAGGCTGCAAAATACCTTCGTAACTTTGGCAAGAAGGTCATTGAAGAACGGTGCTCTGCTATACAGAATGGGGAGGAAACACCGGAAGACATCTTGAAACACATCCTTAAAGAAGCAAAGGAAAATCCTGATCTAGATTTGGATGATTTAGTGGATAATTTCACAACATTTTTTATTGCAGGTATGAGGTGTGGAATTTTTAAATTGGTTTACTAGCCATTTGTTATTAAATAGCAGATACTATAATATTTCTGAGTTTGGATAGTTCAATCGGAGCATGCGGAAAACACTAACCACTAGTTTGGTATATTAACTTATTGTAACTACAGTTGATTCCCTTCCTTGGAGGGGAAATCCTAAAAGGGGTGAGTTATCAGGAGTTCAAGTTATCGAGAGACAGGGTTCCTGTTGACATCACTATCACGTTTTCTCACACAAAGAACTCACCGTCTGACAAGTTTTGTGTTACACAATGCCAGGAAACTGTCAATTTATCAGACACTTCAAGTTAGCAGGAGGTTCAAGTTACTGAGGGTGTGAGCCATTGAGGGTAAAATTACAGTAGATGTAGGGAGGATTAAATCCAGGGGAAATCGATTTTGGTTCGAGTTAACACGTCAGCTTTGAGTTTAACCAATTAGGGTTCATTCGAGTTACAAGGAGTCAACTGTAGCTTATTGTGTATTATTTCACCCACTTTGTTTTGATATTAATTTTTTTTTTACATTTTATCAGTTATTAACTCATGGATAATTATTACCTTTATTGACAGGACAAGAAACTACATCAAATCAATTGTCCTTTACTCTCTATGAAATTCTGAAACACCCACAGATTGAAGAAAGGTACAAAACCATTTCTCTTTCGTGTGAGATAATTTGTGGTGTCTGGTTTATTTCTGATTTCATTATAACCGTAGCGTAAGGTGACTAGGAGCATAACGTACAACTCCCCCCCTGGATGGGATGCTAGTCAATCGTAGGGTTACCACCCCCAGCTTTTATGTTAGGATTCCCTAACAGTTATAGGTCGTACCAATTTATACACCCGGGTAGAGAGAGACAATGGGAAGTAAAGTTTTTTGTCTAATGAATCAATTAACACGACGCAATGAAGAGACGAAGCCTCGAGCCACCAACCGTTTGATCTCGGGATCGTCAGATCAAAGGTCATACGCGATGACCACTACACTAACGTGCCTCCACTATCTTGTTGGTGGGGGAGGATTCCTATATAAATGGACCTTTTTAAAAACGGTAGACTGAAGAACTGACAATTTGACTAGCACAGACAACAGAGCAACAAGAATGAGACTAAGAATAGACTGTTTGCAACCCCCAGTTACCGTATAATTTACTCGAAAGGGCGCCGCAGCACTTATTTAATTTTTCAACTTTTCAGTGCGGTGCCTATTTGAGCGAGGGCAGCGCTTATTCGGGGGGCAGTGTTTATTTAAAACTACCTACTTGCGAATAACTCAGTCAGATGTGATCATTCTTAAAGTGCCACTGGGACCAGAATTTTAATATTCCATATTAACCGCATTCGAAAATAGTTTGTGGTTGTTAGTCACCATGCCAAATTTCAACTCATTACGACGACTAGAAGTTGCTTTTTTCGGACGGTTTTTGTCGAGATTTTACGGCCGCCATTACTGGCCCTTTTTCCAGAAGCTGGCTTGCGAATTAGCTAGTGGAAGTGACGTTAGATACCTGCCGCAAGAAATTTAACTGTCGTCGAGGGAAGATGTCCTGCCAACTGTTTGCTGTATCATAAATTATCATTTTTACTTAAAACTTTCAGCAAAGATAACTAACACCAAGTAAAAAGATGTAATTTTTAAACAATATCTCAATAAAAAACAATTTTGCTGTGTATATCACATGGTAAATTATAAAAATGTGCAAATAAAATGATAAAACAACCTCGGGCAATGATTTTTTCTTAAAAAAGTAGAAGTTCTATCATTACTGCCTGCCATATTAGAGGATCGAGACAGCCTCTGTAAGATTTCACTCACATTGCCCGATGAAGTTTGAAATAAGACTTAAGCTTAAGGTAGAAATATTCTTTTTTTTTCAATTATGGTTAGCAACATACTACAATACTGCACTGGAAATGGAAAGTAAACTATGAAAACTACTTTCTAAAGAGGAAAGTGGTCTTAAAAGTCAGTGCCATTTGCCTGTACACTTCATGCCAAACCACAGGGTACCCACACAAACAGCAAGGCCTTTAAAATGTATTGGAAATGTAAGGGAAACTAAAAAGTTAGAATTATCATGAAATTTGCAAGGATTATTTTACCTTTATGCTCAAACGAAAGGTAAACTTACTTTAGACAATGAGAGTTTATGCTTGCAACTCAAAATGGAAACTGTTTGGAGATTTTGAGCGGCCAATGCAGCAACCTTCAAAACTGCCAAATTATGCATTGAGCCACAAGGACAATCAAACAGTCACAACGTCTAAAGTAATTTAACTTTCATTTTGACCTTAAATGTAAATATTTAATGATACATGTCTGACAACCAAAAGAGTTTGTGTGAGTACCCTGTGGCTAAGCATTTAAAAACAAGCAAACCTTTCACCATGAACAGGAAAAGCTAACTCCATCAAGAAAAAAAAATCACCAACTAAAAGCACAATAACCTGGGGATTTTCCTACCATTTGTTCATAAATTTTCTAAGTAGAAAGAAGCATTTAACCCTTTAAACACCAGCATCATTATACCAATTCTCCTCACTAATATCCATATATTTCATTGCATACTTAATAATGGTAATAGGACTGAGTGGAGTCCAATTCGGTCTGTAATCATACGAGTGATTAACGAAATCGGATGACCTCGTAGCGGGAGTCCGATTTGTTTAATCATGAGTATGAGTACAGACCGAATTGGACGACACGAAGTCCTGTTACCAATTAATCATATCTATAACAAAATTAGCAAAAGAAAAGGGAGAAAACGTACTGGAGAAGGAATTGACAACAGTTTCACGATATGTAAAAAGAACTTATTCAAGTGTAACTGATCCATTAGCGCGCGCGCTCTGACGCGTACTGTCCAATTACTTAGGCATGACGCGTACACTGTCCAATTACACTGTCCTAACTGTCCTATTAATGCTCAAATCATGGCTGGTGATAGCCAATCACATTCGAGAATTTTGTTATAGTTATGATTATTGGGAGAACTTGTTTAAACACCAAGGCAATTCATCTTTGGTGATCATTTCCTAAATTCTCATGATGTGTTATAATGGCTGATTCCAGAAAATATCCATACCCTACCACGGGCGGCATCTTCATCTAGACCCCCCTTGCCTTAAGAAATTCCAAAATGCTCAACCCCCCCTTGCCCTCGGAATTCCAAACCGTTCTACCCCCCCATGCCTTCGGAATTCCGTAATCATTCAAACCCCCCTTTGGAATTGCCGCTTTTTTCTTCCAACTGATTTGAAAAGCCCTCTCTATATTCCAAACATGTTTATTAAACGGAAATTAATCCTTTCGCTCCCTCCGAAAGAAAAAAACGTCCATTCAGCACAGCAAACAATCAACGTTGCGTGATGACAAACAGTGGCCGACGGAGTAATATTTTACATTGTAACCTTCCATGGCAAAACGTACACTACCGATAATCCATTAAAACATTAGAAAACTCAAACAGCTTTGAAGTCATTCCAACGCTTGGTCCCATGTTTAAACGTGTGTCTATAATTTTAGGTGTCGAGGGTTGCCGAGAATAATTTGCTTGCCGAATGCGGCGTAAAATTTTGGGCAGGGGTATTTTGCAGAACGCAGAATGCAGAATGAAGGTCAGCGGTATAGAGTGTGAAACACGCAGGTACATCATAATTATGATAAACTGATATCATACATGCCTAACCCTAACCCTAATCTGAGCCCTAACCCTAAACCTAGGGTTAGGGTTAGGGTTATGGCTAGGGTTAGGGGTAGGGTTAAGATTAGGGTTAGGGTTACGGTTAGGCATGCATGATATCAGTTTATCATATATGATGTACCTACCTGTTTCACACTCTATACCACTGACCATCATTCTGCGTTCTGCGTTCTGCAAAATACCCCTGCCGTAAAATTTTAACAAAGCTAAAATTTTCAGAATTGAAAATGGCAATTCATAATTGCATTTGCCAGACTCAAACCTACCGTCAAAAGCGAAACTGTTGAATGCAATCTATTCTGAAAATCGAAGGTTATGATGTTAGGAAAAGAATTAGAGTAAAATAGCAAGCTTTTTTCCTGCAATTATTTTTAGTTCACAGTGAACGCAATTTGCATACTGTAGCCTCAAATAAATTCGCGAGAACAAATCAAACTTTTTCCCTGCACTTTATCCTTCGGTTCGATCAAAATTAAAATAGTAAATAAAACTCACATTGAAATTCAAAGGCAATGACAACTTTAAAAGGATTTGTACAAAATAGTGAATGTAGTCTGATCAAAAGCGCATCAAATTTGCATAACGCGTGAAATCTGACCTTTTCAATGAACGTCACATGGTATGTAACGCAACAATTTCACAAGCATCTCGATGATATCTGCTTTAATATAGGGGCTGAAAACCCTTTTCTGGGATCTACAGTATTGTATTCAAGCAAAACAATCGAAGAAAAGCCTACGATCGCTTTTGTGACCGATCTACTGGCAAGTGAACAGCTTTCAGCCGTCATGTTATCATAAACATTTTATTGACCATGACCATTTAAATGTGTCTCTGGCATGTTGATTGAGTTGAACGCGTCTCGTGTTAACGAGTGAATCATCGTCCTTACATAAGTCGTTTTTGACGAGTTGTTCTTGAAGAGACTTAACTACACCAAACTGGAAGTTACTGTCCTGAAAATCGCCCCATGCGTTCGGAATTCCAGTCCAATGAACCCCCCCATGTCCTTGGAATTCCAGTCGACGTAACACCCCTCCCCTTCGGAATTCCGAGATGCCGCCCGTGGTATAGGTATGGACATTTTCTGGAACCACCCAATGCACTGATATTGCTGATCACTAGTGGAGATTAAAAGGGTTAAGTATCTTGTTTATACATTATCAACTGCTTTTGAACCAATGAGGGGTTGACAGTAGATGAGTTTTCAACAAAAGAACAAGCCACCCTCGGTTGAAGTCCTGAACTTGAAAAGTGTGGCCATTTAAGCCTTAAAGCTGTTGACTTGACTGGTATTTCATGTGGGGATCTTTAATACAAAACAGTCTAACTTTGGGGAAAATATTCTTAATTGTGACAATTACCCGTACGAAAATTTACAGCCAGAAACGGCAAGAATCCAGCCTGATTCTGGCCAGAAAGCCTTTTTCGCGGCGAGAATGGAACAGGACAAAGCGAGACACGAAATTTGCCTCGCTTTGCAACGAGAACGAGACATTTGTCTTGCTACTGTCCGAGCGGGAATTTGGCTAGATTTGAACGTGACAGGGCGAGACTGAACTTATCATTATTGAAAAGCTACGTAAAACTCAACGAGAGCGAGAGCTCAATGAGCGAGAATGCGGCCAGAATCAACGAGACAAAGATAAAGAGAAATTTGTTGATTATATATCTGGTCTGAGTGCTTCCCGTACGAAAATGTCTGGCTTGACAAAGTCTTATTCAAGCCTAACTCTAGCCTGAATTAGTGAGAAACGTAACAAAAGCCCAACATCTAATGTGTTTTGTTTACGAAGTCAAACCTTAAATTAATTAGGATTCATTATTTCATTATGTCTTTCTCAATATAATACAACATATAACAGACTGAACAAGAGCCAAAACTTAAGCTTAGGTTTTGTAGTTATCCGACTGATCCGGAACGATTCAGTCTCACTGGTTTCATTTTACGGTCCGTTTTTGTGCCAACGGCTATCCGTTATATGTGTGTTTTATTTTATGACAATGCACTGAAAAAATATTTTTCCAAGTAGAAGATTCTGAACAGTTTCGTCGGCAAATAAAGCACCATTACTCCACATTTCGTGACAGGCATGCGTCGGATTTTATCGCAAAGTTCCCTTGGGACAGCTGAGGCGTAAATGTAATTGGCCAACTTTTGTGAAACAATTGTTTTCTTATTATCCTGCCCGATCGCATTACAAAATTGACGTGAAAACATTCTCGACCGTTGGTAATTTGACTTACAACGTAGAAAAGCGCGGACAGTTTTAGCGTGAAGTACTTACGCAGTTCAGTTGGGAAACGATTTTAATGTTTTGCTTTCCTGGAGCGAAGATCTGAAGCCGTTTTGTAAATGTCTGCTCTGTCGGATTGGCTCCAAAGGATAATGTTCGCCATGATAAATTTAGGTTCTTTGATCTGCTGCAAATTGCTGCAAATTGAAGTCACTCTCGAACTGTATTTAAGTCCATTTATCCACAAGGGAAAGAATATGGAAGAACTGACCACAAATACTGAGGTGAGCAAAGTGTCCTTGAAAATTATAATTATCAGTGGCACATGATTATCTACATTTTATACTGCCGAGTTCGACATTGATCATGAGAAATAATTGTAGTTTCCTTCGAGCTCCGTACCGTAAAAATATCAAGTCCAGGTTAACCTTTGCCTAGCTATAAAAAATGTTGTTGACAACGTGTGCTAGTTTAGCGTCGTACACCACTAATGCAATTTATCGTGTACAAAGGATACAAAATAAACCTGACACATGTATTTTGAAATTGTTGTTCGTTGTACTAGTTATATATAGAGATATAGAGCTACTCGAACCATTAAAACCACTGTTGTCGTCTCGCTCGCCAGCTGGATTTTTCCTACCGTGAATCGGGCCTGAATCTCGCCAGATTACCGCTCATAAAGGCGCTCCAATGTCGCGGCGGTACAAATGTCTCGTTCCATTCTCGTTCATTTTTCCCGCTCGTGTCAGCCTAATTTTCGCTGAGTTTTTTCTCGCTCAACTCTCTCTGTTTAGCGGGACATTTGTCTGGCTTGAATTTCGCTTGTGTCAGGCCATAAATTTTCGTACGGGTATATGCAAAACCTACATCTTTTCTACCACTAGCCAACTTTTTTTATTATTTTTGCCAACTTTGTGATGCCTCTTTGTCACCTTTTCTTCCATTTCAATAGACCAATCAAATCTAATCCCACCCACATTAATTTTATCTACTCCTGAAATGTCAATGTTTAATTATGGCACTCTTTTAGCACCTTCCTGCCTGTGCAACCTGGCATTTCAAAATTGACCAAAAATTATGAATAACAATTATAACAATTAACAAGTTATTATCCAGAGACCCACTTTTAATTTAGCAGATTTCAAGCAGGAAATGGCTAGTTGCATGGTAGTGCACATAATCTACAATCAGTCATTGATTGTGTAACTAATAAGATAAGCAGGGTACGCCATGTCAAGCTTATACAGAATATAAACTGTGCATCCATTCGTCACTCCATTAACACTATCATAGCGGATGTTGGACCCTCTCTTTGGGGGCGGCATTTTTATGTTTCTGTCAGGAGGTAAAGAAATGCTGTCTCCTGTTAGAACATGTGCCAGGAAAAGTTGGTACTGTTTTGCTTGTGGGTCATAGTGCACAAACCCTTGATGGCAATACGAGGCCTCTGAAGCAAAATAAGTACCACGCCCCCACATGCCATCTGCAGAATAGCGCATGTCAAATCCATCCTCCCCTTTCCAGATGACATCCGGACTTGTGTGCCTGGTACCATGAAATAACTCCTTTTCGTTGATGCATGTTGGTCCTGAAAAGAGCATAAAAACAATCTAAAAGATGACTAGAACCTGTTATAAAGGCTCCTTATAATTGAGCCTGTGGACAAAATATTTCTAACCTGTGACCTTTAAAATGAAAGCTCTTTGAAAGGAGTACTTTCATGGTTCATATTCCTGGGGAAAAACTCAATTAGCCCCAGGAACCCATGCCATTTTTTGGCCAGGCACAGGTGTTGACTGACACAATGTTGTAATGTGATCACTTTTGCCTCACTCAGTCAGTCAAGTACCTGTTTCTTTTCCCTCCCTCCCTGCCTGGGGGTTTCTCTCGAGTCCTCGGGGCCTCTCAGTTCTTTAAGATCCCCAAACAGATTCACTGGTTGGTTTCTTGTCTGCTGAGGTGCAAGAGGGGATTGACAGGGATAATTTGAAGTTGTTTATTACATGAAATCATCCAAAGGATCTCTGAGGAAAGTTTCTTTTCTCCAAAAACAGTAAGGTAGGCAGGTACCAACTTGTCAATATTTATTATGTTTTTTTTGGCCGGGAGAAAAGGGGGCAGGAGGTGTACGGGAGGCAGAAAAAGGGGGCAGGAAGTGGGATTCCCAAGGTGGCAGGAAGTGAGAGAAAAACGGAAAAATTATGCAATATTTTGCAATAAAAAAAATGCAAAGAGGCGAACAAATACAGGCCAACAAATACAGGGCAAGAACTGGGATTAAAGGGTACGGGAGGTGGGAGGTTTTAAACCCCCTGTCCCCCTCACATGTAAGAACTAACCATTCTTGTCTTTGATGAGGTGCCTCTGTATTGCATATTTCCTGTAAAGCCACTTGTTTTGAACACGCTGTATATCAGTGACTTGTGCTCCTCTCAAACTTCGTTTAAAGCTTCTCTGAACATGATCCCACTCAGCCGAACCTGGGCGAACACAAATCAGCTCCACGCTGTTTGTCTGATCTTGCCAGCCTGTTGGGACAGCAAGAGTGCTTCTTTTGGTACTAAGATTTTACTGCTAAAACAAGAAAAATTGTAACCATTAGTAATAAACTAGATGAGTCCAGGAGAAAAATATGAGCCAGGCAATCATATAGTGGTGCACGTTTCATACATAATGTTTTATACATCAAATTGATCTGTTTCTTTTCTCTTTCAGGCAGTTTATTTTTATAAGGAACTACAATGTTCTGTATAAACTGAACTTATTACCCAGATATTTATTTATTTTATTATTATTATTTTTTTAGTCATCTGCGTAATTGAATCGAGCAAATTAAATTAAATATTGAGACGTTCAGATAGTGGTTTGCAAACTGACAACATTGAGAGCTGAAATAAAAAACAAGAAGAGATGGGAGAGAACAGTCTCAATATTTCACCTCAATGTTTTTCACCAGCACGCCACTGTCTGAACATCTCAATATTTGTGGTTTGCACAACACCACCTAAATGCCTGGAACAGGATGGAAAATTAGAGAGAAATGTTTGATTTCAGCTCGACAGAAGTCTGAGATTCACAAATTTCTATGATCTGAACACATTTTCCAGAGTCCTATTGACTTTTCCAGGTCTGGAATGCAAATATTTTTAAACTCCATGACCTTTTGTGACCATGTGAAACCAGGTTTACAGACCGCCCATGCAGCTGCAGCTACGTTGTTTTTCTGAGTCTCTCGTTTGTTGAATAAGGTGAATAATGTGTAGTTCCCAAAAATATCCATACTCCACCCCCCATGGAAGAGATTTTCCCTATGACCCCCATCCCTCTGGAAATTCCAATTTAACTTCATACATTGCTTTAAATTTTTGGGTCTTTGAGACCCCAAAACCCTCACTGGAATTTCCATTCCCTTCTGTGGGGGGAGTATGGATATTTTATGGAAGTACACAATTTCAAATTTTTGCAAATTGAATATTAAATACATGGGGATTTATGTAAATTAAATATTTTTTCGTTTTTCTTAGCAATTTACGCCTTTCTTTTCTGGCTTACCTTCCGAGCTTCTGAGCTCCTAAGTGTTTTGTGGGTCAACAAATTACAAAATTACATTACATACCTTGAACAACGAAAATAACCCTAAAACACGTCAATTTTTTTGCCAACATAATGCACGTTAAAAACAGACTTACCCAGTTTGTTTATTATCCTCACTGCTGCAAGGAGCTCGCACAACTGTGGTTTTCTGACCCTTTTCACAGGTCATTATCATGGCAGCAAAATTGACATCGTAACTTTTTGCAGAGCCGGGCATCCTGATCTTGACACTTGTTGCACCAGAATGAAGTTGGTCGTGACTGTTGAACTCTTTCTCTAGCACATTACATTCTGAATCAGTAAATGGAACCAATTTGCCATTTTCTGATTGCCAAAACCAAGGCACAGATGAAACCAGTTTCTTTTTTGCACTCTGAGGGTTTGGATTCTTTGCAAGTTCTTTACCAACAAGAGCCACACGGTCATGCTTATCAGCATGCTCGTCCAAGAGAGAACTGATATAATCTGGATCAGCTTCAGGAAACACCTTTTTCAGAATCTCAAGATCGGCAAGAACAGGCAAACTCTCAGGGCTGGATGATGACACTTCTCTAACTTGACTTCTTTCGTTAGAATGTGAGCGTTCTCCCACGTTTCCTCTGGTTACTTCAGCATTATTTTTGGCTGTTTTTTCCTTAGATACAAGACCTTTACTTGAACAAAACTTGAGCAAGTCATCACCTCCTGTGTCAGAGTCAGACGATGCAGTATCTGTTGGATGTGTCGCTAAAGCGCTTGAACATTTTTTGTCATGTGACTGGCGAGTTGAGGAATGTGTCTTCTTCGTGGCAGACTGGTCAGAAATAGAACCCTGACTGGGACAATCATCATTGATTTCTACAATTTGCAATTTTTTAGATTTATTCATGGAGGGGTGAAGAGCTCCCCCCTTGTATCGTATACATATTCCAGCACCTTTCCTAGGTGAACTCATTACTTGGTCAGAGTGTCCAGTGCGATGAAACGATGGTTTTGGTGAGCTTGATACACTTTTGACAAAAACTATCTCACTCTCTTCATTTGACGTTTTTGCTGTGCCATTATGTGGTGCAGTTGCTTTCGAAGACGAGGTTTTTTTGTTGTCATTTAAGTCAACTTTAAACACCTTACGAGGAGACGCTTCTTTGCTTGCAGCTGGGAAGGAACTTCGGAAGGAACGTGAACAATAATTATTTGTTTTAAGTGAGCTGGTATCAGTCCGCATCACTTTGCTAGGAGATCCCAATTCTCCACTTGTGCAACTGCTCTGTAAACTGTCTTTGCCAGCATCTGACCCCTGTTTCAAGCCATAATTTCCACCCTGCTTCTGTGTTGAATTTTGTATCTGATTCAAGCCAGAGGCATTGTCTGATTCCAAAAGCAAGTTGACTATTGTTGTCTTGTAGTTAGGATCACCAGCAAAAATTTCCAAGTAGTTCCTCAACGTATCAACTTTGCAAGATGGAAACATTTCAGATAAAGAAGCAAGATCTTCTTCTAAGTTGGGGCCCTTTAGTTCAATACTGTCACAAGCTGATGGTGCATTATTCATGTTGCTGTTGAAACTGAAAATAATGGTACCAGTACCTGAAAAATGACAAGGAAGAACTTAATTCAATTCTTTCTCTTGTAGTTAGTTCAGAGGAAATCATTTTATATAAACACCAGAACTTGTTAAGGTACAAAGATTATATGATAAACATTTACTGTAATGCACCATCAGTTCTCCATTAAGGATAAGGAATATCATGCTAAAAAATTATTACCTGAAAAACCATCTCAAGGGCAAGGGTGAAATGCCAGAGGAGAGATCCCAGATTAGTGACTAAGTGGAGTGGGTACTCATCCAAAATTTGCAAAAGAACCTATGCAGTACCAACAGGGTTCGATTTCTACTGAGTTGAGTCACCAGCCACCAGGCAAGTCAGCTTCAAACAACTACTACCCCACAGCACATTTCAGACACCCAGGTTCCTAACCAATGTCTTTCTACACTCATATCGTCTAGACCCTGGCAGTAGAGCTAAAGACTATAAAGGACCTTAATAGCTTAAACGATTAAAGCTGAGGGACAGCTGTGTATTTGCTGCAAGTGTTAAGCCCATTGTTGGAAAACAAGTCGAAGGAACAAAAATTATATTTACTTCAACAATCGAATGACAAATGAAGGGGTGCGGGGAATAAGGTCCTAAGTGATTCTTGATGCAATGTCATATTCTCTTTTTGTTTCATAAGCAAATAAAAGGGAATTTGGAAGGAGAATTTAGCAGTTTATCAGAAGTCATTTAGGGCTTTTTTCCACGCACCCCTTCAAATGTTAGGTAAAGGTTTACGAGAGTTAGATAAAACAGGTCTGAAATTCGTAGCTCAGGTTTCAGAATGTTTGAATTTTAACAAACCTTGTAACTTTAAGGTTACTTTTCGAGACTTTATGTGCTAACTTAAAATCCCAATTTACTTGAAAGAGACAAACGTAACTGACAACGCAGTTGCAAGACACCCACTATCTTGCATAACTTAGTAACCTGGTAATAAAAGCAGGAGGTTGTGCGGTTACCAAGCCAAGTACATGCAGTGAAACACTAGCAATTGGATGTGCGAAAGACTGAGTGAAATACACTCCACGATTCTGTGGTTGTTTTGTTTTCGCACAATTTCCAGCAAGAATCATAACAACTTCACAATGTGGTTCAAGTGTGTTCCAGTGAGTTTTTATGGTATATTAAAAAAAATCCGCAAGATTCTACTCGCCCATGGACTACTGAACACACAACATTATTTTACTAACCCTGCTTAATTTTTACCCACCTCAGGCCACCAGGTGAGTGGAGACATCGAACCCTGACCAAGCCACAAATTTTAACCCCACAAAGGTACAACAATCAGCCCAAGGTTCCCTCCCCTGAGAAGAGGGTTCATACTCAGCACCCCCCTTCAACAATTGCTTTGCAGGCAAATATGTAGCTGAAGGGGATGTTTACATGTAGATCATACGGGGGGGGGGGGGGGGGTACTCCCGTCAATTTAGGATAGGTGTGTGCCGCCAAGATTATCAAACCCCAACCCTATTTAAGGGTAGAAAATCGAGAATTGATACCCTTTTAAAGGCCCAAAACCAAGAAATGGCACCCTATTTAAGGGGAAACAAGATAACTCATAATTCTGTAACTAGGTGGTGAGGAGCGCCAACACAAGCTATAAACGTCCTTTTAAAATCACTTTGTTAAACTCTATAACGTGTAGTACAGTTTTAACAGACCATATCTTTTTCGTTTGGCACGTTGAGGTGGATACTGCAATTAAGTGACCCTATCTAAGAAACATCTAAGGATCACAATATCAAAAAACACCGAAAAGGATACCTATTTAAGGACTGAGCACCTCAAAAGACCTACCTTATCGGGCGACACATACCTATATAGCGTATATAAGGAAGTACCCCTCCCGGGAGATCATACCAGTACAACATCATCCCATCCTCCACATTTAGGTCTGCATCTATGTACAACATACGAATACAAAATCCCATACCAGTATGAGTCATATAGGTGCCAGTTCACCTCGGTAGATGAACCAGATCATCCACATCTTTTTAAAATTCTCACTCTGGTATGAAAACCAAATCATACTCGCGTAAATGAAGTGTGACCGCGTCACGCTCACTGAATTTAGTTTCAACCAGTTAACTGCTGGATAAATCTGTTACCACTACGAAAATAGTACTGTTGCAATATGTAAGCTTATCTATAAACGTAAGACTTAAACGTGGTTTATGTGATCAATTGCAATGCAAGCTGCATTGTAGCCTCGGTTTGTCCTCAGGGACAAGACATTGCATTCTTTACTTCAGAAGGTATTGTTTCGATCAAATCTATTGTCTGGTACGTCCCAATACTTTTTCAACAAGATCGAGGACAAAAGAGCTACCAAAGATTATTTAAAAGCTCAAATCAATTACAACTTGAGCGAATCATGGTCACATTTGTTCGAGCTAAAAACCCTCGCAAAGCGCAACTTACCGTGTTTTTTTAGAGCCTTTTCGAAACCTGAAGAGCTGAAACAATGATTATCTTATTTAGAGATTTTTGAATGGCAAACCTTTCTGTGTTAAAAAAGAAGAGGGAAGTCTCGAATAAATCCAGACCTTCATTGTGACTTATTTGGGGGCTTCGAAATGATCGATTTCTCTTAAAGGCGCGAAAACTGAACGTACGCGCTCCCTTATTGGTCAATGTCCCACCAATCAAAAATTATGATAATAAGCCAACTCCTAAAAAGCATTCTGGGTAATCAAAGATGGCGGCTTCGTTGCTATAAACAATCCGCTTTTGACCTTCTTTCCGCAGAAAATGGTCAAACACAAAGTTATAGTCAAGTTTGGTCCTTATATGTCGTGTGGTATAGTAGAGCATCGGACTGCTCGATTGGAAGGACTGCAAGGTAAAGAATAAATAAGATGCGATGGATTTTAGCTTGTGGAGCAAGCGCAGCAAGATATGCTTGCGCTCCCGGCGATATCAATCAATGAAAATCAATAATCAATAAAATCAATAATAATCAATAACAATCAATAACAATTAATTGATTGGTATTGGAAATCAATAAAAATCAATGCCTTAAAGTTGAGTGAGTATCGATTTTTATTGATTATCATTGATTATTATTGATTGATATTGATTTTTATTGATTATGAAATTTGTTATTTATCTTCAATAAAAACGCACCATATGAATAACAAACCATTCACTAAACTTTATTTGCTATGCTTTACGTTATTACAAATCAAATGTTTCAAATTTGTAGCACTTTTACTACAGTTTACTACTAAAAGCTCACTAATTACTAAAACGTTTGATTGTCTCGAAACAAGAACATGTTATTAACTGTTTCTACTTTCTTTAGTCTCAGGTCAAGGTGGCACCCAGCCACTTGCAAGGAGCACTTGTTAAAAGGAGAGATGTTTTCGTTTTAAAAAAGTGTTTTAGGAACACCGGCTATCACGTATCAAGAACCAAAAGATCACATGTAATTAAGTTTTCACGTCTCATTTCCACTTACAATACTTCTTGGCCAAAGCGATAAAATGTTTAGATAATTAAAGTTTTGTTTGTTTCTATTCCCGGCGAACACATTTGATTTGCTCAGTCATCGTTTTCATGGGACACCCTTGTCGTGACAGCAAGTCCACACAACTCCAATTTTCGCTTAACCTCCCGAGCTTGATTTTCCTTAAGGTTCAACGCAACTTTAACAGGGACATTTTTCCCTCCACCGCGTCGCCATCTTCCTTTTGGGTCATTCTCTGGAGGCCCTGTCACAATTCTAAAAAATTAATAAATAAAAGTGAGTACAGTGATCGAGACGACACATTTCGATATTTTTTTTCAAACTTACACAGTAATCTTTTCTTGTAAGGGCCAAAGAGGACTAACAAGCTCGATTTGAAGGTGTCCGAGCTGCCCCCGATCATTGCAAACTTTGAACGCATTCCCACGTTCTCCTCTCTTCTTGAATGCGTGAAATGTTTCCCCGATATTTACATAAAAGGGGCACTCGTGGTAGCCTTTAACTACTCAGCGTACAGATAGTTCAACTTGCTTCGCCATCATTAACATCAACAAAAGTCTGAAACAAGTGAAGTCCGGAAACAAGTGTGTTGTGAGAATCCCGTTGGGAATGCAAGGAATTATCAAAACACGGGAAAAACTTGTGCAATCGAATTACCCTGGACACATAAATATCCCGGGATTTATGACGCAAGTCTACGCTACTAAGTGCCATAAAGTTGCGTAATCAATTATTGATTATCTATAAAAATCAATAATAATCAATAGCAATTAAGACGATTTGGTGAGTGAGTATCGATTTTTATTGATTGGTTGAGCCAATCAATAATAATCAATTGATTATTATTGATTATTATTGATTATATTGATTGCAATCAATGATTGATTTTCATTCATTGATATCGCCGGGTTGCGCTTGATCAGCTGTTTTTAGACTTTCGATTTTTTAAACCCCTCATCTCTGTAAGTAGAACTGCGTTTTGTTGTGATATGAAGCGATTACAGAGTCCAGGGCCATGTTCCTTTCACCCCTTATGCTTGAAGAAGATTCCTACAACCTCCATTTTTTGTTGGAATCCTTTGAAAAGCTTTCTTAATCCCCCTATTATTTTTTTGGCTTAACTTCTTTGTAAGCTGGATTCCTACTAGTTCTAATGACCCTCATCCATGCGGGAGGTCAGATCATAAATGGAACAACCCATTCAAAGCCAGGTAGAAAGTGGTCATGTTTGCTTAACAGAGGTGGTTTCTTATGAGATGTTTCAACCACAGTAATTTGATTGGAGAAATTTTAGCATTTTAGAAAAGTAGGAGGGTCCACAATAGGGTTCTCATATCCTGCTATCCCGCACTTTTTTCCGAGTAACCCCACCATCCTGCCCTTCTTTAACTAACAATCCCGATCCCGCTGAGATTAATTAAAGTTCATTACATAAAAAGTTGTAATCCCATTTCCCACCACTACCCCCTTGCAATTCTCACATCCCGGCCTCTCAAAATCCCACTCCCACTCGCAGCTGAAATTCACACTTCCCGCTCCTATTTTTAATTCACATCCCAAATATCACACCCCAAAATATGTTAAATCCCGCATCCTGCCAAACCCATTGTGGACCCTCAAGTAGTTGCTAACGGGAGGTAGTCGCTTTCGAGAGGTGTCCGCAAAGGGAGGTTTCACTTGTGTGGTCGTCTTTACTTTCAATGCATTGAAATCTTGCCTTCATTGTACTAACAGTGAAGACAAGTGTAACACATATACATGTATGACTATTTCATACAGGTAAAAAGTAAAGTCACACACGAGCCAAGGAGGCTCACACAGCTCAGTTTCTGTAGCATGAATCAACTGAGATTATTACTGCTACCCCGCTGAATGGGATGCTAGTCCATCACAGGGTTGTTCGCAGCAGTATCACTATGTTGCCAGTACCCATTTTATACACCTGGATGGAGAGAGAGATGACGTGGGGAAAGTTTCTTGTCTAAGGAAACAACACAATAGCAGGGACCAGCCCTTGAACCACCAACCTTCAGATCTGAAGTCCAATGGGCTAACCACTATACCACCGTACCCCAGCACTGTATATATGACTGCTTGATCAGTGTTCAATCTAGGCCGCGTCTTTGCGTCATTGTCACGGTAAATTATATCCTGACGCAACATCAAGTTAACATGGGGTCATACTGACGCAAAAAAAGAGAAAGAAAACAAGTTACCTCACATAGCAGTACTTAGAGAAGCGGGCATTCGGCATTAAATAAAAGTAAAAATGCACGCTAATAGGAGTACTTTTTGTGTCAGGCATTCCACATAATTCCGAGAGAGACTAGAGTCCGCACATTTCGACATGCAAGCGTTGCTTTGGCCATCGATGTTTTTCGCAGTTGCCGGTTGGGTTGTTTTTCTTTGTAAAATTAACATGAAATGACAACAAAAGTTAACATTTTTATTCGAAAAGAGAAGGGCCGTTGAATCTCCTGAGAACAATGAAGAAAGACCGGAGAAGGATGGTGAAAGATCGGAAGAGAGTTCAATTAGTATCACTACAAGTCAACTTCACGAGCCAACTGCCAAAACATGATTTGAAATTAAGCTTTTAATAGTTTAATACTGGTGATAAGGAAGCATGAAATGAACGAATTAAGCTTAATTGTCTTTCATCATTTTTTATACCAAATTGGTCTGGCATTTTTTTAAAAATATGTTTATCAGCTTTATAGTTGGGTCAAACCATACAACTGTACCACCTGCAGCAGTACCATAGGTTTATGTAATCCGACTTTTCACTGCAATAAAGGAATCAAACTGTGAAAAACATAAAGAATTTATTTAGTAAAGTATTCTTAGGCAATGGTTGTGATGATGTCAGTTTTCCAAAGTTCTTCTTTTTTTTGTATAAGATAGTTTGACCCAGACTATTTTTAAAATGACCCAATTTAAAATGACATGTGCAACATTTGACCTACTTTGACTAATTTCTAGATTGAACACTGCTTGATATATTCACTATCACTTAACAGATTTTAGTTGTTCAAAAGTAACATTTATAGAGAAGTCGCCACTACCCAAAAGTTGAGGCTCCATTAGTTTACTACTTCCAAAAGTAGCAGGGGCCATTGTGTTTGGAATCCTACTTAAGATTTAATTTATTATCACAATGTTCAGTAATACACAAACAAAAATATTTCTTGTCTCTGACAGCACTACTAAGAAGTGAAGGTCACACTGTAGAGTTTGTAAAGACGCCCGACAGAAATGATGTTGAGTTAGAAGTCCATGGAGAAACAATTTATTGTTGCAAAATTCAAGACCTGCAATATGGTAAGCTTCATACTTTCCTACAAAAAGTTTGTCTTCTTCGACCCCAACCCCACAGAATTTCCAGTGACCTTTCATGGGACCTGCGTATAAGTATTTTCTGGAACCACACATTAATTCCACATTAAAAGTGGATAACTTTTTTGCAGATGTATTAAGTGTATTTTCGTTCCTTGGTTATTAATCTTTGGGTAGCAAAATTGCAACTTGGGTGCAAAATCTTTTAATAGTTATCTGATAGTTACTTTAAGCTTGTTTGCGATATTCTTGTTTCTTATTTTTTAGGAGGTGATGGGAAATTAGATCCAATGTGCAAGGAAGCACTTGATGCTGTCAACAAGGCCTATTAACCCCTACTGGATACATCTTAAATTCTTTTTGGGTGCCATAAACTTTTATGTTATTGTGACTAACTAAATAAATCACAAAATTCTTTCTAAAAAACTCAGTTCTAAAAAAACTAAAACTGTGAAAATTAAAAGATCTGAACAGTGGCACACATTAGGATTTAATCTAAGAAATCATTTTATTTAATGGTTTTAACCTTTAATTAGTGAATCTTAAAACAGTACGTAACATGACTCAATATTTTAATCTTGGAGTGACAGCAAAAAAATTTTCCCTTCTTAAGCAATCATGATCTAAAGAAGAATTTTTCTCGTCAAATTTTAGTCTCATTTACTTTGTGTTCTTGGCTTCAAAGTATTTTTAAGAATTTCTCCAAGTCCATGTTATTTCTGTCAACAAATTAAAACTTCCATGTGATGTTAGTTTGTAGAAAGAAGAGTGATGCTGAGAAATTATGACATTTTGGCAAATGAAAACAATGTTCATGTATAAGTTTTCTTTTTGACAGTGTTTGTACAAATTTGAGGAAAATTTTCTTGGTTACTTGTAAATAAAAGAAATCAGAAGTTGTTATTTTGGTGAGTTATTACTGCATATTGCAAAGTGGCAAGAACGTCATGCTAGCCCACATATAAGGCACTAATAACATTACAATCCTATATGAATATATACACCAACTGATTAACGCACCTACCTCCACTAACACACACTTTCCTTCACTTGTACTCACTTTCCTTCATTTCTACTCACTTTCCTTCATTTCTACTCACTTCCCTTCACTTGTACCAAGCCGTTGTGAAGTTTGTACATCATGCACAGTCTCAGGGCTTGTCTTCTAATTTGGAGCGTATACCAGCCAAGTTGTATTAGCATGCCACTAACGCTGGACGTGTTGTTATACCGGTTGAGGGCAAACCTTGCAGCCCTGCGTTGGACCATCTGCATTGACATTAGTCAGTATTTGGAATTATTTTGCTTTGAATTGATACTTCAAACTGCAATTTTTACGAATTACTGTCTCTCACCGCTGGTGGGGGCATGACTGTGGCCTTTGGCGCATAGAGAGCTCATTCGCCCTCTAACTAGCCTCCGATCCTACACAAACGTTCTTTTGGTTCGTCACGCAACAATCCTCCACAACAAACGATCGGATGAGGGGTGTGTGGACACTAAGCGAGAAGATTCTTGCATCGGCCTTTCGAAGGATTTTACAGAAATCTTAGAAATGTGCGTAAGAGAGCAGACTGAAGTAATAAGCTTCTGTAATAAAAAAAGTGCCTTCTTTCTTGGCTTCTGTACCGGAGCGACGTTTTAACCAGTAAATTATTTATTTATTTGTTTAATCCTTTCACCACTGTGAATCAACACAGTGAGGGGATAAAACAGGACTGCATCCCAATTAACATCAACCCCTGAATTACCCACCCAACCCATGAAAGGTTCACCACACCAGTGGGGTCTAAGTCCCCTACTCTTTTTGAAAAGCAGTGTAGTTTAAACGACTTACAGTCGTGGGCTGTTGTTGCTTCCTTCTTTCATAAACGCTCAATAAACTCTCAGCGGGAGCCCTCGCGAAATCATTAACAGAAAGCATTAATAGAAAGCGTTACTTATTAGGCCCTTGGCGGTAGACCTCTGGTAACCGGAAGACACCAGACACCACTATTAAAGAAGCAGCGTCCTCCAAAACTGCCGGCTAAGTGGCTCAGTTGGTTGGGTACCAGACTTCGGAGCGTGTAACGGCAGTACCCTGGATGTTAGCTAATAACTATTATTAATCCTTTATACACGCTTCGTTTTAGTGACGTTTGTCATTGTTAAGCTTAGTTGATTACACATTCTAAGTATACGCCCAAAACCGCATGTTAGTTAGTTGGCTTTGTTCGGGCAAGCGATCAGTCGTAGTTTTCATAGTAGAGTTTGCCCTTAGTTTCGAAGTGAAGATTTGGTCAAGAACTGACAAGCAGGACTGTTATGTAAGTGATTTGTTTCTTTCCTTATAGTTTTGTAGGCTAGTTTTTAGTTCCTGATCGTATTTTACTGCTAAGTTTCTCGAACAAGAGTTTGTACCTTCCACCACGTGGCATGACATTCTTTTGTTAAGTCGTGTTGCCTGCCAGTATGAGTATCTTGTTATTTTGTTTGGTTTCCTTAGTTTTTAAGGCTTTATGCGTTGTCTTTAGTGAGCCCTTAGCCTTTCATATTTGCTTTGATTACTTTTTGATTTTGTAAACTAGAATCGCTTTACGGCTTGCTACTTTTCTATGGAATGATCAGAATGTTAGCTTTAATTTTTTAGGCTTAAGCTTAGTTTTTCCTTATAATGTTGATTTCAGTTTACGATAGGATCTTGGATTTTGATGATAATAAACTTCGGACCAATTCAAGACTCTCGTCCGTAAACTACTTCCCCGCTTCGCGTATGCTTGCCGGGTGTGCCTTAACTCGAGTAAACTCCAGTAGTCGTCGTTTTCGTGTTTACTGAGCGCTGGTCGCCACAGAGCGGTAGGCCTGGGTTCGATTACCGGCCGGATCAACACTCTTTTTCCTTACTACTCCCTCTGCCACATAGCAGGCCACCGCGGAAAATCACTGAGATCCCTGTGTTTGAACATTTGAAATCACAAGTATCTGTATGTAAAAGAAAAAATTCCAAAGTATGTAAACTGTTATTTTTAACAGCTTAAGACTTCTAATGAAGGGGCTTAAATTGAAAAATTCTTCGAGTTGTCCACAATCATGACCGGTATTGAACAAACTGAGAAGTGGTCGTCAAACTGATTATCGATTATAGAGATGCATCAGCATTAACACATACCTTCGGAAATTAAAATAAATTTTGATCTTTTGGAGAGCAAATGAACTTCCTGTTGAGATTGACGACTTCATACTCAAAGTGCAAAATATTGGCCTCTGAAGAAAACCAAAGTTAAGAACTTTGGAATCCGGAATCTTAAAAATTTTGCAATCCGGAATCCAAAGGCATGGAATCTGGAATCCAACCTTCGGAATCCGGAATCCACGACTTCCTTGGATTCCGTTACATGGGGCGACATAATACACCCTTCTAAAGTGACCTTTGGCAGTTTGGGGAAAGCGTATATGCAAGATCAGATGCGTTTTGTTACTTTCAAGTGGTAAAATTCATACCCCTTTGCACTGGAAAAGTTATAAAGAAATCTGTCAGAAAAGTCGCTCAGTTACCGTAAGAAACGTATCATCTTGTCCATTACTGGAGGTAAAATCGTGACTTCGGGAATATACACTCGAGAAGTATATTTTGAGTCAGAAAAGTTCCATGCTTTATAACTCAGTTTGAAAACTAAATTGTTCCTTGGCTTGATAAACTGACGAGAACTAGCAGGGAATTTCAAGTTATACCTTCTGTCAGGCTTTCGTAAAACTGTCGGTCCTTCCTTTTCCAACCATACTTCGCGCGAACTGATCAAATAAACGTGTGTTTAATACGGTATTTTAACTTTTATTTCGGAAGAATTACCTTAGGAAATACTTAGGGCCGGTTATTTAAACGAAGTCTAAGACCACGGTTTAAGACTGATGACTTGACCTCCAAATCTGGTTATTAATGGGTCATTTTAAGCAGATAAACGTTGCTTTAGTCTGCACTTTATGCTTTCTTGACACTGTTTACAATAAACTACGCTTAAACGTTAAGGTTGGCCATCTTGAAGTTGGTTTAGACCGTGGTTTTGTTAAACGCTGTCTAAACTTCGTTTAACTAATCGACCTTTAGTGTCCAGGGAGAGGGGGGTACTCCCTGTAATGGGATATGTGGGGAGGGTCCGCCCGAACGGGCTACCTGTGTAATGGCGAAATGACACGACCAAAGCTTCAAACCTTTTATTGTCATGACTTTATCGGAATTATCAGAATTGGTCAGTTAGACAATAAATACAGTGATGAGGTTCGAAATCTAAGGAAGAATCATAACACATAATATTACCGATGTAACTGACAAAGGTAATCACAAATCAAAGTAATAGAATAGTTAACAATTGGTCCGTCCGATAGTCTTCACCATACAGTTGCGAGAAATTAAATCAATTAGGATTAGTGACGTTACGCATGACGTTATTAATTACAATGCACACAATATCGATTAATATTTAAACGATACAACCTGTACCTTGCAGCACACGAGGGAAATTTGCTATGCTGTTTCAGTATTTAAACCCTTTTTTTTACCGAATTCAATAACATTTGGCCACCAAAATAGTCTTGGAAAGATTTCTTCATTTTAGGAATAAAATCATGATCAACCCCCCTGCTACATGCGACGTTGTTCACCACCCCCCAAGTTTTCGAATTTTTTTTGCTAAATAAATTTTTGACTCATGAAATTCTCTTTGCACTGAGTACTGCAAAATAAGCTGTAGTTGAAGGGTATACCTACTAGATATGTGTAGATAAGGAAATTTTTCGACTTTACTAGTTAGAAGTTTTAAAGCCATCTTTATAAAAGCCAAAATTCCTTTGTAGTGCTTTTATAGGAATTATGAATTACACTTATCAAGACCTTTCAAAACGTATATCAAACCTGGACTTGCCAAGTTTGCCAAGTTTGTATTTTCTAGTTTGGAAATAAAAAGGAATTTAATTAAGAAAATAAAGGGTTAAGGGGTCGCCAAATGCACCTTTAACACAGTAGGAAGTACCAGCTAAGTCTAAGTACCAAACATTTTACTGAAATTTCGGCGAAAATCACAACGCAAAAATTTAAAGGAGCTTGGAGCCTTCGAGCAACTATTAAAAATACCACGAGGATCTAATGTTTTTTCGCATTTTGGAATTATAAAAGAGCGTTATGCTTGTTTTAGGGGTGCCACTGAGAAAAAAAATATATTATCCAAGAGTAAAGGTTTTGTTTTGAACTTGACGAAGTTCGATGCGTGCGAAGAACAATTGTCCAATGGTAGCATAATGCGTCGATCAATTCGAAAGTTCAACATCCCCCCCCGGGCAACCCCCCGGGCATTTGAACTTTTGAAGACTGGCTTGTTCAAATTCCCTCCCCTCGGGGCAAAAAAGCCGTTCAAATGCCCCACCAATTACTACTAAAATACCTCTCCTCAAAGACAAATTTCGTCTTCAATCAAACGCTTTACACGCTTTTCAGAGAGATATGCCGTAATGGCACCTTCAAACGCCTTTTAAAGACCCTTTTGAAAGAGTTATTCACTAACAAAGGGGAAATTCTGTCTTGTAAATCCATCAAACCCTGCAAAAACCGAAAAAACTCACGGGCGTATTGCGTCAGAACAAGAGATAAATCCGGTTCAAATTCCCCACCCTTCAAACGCAACGTTCAAATTCCCCCCTCCCCGGACACGATGCACAGTCAAATGCCCGGGGTATGCCCGGGGGGGGGATGTTGAAGTTTCGAATTGATCGGCGCATAAAAAAGAAGAACCTTTATTCTTGTACTACATGTACTGCCTTATTGCGTTATGCGTAATACGTAGTCAAACCATTAGGGGTGTGAAACATGACAAACGTGCAACTACAATGATTTACCCTTTCCAGAACGGGCTCTTTTTTGCCCTTCTGGGACCGGGGGGACTGATTCCACGCCCCCTCCTTAACTCCGAGAATATTAAAGCTATGACAACGAAACTTGGAGGCCAATTAGTACGTCCAAGAAGGTTTCCTTTAAGGTCCCCAAAATAAACTGGTGACGTCATATGACGTAACAATATTACGTCAGGTTCTCAATCGGCGGCCATCTTGGATCCGCCATCTTGGACTTCTTGATTTTTCTAGAACCTTTGAAAATCGCCAAAATGTAAAACTTACCTCAGAAAAGTTACAATTTTTCAATGAAAGCTTGAAAATTTAAAATTGCCAAAAAACGGCCTGTCAAAAAGTGGTTGCCACGGTAACGTCAAACTTGATGGACAAGAACTTGTTATGCCAAATGTTTCCAGTTAAATTTTGGGAAAAGTCACCACGTTTGGTGGCGGAAGTTGTGTTCTACACAGAGGGGTTTAGATTGAAAATGATGTGAACTGCGGAATTACAAATGAAATGAAGATGTGGTCATCACAGTTGTAATCGCATTTTGGGCAATTGTGAGCTAAGCCTGGAAAAAAGATCGGGCTTCAAAGGGATTCGAACCTATGGCCTCTGCTTTTGCGCTGCAGTGCTCTATCAACTGATCTGTGAAGATCCATTCATTAAACCCGTGAAAGGAATGAAACTTGGATGAAAATGATGTGAACTGCGAAAACACAAATGAAATGAAGATGTAACTATCTCAGGTGTAACTGCATTTTAAGCGATTTCGTTTTAACTCGAAAGAAAGATTTCGGAACTTCACAACTCAGTTGGTAGAGCACTGCAGGGCGAACGGAGAGGCCACGGGTTCGAATCCCGTGAAAGCCCCGAAATCCTTTTTTCGGGCTTACTCCCGCAATTGCTTAAATTGCGATTATAACTGCTATGGTCGCAGTTGGATTCACAGAGGGATTTACTGAATGTCAAGAGACGATGCTAGGATTTACATTACGTAGTGGAGCTTAGTGAGGTGTAATCTACTATTCTAGAGGACCTATGGCTCGATCAAGCGAAACAGGCATACACTGCTTGACTCAAGGAGAAGATGTGTGATGCCAGACCACATGTTATACAAATGAGGACGGAATTCGACAAAGGCTTGAGACCGAGACAACGATTCGGAGGGGCTAATGGTGTTCAAGCAGAATTTGTAATAAGCAGTAAGACTTTTTACCATCACAACCAATTATCTGACGGTTCTTTTCAAACTAACTTTAAATTAGAAATGTTATGGTAGTAGTCCCTAATTTTGCGATGGCGATTGTGGGGCTGGCGAAATACTTACCCGCGCGCGAAATTTCAAGGAGACGCTCTAATTTTCGGCACTCCCCTCAGGTCGCGTCTCCCCAGAATTTCGCGTGCGCGCGTGTGCATTTCGCCCGCTCCACAGTCGCCATCGCCAAAATTAGACACAGCCCTGTTAAGCATGATTCTATTAATGCAGACGCTTTTGATGAGGTGTCGGACTTCTCGCACATGACGTGGTAGGCATCGATGCTGCGAGCAAAAAAAGTATACGACACACGTGGTAGAGAACACTGAACACAACTTGAGAGTCAGACCTCGGAGTCCTTCAGCCATGTTATCACGAGGAAGCCGACACTGGCTTAAACGAAGCAAAATGCGAACATGTTTAGTGGCAGCGTTTCAACTCGATTCTACTTCATTATTATGTTGAGAACAATTGCCCACAATAATTGCAGGAGGTACAGTAAACACAGTTCAACTTGGAAAATTACGTGCAAGGTTACACCGGCCTTTGGACCTTTAGTCGCGCCGTTCGAACAGACAAGTGGTTCAAAACCTGGAGTAAGAATCACACCCTGTGGCCTGACTCGTCCCCAGTCGACTTCATGTTGCGCGACGCGCGCGGCACGGGAGCGCGAGGTGTGATAGCATAACATGAAGACGACTGGGGACGAGTCAGCCTTGTGGCCACGTTCGGCCAATTAGATTATACTGAGACCCGGGGGGCCCGTTTCTCGAAATCACCGAAAACTTTTCGAACCCGAAAAGCTATTTGTAAGATATGAACCACTCATTCTACAACGTTTCGGAGCTTTCGAGAAACGCACGCCTGGGGTTGGGGGTGCCCAATAAAGTTTTGCACGGAGAGACTCTGTCCAGATGTTGAAACCTGTTTTTGTGGAAGACTGGGACTAGTCAGAGTAAAAAACAGCACATAAATAGCGATGTCGTCCACGCTCTTGTGATAGCATTCAGTATGATTTTAAGACAACCAAAACTACAGAATTCCTAAGAGTAGGAGAAGAACTTACCAGAATTGTAAGTATATGACGGGTCGTATATCTGCATTCGATTTCATAGCGCAGAAGGGCTTACTCTGAAATCCCAAACCTTATCTCATGATCATTGTAATACGATGCTTTGTCATGAACATAAGTCAACGAAAGGAACCTCTGCAGTTAACATGTGATCTTAGAATTTTGATGACATCACATGAAAACGAGCAATAGCCCTTTTCACAGTTTACTTTTCTCATTTGCATTACAATATAATTGAACGTGTTTGTGAGGCAATTTCGGGCAAATAGTGCAAAATTGCCGGAAATTGCTTCACATCCACGACCAAAAACATTGTAATGCAAATGAGAAAAGGCAACCGTGAAAAGGGCTATTACTGCAACATTCTTCACCCAATGACTGTTATAATGGAAAGGAAGAGGACACAAAGAAAGCTGATTTGTAGAAATTTACCACTTTTATTCATTTAGTGCATTTTACAGATGTTGTATTTTCCACCATATTAAAAAAAATTCCTAATATGCTGTCTAATTCATTATTGAACTAGTCTACCAACTAGTCTAGAATCCAGGGATACATAACAGTGTTCCGACTCTCTATAAAAAGAAAATTACATGCTTGCAGAAGATGTCCTAGTAGATCCAACAAAATCTCGCACACGCGGCAAAAAAAATTCAAGGTAATAATCGCTGTGTTTGTTATTTCCCACGTATTTCCTTGTTATTCCCCACTTTGTATTACTGATCCAGTCGCTCACACAAATTTTTATGATCAAAATTAAGTCAGCATAAATACAATTAAATGGTAAAAAAATGCCTGAGAAAATGAGGTTATACTCTTTATTTCAAAGTCTCCACGAACCAATAAGAATTCTAAGTTTAGTTTTTCAGTCCAATGCTAAGTTTGTTCAAGTTCAAAGTTCATTCCAGAGCTTGGTTGATGAGATCTTCCTGTTCGGACACGTGGTGATGTTTGTTGCCTGTTGCAGTCGAGGCCGACGGTGGGCGACCAGCGTAGCTGAAAAGAAGGAAGTACATACGCAGAGACGGTGAGAAATATCAACAAGTCGAATGAATCGAGAAATATATAATACCAAGGGAATCACGAGGATTTTTGCCCAGGGGAGACCCAAATTACGACCATCTTGGTACACTGACATTTTTCGGGGAGGGTGAGGAGGGGCTATCATGCTTCATAAAGCTGTATAACATGGGGGCTCCCCATGGTCAGAGTCAAAGCAGAACAAAAATAGAGAGGAATAAACGAACCGAACCGAACTTTTTTGATCATGTGGGGTTCGCAATCTCCATTTTAAAAGAGTACGACAATGAAGCTTAGCTGGTGTCCAAAGCGGAATTTTGACGTCAGACGACAAGAAACTGAAATCATGATTTCCAAACATCCGCGTATCCGCCACCTCGGTCGTAGTCATGATGCCGCTTAGACTAGGTACAAGTCAGAAAAGCGAGTTGCTTCATCTCATCTCAGCCTGCAAAGAGTTAAACTGGAATGCACACCACTCAGGATCTTTGCCTACGAAGGTCTTAGCACAGGCTATCCATCCTCTTCTTGAGTAGTGACTGTAACTTCAAATAGCTGTATCGTTCGTCAATTCAAATAGGCCTTTCTATAGGTTTGGAGGAACTGCAAGCCTCAATTAAACAACACAAACAGAAAAACATAAGACAACACTGTGAATAACATCATCACAATGTGAACATTTATTTTAAACGCCCAACAAATTGCCCTTGGAAAGGATAATTTTGTAAATGGTACAGTCCACCACAGACTGAAAGGATGGTACGCCTGTGGTTCTAGATAATCCCCAAACCTGATCTTCGGCTTGTTCCCAACAGCTGTTACAAGTCGAGGACTGACGTAAGCCCAGTATCCCATGTTCATGGGCTCTTCTTGTGCCCAGACTATCTCGGCATTGTCGTATTTTTGGTACTCAGCCTTTATTAAGTCAAATGGGAAAGGACTTATCTGGAAAATATAAACAACGACGATCAGAGCCAGGCTGGATGAAAAAAAAAAACGATTTTGTTTTTATCCTGGCCAGGCCGGACACACACAAAAAAGACAAAAACAAAAACCCGGAGTATTTGTCACAGTTAAGTAAAAATAGAGTTTGTTTTGGGGTTTTGGGGATGATTCACAGCAAATTACCTTTTTTTTTCGAGATGTTGTCGCAGATAAGCCGCACCCCCCATTTTGAGCGAAATTTTTGGGTAAAAAAGGTGCGGTTAAAACGCCGGTGTTTACGGTAACTAACATGTACCAGACATCACTGCTATAGGATAGAGATGCGAATGGTAATGACTCGCTGTGAAACTCAAGGTACAAATCCCAGCCAGAAGTCGAAATAGAGTATCCAAGATGTTTTTCTTGCTTTACCTGCTCAACACGTGTAATAGCAATGTCTTCTTCGAGGCCTCTCTTATCACGTTCCTGTAAAGAGAGAAAAGTGCTCTAACAAATTTAAGAGTTTCAACAACAAAAAACCTTCTTTGCTGGTGTTTCTGCACCAAAAAAGGATGCCTTTCCTGCAAACATAACAGGCACCTATTGACCTCTGCCGTCTTTCCATCCTCCCAAGAACAGAAATTTTTAAAACATTATTTTGGCCTCAAATGTTTGTGCGTGACGTGACCTAACGTGACAGAGGCATCAGATGGCTAAGAGCCTCCTTTGAAGGCGTCACGCAGCCTATGAGAACGGGAGCATGACGTAAAATGTGTGACGAACTCCCTGACCCGTCTTTTAATACAGGAGGATATAGATAACTTAACCTTCATGTTCATAATTCAAATCGTATTTTGTTGAGCCCACCTTCGCCAATTCGTAGTAGATTTTTCCAGTACAAAGGAGCAGCTTGCGGACTTTCTCCGGATTGTTTGATGCAGGGCCGGAGTCAGGGATGACACGCCTGAATGAAGTACCTGTTAATTTGAATAACGGTTCTGTCAAGGTAGATTCACTGCCGGACATCAGAAAAAGTACCATAAAATACTATGTAAATAAGCTCTCACCATCCCCTACCCCCAAGAAACAGAGTGCGCATTTTCCCAAACAACGCAACTTTTCAGAACAAACATTATACATTCACGTAAAACAACAACCATAACTGTTTTACGGGCCAAACAATGCAAAGTCATCAATGAGAAAATTTTGCGTCAACTCAAGTGACCTTTTCATGGCGGTCTTTAAAGCAGCTACGTCACACATAACGCATCTTAAAAAAATTGGTAAATTTTGTCAAGTTTGTCATTCGGAATCCGTCTTAATCTCCCTCAGTAGTAACCATCCTTGTTTAGTTTTGGTTTATTATCACTTCCTTGGTGTTTTTCTACCTCAGGAAACTCTTATTTTGAGGTTTCCTTCAATGTGAAAGTAATTTTGTCACATCAGAAAAACTAATGAAAATACCGTGACATAGCTCGTTTAACTGCAAAAGAACCACCTACCTTCTGCCATTTCATCAACATGAGATCTGGCAGCTTCCAGTCGAAGAAGACTTTTAGGCGTCAATAGGACAAGCTAAAGCGTAAACAGAAAAACACGGGAAGAAAAGCGGTTGTTCTGTGTGCACAGTGGAATGAACGTAGCGTGCAATGTGAATTGTAGTGACACAAGTTGCTGCAACAGTTGCAAACAGTAATAAAATCGGGTTCTTCTACCTGCAACGATTACAGCATTACATTTAGCCTGCTAGAAGGCGTAAACGGGAAAGGGGAAGGGGAGCGAGAACGCGAGAGAAAAATGGGGTTCTGGGAGCTAGGGACGAGGGAACGCGTTCCCTCGTCCCTAGCCCCCAGTCCCCCTTCGCCCTCGTTCTTGCTCCCCTTCTCCCTCCCCATTTACGCCTGCTACGCAGGCTACATTACATTTTTTTCACTGTAAAGTGCACAGTCCCTGATTTCACTTATAACGACGTTCATCACTGTTGAATTTAACATGTTAAACGCGTTTAGCCACCCTGATGAGGAGATGTTGCATAATGTTGATTCAACATTTCATCTGTTCTCAGGTTCGAACAACAACATTGAATTCGTGCGGCCCACTTACATAATTATCCCTTTCATTCCCAGAGTCGGTTATGGAAACATTAAGGTGATTCCATCTTCAGAGTCTGTGAATGAAATCCTATGGTGTTACCATTCAAATAAAACCTCGTCAGCAGTACTTTAACATGATACTATTTATATTTGAGTTTTTTTGCAAAATGAAATTTTGAGATTTGTCTTGAATTTTGATTTTAGGCACAATCGGGAGTGAAAGGGTTAACATCGCACTGTACGACAAAGTTGTATTCAACACTGTTGAATGATGTTGAACAAACTGTGCCAAGTTTTTCACCGGAGAATACAAGAAAGCAACTCCGAAATATACCAATAAAACTCACAGGTTTACGGAAGTTCAACGCAATCTGACGGCGAAGAATGTGGAAGAAGTTTGCTGGTGTACTGCAGTTGACGACCTGGGAATTTAATAGCGCAAATTAAATAACTACTTGTTGTTAAGAAGAATAAAATAAAATAAAAATTTAAAAAAAGAGGTAAAGGTTAAATCGCACGCGGTCAACATTTAGTCCACTGGCTGGCGCTTGACTAGGGGCGGATTCTGCAACATAAAGTAACTTAGAATACTACAACTCCCCAACAGTTAGAATGCTAGTACATCACATGGTTTTTACAAGCCCTCACTCGCTAAGCTCTTGAGCCACTAAAGCCCCGGCTAAACGATGAAACATTTTTGTCCAACATGGTGCTTGTCACACAAACCGTTCGGTGGCTAAACCGGCAAACAATGTTTGTCCCAACATCGGACAATGGAAAACCATTTAAATGCAAAGTTGAGGGAGGCGGCTAAACAGTAAAAAATGTTCTTCCAACACGATGTTGGATAATATTTTTTTTAATCGTTTAGCCAGGGCTTAAGCTCGTGACGTGAGTAAAGAGAGACAATGTACTGTGAGATTTTTAGCCTAAAGCCCCGGCTAAACGACCAAAAATTTTCGTCCAACATCGTGTTTGTCACACAAAACGTTCGGTGGCTAAATGGGCAAACAGTATTTGATCAAACATCGGACAATGGAAAACCATTTAAATACAAAATTAAGAATGGCGGCTAAACAGTGAAACATGTTCATCCAACAAGATGTTGGACGAAAACGTTTGGTCGTTTAGCCGGGGCTTTTTAAGGAAACAACATGTCAAACCAGCCGTTCTGTTCTCCTGATCAGAAGTCCGATATACAGTGCGCTAGGCTTTCTCTGTCTCGCTTGTTCCGTTCGATATGAAAGACCTGCGGTCAGGGCGCGTAAATCAAAATAGCGTCTGATTCACTAGCACCACATCGCGCGCTACACACGCACAAATACAGCGTGCGTTTTGCGTCATCTGAACGTCTTTTTTGTACCCAAGGAAAACAACTGAAAAAAGAAAATACGAACGACCACCGTGCCTTCACTACGAAAATGAGAACTAAAGGGTTTTGTTAGTTTTCACACTAGAGACGAAGAATTCCTTATAAGTTCTGGAAGTTGATGGCTTGAAATAAGTTTGACACGGTTTGGAGTTTGAAATGAAGAATATGAAAATTAAGGAAGCAGCGATGGAACCTAATAAGATAAAAAGAGAAAGCATAATCTTATATTAGGCTTCCTTGGTATGTACAACAATTACGATAACAATCATTATAGTAATAAATTACATTTATTTCTTCATTCCGCAGTTCAAATATATGAATTTCATATATTCATAATTTCATAATCATTATAGTACAACGCTAAATTTTGGCGTGCTCCCATTGGTCGAAGTCGATCACGCGACGCGATAGTGTCTCTCCTCAGCGGGCGCCTATCAGCGCATAGCGCCCGTTTTTGGCAATTTTCGCTCAAAATTTAGCGTTGTACAATAAAAACAATAGAGTCCTTCTGTCTCAGGCCCTATGTGTGATAGGTTCCCTCGGAAATTTGATGTTCAAACTTCATGTAAGCCCTCGAACGACGTTATCGGGCTAATATTTGTTGTGAACATCAAATTTCCTCGGCAACCTATCACACGATAATGCCTTCGACAGAAGAACTCTATTGTTTAAATAGTACATACCAAACCAGTGGATGGTGTTTTTGCGCGCTCTGATTGGCTTCTCAAACTCAAGACGGTATCTGCTATTCATCTCCCTGCACTGTTCTGGATTTCGTGCGCCGTTTTTTTTTTCCTTATTTCTGAGAGAAAAGGAACTGTATGCTGTGTCGGCAAATATCCACCACTGTTCTCCTGTACTTCGGTGAATAATTGTTAATTATACCAGGAAAAGTACTATGGCTGAGGACAGACTTACTAACCTGCCAATTCGTAGAGTACAACTGATTCACCTCAAATAGCTCATCATTGGTCTGGTGAAAAACATACAACATCATGTATCAGAGATCAGTAAAGATTTTCCTTCAAACAGGAACCTTAGAAATGGGATGGGCGAAAAAGATAACTTACTGGGAACACATCAGGATTATCATTGCTCATCTGTAGGAACCTCTCTGGTCTAGCGCTGGAGTGTTCTGGTCCCTAAAACAACAGAAAGGACATCTTTTGTACAGGAAACTGTCCCTTTTTTATAAAGCTTTTAATAGAGACGTAAGAAACAGGCGTATTGCACAGGACACCCAACAACACTATGGCCTCGCTCGCCACGAGTCTCCCAGTAGCTCAGTGGTTAGAGTGCCTGACCGGTGAACGGGAGGTCATGGGTTCAATTTCCGTCCAGGACCCTCCTTTTTTGTCCCACGCTCGTGAAAAATTAAACATTCCATCTTTGTTAATAACATATTTGTTACGATTTGTTGTAAACAGAGCTACTTAACCCTCACTTTAACAAATGAAAACAACAAAAGTTTTTGCCACTTATACAAAATTTTGCAAAGCACTGTAACAACTTGGATACTTGTAGAAATTGCTGGTCAAGTGTTAAGTTTTATCCCTGATATTAAAACCGGCAGACCAGTCATACATCTTTAAAGAAATAACAAGTGAAGAATTTTATGCAAAAAGGGTGTAGGTAACGACAGTATAGTTTACACACTTTTTTTGTGTGCTTAGTGTATTGTTCTCTGTTTGGGCAGGACTTGCACTCAATTTGATCAAGCTAAAAAACACACGTAAGTTGGCGTATGTTTTTCAACATTTGGCTCTCCGAAGCAAGCTGGTCAACACCAGCACAAAATGTCATTTTCACATAATAAACTTGTTGTTGTTGTTGTTGTTGTTGTTAATAACAAGTATTTATAAAACGTTACTCTGGTTAAAAATTTGTGTTCGAAAATATAAAATATAAAAGTTACAAATCTCAACGTTTTCGGCTAAAAATTCAGCCTTCTTAAGGGGGAAGTGATAGGAAAATTTTACAATGGGCGCGTTGTATATTAAGAAAAATGTAAATTTTGCCCTAATTAAGTCTTGTCTTGTCTTGTTGTTGCTGTAGTTGACAACTTGTAACTGACTTGAGTCTACCTTGCAAGTCCATTCAGCCACCCACCTCCAGTCTCTGTATTCCAATGTGCGCAATTTGGCATTTTCAAAACCTCGGTTAAAATACTAGGGGTATCACATGTACATTGAACCCAGAACTTAAATTATCAAGACGCAAAGCCAAAGATACGAAAATGTACAAGCATCACAACTACCAGAAGAATCCAAATTGTAAAAACGTTTATGGTACAAATATTTTTATCTCGTGCTCTCTTTTTCCCGTCCCAAGAACAGAGACCCTGGGACCAGGATTTCCCGTCAAGCTGCCGAAGAACAGAGGAACTGCTGGACTGGACTGCCGCAAGTCTCACCACACAGATCCCTGTGGACAACTCAGGAGAATAAAGCGGTCACACTTCACAAAGTCCCTAAGTGATACCTTCCACAAGTGTTCTTCTGTTGTTAGTAGACAGTCACTCATTGTCCCGTCCACACACAAACTTTCAGGTTTCTTACAGATTTTTGTTTGCAAAAAATAAAGATGAAATATTATTATTGGTTACTGTAATAATAGTTTAACTGGAATCTCTCTGTGCGACCACTTGCTCCTTTTCGCAACCATCTTTATGAAAACTCATTCAACTTCTCAACCAAACACTGGATTTGGAATCTCTCATAACCAAACATCTCCCATAAGCAACCATATAAGGGCCTGGCTAAACTAAGAAACATTGTTGCGGAAACATTGTTTCCAGACATGTTTCCCTGGGTGGCTAAACTGAGAAACATACGTTTCGGAAGCAAACTTTGCGTCTGTGAAGCTAAAATGTTTTTGACTTGATTCAGAAACATTTCCTTGCTTCCAAGACGCAAAATTTGCTTCCACAGCACATGTTTCTCGCGCGGCTAAACTGGGAAACATTTGCGACTGAAGCAATGTTCCCACAACAATGTTTCCTAGTTTAGCCAGGTCCTAAAACTAAGGGCAAACCAAACGCTCGGCTTGTTGAGTTTTCTGTGCCCTATTCCATGAGTGGTCGCCTGTGAGAGATTCAATTGTACTTATCTCTTTTCCTAGACTCGTGTATGCTCAGAAACAAATATTAAACACATTGAACTCAGAATACCCGGGAGGGGAAGGGGGGAATTCTAATAACTCTGGAAACGATGATTTTGACAAAAAATAACTAGCATGCGGCTTAGACAAAAATACCACTTACATTTTATTAACAATACCAAACGTGTTGCCGTAACATATCCTCACTTTTGAAAACTAGTCAACACTCAAGGAGACTTTACACCTTTCACAAGGCTCTTAAAAACTCGTTATGAACACTGCACTTGACACGAACTTTGCAATTTCTTTGTTTGACTGAAGTCGCTCATCTTCTCCCTGTTCCCACCCACACTATTCCTAGTTCCTGCTCCATGTCTTCCCAGTTCCCACTACTTTTCCCCTAATTCCCACCCCTGTTCTTCCTATTCTTAACCCCCCCCCCTTACTCCCAGTTCTTACCCCTGTTCTGCCTCTTCCCAACACACTTGTTCCACCCCCTAATCCCTCAGTTCCCGTTCCCTATCCCCCTGGTTCCCACCCCTTGTTCTTTCTGTTCCCAACTCTTTCCCCCTGTTTCCCGCACCCATCTAACCCTGTTCACACCCTTTCCAGCTCGTTTTTAACCCCTGTTCTCCCTGTCCCCGTCACTTTTCGCTTTTCCCTTAACCCCTCATTCCACCCCCTGTTCGCCTAGTTCTCACCCCTTTTTTTCTTGGTTCCCACCCCCTGTCCTTCCAGATTCCCCCTTCCCACTTCCCCAAATTTCCAATTATTTAGCCTGCAATGCAGGCGTATTTTTGGGGCGAGCGAACGCTACTACCGCCATCTTGGATTCTAAAAGAAGAGGAAGATTGGGGAGAGTAGAAGTCTCCTAAAGATTTTACAAATCCAACATGGCGCCTACGACTAACCGAGATTTTGGCACTCACGTGCCCACGGAAAATGCCTGCATTGTAGGCTACCGGTTATTAAGCACATACCATTCCTTCATATCCATGTGGCAACATCATGACCAGTCCACTCTGCCTGACCCACTTGTCTTGCCCACTGCTGATAAACTGGTCGATAATACACTATTGAAGAAAAACAATCAGTCTGCTAATGCATCCTTGTATGTTTCTCTCAATAATTTATCTGCTCTTGACTTCTAGGCTTTTAAACCTCACACTTTTCAGGCGTCAATTTTCAATAGCCCAGGATGGAAGAATAAATGGAAAAATATGTTTTTAGCAGCAACATGAATAACAAGTGTACCATCGACCACCCTAATTCAAATTCAGTTCACTGACATTTTTACCAGGAAAAGTGCAGTTGGGCTGGCTATGCTCCTATACGAATTCAGGAACTGGACTACATAGCCATGCTGGAATGGCCATCACAGAACTGGACTATGCATCCATACCAGACTACAGCAGGGCATGTCAGCATTGTCTTTAGACAGAAACTAAGATCTGCCAACAATAACTAAAGACAAAAACTAAGAAACACAACTAAAACTACGACACACAACAAACGGCAGTCTAGACCTAAGCAAACCATTTGTTGCTGTATATAACCCTTTCACTCCCAGAGTCAGTTATGGAAACACATAGGTGGTTCTAACTTCTGAGTCTTTGGATGAAATCCTATGGTGTGACCATTCAAATAAAACCTCTTCAGCAGTACTTTCACGTGGTACTATTTATATTTAAAGGAGCACAGTCACGAAGATTTCGCAGATTTCTGGTCAAAACTGTGCTCAAATTATCGGTAGCTAACTTTATCCATGCCCAACATTGTTTTTGAACATTTAGAGGAACATATTAACTTAATTTCATTGAGAGAAAACAAACCATGACCATTTAATATCGATTTAATCTCAACACGCTGAAGGAATTTGAAAAGTTTAGCCTAATTTTTTCAAATTGCAATCCATTTCCATCCGTGTCATCCGTAGCAACAAACGACAGAAAATAGTTTCAGTGAAGTAATGTAGTCTTTGGGAACCAAACTAGACCATTATTTGTCAGCATTCATTGATGGGACGGCATATTTTTGATTTTTAAAGTAAACTAAAATAGCGTGACTATGCCCCTTTAAGTAATTTACAAAATGAAATTTGAGATTTGTCTTGAATTTTGATTTTTGGCACTCTTGGGAGTAAAAGGGTTAAGGAGTCATTATTTGTGGAAATGAGATCCTGATCACTGTACCTGAGCAGTATTGTTGAAGTCTCCAAACTGAGCCTCCCAACAGACAAGTGCAAATGGATTGGTCATACTAAAACCCAACTCAAAACCTGCAAATGCAAAATTGCAATTTTGTTTGCTCCAAGTCACTATTTTAAAATGATTTTCTTGAAGACGAAAGAAAAATGTTTCCCTTTGGGTGAAAAGAGATCATATGTGTAGTAAACAATAGTGTACAACATGTGTGGGGAATATTGTGTGTGTTGCATGGGATGCAAATCAGAACCAGCTGCCAGGGCTGCAAATAATTTTTCTTTCTTGAAAGGACATATGTCCGACCAAGTCTCCATTTTGATCATACAAAACAGAAATGTGGTCGGACGCTTTTTTAAATTATTATTTTTAAGTGGAAGCCTTTTTGAAATAATTATTTCTTACATTATTTACTTATTATATGGTAAAAAAATTTGTCTGGACATAATGTCTGACCAAAGTTAAGATTTCTTCGGACATGGGCCGATTTTAGTCAGACATTGTCTGGTGACCGACAGTTATTTGCAGCTCTGAGCCACCACTTTGATTCAAGCATACAGACTGTGAGGGCATTCTCTGCAACCAGAACAAGCACCTTGGAGCAAGTCTAAGTGGTGGGCTTGGTTCTTTAATGTCCCCTCTAAATTACCTTAACGTCCCGAAAGCAATGACCCCCCGTTTCTTTTGGATTTAACAGCTTTTTGCTAGAGAAATTAAAAATGTGATTACTTGCTTTCTAACTGAGCTACCTCCCTCAATTTGCGCCAGGAAAAATTTCTCAGATTTTGCGAGTCTCCAATTTATAAGTTTCTCAGAAGTTTTGTGCAAAGTATTTCACACTGGATTTCAGATGTTTCCCAGACACCGTATTCTGTACTCTGTTTGCCCAATTTCTAATACGACAAATTTAAAATTGAAAAGGTCTGTCTGGGCACTGTTTAGGTTTAACCCTCTAAGCCCTAACAGTGACGAAAATGAAACTTCTCTTTGCATTGTCTCTAGTTGTTCAAACATTCAAGTGATGAGACTAAAGAAAGTGATCACCAAGAATAAGATGTCTTGATATTTAGACAAATTCTCTTAACTAGTTCCATAAGAAATGTATGGAGAACAGTAAGGAGAATGCATTTTTATACCAAGCACAGCATATTCTGACAAGGAGCTATTGCAGACAGTGTAGATGGCTTGATCAGGACTGAGGTCGTTCAGTGGACAGTATGTCACTTTGTCTTTGTCTTGGTGATGGAGCATATGATGTCGGTGGCTGCAAACAAAGCACCTAGCAATTAGTCAAAGCTAGTGTTTTAGCCAATGGAAATGGCAATAGTAATGATAATTGATGTTTGTCGCAATGATCATGGAAATGACACTGGCAAAAGTTCTCCAACTTAGGGAGGTGTTTGTTAAGAGAGGGTTGACTGTAAACTGTTTTCCCTTAAGTGTCAACCCCCACAGCTTGTTTTGGCTCATGGATGTTCAAAGGATCGAGTGAGAATTGGAGATAGTAGAGAAACTGACATGACATTATTGTCTGTTTGAATGAATTCACCTAAGGGTGATACTCCAATACAACTGGATCTCAGGGATGAATTTGTACAGAAATCATGTTTAATCTAACGTGTGGATTTCAAATCATTTTGGGGGTATTTTTTTTTTGTGCTCCTCTCTAGTTAGCTCGCCTCATTCGCCAAGTTGATCACTCTATGCATGAGCACGCCACTGATTGCTGATGTTTCAGGGGTGGAACATGGATGCATGAGCTTTGATAGCAAGCTCCTGGCTCAAATGGAAACTTGTACTTGATACGATCGCCAAAGAATGATAGCTCAATAAAAATTATTTTGAAAATTTGATACAATCAAAAACTTCTTGTGGTAAATTTACCCTGTTTTCTTTCAGTCTAATTATTGACTTTTGAACAGTCTGAATTACTTTGTTCATTTCAAAATTAACAGAATGAAAAGCAACAGAATGAAAGCTCAGTTTTAGAAATTTCAACACAAGTCAACCAAAAAATCTTGTGGTAAGCTTGGTCAACTGACCTACCCTGTTTTCTTTCTGTCTAATTGTTAAGACGGATTTCGCTCAACGTTCGAGCAATAAGTGCAAAAAATATTTACCAAAAAACTACTCATAGCACGGTAACATTTTAAATGCTATTTGAAACATCTCACTCTAGTTCACTTGCCCAAGTGACCCCGCGATGAAATTCTCAAGCATTCTCAAGAAAATTAATTTCAAATCTCGTAAAGTATGCTAAAAACGGGCGCCATTTTGTTTTGAACTGACATGAAGCGTCTTTTCAATTGAAATATGGATAACTTCAAATCCAATTTTCTCTCGAGGGGTCAGCTTGGGAGCAAAAGTAACGATAAGTTCTTCTTATCTGTTCTCAAAATGTGACAGTGTGCAAGTATTTTTTTGGTAACTTAATTTTGCACTTACTGCTCGAACGTTGAGCGGAAATCATCTTACTTTTTCAATAGGGCTGAGTTACTTTGTTCATTTCAAAATCAACAGAATGAAAGCTCAGTTTTAGAAAATTTAACACAAATCAACCGAATCTTCTTGTGGTAAACCCTGGTCTACCCTGTCTTGTTTCTGTCTAATTATTTCTTATCAGTCTGAATTATTAAGTTCATTTTAAAATTAAAGAGACAAAAGTGTGAGTTTTTAAAAAGGAGGGGAAAAGGGTCCAGCACCCCTGGAGTCTCCTCCTAGATCAGTTTCTGTGTTTTGTTTACCTGAATGTGCCTCTCTCCACATCTTGACCACTCAGTCTCACATGAACTCCCTCCATCAGAAGAGAGCCGAATGCCAAAGCTTCACCTACCGCCCAGTCAACATAACCCTTCTCCAACAAGTCATGTCGGGCCTTCAGGATTCGACGCAGGCCTGAAAACATCAATATGGATGAGCGATGAAATTTTATTTACAGAGAAACGTGATACTCTCAACAACCATTTTGACATTCCATTGACATTTTAAACAGCCCATACTCACTATCAATTTCACAGTCAAATTTAGTTGAAACTTGGTTGTCTTTAACCTCTTGCTGTTATGTTAAAACAAATCTTGTTTTGCTTAAACAATGCTACAAAATTATCTACTACGTTACCTAGAAAAATGTTATTTCAAAAACAAAAAGGGTTGCCGCCAGGAGGTTTCGAAAGTTCCATCTTACTCGTAAAGGCATGAGATGCTACCTATGATGATGATGATGATGGTGGTGGTGGTGATGGTGGGTGATGATGATGATGATAATGACGATGATGACAGTGGTGGTGGTCGGGGTGATGATGATGATGATGATGATGATGATGATGATGAAAATGTGATAGCGATGGTGATAATGACGATGACAGTGATGACAATGACAGTGATGACAATGACAGTGATGATGATGATGATGATGATGATGATGATGATGATGATGATGATGAAAGTGATCAGCTTGATTGTACATGTACGACTAAAATCACTATTTACCTCCATGGATCTTAAAGTCTCCACCAGGAGCAGTACTGAACACATTTCCAATGTGTTTAAGAGTATCAAGAGGGATTCCTGTTGGTCTCACAGGCAGTGATGGAGAGTAGCCTTTCTTGAAGAAACCTTTGCAATATACATGATCAATAATTACACACATCGTCATTGTTTTCCATAAAGTACTATACATGTGAACTTTCATTAATTCGTCCAGATTAGGTCTTGAATTAAGGCCTTGGGATGGGATTTTCTTAGTTTTATGGTGTAAACTAACAAGGCAAATTTTCTTGTTCATGAAATGTTCCTCGAACACCAAGACGATGGCATCAAGTGATTTTCGCAAAGGGAGAACAAACTATAATTATAACAAACTATTTTAGATTGCACAGACCATACACCCTGTGAATAGGCTGAGCCACAGACATCATAATGCCAGAATTAACACCAAAATGTTTACATCTGAGCAAGCAGATCCTACTACTTCACTACTAATAATTATTAAAATATTAATTATTAATTTCAAGAAGTTTTCATTTAATGTCACACCTTTCCAGGGTGAATCCAGCCAGTCTCTGTTAAGCAACACTCTCTTTTCTGACTTTGCTTCACGTAAAGCTTCTTCACAAATCTTGTCATAGTTTGCTTTCTCCTCCTAAAAAAAAAACAGAAATTTTGTTTTAATACAAAAGCAGCACACAAATTCATCAAGGAAAGAAAGCTATTGAGCAGAAATTTCATGTGGTACTATTAATGTTGTACATACTAAGTATTATCTTTAAGTGCCCATTCAAACAAAAACTGGTAATCAGTTCCTTCAGGACCCGATGCCATTTATTTGTGACTATTTCTCAAGACAACATCCAAGAAATTATACATTTACTTTAATACTAAACAGGAATTTGTTTGACATATTAAGTCATCCATTTGGTGACATAATTTTTGAAACACTGGATTTATGCAAATTTGGAAAACTCATTGAAGCTGCCTGTTAAAACAGACAAATACATAATGAGACTTTTTCATGATTAAAAAAATTGTCATGAAAAGTTATTGTAATTTAAGCCCAATTAAGCCAAATGAGAACAAATCAGAGTTGATAAGTGTTCAAACTCTCGTTAGAACTTATTTTGGTCTAAGTGCACTCTCAGCTTCTCTTCCCCTTTCAGGGAAAAACTGCTTAAATTTTTGTCAAAATTGACAGAAGTTCAATCTGTCACTCTCATGAGCTCTCACAGAGCTCAAAATCTCATCAACTCTCATTGACTCTCTTTCCTGTTTGGCTGGGGCTTTGGGTAATAACTTGCATCCATGGCTACTCGTCAGATTGAAGGGGTTGAAAGGGTTTCTTTTGATACACACCTGGATCCACCCCTCTGTGACCACACCCTCCTCTAGAAGCTTTTTAGCATACAATTCTGCCACCGGATTCTTTTTGCTGATGTTCTTGTACATTACAGGCTGGGTGAACATTGGATTGTCACCTTCATTGTGACCATGGCGACGATAGCAAACCTGAAAAAATACCATTGGCAAACAAGCTCAGTATCTCGCAAGGTCAGCATCTCTGATACCTCAAGGTTAGTAATGCTATAGCCAGGCCAACACTTCACCCTCTAAGCCCTGGCATCTTTATTCAAATTCTCCTTACTGGTCTCCATACCTTTCATTGAGTACTGATTGGGAGAACTTGTTAACCCTTTCACTCCCAGAGTCAATTTAGAGACATGTAACGTGGTTCTAACTTCTGATTCTGCGGATAAAATCCTGTGATGTGACCATTCAAATGAAACCCCTTTAGCAATACTTTCACATGGTACTATTTCTATTTAAGTATTCTACAAAATGAAATTAGAAATTTGTCTTGAATTTTGACTTTAGGCACTCTTGGGAGTAAAAGGGTTAAGACATCAAGACTAATCATCTTTGGTGATCAATTCCCCAATTCTCATGACCTTTATGCATTATAATGCACTGATACAATGAGGAGAAATTTGATGCTGATCACTACTGGGGCTTAAAGGGTTGAGTACTTACTTCCCATTTCAAGTGCTGATCCCAAAAAAGCACCATAAGCAAGAGCCAAAACACAAATAAGCACTCTCTTTGATAACCCCTTTAACAACCACACAATAAAAATTTTAATTAAGGGTGGCTCCTAAAAATTGTGGGGATAAAAACACTGCAGACTCTCTTGTTACACTAAGTCTTGACTTTAAATTACATGTAATCTTGATTCTTTTCTTGGGTTACAAAAGCACTTAGAAATGCAATTTGTGGGGCCAGAAAAAAAGGTCACATGGTACCCCAAGAAATTGCACTCCACGCTGTAAATAAGTCATGCAATTGTGAAAAACCTTTTTACTTTAGGTAGCTGATATATTTTAATATCCAAATACTTAATATTCACTGTAATCATCAATAATTAACAAGCTTAATTGCATTGTTCCAAAAAATAGCCATACCTCCCACTCATGGTTTTTGGATTTGACCCCCCCCCCCCCCCCAGTTCTCTGGAAATTCCAGTTTAGCTTCATACTTTCCTTTACAATTTTTGGCTTTTGAGATCCCCCACCCCCTTGGAATTTCCAATGACCATCCATGGGGTGGGTAGGGATATTTTCTGGAGCCAAAATGACAGCAGAAGGTTTTGTCTGTAAAAGGTGAGACAAGGAGGATTTGAAGTCATAAATGGAAAATGTACCACAGAAGATTGCTGTTCTAGACAGGCATAGCGGGATCTCTTTGAACTTTTGCTCCCTGATTGTATTTCAACTGTCAACAAAAGCATTTAAGATCAAACAACTTTCATACCAAATCAATAACAACATCTTTGCCAAACTCAGCCCTCCATTCTGCTGCAACTTTACAGACATGCATGACAGCTTCTGGATCATCAGCATTGACATGGAAAATAGGAGCATCTACAACCTAGAGAAATGCAATGTTCACAGTACATTACATATTAAGGGCGCATTCTTTTGGGGCTATTCCGGAATAGGAATACTCGGAATAGATGGTATTTTTTTTTGGGAGCTAAATATTCCATTTTCGGAATGAACGGAATATTATTCCATTCATTCCGCTCCCGATATTAGAATGAACAGAATGAAAGGAATACGGTTTACTTGGAATAGACAGAATATGCATTCTTTTGGAAAATTTTTGGTGGGAAATCCTACGCGGCTGCAGACATAGTAGTAGTTTTCAAGTAACCTCTGCCAAGGGTATTCCGTTTTCAGAAGGAGCGTTCTTTTGGAAATTGAAATTCCCTGTATTCTGTTATTCCTAAACTGGAATAACAATAGCCAGAATTGTTCCAAAAGAATGCACCCTACGTAACTAAAAGTGTATGGTGTAAGTGTCAAGCAATAGTCCTATTTTGAGTTCATCAAGGCCGCTGAATAAAAATTCTGGACACATTTTTACAGGGTTAGCCTCAATCCGAAGTAAAATATGCACTTGTAAATATTAGTAGAAAAGTGCTGAATTCTAAAGTAAAACAACAAGACAGACAGAGTTGTGAATAGTTCATCTTCTCACTGGTATTTCTGAATATAATTATACCTCAGATTGAAGCTAACCTTGTAAACATATGACTTTTGTCTTTTTATCCAGGGGTAGTGGTGAACTTGACACTGCCTGGACTATAGGAAGGTTGAAGTTTTTTTCCCCTCAATAGGACATGTATTGACTTGTATTGATATATGTATCACATTGTTGAAAAATGTATTGTTGCAGCTCTAACTATATTATTTGCCAACCATTTTCATGTTGTTACCACACGAATTGAGGCCACCCAGACAAAACTCTGAGACAAATTTTTGTAGACATCAAAGGTTCTGCACACATTGCACCGACATTTCAGAACATGAACAGATCAAGGCATCACGGTTTTGATCTTGACTTCTGATTGATCAATTGTTGTGAATGTGGAAGTCAAGACATGAATTGGGTCCCTTTTGTGAAAATTAACCCCGCTGAAAAAAATCTGTTAAGAGGTCAGCATAAGCAAATTTGTATCAATAAATCCTGTTACTATCTACTGATAAATAACATGTTTTCAAGATTACACAACAAACCTTGGCAACATCAGTACAATAGGGAGATGAGCGTGCAACTCTTGGATCAGTTGTGAAGCCGATCTAACAAAGGAGAAAGTAACCAAGTTTTGCTATATAACCATCAAATATATGACAACATACAAATGTAATAATTAAATACAAAACAACTCCTTTTGTGGGTCTTTACTGCCTCCACCACTGCAACTGTACCCAGGGAGGGCCAGGTTGGGTACAAAATTGTTAACAGTTATTAATAAATGAATGTAATATATACTGTGCCTAAATCAGTGCAAGGAAGCTGGAAAAGTCAGCTAATGATCATTATATTAAGTAATTAATATTGTTATATAGACACCGAAGAAATACGAGGATTTTTCCAGTGATGAAAATTTGGTATCCAGTGAAGCTAAGATTTTTATCTTTCACATGTGAAGATATCATGGTTGTCATGGCTACTTCAGTCTCAGCCAATGAAATTTATAAATTAAAGTTTTATGCCTAATGGCTATAATATGCAGAATACATATAAACGCTACTTATTTACTCTATTTTTGATCAGATTTGAACATGCGTAAGTTCTATATTTTATTAGATTGATTTGGCGAATAAAGGATTAGCCCAAGAAATTGTTATCCTGGTATTTCATCGGTGTCTTTACAATAAACAGAAAATTACATTGCCGTGTTGAAAAATATTTCATTTGTTCGCTGCGCTCACTCGTGTAATATTTTTCAACACTGAAAGATAAATGTCATATCTCTGCGTGACCATGTAATATCCTCTCTATATACTTACAACTAATCAGTGTCAGTAGTTAATTAATTCTCTTACCTGGTTATTGACAACAATATGAATGGTTCCATGAGTGGTGTACTGTGGCAACGCGCTCAAGTGAAATGTCTCGTACACCACACCTTGTCCAGAAAATGCTGCATCACCATGGATAAGAAGACTCATCACCTGTAGGAAAAGTTGGCAGTTCAGTGTAGCTAGAAGAGATAACTTTCCTTGTTTTTGGTGATCTGCAGACTGGCCCAGAAGGGCCAGGCATTTTATTAAAGGTGTTTTGTTAACTAAAGGGTGTTTTGTTTCATTAAGCGAGTTTTCAGTAACCCTTTCACTCCCAGGGTCAGTTACAGAGACATTTAAGGTGCTTCTACCTTTTGAGTCAGTGGATGAAATCCTATGGTGTGACCATTTAAATGAAACCTCTTCAGCAGTACTTTCACATGGTACTTATCTATTATATTTAAGTATTTCACAAAATTAAATTTGGGATTTGTCTTGAATTTTGATTTTTGGCAGTCGACAAAGATATAAGGCCTAAGTCAGGCCTTAGGAGGTAAAAGCAATGTTTACTCATCAAAGCACCTTTTTCCCCTGGGTGTCTCCCCTGTAGAATTGCTCTGATCTGGTCTTTCCTTCAACTACAGGATCCACAGCTGCAACACAACACAAACAAATGACTGAATAATATATCACCAGGTATCACATGTGCCTGCCTTGCACAACAAGAACACTGTACTTTGATGAAGGAAACTAAAACTCTGGCTTCCTTGGGTTCTATTCCTGTCTCATCTCACACATAATGCATGATTCTTGCTGCAGTGGACAGGAATCATCAATCTCATGCAAAAAGACCAATTATTGGTCAGGAAGCATAACCACCACGTGCATAACTGTAGGATGTTGTTTATGTTTGCTCAAATTTGTCTCGCTTGTGCATACACAAGGACAACCAGTTTACTCAAGAAACACTGCTGTGTTTATTTTTGCCTTTGGTGGCTGGGTTCAAGAAGAAGAACTGGTTATCATGGGTAGGCTTTCAATGATGCTGAAGTGCAGGTCTTTGGTAAAAGCTTTGTTAAAATAAAAACAAAGGAACGCTTAAAAGAACAACAAGGAACAGAAAAAGTGAACAACATTGCGATTTCCTCACAGAAACAAAGAAAAGCAAAACTAAAGTAGAGCGGAAAATATAGGGGAAACTTGTCCTTATTGATGGAATTTACACCAAAATGATAACCAGACCCATATGAAAGGCCACATGCAAACAAGAGCCACTACAGTGGAATCCCGATTTTTCAAAGACTCGATTATTCGAAACTCCCGATTCTTCGAATCAAAAGTCGTTTCCCTTGGAGTTGCTTCAATCAAACACTGTAATTTTATCCCCGATTTTTCGAATGTTCGATTTTTTGAAACTCCCGATATTTCGAACTAATTCTTTCTTCCTTTCAAAAATTTACATTCGATTTCGCGAACTCTGAAAACTCAGGAACCAACAAAAACCAGTTTTAGCCACATATACACCTGAATGCAATTAACAAGTAACTTCCGGAAAAGGTGTTTTCATGCAATTTTTATTACAAAGCAAGTGGCAAATCTGTCATTGAAGACAAAGAAACTACAATGCCATTGTTACGCAATCGAGCGTCTTGAATTACTGTACATGATCAAAGTTCCTTCGTCTAGTTGCATTTTTCAAGTTCTTGACGTAGCACATTAATAAATTTTGCTGTTCCTTTAAACCATCGAGTACATGGTACTTTTTTGTGATACAGTAAGGGGAAAGAAATACAGTCAAGAGTCCACGCAAAATTACAGACACATGAAACAGTACAGTACTGGTTTTTGTCCCACCGAAATTGGCTTAAATCGTTAAATTTCCGTTTTGTTTTAAATGCATGTTTTGTTGGTAAATAAAAATGGTTCACACATTAACAAGAGTGATATACCGTTGTTGCCTGCCTTCTTGGATCTTATCAAACAATACCACGGTAAAACAGCTGTGATTTGATGCCCCCTTCGATTTTTCGAACTCCCGATTTTTCGAACCAATTTCCATTTTCCTTAGAGGTTCGAAAAATCGGAATTCCACTGTAGTTGACAGTCAAGAGTTAGACTTTGCAACTTGAACTTAATTCTGAGGTGCTAAATACATGTACTAGAAAGTCAATTCAAGATTGTGGTTGCAACCACAATCTTTCTGCATTAACTGGGACTTGAGTGGACCAGATGCAACATACAGCGTAGCAAGCAATATCTAAAACTACACTGTATCTACCCCTTAAGGACGTCCACACAATATACCTGTCGCATTTTTAGACTCTCAAATGTGAAAAATCTTCAACAATACAGATTTTTTTCATACTTTTGCTACAGTCAGATAATGAGTTACCTATGTCAGAAATGCAAACAAATTGGGAGGATCACCAACTTTCGCTTTCAAAATAAAGCGCGTGGAAAACTGCACCAATTTTGACAAATCAGTCCTCATAACTCAACAAGGCCTCAGTGGTTGTTAGTTGAAAAATGATTCACTATGGATGCGTCCACTTTCTTAGTCAAATTTTATTAAAGTGGGTTTGTTAAGCATACCAAATCAGTTAAGCCTGTGTCATCCTTTCATTAAACTCATTCCAACCTTTAAGATAGGCTTTTGCAAACACCATGCAGCTAAATTAATAGTGGAATTCGATGATGCGGGGGCAGAAAAGTTGAAAAAAAAATAACAAACTTCCACAACACAGATTTTCTTCGATTTTTCATAAAACGTAGATAATCGATAAAGAAAGTGACGTACGAAAAGAAAATCTGGGGGCACCGAACATTTAAGAGAGTTAAACCCATGCATACATATAAATGACCATCAGCGCTATATATCTCTGCATTGCACACTCAATGCGTGACAAGACATGACACTGCGACGTGAATTGCATGTGCGGTATGGATGCGCAAAAACAGTTAGCGCCAATATCCTTAATTGTTGAGTGCAAGAATTTCAAAGTAGAATGATAAACAAGAATCACAGGTGGACACATTATTACAAATGTAATGATGCACCATGTATCCAGGTCTTAACCCTTAAAGCCCTGATATAAAAATGCACATTCTCCTTACTGTTCTCCATACATTTCTTATTGAACTAGTGAGGAGAATTTGTTTGAGTATCAAGACATCGTATCCTTAGCGATCACCTCCTTTATTCTCGTCACTTGAATGTTCGAACAAGTAGAGAAACTGTAATGTAAAGAGAATTTTCATTTTCATCACTATTGGGGCTTAAAGGGATAAAGCTGTGCAGATTTGTTTAGTTAGAGAAAAAGAAGTTGTAAACCTTCCAAATGCGAGGGATTTGCAACAACAGCCAAGCGCATTATTTTGTTTGTTGCTCTGTTAAGGCGTTCATGTGACATCCCAAGATGATACTTTACATCTCCTGAGCCCTGTGATAAATAACATAAATATGAATTATTACTTAAATCAAAAATCATTAACTAAACAGGGGTTACAATATATATTTTGTCAATACAGTAAATTACGATTGTCTGGGTGAGTGTAGTCCCGAGAAGGACTGTTTGTGGTGGCATTGACTGGCATTTGGACAACCTGAGCAGAAGTCATCATCAGAGTCAAGTGAACTGTGAATTGTCAGTATTAGATGTTATAAGTCTCTGGTGATTGTCCTGATTGGTCGACAAACACGCGATGTTATTGGTCGTCTGTTGGTTAAGCTGTCATGTTATTGCAGTGCTCGAAATTAGCGGTTGTCCAGTCATCCGAGACGACTTAAAGTGCGTTCGAGCAACCAGTTTTTAGGAAAAATATATGCCCGGTTGCCCGAGAAGAAGACCGCCGGACAACCCAGGAAAAAATTGAAGTACTTACATTACTGTGATGCCCAACAGAATAAAGAAACGAATTATAAATTTGAGACACGAAAATTGCTCTAAATAGCACTCTTCTGAAAGATGGAGTCCACGAGAATTCTTAAAACCAAGGAAATCGAAGGTTGTAACAGTTAAGGTGATTCCATCGAAAAAGAAGTTGTAATGGGAATTTGTTGAAACTTTGCACAGTTACTAATTACACCTAGTACATTAAAAAAATAAAATAAAAAGAGGGGGTCACCGTGTCCGATTTCACGCTACGGGGCTGTAGTATATAGGTACTTTGCCATCTTTAGACAGCAATATTAAAAAAACCTATCCTTGTACTATAGATACCCATTACTTCAACAAAGTTATAACTGGCAATGAAATATAACCAATATTCTTATGATAGAAGTGCAATGTTACAGTAAACGTCTTAAAATTGCCATAACAATGAAACTAATTTGAAATAATAGGCAAATCGAGCGTCAGCACGGTTCCAGTGAAACGCCTAAAATCTGACTTTAACAGTGAATCAACCGGAATATTTCAAAATTGAATAATGAAAAATTCTTCAAATTTGAATATATCATGTAAAGTCGTATCTTCCTTAAAGTGCCTATGAAGTGAAAATTGTTTTTGTTTAGTTATAATATTTACCATTCGAAAAACAGGATTCCAAAGTTTGAAACGTCTAGCTTTAAAACTAACGATTTTACAAGCGCTCAAAGTTTGCAATTTTTCCCTCAAAAATGGTCATTTGAATCGCGCGGTCAAAATACCACGTGACTATAAGCTCTGACGTCATTTGGGTGCCTCAGTCAGATCTTACTATGGCGGACGTAAAGAAATCAAAGAGAAAACCGCGTGGGCGATATTGCGTTGCTGGTGCCCCTAACCAGCAAAGTTGTCAAAATACTACGTTTACACCTGGTATAAGAATGTATGGCTTCCCTTCTGATCCGGCTGTAATCGTCGTGTTGTGTAATACAGGTGATGCGTTCAGTCGATCCATCAAAGGCCATTTTAGCAGACGCATTTGCGACTTCCTTACAGCAACGAAACTCGCGCACACCGACTAAGTTTTCATCATTGCATAGTTCACATTGGCACCTGAAGGACAAAGTGGAAGTCATAAGATATACGTGAGCTTAACACAAAAAGAAAATATCGAGAGATACATGCTGTAAGATACTTTACTTTCGGACCATTGCCAAAAGAAAGTTCGATCCTTTATGATGTAAATATTGACATGCCCAGCAAGTCGGGTTTGTCTACGAAATTTCGCAACTTAAAGTCGGGTATTACAGCGTAAAAGTTAACGATAAACAAAACTATATACCAACCACGAGTTAACCGGAACTTCTCTTTCGTATCTCGCTTCCAGCACCGCTGGTGTAAGGCCGTCTTCATCAGCTTCATCGACTTCATTTTCTTCTGTATTTTCATCAGCGTCCTCGGCTAGAGGTTCGTCTTGGTAAGGCCTAATTTGGCTGTAAATTACCTCGACGTCTTCTTCCTCTCCCTCACCGGTTTCATCGTCTTCGGGGCTGCTAGATATTTCCGAAATGTCGCTCATTTCTGTATCGCTCGACATCTTTCGTACTGAAAACACTCCTTGATTACTAGAAACTTTGAATGCGTAAACAAATGCGAGGCACCCAAGTGACGTCACGGCCCGGTATTTTTGGATTAAACTCGACCCAATCCCCTGACCATTTTTTAGGGGAAAATTACAAACTTTGAGCGCTTGTAAAATCGTTAGTTTTAAAGCTAGACGTTTGAAATTTTGGAATTATGTTTTTCGAAAGGTAAATATTATAACTAAACAAAAACAATTTTCACTTCATAGGCACTTTAAATAACTGGAATAAAAAAGTGGGGTCACCGAGTTTGTTTGGGAGAAAACGACCATATTTCTCTGAACAGCTCAGCTTCCATAGAAAACCTATCAAGTTCGGAACGAGCGCGCGCTTATCACGCAATAAATGATGCGCAGGAAGGATGCACAATGCAATTGAATGGAATCACCTTAAACGGACGTTTTTCGTCTCGTTCGATAAGCCAGGCCAGGATGAGCTTGCAGTGTTGTCTTGAACCCAGACCTCGTCGAAAGATTTTGGCGCACTCGTACGCAGTTCATTGTGAGTGACGATCGATACGCGATAGGCGGTAAGTATTGTATTTCATTTGAATAATTCATTATGCATGCAGATTTGCATGACTTCGAAATTTTCGATATCCTGGCGCATTTGAATGCATTTCTTGCCTTCATCTTGAATGAAATTCAGTATTAGACAAAGTTTAATTCAAGTTTCTTTCATATTTCAAACTTTAGTTCGGAATTTTTGGCTTTTTTTAAGCGAACAGATTTGACAACTATGTGTTTATCTGAGACGAATCTTGTCTGGGAATAGTTTGTACTTAGTTGTTTTGAGTTGTGTTTTTGCTGGTGTAGGTATTTAGAAAATTACTACACAGGGGTATTTGTCTAGTCAAATCCTATAACTAGGCAAAAACTCGAAAAAACATACAACATTTTAAGGACAACCAAGTCCTCATCAGGGCAACCAAAGTCAGGGGCTACGTTGTCTGGCGTTTACCATAAGGACAACCTGAATTTTTTTCTAATTTCGAGCACTGTTATTGGCTGCGAAGACTGTAAAATGTGATTGGTGTGTTTTGATCCGTCTTTTGTTAGTAAAAGGTCCATTGGTCTATTGTTAGTCTGTCTGTCTTGTTGTCGTCGTCAATAAGTTGTTTGTAAGGTGCCAGTAGTTGTTGGCAATGGTTACTGACTTATGACACGACTCCTGGGTTCAAACCATTTTAATACAAAACTTGTATTTTTTTAGCATCATATTTTTATGCAGTGGGAATAAAGTTTAAAAAATACATGTAGGTTGCATTCTTGGGACCCAACTAAAAGCTGCGTTAGAATGCACTTTAAGTTCTACAAGAGCAGAGTAAATCTTTGCAATGACATTGCTAATATAGAGCCCTTGTACAGCTGCATTCACATGATAATAATTTGCCTATGAAGATTATAATAATAAGTAAATGCACTAAGCAATCATAACAAGGAAAGTAAGTAAACAGCACATTCAAAGCTGAAGACCAATCTGAAAAAATAAGGGACCTAATTTTTTGGTGGGTTCTCCCAGAGAAGGCCATAGTGTAGCCTTGTGTTCACAGCGGTCAAAGGCAAAAAGCTACATCACTTCCAGCAGTTCAGTTCAAATGTTTACAAGTTCAAAGTTTGTATGAAAATGATGCACAACATGTCCCGACAAAACGAATTTCACCTCAATAAAACTTGTGCATGACACTTACTTGAATTTGAACACATACTCAACGTAAAAAGCTTAAGTTTTCAGAAATGGCATTAAGTTTTGCAGTTGAAGTGAAAGTTTTGACATTTCTCTGTATTTTTCTTTGTAAAATTATGGCGGGAACTGCGTACCCGTCGTGCGTTTGACCGCTGTGAAGGCCTTATGTGACTGTTTATGCAAGTTTGATGTTCATGTGCATGTTCTTTTCTCTGCAAAGACTACTTTGGTTTCCCCGCCGGGACCGTAAGTTTGGTTTGTCTGTGGACATACCTCATCAGAAGCCTCTAGTGATGAGTCAAACTGAGTAAAGAGCTGTTCAAGAGATTTACGACAAACATTGGCCAGAACATTAAGCCTTCCTCTGTGTGGCATTCCCATGATAATGCTCTCCACACCAAGCTCACTGGACTTGTCGATGATCGTCTTCATTGCAGGAATCAAAACTTCACAGCCTTCAACGCCAAAACGCTTCTCAGAGCTCCATTTTTTGGCCAGAAAAGCCTCAAACCTATTGCATAACAAGAGAAACAGAAATAGAAAGAAAACTGGGCAGTTTTTAAGCTCAGGATATACTTGTACATTTTTAGTTACATGGAATCAGGAAGGTTTTCTCAAAAGGTCAGCAAGGTGTAATCAAAGACAACTGAAGGGCCTGAGCAAGAACATCCTAAATAAATTTTTGTCATTTCGAGTCACAAATCTTGCCCTGGTTTACGTGTAGGTAGGACAGTCCCTCTTTTGTTACTGTACATACATCCTGCACAGCTCAGAATGGTCCAAGAAATTTGGGTTTCTTAAGGATGGTACCTACTAATACAAAGGTATTTTTGGACGGTTTAAGACTAATTTTGAGTGGGGAAAGAAGATCTTAGCACGGGCTGCTGGAATCCAAACAGAATAATGGACATGTGGAAACCACGCATTTTTCAGAGATATTGAACTGAGCTTAAAGTTGGAATGAAAATGCCATACATTGCTATCTATTTTGAAGCTTTTTAGATTTATGGTTGCTTAATTATCTCTAAAAAATGAGCAGTTACCCACATTTTTTGTTCTGGATTCCAGTAGCCCTTGCTTAGATCTGCTTTCCCGTTTTTTGTGCAAAAACACCCCCGTATTTGGAGGCACCATCCTTAACTCCAAGACCAAATCCCAAATCCTGTATTTTTGTAAAAGGGCATGGAGCCCTTCAATAGAATAGGGAGAGGATCAGAAAATTGCTTTCTCAGAATGATACCTAAGAGGTACAAAAAGTAATCAAATGAATTAATTTTGCCTGTACCCTTGGCTAGTTTAGTGGCAATAAAGTCAGTTGCACGAGTTGTGCAAGTGTTTCCTGAGCACATTCAGAAAACTTCACCTTGTTATTTCTTTAACGATAACTACAAATTAAGGATACTGGAATAGCTATACTGTATTAAGAGGCTCTGACTGTAAATATCGAGAATCGGCGGACAAGCTCAAAAAATCGAAAATCCTGATAACTTGCCAGAAGAACACTTTTGGGGAGCTATCTTCGAAAATATTACTTAAACCTTCTGGAATTCTATTGTTTTCGGGAAATTCGGAAAAACGGTTTTGCTTAATTTATTATGCAATAATCAGGCTTCAAATTAAACAAATTGAAAGCGCTTGCTTTTAAACAATTTGCAACGCCAGAAAACAATTTTAATTTTAAATGATAGCAATACTCTTCTACTTTCTATCAATAGGAATTGCATGGAGTTTTGCGTTATTTCTGTGGTTTGGTGGTTCTTTGAAACAAAGCCATTTTGCGCACTTCGGAAAAAGGCAAAAATTGGTAAACTTTAGAGACTTAAAATGGGTCTTGGTATGTCTAATATCGAATTGAAATAAACACTGTGATAAAGTTTGGCCCTACTTCCATTATAATATGAAATAAAAAATCTGGGCAATTCAGGCTCGCGCTGACAAAAACACAAAATCGCGAACCAGTGTTGCCAAACATTGAACAATGAAATGAATGAAATGAAAAGTAGTAGTTTGGGTGAGCTCAATTTAGAGGATTTTATTTACTGAAGACACACAAAGAATGAACCAAAACATTCCTTCAATTTAGTCTTGCATTGTTTTGGGCTTACACTATTTCTACGTAAAACTAAAGAGAAGGAGAAAAAGTTTTAAAAGTTCTACACAGCTGTTGCGTGACCTGAGTCACGTGAATATTTTTTGTCAATTTGTCAACCTACTTATGGCAGTTTTTAAATGCGGTCTCTTACATTGGCCGCTGTTTTATGCATGGCTAGTTCTCCAGCGAATACCGTACGCATCCCTATGTTTGGGGCATACTGTCATGTGCAGCTGATATTCCACTGGGACGAAAATTGCGACAATTCTTCGAGAGAAGAAAACTGCAAAATATAGTATGTTGTTGTGTACGTGATACGATCGCTCTTTTCAAACGGCTACTCAGATTTTAGGTGACTTTTTTAAAAGACACTATTTTGGCCAGGAGCAAAAGTGCATCATTATTATTATGATTTATACGCATTTGTCAAAAATTGTGCTGTTCCTATCGATATTATTACACTTGTATAAATATGTTTAAAAAAAACACAAACCACGGACGTTCTGGCAGCGGGATCGGTATTTACGAGTTCTAAATGCTGCTGTACATCTAAGAGAAATTAATACACAGCTTGTTTGGTTTTACTTTGCAAGATCACTGAGAACTCTTTCACGGTTTTAGAGGATAAGATTTTCATTAAAGAATGTTTTCACGTTTGCATGAACGTGCAGTGATCGGTTGCGTGACTGGATTATTTTGAGTGATACTTTTGTGTTCCTTTATACTTTACACAGCCAAACTGAGCTCTCAATTTATACGCGTACGTCAACTTTAATGATTTGTAAAAGGAACCGTTTGGATTTTCGAGAACAATAGTTTTTCCCCCAAAAAAACTGCAAATAACAAAGAAAGGCCATTGGTGCTGCAGAGTATAGACATCTGACAAAAAGTGATAACCCACTGCACTCTAGTTTCACCAACAATTTTCCAAATTTGTTCGTAGTTCTTCAGAAAGACAAATGAAGATATCAGCGAATGCATCATCTAGTAGAAAGACCATCCGAGAATAGTTACAGTAAACAATTTGCCATATTTCAAGTTGTCCTTCCATTACAGTTTTTTTTCTATTATCCAAATTATGCACATTTTGGCAACACTGGTTCGCGAATTTGTGTTTTTGTCAGCGCGAGCCTGAATTGCCCAGATTTTTTATTTCATATTATAATAGAAGTAGGGCCAAACTTTATCACAGTGTTTATTTCAATTCGATATTAGACATACCAAGACCCATTTTAAGCCTCTAAAGTTTACCAATTTTTGCCTTTTTCCGAAGTGCGCAAAATGGCTTTGTTTCAAAGAACCACCAAACCACAGAAATACAGCAAAACTCCATGCAATTCCTATTGATAGAAAGTAGAAGAGTATTGCTATCATTTAAAATTAAAATTGTTTTCTGGCGTTGCAAATTGTTTAAAAGCAAGCGCTTTCAATTTGTTTAATTTGAAGCCTGATTATTGCGTAATAAATTAAGCAAAACCGTTTTTCCGAATTTCCCGAAAACAATAGAATTCCAGAAGGTTTAAGTAATATTTTCGAAGATAGCTCCCCAAAAGTGTTCTTCTGGCAAGTTATCAGGATTTTCGATTTTTTGAGCTTGTCCGCCGATTCTCGATATTTACAGTCAGAGCCTCTTAATAATAGCTGTGAACTTTAGAAATTTAAGATCTTAAAAAGTCATGAACATGCCATTCTGTGTGAAACCCAGACACTATAAAAATGTAATTGAATAATAATTTATTATTACTATTATTATTAATTATTATTATTATTGTTATTATTAATTGTATAATAATATAGGCAAATCCATAGAATATAATAATTGCTTGGCACTTTTGATTTTTCCAACACAAAAGTAATTTCACTGCCCAGTGTACACACTTGTAAATCAAACCTTATGTGCAAGCTGAGACACTTCCTGAATCAGCCTCAGCCACCTTAATTTTGTGGGCTGACATAATTTACTGTTTCAATTACATGTCACATTTACACACACACACAAAGAAAAGACAGGAGTATCATGTGTTGAACAATGATGGGTTTGTGCACCACAATTTTCAAGTACCATGTCCAAAAATAAACTAAAACAAAAATGCCATGTAAACGGGTTTAAAATGATACAAAAACCAGTGATATTATGTTGTAATAATACACTTTTCACATTTTCTCATGATGAATTAATTCGTACCCTGTTGAGCGAATGAGTCTCTTCAGTAACGTTCTTTTGTCCTCTGCATCCAAGGAAATGATTCCTGGAGTTTCAAACCTCTTTCTTATCCAGTCACCTTTAAAAGGAGAACACATCACAAACACTTGCGATATACTTTGCATTAACAAAACGTTAATCATATTTAATTATATTAGTTGGGACGGTCTTTTTATAACCATTATGGTGAGAGTTCTTCAGAATCAGCATACCAACCAAAAGAGATGACACCTTTTAAGGTTACATTGGCATGACTCCTAAAGAGGCCAGGAAAGGTACAATCAAGGCCTCCTACAAGCCAACTAGTGAAGAAATAGGGTTTCTGATATAATTGGACATAATTCATAGACCACAGAAATTTGAAATCTTTTTCAACAATCAAGTATGGACAGTGCACAAGTATTCTCAGTGAAGGTTGCTAATTTGTTTACCAAAGCTCAGGTGAAAGACTGCCTTTTGTTACTGTGCATATGTTCTGCGCATGTTAGGATATTCGGGTTTCTTAAGGAATTTGCCCCCTAATACAACTTACAATATTTTTGCGCAAGTTATGACTATGTGGAAAAAGAGGATCTTATAACAAGGGCTATCAGAATCCAAAAAGAACATTACGGGTAACCATGCATTTTTCAGAGATAACAATTTCTTTGTATTTTAAATGCCATGAATTCTTTGTATTTTAATGCTTTTGAGAATTATGGTTGCTTAATTATCTCTGAAAAACAGGGCTAAAAATTAACTTCAGTGCTTGGTCGCCACTCGGGCCAGTATCCCTGAATTCTTAGTCGCCCAGGCCAAATTAAAGTAGCCCTCGAATTTCCTCTACTAATACAAAAAAAATTTAAATCATTTTTGCTCGAATAAACGCCTCATGGCTGTTTGAGCCCATGTTTTTTAGTAGGGTGTTCGACTGAAACGCCAAACGAAATTTGCTTGATCTTAACTTTGTCTTGAATGCTCACATTTGCCAATGTACTGTCGAGAAATTGGTAAAATTGTTATAACAATAAAAACTCTGTTCAGTCTGTGTTGGGGATCATTCGTCTCGTTCTTGTTTGCTATTTTCGTCACTTACAGGTTCTGACTTGGTCCTTAAACTTCTAAAGAAAAACTGGACCATTATTTTCCAAATACGGACAAAATGATCTTGTCAACATCTACAAACTTCAGTATCACGATTCTCAGTTTCTTTCGATTGCTTTTGAATTCAGGTGAAAGTAAGTCTATTAAGCTTATATCGAGCAGTTTCGAGTAATTTTGCCGATATTCATGTTTGAAAACGTACCACATTGAACTCTGGGTATGTCTGGATTCTCGTGTCAGTAAAATCAAAATGGCGTCTACGTATCGGAGCGATCTAAAAACTCGATCACGAACGACTGAATTTTGTGCTTTAAAACTAAACCTTTACTACAATTGATGAACTTAGAGTCGAGGAAAGAAAAGAAAGGTACTTCAATGAAAGAACATTTTATTTTATTGTTATTGCTACTCTTTTCGTACTTCTCAAATCGTATTTGCCCTTTGGGCGATCAAACCTCAACTTTTAGTCGCCCTGGACACTTTTTAATTGCCACGGGCGACCGTGTCCCTGAAAAAATGCGTGGTTACCCTCATTTTTGGATTCCAATAACCTTTACTAAGATCTACTTTTTCCTCATGGATAGACCTACATGTAACCTTTGCAAAAATACATCTCTATTAGGAGGCACCGTCCTTAAGTAGTCTTGTGATTTCACAGGGATGCACTAGACAGTGGAATTGCCAATAAAAGTTTATGTGTGATTCAAGGATCAACTGCCTAGATTTTTCTCCTGTAACCGCTATAACTTGTTTCAACACTAGTAATGCATCTTCACTGGTTAAAAATGACAATTGAAATAGACCTATAATGGTGCAGAATTTTCCGACATTCCCTTCCGAGCAGGAAAACAAGAGTTATATAAATTTTAAGTGCATTTTTCTGCAATTTAAAATTATTCTATTCAAGAATTCTCTCTCCAGCTGAGTGAGGAAAACAAGTTGACGTGCACTAAAACTGGATGTGGCGAGGAAATGTGGCATGCACGTGAGGAGCAGGATCCTCATGCGTGCATCACATTGATTCCCATGTGGCAGCTGACTTTTGTATGTATTCTTCTTGCTCAACTATCCCGAGTAGAAGGAGGGACTGCTTCTAGTGTAATTTTTTAAACTAAATTGTAAACATCCCTTAACCACATATAACCGCAACTTTACCTGCACCCCTCCCCCTTGACCATCCCGCACCCTTCTACTTTGATACCTGTATTAACACCTGTACAGCGATGGAAAAAATGTAACACTAAAATACATACGGTCCTAAATTATGTAAATATCCAAAAGTATGAGAAGGGGAATGTGTGAGGCTGAAAATTAGCACAGAGAGATGTAAATACTAGAATGTCAATATGAGTATCAACATTAAACAAAGTAAGTATCAACATTAAACAAATTAACTGATGAAGATCTAAGATTTTTGGTTGAAATGTTCTGTAATTTTAACTAATTTATTTTTAATGTTTTTTAGCCAGTGTCAAACCATTTATAACAATTTTTATCATGATTCCTGGCTGCAATTTTAGTATTGTCTGTTGATACTTACATTTGAGTTTTTCTGGGATAAACATGTAATCCAGACCAATGTGTCTACAGTAAGCACTCTGATGAAGATAACAAAATAAAATTAAAAGAAATCTAATAACACAAAATAAACAATTATACTTCTAAGAGCACCTGACATTGGTGTTTCACTTCCAAACTGACGCAGTACCACAATTTCATTAGAAAGTTACCCCTCCACAAATTAAAAACAGTGCCACATTAGGCAATTTTCAGGGTTCGTACCCTTTTTCAGAAACAATTTTCCAGGACTTTTCCATGACTTTTTCAGGACTCAGATTTTTCCAGGACTCCCAAATGCACAACAATTGAAGCAATAAACCCTTACAAATAGAAATCCAAAAATAATACTGCAGAAAATTGTTTTAAAAGAAAACTTTCTTACAAGAGTTTATAGATTTCCAGGACTTTCCAGATGCCAGAATGAAATTCCAGGACTTTCCAGGAGTTCCAGGACCTGTACAAACCCTGAATTTAAAAGGTTGTGCTGGCAACTTGCAAAAATGAGCAGGTGTGCCCACTACTCGGATGACCAGTGTAATTCACCAGTGAGTTTGATCATCGCCAGAAATGATTGAAATCGGTAATCTCTGGCACAAATTGCCTAGCATGTGTTGCTGACTTCAGACAACAATTATTAAGAACACAGCAAGGTGCAAAGCTACAGTTGACATCATGTCCCCATGGGACAAAGAGAAATAATTCAAGTAGTTAATTGAGGCACATACTACATTTGCAGCTAGGAAGTAACTACACTTAAGTACGCGAGACTACAAGCAAGCCATACCTCCAATCTGTTGATGATTTCTCTCAATGTCAAAACATCGGTGTCAGCACCAATAAAGGTTGTGTTTGGAAGCTGAAACATTTTGTCAAGATCAGACTCTCCTGTAGGAGAAAAATAAACATGTCTATGAATAAAACAGCTCCAACAACATCAAACTTATTAAACACTCAACTGACAGTACATGTCAATGAGAGACATTTTAAAACATGGAGCTGTTGTCACAGCAGGAGCTAGAAATCATCGAAGAATGCATGGATTAAAAAAGTCCTCCTGACTCACAGTACTCCAATCTTGCTAACAACTCAAATTGAACAACTCACCGAGTCCCCAATACTCAAGAGAAAGGTCAGCTGGGACAGAGTCTGAGAGGTCAGCTTGAAGAATGCCAAGGGGGTCTAACTGGGCCATGTGATGACCTCGAATCTGGCAAAGGAATGCCAGGAAACATTGAGATTCTCTTGTAAAGTTTTAAACCTACATGTAAAAATCCTACTCCTAATATTTATCTATTGAGGGATAAAATATTTAAATTAAACTTTTTTGTTTGAAATTTTTTTGAAGTGAAATACATGAAATGTGACCTTGCATGGGAAAACATACACTTGTGCTTATCCGTTAAACAGCTGAAAGCGTTAGTAGTAATCTGTTAGCATTCCGTTGAAAACCCTAGGTAAGCGTTGGAATTTATCACTCCAGCATGCTTTCAGCGGCAATTGCAATTCGTGAAGAACATTACCAAGCGGCTGCTGACCGAGCGAAAAGTCAGCATCGGCAGCTAACATGGCAAGCAAATTATGTAATTTGATGTTTTACATTTGATTATTTACATCCAGCAACATTTTTTAATCTGGCGCCAACAATTTTATTCTTGTGGGCTTACCTTCCGCTAGTTCTGTTATAACTAAGATGCGTGATTTCTCGCAATAATCATGCTGGAAAAGCTTGTGTATGACAGAAACGTTTACATTGAGACGAGTCTTTGAAATACCAAATGTAATATTTGTAACATATGAAATGCTGATGAAACATTGAATAGATGATAGACACTCCCAGTTGTGTACCTGACTAAACCAGTCACAAAACAAAGGTCTGAAAAAATTCAGGCCTGAACAGAACTCAAACCCGTGACCTTGCGAATACTGGTGCAGCTGCACTCTTTGAACTGAACTATCAAGCCAACTGGGAGCTGGTCGTTAACTTAACCCATATACAATGAACTGTGGACTATTATATGAACTGTGGACTTAAGATTTAAATACAGAGATATTACATGATGGCGCGAAGATATGAATTTTATTTATGAGTGGTAAAAACAATATATTACGAGTGTGTGCAGCAAGTAAAATATTTCTTTTTACCACCAGGAAATAAAATTCATATCTTCAAGCCGCCATTTAAGTTCCTTTTTATTACATAGACAAGAGTATTTTTGCACAAACAACAGTGTAAAAGCTGGAAATGACGTCACCTACATCCTCACTAGTCCGGATATGGAAAATACGCTACTGGTGTTCTGGATATAGTTTCGGTTGAACTTTACGAGTGGTCTATTTTCCACTAAAACATTCTTGTCTATATAATAATAGATGATAGACCACTGCAGTTTTGGAAATTTATCATAAGTTAGTAATGACCAATCAGGTCACAGGGCTGCAAATAATTTTTCTTTCTTGAAAGGACATATGTGCGACCAAGTCTCCATTTTGGTTGGTCTGAGAACGCTTTATTCTAATTATTATTTTTAAGTTGAAGTCTTTTTGAAATAATTATTTCTTATCATTATTTACTTTCTATTTGGTAAAAAAATTTGTCTGGACATAATGTCTGACCGAAGTAAAGATTTTGTTGAACATGGGCTGATTTTAGTCGGACATCATCAAATGACCGACAGTCATTTGCAGCTCTGAGGTCATAATAATAATAATAATAATGTTTAATACTTTTATAGCGCTTTTTACATTTACATATGATCAAAAGCGCTTTACAAACTTCAAAAAATCCTCTCTAATACTAAATTACATGATTTAAACAAATTGTCTAAAAACTAAATGACTAACTAAACTATTTACATTATATTGCATAGGACAGTCAAAGAAAATTGGAATAAGCCATTATGAATAAATGCGTTTTTAGCATTGTCTTGAAAGTAATTATACACGTATTAGTCTGGTCTCTTATCCCTTTTGGTAGTGCATTCCAGGTTTTGGGGGCAGATGCCCTGAACGATCTATCACCTAATGTGACTTTGTACCGACAAGTCGGATCTTCAAGGATCAGTCCATTGGACGCTGACCGTAGAGAAAATCTATTGTTTCCTTTGATAGATAGTAGGTTACTTAAATACTGCGGTGTTTTAAAATGAATTGCCTTGAAAGTTAACAACCCTATTTTATACTGAATCCTATATTCAACTGGGAGCCAATGCAACTTGAACAAAACCGGCGATATGTGATCGAATTTAGGCGTGAAAGTAATTAAGCGTGCTGCAGTATTCTGGAGACGTTGTAGCTTGGACAGATGTACATGTACAGCAGGCACATTATATAGTAAACCGTTACAATAGTCAAATCGTGCCATAATTACCGCTTGCACAAGAAGCTTAGCGCTATCCTGCGTAAGGTACTTGCGAATTTGTCTGATATTGTGCATTGATACCTGCGAACTGTTGTTTATTTATTCACAGTGGTTTCTAATTGAAGGGCCCGGTGGAAAAAGGGCGTAAGTGACGATTTGAGGTTAAAATCGAAATTGCTCCTATTTAGCTGAACATTGGCATACAGGCTGGTTTTCATGTGAGGAACCCTGTTGCGCACTTATTTCTTGACCTGAGATCTAAAATTTGAAGAATTAGCGTATTACTTTTGCTTAAAACTGACACAAAGAAAACAACAGGACCGCGGATTCTAGGTTGAATTCCTTTGTTTTAGTTCAGGCAGAGAACAAAAGAAATCTTTCACGCATCACTTGAGCGAGTTCAGTTCAACAACACTTTTCACGCAAAAGTAATACGCTAATTCTTCAAATTTTAGATCTCAGGTCAAGAAATAAGTGCGCAACGGCGTTCCTCACATGAAAACCAGCCTGTGTGCCAATGTTCAGCTAAATAGGAGCAATTTCGATTTTAACCTCAAATCGTCACTTACGCCCTTTTTCCACCGGGCCCTTCAATTGATTGTCTTAAAAGCAAACCCTAAGTAATTACATGTGCTCTGAACAATGACAAAAGACACAAACAACTCAACGGAACCAATCAGAACTGAAAGCAAATACATGTGACAGGTGTCAAAACAGAGGAAAAGCAATGAAGCATTCTGGCCTGTGTGCAGTTGTCTCCTATTTCCTTTGCTTCATGAGGAAAAGGGATGTCTGCATAATGCTGTTGGTGACTGTGTTCAGTATCCTGATGTTTACACGTAGCTTTTAAAGTTCACAGAACTGTCTGTATAATCAAAAAGTCTGCCTAATCAATATCTGTTCCTATAATGAAGGTTTGACTATATATTGTTAGGCTTTGTCAAAATAATAAGCAAAATTTACTCATTAGTCTATTACCTGATAACAACGAATCAATGAATAAACTGCCAAGTGGTCTGATACGAGACTATTGATTGTCGACTGGTCGACAGCACTTGGTACAGTTTGCCTTGTTGCTACCATTCCAGGTCGCTGTCCCAGGATAGGAGGCGGATGATAGGCTTGACCCGGAGGCATCCCATTCTGAACTTGACGAAAATAAGCATCCCAAGACTGCAACAAAATATGAGGGAACAATAGTAAGAAATAACAAATTTCCATATTTTATTGTGACTACTTTACTAGTATTGTGAAATGCTTTACCCTGCGCAAGCCACCGTGACGGGTGGTGAAGCTGCGCTTGTGTCATGATGATACTAGAAGCTATGCTGGTTACTGTCTCCCAGATTTACTGGTAGCCATGTAGGATTGGTCAAGGGGAAGGAGCCTGGATTGGGGTTTTGGGCATGTGGATAACCACCCTTACCCTATAAAAACCCCCTCTCAATTACAGCAGCCCCAACAAGTTATGCCTGGGGAACAGAAAGATGCATTACAACACATGGTGCCCAGACTTGAAAGCCACCTGGCAGCATCTGGACTAAAGAATCTACGTCATCCCAGGACGTACTACGTTAAAAGCAGCCTTATATGCCACTTGGTACAATGCAACCGAAGTATGCAAAACAGTGATAATGGCACAGTGGAAAGAAGGCTTGTTAACCAACTAAGTGGTTCAGGCTTGAATCCCAAATTAGACACTGAATCTTGTTTCCTCCTTCACACTTACGAGTCTTGACGATCCCAAGAAATATGAGGGTACAGTTTTATGTTCCCAGCCGGTTCTTTAATACCAGATTAGGCAGGACAACCCCTGGCCCTCCGAGTAAAGCCCACCCTACCGAATTTTCTTGTTTAAACTCCAGGTTCAAATAAACGCCAGGTCCACACGGTCAAATTTGAAATAAATGCCCCCGGCATTTATTCGAGGTACTGGTGTTTATTTGAGTACTTCAGTTCAATTTGTTTCTCCCATTCCAACTGAGGGAATAACACTGAGCACCCAATTGTCCGCCTTGTTTCGAATTTTATCAACTAGAGACAAAATTTGGTGACATTTTATTTCTGTTTTTCTTATGTTGTGCTATATTTTGCTGTGCATTTAATGAACTTAAAAACCAAAGGAAATTAGGCCATCAGAAGGGATGAAAAAACCAACAATTTAATAAACGCCAAGCCCCAAATAAACCCCGGGTTCAAATAATGCCAGGTCTACGAGCTCTAGTTTTAAATAAACACTCCTGGCATTTAATCAAGAAAACATGGTAATTCCCAAACAGCCAAAAGTGAAAGATGATTGATGATGTTGTGTCTTGTGCTTATTATACCTCATGTTTTTCCCTAGATCTGGGATCTAAGGGCCACAGGTTTGACAGTCATTCAGTTCCCTCAAACCCTTCTTGCCCAAGTTCAATGGCCTTTTCTTCCCAAGCCTATAAATACAAACTCCAATGACCATGTGAAATGCACCATTTGAAAGATCATGACGAGTGTAATTTATATTTTTTACTGAGACAAATGAAGGAAGTAGTGTCTGACAAAAATAATTGAGTTTAAAACATTAATATGAGGAGCTCAAAAATCCCCCAAGCAACATACAAAATAGGTACACCCCCAAACTACAGCTGAGTTTGCAGCTCCCAGTGCAAAGAACAACTTGAGATATTTCTTAGATCACAAATGGGGTGGTCAACCAAATTATAAGGCCTACAAGACATAAACCAAAGTTAAATAGACTAGTATTCATTAACACAGTATGTTGTGTTCTCCACTAGCTGGGAACTACTTTTTTAGGGATTTTTCTCATTTTTCACTAATGTTAAGGTGCAGTTTGAGACTTCTATATCAAACCAGTAGGCAAGATATACCCCACTGAAACGTCAGACTGTGACAGACAAAAGCTGCTCGAAAACCACTGTCCTTGTGAAGCCATGCAAATAAGGAAGTACTCCCCAATGCCCCCCCCCCCCCCCCTCCACACCCACAAGGTCTCGGCCCCCAAAATAAAACAGCTGGCACTCGTACGTAGCGACCCTTGAACTGTTGATGGTTTTATTTAACATGCAAACAGGAAAAAGTCTGGTATCGAGGGTGGACCCCAGGCTGGCCAAAGTTCAAGAAAACTTCCGTAAACAGGCTAATTTGTGCGTTCCAGCACAAATATTTGACGACTTGCACCTCGCTTCCAAACTACCGTATTCTGCCCACTTCACACCCCTTGCAGCGAAACAAATAGAAAACGATTCACTCCAATTGGGGCCATTTAAAGAACCAAATCACCCAGCCACAGAAAATGCGTGCTTTCATAAGCTTACTTTACGTCGCGTATATTTCGCGGTTTCGTTCCGTTACTGTATTAACAATACCACGCCACGCAATATGTGCAATAGTTACCCACCCGATGAACACTTTTAGGGTCTTCCTTCCATGATAAGTACATTTCCTCCACATAATTACTACTACTGCCGTTTAAAAACGGTTCCTGGGCTACGATCACTGCCGTTTGCTGCCATCTTTGGAACGAAAACCTGCCGCAACCCAACAAATGGCGCTTCAAGAAATGTGTCCACGTTCTCGCCGCATACATCGTCAAATCTTTCGAATCTCAAGTCCTAGTCCTTGTTAAGAAGTGTTCAAAAGTCAAATAAGTCCTATGTTGTCGAAGATGTGATCGGGATAAGCTTCGCGAGAGCATTAAACAGCCGAAAGTCAGAACTTCAGGCTCCAGTGTAAGGCTTTGGTAGCACGTTGGACGTTTTATATTAAACTTCGCGTCGTCTTTAGCAAAGCAACGTGAAGCTATATACAGCACCGGCGGGCAATCTGAGTAGTTTTTCCTCTCAAAGCGTTAGTTAATTCCAAGAACAGCCGTTTCTCTTCATTTATAAAACTGTTAAAATGTCCTCACATTCAACTTGGTATGGTTCGCGCGTTCAAGCGGTTTGCAGTTGTTTCCTTCACTCGTTTTGCAGTGACGTCATAAGCTTACTAATCGATTGCGCTACGTAGGATACCGTATAAATCGGAGTTTTGCCATTGTTTGTCACGTAATATTGTGGTTTCCGTTTGTCTGTGGTTTCTGGTCAAAGGAGCCCTATTAAAAGAGGGCTATGACCTTCCAGCTGAGGCTTAAAAAAACAAACGCTTTTGTACTAAAAGCATTGTCTCTAATAGCTTTCATTTGAAAGATATGCTAAAAATATTCGTTAAATTTTTCATGCCCGTTTCTCCGCCAGCGAAGTCGGACCCAAGCGACGCGCGTTTTTCAAAACAAAATTAAATGGCGACTTCCGTAGCTGACTTCTTGCTTGTTCTCATCTTGTAAAGGGAAAAATGAGCAAACGAAAAGCACCGAATCAAAATCCAAATAGCGAATTTTGTGACTTTCTTACCGGTAAGTTTAGATGATTACCAAAATAATGAGCTATATAGGCCGAATGTTATGTGTAAGCTTTTAATATTTTAATATTATTAAAATCTTAATGCAACTTTGCATTTTTAAGAGCATGCAGAGTACGAAAAGAATGTGTCACGACAAATTCACAAGTACAATGCATACAGGTAAGGCTTAAGTTTTTCAATATATTGGACAAATTTTTAAGCGAAATTAACGCAACTTTCTGGCACTGACTAGTGAATTGCAAAACAACGTTTACAACAAAAGCAATATCAAACAATTAAGATATTGTCATTTATGACTGTAGATTTTCGATATGAGCTTAAGTTTTAAACTTCCATTGTATGGGAACGATTGTGAATTCAGAAGACTGACTACTGACAATATGAACAAAATATGGGCACATCGTCATGTACCAAAATTACAGTGCAAATATCGCAACTACACTAAGGGTTTATTTCTGGAATGTGATTGTGTTGGGAAAGAAAACTACTTATGTTTGTGGTTTCTGTTGTTGTTGATTTGTTCTTTTTTTTTTCTTGTGGTTTTAACCTGCGATCAGGCTGAATTTTAGCATTGCTCTCATATTCTCTTATGTTGGTCGCTCGCTAAAATAGGGCCTGATACAATCTCTCACAGGACCTTGTGCAGGCGGCCAAGGGAATCTCGCAATCTGATTGGCCCTTTAACAATAGAGCTGTCAACGGAAGTAAATTGTCTACGAGACTCACTCACAATTTCGATCCGACCACCATCGCCAAGGAACAACCAAGAAACAAGTCTGCCAAAGTAAAATGTGTTGCTCTAATAAATTCTCGTCGTTCTAGGAGAATTGTCACCATTTCTTTCTCTGAAAGAAATAGCATTCGGAATGCCATTCGGTTTGACACAAGCATGGCATGATGCAAGAATGGCATTCGGTTTGATGCAAGCTGTCTCTCAGCTGGAGCAGAGAAGTACAGCAACAGTGAAGTATGTATTCATCGCATTGTGTCTCGGAATTCTCATTTGACGGCTTTCAGCTAGTACTGATAATATGAACAGAGTAGTGGTTGTTTCCACGTTTTACGAAACAAAACGAACAGCAGGCAAACAAGTACCTTTTGCCAAGAATGATCAACAAGTCAACTGATAAATTGGTAAACTGATGTTTGGTGAGAGCCGCGATCAAGTCGCAACAATGATTTTCAGTTTATTCATTCAGTGTTTAATACTTATGCTGTTTTATTGATCTCTGACACTGACATCAAAGGATCTGACTAGTTTTATAATAAAATAATGTTCTTCGGTTTAAAATTCGCTGCTGTTTATATAGAGAAAAAATTCACTGCTAATCTCAAATATTTATCCCTTCTGGAACTAAATTAAATTACAAAATACTCCTTTGTTTATTAACGGTTTTATTTATATCTTTATTCTAAAAAATGAAACTGAAGGTATTGCTCTTAATTGCCCAAGATTTTTTATGCAGAAAATCGGTGACAAATGTGAAGAGAATATTTCTGGATACCACCTGAAATGGGAAAGGATTCAAGCATGTAGCATATTTTGGTACATGACAACCTCGTCGTGTTTTGAATTTTCATTCAGTTTCAGCTCAGATAGAGCAACCATACACAATAGCGGAACGTTCAAGTTAGCAATCGTGTAAATTTGAGTACCAGTGCCTAGAAGATAATTATATCGTAGCCTATGATTTTCTTATTTTGCCGACATTTGCGTGCCTTTTTGCAAATTGCCGTTATGGGAAATTTGCATATTGAGGATCGTGCAAGCAGAAGAAATTTTGATTGGCTGTTTTGTTGAATGTCAATCAATCAAAAAAGTGGGCGGCAGACGTTCCGTAGAAGAATTGTATCAGGCTCTATTTTTCGTTTCACCCATCCTGCCCGAATGTTTCACAGAGCAAAATGAAAATAGAGCCTGATCGCAGGTTATTGTGGTTTGATCTTGCATCTGATTGGTGACAGCACAATGAATGTTCCAAGAAATAATTCTTACAGTGTAGTGTACATGGTTTTCTCACTTGCACTGTAATTCTGATATAAAGAGACCTTGACCTAACCAAGAAGTTTGCTGTTTAAGGTTTTAGCCAGTCAGTCAGTCAGTCAGCCAGTCAGTCAGTCAGTCAGTCAGTCCTACTGCAATGTTTATGCAACTTGGCTGCACTCAGTTGAGTTACAGGTCTTGTTGCATAGGGCATTTCAAGACAGAAAAACATATTCATTACATGTATAACATTTGCATATTGTGGTCACAGAACTAAGACAATGGACCTGTGTAAGCCTATATCAAGCCTAAATTAGGCTATTAGGTATAGTTTAGGCTTTCGTGGGTTACACAGTGAGATTAATTTGCAATCAGTAATCTGTAGTTTGCACTGCAGTCTGCAGTTTGTAAATACTGGTCAGGAGAGAGGTACTCCCTACAGCGATGTTTCTCATTACACCACCTATTGATATTAACCTGCCAACCAGATAACTACTGACTGCAAAAACAAGAGTAATCTCTTGTCTGAATGGATGGCACATTTGATATATTATTAACAAAAAGAACATTAATTTAGTAAACAATAAACATCTATCCCTATACATAGTGGGCCGTATGAGAGAGGTTCCATCCAAAGGGAGAGCTCTCCTCTTTTAAGCCTGTAGTATACTTGATTGGGAGCATTATTTTCTGAGTGTAATGGAAATTCATTGTTTTGGTAAAGGAATAGCAAAAATTTAATCAAACTCAATAGCACTTGAAAGGCAGGAACCTTTCAGTGGCTGAAATCCATGAAAACAAAACACAGCTTTGTACCTCTCTTTGACCAACCTGGAGCAAATTTTGAGGCGAAGACTTTGTTCCCAAAATATAGAAGGGGTACCATGCATTTTGATTTAAATAAGTATACAAGAAGGTAAGGGTTTGATCCTTGCCCAGAGTACACCAGCCACCACTTCCTACCCCCTGAGAATGTCACACCCTGAGACACATTATCCTAGAATTGCACAGTGCTTGCAAAAGCAAAAACATTGTGGTACAGAGATTGATATCCATGCAGCAACAGCCTATGTCAGGGGTATAATTCTTTAATTTAATCATTCAGGAAGGCTGCGTCTGTATTAGCAAAACATCCCACAAGGATCAAAAGTGGAGAAGAAGCTCGTAAATTGGTAAGACAGAAGGCACTCCCTAGTGTAATTTTTATCAGTTTATCATAATCAATAAACATAGTCTTGAAACTAGGAGATCTTCTGTCAGCCTGCAGATGATGTTTCAAAGCATGCTCATTTTGAGATGTTGTTATTTGTTTTTTGATTTCTGTTTTGCCACAGACAGTTTACATACTAAGTAAAAGAAAAATAAAACTAATATTAATGCCACATCACAAAACATTGTAATTCTTCAGCTTGCACAAAATGATGCTAAAAATGAAGAACTAAATACACAGATACAAATAACAGAGAAAAATAATTATTGGCCCAGTAAAGTAATATGACTTAAGAATTAATTATGTGTCAATGAAAAAAAGAGATAATTAGAAAATGAGTGGTCAGCATGAGAGTCTCAAAGAAGCTTTGTGGCAGATGCAGATACTGAGGCGTGGGGGTGGGGAGGGAGGGGAGGTTGTTGATGCATTGCATTCTTTTCATGTTTACACATTGTTCAGGCCTGGCGCACGCTACTGGTGTACACGGCTAAAACTCACACTTTGTTTGGCTCTTTTGAAATTATTACAAATCAGATCAAGGAGATATTTGGTAAAGAGTTAAAGTTAAAGAATTTCTTTCCATTGAATAGTTTTGGTCCTGGCTATAAGATCCACTAAAAGAGAAAATTTTAAAAATGTCGACTAAAATGGGGCCATTTTGAATACTTCGCGTAACATTTCGAGTCTAACCATGCACAATTTAGGATTCCTCCGTTTTGATGAAAGGTATCCTACTTATATTTTTCAACAAAAGTTATTGGTTTATGAGTAACCAGTATCTTAAAAATTATAGCAAATAATCGAGAAATAAGGACGTTAGAGGGAATCATAGCAGGATGTACCATTTTGCATCCACTCAGAAGCAGCCTGAACAAGAATTTAAAAGAGCGTTTTAATGTAAGTTTCGTTTATTATGGAAAGGAAGACAAATGACTTTCGAAATTCTCAAAAGTTTAGCTTTCTATCTAGGGTAATTCTTACAAATTGGGAAAATCCACTTCTAAACTACGACCAAATTTACAAGGTTAGACAGTGTTTTTATAACACGAAAGTTCTTCGGGTCGTGCGCTTGCTCGAAATACAGATTCTGAAACGTGCCTTGGCACAAACAGTTCGTGCATAAAATGTGCCTGGGTTGTGCATAAAGTGTGCGTTACAATTGTTTATGTGTGCCTAAGTTGTGCCTAAACTGTGCCTAGATTGTGCCTAAAATGTGCCTGAGTTGTGCCTAAACTGTGCCTTCGCTGTGCCTAAACTGCGCGAAAACAGTGCCTAACTTGTCCGCCAAAATCGTGCGTAGTAATCGCACGCCAAAGTTGTTTGTTAGAGCGCCAAAATTATTTTTTAATTTATCTGTGTGAGGTCTGTACACTCTTCCTTATTCGATGGCATGAATTTTAAACATTATCCTATTAAATTTTTTCTTTGAGCAGTTTCTGATGCATTAAAATTATTTTATAGCAAAACAAAAAGACTTACGAGATTAATTGTTATACCCGGGTCGTTAGATATGTCGGTGTTTTAAAAATTAAGTTCGCTTCTGGACCTGATGAAAGTTAGTCATCTTCCCAGGTACATGTACAATTACATTATTGCGATAAGACGTGAAATCTTAGGATAACCTGGAATTTCCTGTCGCGAATAAGACGTTCCGTGCGCATCTCAAATATTATAATTTTGTACAGTACTCTGTACAGTGTTTACAATTGCACGCCCGCACGCAGCGGCCTTTTGATGAGAAGAAATTATTTGACCAACGTTTTAGATGCCTTCAGCTAGAAAAATTTCAAGTTCATCTTCCACATCCAATGAAATAACGAATCACAATATAGCTAGGTGGTTTGACGATCTTTTATAGTTTTCGTGAGAGCCGATGCAGCGATCTTGAATGCACTGATGTGTTTACAGATCGGGCATGAGATAAGAGCGCTGACAATTCCAGATTACGCACAAAGGAATCTTCGAAAAACCGCAGATATCCTAGATTTGTATTTGAAATGTCTGGTCTTCATTTGATTGCAAAATTTCCTTGCTGCATTGTTACAGAAAGAGCATCGCATTATTTTTCCAAACAGTTTAGGGAGCCGTAAAAAGATACCAAGGACACGGCAAAAGTCACGGTGAAAGAAGCGGACGAGTATTCAGACACAGTCAGACGACGGAAGCAGCATAAACTTCCGTTCCCTTGTATCTTTCTTCTTCTTGACGTCCTTTAACATTATTCTTGATTAAAATATCGAGTGATCGAGCAATAGAGGAGCAGCTCGCACTATACGGTTGCCCGGTTCAGTCACGCTGTTTCTTGACTGAAAGTTCTCGATGTTGACTTGCGCTTTTTCGGCATCTTTGCCGAAGAAAACGGGCCAAGATTTACGCTTACGTTTCCAGGAAGGCATGACAATAAATAAAAGCAAACTCTGCGAACCTGTTACGAAAATCAAAATGACTTTTCAAAGAGAAAAACATGTTACAAGATGCGCATGTTTTTATTTCATTCAAAATCAACTGCTATTGAATGAGAAGGTACTTGGTTTTGAGAAAATAAGCTAAACTTCTTCCACAAAATATAAAGTGACCCATTGATGTAGGGTACGTGACTTCAAGAATACATGTACACTTGCACTGAATCCAGGCGAAAAGAAAACGCTAACTGACCTTAATTCTCCATCAAAATCTGTAAAGTATGCCAGAGCACTACGATTCTAATCTGTTGATTTGACGTGGCAAAATGTGCCCCAGACGTGCCAAACTGTGCCTAAAATGTGCCTCAGCTGTGCCTGAAATGTGCCTAAGTTGTGCCTAAACTGTGCCTACACTGTGCCTAAGCTTTCTGTAAAACATGCCTTAACTGTGCCTTGAGTGTGCCTAAAATGTGCCTGGATTTGTGCCTAGAAGTTTTTTTCTTGTGCCTTGGCATGAAAGCTGTGCCTTTCACTGAAGCCTAAATTAGTGCATAGGCACGGTGTTACGCTCGTGTACACCAGTAGCGTGCGCCAGGCCTTCATAAATTGACACCTATACTCCATTTTATTTTTATTGCAATCGCCACTGAAAATCCAGGGAGAGGCAATAACTTATTGAACATATTCTTGTGTAGAAATGATGCTTACTAGTTTGTTTTTATAACTTTATTCAGAATAACATTGTACTATTTTTACACACTATCTTGTAGTTATACCTAAGTCAAACTTGTGAATTTTGGTATATGCTATCCAAGCATTAAACTGTTTATAATAATAATAATAATAATAATAATAATAATAATAATAATAATAACAATAATAATAATAAACACTTTATTTCAGTAGGGTACATAATTACAGGCAAACTGTACTCTCCCTTATGGCCCTACGTCCAGGTCGAATTGGAATTTGGAAATGTTGGTTTTTATGGAGTTTGTTCTGTTTGTTGCCTGGCTAGCCAGGAATAGGAGATAAAATTGGGAAAAAGATTGACGAGTTTATCAAAACAGGAAAGTTGGAAAAACTGGAAAAGGTAAATGCTAATAATTAGCACAGTTTCATTATTAAATACCCAAATATTAAGGATGGTGCCTCCTTTTGTTGCTGTGGATGCGTTCTGCACATCTCAGGTCTAGCCTGAGATATTCAAGTTTCTTAAGGAATTTGCCTACTAATACAAAGGTATTTTGCACATTTTATGACTATGTGGAAAAAGTAGATCTTAGCAAGGGTTATCAGAATATAAAATGAAAATTGAGGGTAACCATGCATTTTTCAGAGATAGTTTGGCGTAAATTTGGAAAGAAATTGCCATACATTCTTTGTATTTTATAGCTTTTTTAAAATTATGGTTGCTTGATTATCTCTGACAAACGCATGGTTACCCACTGGTACAATATTTTTCGTTTTAGATTCCAATGACCCTTGCTAAGATCAACTTTTTCCCCATCGTCATAACTTTTGCAAAGATATATCTGTATTAGGAGCCACTGTCCTTAAACAACCAATCAGATTCAAGAGCCTAGATTTTAGTCCTTTTGTTAGTGGAGAATATTCTTCTCTATACTTGTACACCATATAATTTGGTCATTCAAAGCTTGTTTGTCCTACACTGACCTTGTGCTATTACATCGTGTTTAACCATCATCTAAATTGAAATTTAGCTCTCTTCAGTGTGCCTCAGTCAAGAGTCTAGCTAGTGGGCAGATCATTACCTCTTTAGTTTGGGGAGACTCATATTGAGGAAGGTGTTACAACTGTGTCACATATTTTGTGAACTTAGGAAGTTGAATGGCCTTGCTCAGCACCAATGGTAGAGCACATTCCAACACTTGGAATGTCATCTACTCAACTCCTATCAAAAGGGCTCCATCTAGCCTGCAAATACAACCGCCTCTCCGCCCTCAAGCAGAGACTCTGAGGGAGTCAACGAATTTTTTCTGAGTCAGAAATTACTCAGGGTACTGCTTCTGCATTTTATATTTATTTCATCCAAGTCGCAATATACCATTTAACATGAATCCAATTTACTGTATTTTTTTTCACATCTGAGCTCCAAATTATTTTTGCCATCTTTTTCTTTAAATTTTTATAATTAAAACTAAATAAATTTTTTTTTAGATCAGAGGTGATGACACTACCAAAGCCATTCAACAGTTAACAAGAGTGTCTGGTATTGGGTAGGTCTAAATATGACTAACTACTTTAATTTGATATCAACCACTGTAAAGAGATTGAAAATTTTGAAGGGGACATTTTGAACATAAGCCCTTTGTCAGAGCAAATTGGTTTGTTCTGATGATTGGCACAGGTTTGAAAAGTCTGCTTTTGAATCTTTTTAAAGTTCTGATGTTTACTGAAAGACAGTTAATTCTTCACTCTCCTTTTGGAGAGCTTAGCTTATTTATTATAATGTTTTGTTCCAGTAAATATCCATACTCCCCCAACAGAGGGTTTTTTTTGGTTTGAACCCCCTCCCCCCCACCCCTTTGGAAATTCCAGTTTAGGCTCATACTTTCCTTTAAAAATTTTGGCCTTTAAGTTCCCCCTCCTCCTTGGAATTTCTAATGACCCTCTGTGGTGCGGGTATGGATATTTTCTGGAACCAGACAATATTATAAAGTTCTCAATTTGTTAATGTATGCCCCGTCAAAACACAAGCAGAAGAGAATGCAACTTTGAAAATAGTTTTTTTTTTTACATAAGGACTTTCATTAAAAGGTCATACAGACTAAACAACAAGATCACCTTGTGTCAACATGCATGTGGGTAAAGTTAAGTCTTGAGCAAGTCCATTGGATTTAAGAAAGTCTTAAGCAAGTCCATTGGATTTAAGAACAAGCTAATTAACTTAAACTTAAAAGTTTGAAGTTAAAATTTAATCAGACATCATTTATTTATATTTCTTATCAGGCCAGCTGCTGCCGGAAAGTTTGTAGAAGAGGGGGTAACATCAATAGAAGGTCGTTATCTACTGAGAAACTATTAATAAAATTGCTTTAATTTGTAATAGATTAAGCAATGTAGGTCACATTGTTATTGCATTGTTATAATGGCAATGTACCATTGTATAGTCATGATTAAAATGACTCCAGCAGTGGTAGTCACTATACAGAATTGCTCAATTGTAATTTCTGGGTTGAGAATTAATCTACCCCAAGGCACCTGTGACATCCTTGCAAATTTAATCTTCATCCAGATCTTGATCTTGGTCCACATTGTGAATGTCAATAAAATTATGCTTTATTAAAAAACCATTTCTTCTTTCATGGGCAAGAGTAATGTTACATGGAGATTTTCAATTTGGAATAAATGTTAATATTGTTTTGTGCTTTTACAGGCTTGAAGAAGGTTCAACAGAAACTGAATCACCATCAGAAGATTGGACTAAAGTATGTTCAACTTATGATTAACCCTGTCACTCCCAAGAGTGCCTAAAATCAAAATTCAAGACGAATCTCAAATTTCATTTTGCAAAATACTATTTAAATATTAATAGTACCATGTGAAAGTACTGCTGAAGAGGTTTCATTTGAATGGTCACAGCATAGGATTTCATCCACAGACTCAGAAGTTCGAAACACCTCAATGTTTCCATAACTGACTCTGGGAGTGAAAGGGGTAATGCAGTATTCTGCCCCACAATAGTAAAACAGTCAAGTGCGTGACGGGGTGGAGGTGGGGTATAACCATATTTCTCTTCAAATTACTTATTAAAATAATTATTTTTTAATTGTTGTCATCTGAAACACAACATATTTTATTATTATTATCAACAAATGCTTTTCATTCAACTAATTTATCCTTGTTTTTCAGGTTGCTATGTTCCTACCAATAGTGTAGCTCCATTACTCTCCATATAAATGAAGTGCAACCAGCAATTCCTTGATTCGCTCTGATGAAGGGCTATAAAATGCTCAAAACATCAGCTTTCAATATTCTCTTTACAGTGGCCGATTTACCTTTAGTTGTCAACTCAGTTGATAAATCCAAAATTTTGTGTTTCACTACCCCACCGACGCAGCACCACAGTTTCTTCAGAAACTAACCCCCTTGTATATTTTATTTATTTAGTGTTTGTCTTTTTGTTAATAACATTGCTATGTTCAGAAATAAAAAGTAAAAATTTTAATGTGATTTTTAAAGGTATGTTGAGGAATTTGAGAAAAGGATTCCCCGAGAGGAGATGCTGAAACTACAGGTTTGTATTTCAACCAGTCTGGTTGAAATTGGAATCACTGAGACACCCATGTTTGACTACTACAGTATGATAACAGGCCAACTCTCAAATAGTGATGTCTGATAATTTTATTTCGAACCTAGTTTCTGTAGCATGGAGTGATAGAGTTCAATTACAATTTATTTTTCTCTTTTTAAGGACGTAGTCACAAAGAAGGTTGCAGAGTTTGACAAGGAAATCGTTGCTACGGTCTGTGGCAGTTTTAGGAGAGGTTAATATGAATACATAATTTCATTCCTCCCAATTTTATTGTTTTGTTTTTGTTTTCTTACAGCCGGAATCTTGATATCATAATCACTAGTAGGCCTTGAAAAGGTTAATTGCAATCCTCTTGGACAGAGTTCCAGTTTTAGTATATGTGCCTCACAAGGTGAGCACAGTGGGGGTGAGGTGGTGTAGTGCTTAGCATCAATAGCGTGTTGGACTTCAGATCTGAAGGTTGGTGGTTTGACGCCCAGTCCCTGCCATCGTGTTGTTTCCTTAGACAAAACACTTTGCCCCACATTGTCTCTCTCCACCCAGGTGTATAAATGGGTACCAGCGACATACTGCTGGGGGGTAGCCCTACGATGGACTAGCATCCCGTCTATTTATTATACTCTCAGTTGCTTCATGCTACGGAAACTGGGATAAGCTCTGGTCATGTGGGCCTCCTTGGCCCAAGGGCGAGTGCGACTTTCACAGCGTGGTTTTCAGTTGAGAGTCATAAAACTAAAACCAATTAATAAAACAATAATCCAGTTTCTAGTTCACCATGACCACTGGATAAAAAGACAAAAGATGCATTTTTACAGGTTTAGTTCAGAGTGAGACTAACCCGGCCTGTTAAAATGCATCCTTTGTCTTTTTATCTAGCAGTCTTGGTGAACTTGCAATGAAACTGCATTAATTATTATGCTGATCAATGACAGCATATGTCACAAGCAACATGAACCAATCAGAATCCAATCTAACTAGCATCGTGTATGGGAAAATGCTTGCAAGCAGGTCACAATTGTCTTTGGTTTTGTTTCTGATTGGCTGAGAAAATGGTGTGAGTTCCTTAACACAATCATGCAGCGAGATGAAGCAAAACCAAAGCAAATGGCAATATTACTTTTGATTTATCATCAGGGGCTGCTTCCAGTGGGGACATTGATGTGTTGCTGACCCATCCTTTATTTAACTCATCTGACACAGACTTTGACAAGGTAAGTGTGCCTTATGCTGGCTGATGTTTTGCTGAAGCCTTTAAAAATGATCCCCACTCCACTCAGACCCCTTCCCAGCTTAACTACAGAATCAAAACTCTGCCACTTGGACTTTTCTTTGTGTTTACTTACCTACTATGCAATGTGTTGTGTTGATTGCATAATGCATATTAAATATATCTCATTAGATGTTTTGGTGTGAAGTATCACCATATAATTACACGAGTTGTGCTGTATTTTGATGGTCCCGCAGGGCAAGTCAAAATACAAACAACGAGAAAAAATGAATGGCGATACTTCACACCTAAAACATCTAATAAGAGATTTATTATCCAACTTAACCTTTTTCAACCTTTTTAAGTAACTTGAAAGAAAACTACAAGCGTAACAAGATGAGCGCGCGCATGGTACTGTACAGTAACCAAGTGTACAATATCGTGGAATAGTTGTACTCGTTTCACACACTTTCTGTACAGTAACTATGAAATACAGTTGGATCATAAGATATATTACTCTGATGGGTGCATTAAACTTCCCTCCCCCCCCCCCCCCCATTCTTTGGGTTGGTATTGAAATACCCGGCTTATGGTCAAACACTAGTTCTCATGTGAAGCTGTCATTTGCAGAAAGCACTTCTACATGGTGTTGTGAACAAATTGACTAAAGGAGGCTTTGTAACAGATACAATATCCTTGGGTGACACTAAATTTATGGTAAGAATTTACTGTTATTGTAGTAGTTTATTTTAGTTTAGTTTCAGTCAGTAAGATACTCATTCTTTCATTTGTTCACTCAGTCGATTGACCATTCAACTGTCTTTTCCTTCGTTCTTTTGTTTGTCAGTAAGTCAGTTGCCAGGCTTACTCTATAGTCATTTACTTGTTCCTTCCTTCCTCCCTTCCTCCCTTCCTCCCTCCCCTACTTCCCTCCTCCCTCCCTGCCTGCCTCCCTCCCTTCCTGCCTCCCTCCCCTACTTCCTTCCTCCCTCCCTGCCTGCCCCCCTCCCTTCCTGCCTCCCTCCCCTACTTCCCTCCTCCCTCCCTGCCTGCCTCCCTCCCTGCCTGCCTCCCTCCCCTACTTCCCTCCTCCCTCCCTGCCTGCTTCCCTCCCTGCCTGCCTCCCTCCCCTACTTCCCTCCTCCCTCCCTGCCTGCTTCCCTCCCTGCCTGCCTCCCTCCCTGCCTGCCTCCCTCCCCTACTTCCCTCCTCCCGCCCTGCCTGCTTCCGTCCCTGCCTGCCTCCCTCTCTGCCTGCCTCCCTTCCTGCCTGCCTCCCTCCCTGCCTGCCTCCCTCCTTCCTTTCTCAAATCCTTCCTTCCTTCCTTTCTTCCTTCATTCGGTCGTTCATTCATTCGTACGTTCCTTCAGTCGTTTGTTATATTGTTTGTTGAATTTGTCAATCTTAGATTCCTTCATTCTCCTGTTGATCTTTTTGCCATATTTCATTGACAGGGAGTCTGCATGCTACCCAAATCAGAAGAAAACCTTCACAGGAGAATTGACATAAGGTGTTTAGTTTGTATCCCTATATCTGACTACATAGCTGTCTATGCAATGCTTTATTACTAAACTCCAAAGATCTGGGCTAGTTTGAATGAGGTACAGCCACTAGCTTAAAACGTCCCAAATCGTGGAGGGAATGAGAACATTATTATAAAACCAATAGCTAAGAAAGACTGCAAAACGTAGACTTCATGAAGGAAATCACACACTAGTGCTTCTTCTTAATTGGATGAAAGCCTTAATTAAGAAAATCTGATGGTCATCCGTTAAAGCAAATATTTATGGATGAGCAGTTTAATGCGTAGTGGTATGAATGCGACTTTTCGTTGGATTCATGTTTGTAAATAAATTTTGATGCATACATCAACGCCTTACACCCATGTAAACAGTTGTGTCTGCTGTTGTGGCTTTTGCAGCTGCATGCCCTTCCTACATTTTCTCTGATATTCCAAGAAACTTCTCACAACTGGGAATGTCACATTTTGGTTGACTGTTGCCATTTTAAAATAGTAAAAACCAGGCCATCATTTTAATTGACATTCTGACTATTTCAGGGCTAGATATTAATGCAATTGAATAGAAGATGAATAGTAGTTGGATCAGGCTGGACAGGAAAATGTTCAGCCCACGGTCATGGCAAAAGGACCGAGTACACCATGACCTCAAGACAAATTTGTCCCGTCGAACCCTCCCACTAAGTTGATAAGTACAATAGTATTCTATTTCCCAACACTCTCACTTGCACTCATTGTTTAATAGAGGTATGGGAGCGTTGATCGAGTGCCAAGGAGAAGGTGCAAACCTTCTAATGATAGAGCTCGACCACAAATTTCAAGCGATTAGGGTATGGGGAGCATACGACAATATTGACCTTAAGAAATGGGACAGAGACGCCATCGAAAAACTGCACACTCAATTTTGCTAATACTACGTAGGTTTAAACAGGAGAGCTCCAAACGTTGTATCCCGCAATGAAGTTGGAAGGCTTTCCCTCAAATTAAACATCTATACAAGAATACTTAAATTCTGGATTCATCTTGAAAACCTCCCAGAAAATAGTATTGCAAAACAATGCCTCCAAAGGTCATCTCAGTTAGCGGAGCATTAAAAAAACCCTCCTTTATATTTTCTTTAAATGAAATTCTTCAGATATATTGTACTAATCGAGAACGAGTACAAACAGTGCATGATGTTGTAGACTATAATGCACAAACTGTTGCAACAAACTTGCCTAAAATAAAACAGAACATCATGATCGCTTTGAAAAATCACCAATTTGACATGATACGGTCAAATAGGAAACTACAATTTTATTCTACATTTAAGACTGATCAAAGTATCAAAGTATCTCAGTCTTCAATTCGAATTAATTAAAAATGTATTTCACAGACAATCAGTTGCAAAGTTAAGATCGGGCAATCATGACTTAAGAATTGAACCTGGCAGACATTGTGTCTCGAAAATACCTGAAAACCTAAGAATTTGCCCAAATTGTTCGTCTATTGAGGTAGAAAATGAAATTCACTTTCTTTTTTACTGCAATTCATATAAGTGTATAAGAAAAACGTTTTTTAATGATATAATTTTGAAATATCCCGACTTTAACACTCTTACTGAACGTGACAAAATATTATTTCTATTTAATAACATAGACCCTTTTATATGTAAGAAACTAGGACATTTTATTTTCGAGGCTTTCCAGAAAAGAAAACAAAGATCTTGATTGTAATTTAATTGTTATTAATTACTTTATAAATCATTGTTGTATAATTGCTCCTATCATTCTTTTCCTTTTTCCTTATCAATGTATATGGAAATGCAAATAAATTGTTGTTGTTGGGTAGGATGGGAGGGCCATTACCGTCTTCTCTCGTGGGCACTTGATCAAGTTTGAAGGGAAGAATGCAGTGAGAGTCATCTTTTAAACTTTATTCCACCTCCCTAGAGAACACCGATCTCACAGGAATGCAGTAAAACTAGATTGGGTGTGAATACCTCTATGATGTAATCTTCGCGCTTCATTTCGAGTGTTGAGAATAGTATTAATTTTCTCCCAGGGTATTTTTATTGATTGTTTTTCACTTGGATTTTCAATTTTAATGTCAGGTTAATTCCTCATGATCAGTATTTCTGTGGAATTCTTTACTTCACTGGCAGTGATGAGTTTAACCGGAGAATGCGGCATGATGCCCTGGAGAAGGGCTTCACTATTAATGAGTACTCTATCAGGTCAGGTTATTTTTATCCTCACACAGTTAAACCCCTGTTAAGCGCCCACCCTCGAGGAAGTAGATTGTGGCCGTTTAATAGGGGTAGCTGCTTAATAGAAGTGAAAAACAAGAGAAGAACCCTCATCAGGACTTTGACAACTGGTCGCCTAAGAGGGCGTGGCCGTTTAATAGGGGTAGCTGCTTAATACAGGTAAAAAACAGTAGAAGAACTCTCATCGGGACTTTGACAACTGGCCACTTAATAGGGGGTGGCCGCTTAATAGGGATTCGACTGTAATTACAAACTACAACAAACAAAAACTTCTTCGATACTAAGGAGGTACCGCAAAATAGCTAAGGCTAATCCGGCAAGGCGGGTTACTGAGACTTGACATAAATTACATGTAACATGAAGCTCACAAAAATTAAAAAATAAAGTAACCTTAACCTTTGCATTTACTACTCTTCTTCTACTCGTATACTACACTTTCTGTCTTGGGTTGTTTACTATTAAATACTTACTAAGTCGTCTATTTTTTTTCTTAGGCCCTTGGGGAGTACAGGTAAGTCGTTATAAATAAAGAAAGATGGTAAATTTTAAGCTCGGAGAAGAAATAGGAAAGACATGATATTCTATATGTCACGAGCGTAGGACAACGAGAACGTAGGTCCCCGGCCGAAGGGAACGAAACTCCTGACCTTCCGAACACGGTTTGGACGCTCTATCCACTGAGCTACTGGAAAACTCTTGGCAAGGAAGGTCATACATGGGTCCGATTCCCGTCTGGGACTCAGAGTTTTTCTTTGTCCCACGCTCGTGATATAGAATATCACGTCTTTCTTAGGTAGGTCATTACTTACCTTCATGTGGTCTCAAGTGTTTATGTAAGATTTGATCAACTTATTGGTAGACCTAAACACAATTCACACTTGCCATGTGTCACATATCACCACTACCACCTTCGTGATCGACGTCATCATCATTATCACTACCGCCACCACTCTCATTACCCTAGCATCATGATAATCGTTATTGTCAATATCATCATCATCTTCATCACTACTATTAATGCCATAATCATGATCAACGTTGTTGTCATTTCTACCATCATCATCATCATCATCATCATCATCATCATCATCATCATCATCATCGCCGTCGTCCTCGTCGTCGATGTAGTGACCTAAAACTACAGTAAATTATAGTACAACGTTAAATTTTGGCGTGCCCCCCCCCCCTCAAAAATCGAAATCGATTACGTGACGCGATAGTGTCTCTTCTATCAGCGCATAGTGCTCGTTTTGGCAATTTTCGCTCAAAATTTAGCGTTGTACAATAAAAACAATAGAGTCCTTTTGTCTCATGCCCTATGTGTGATAGGTTCCCTCTGAAATTTGATATTCAAACTTCATATAAGTCCGAGAACTACGTTCTCGGGCTAATTAATATTTGCTGTGAACATCAAATTTCCTTGGGCAACCTATCAAACGATAGTGCCTTCGACAGGAGAACTCTATTGTTTAAATAGTGATCCATGATATACCTTTTTCCCTTCAAGGTGTGCCAGGAGAGCCAATACCTGTTTCAAGCGAGGAGGAGATATTTGATATTATCGGCATGGACTATAAACAGCCTCACGAAAGAAACCTCTAAACTAAATTTCCTTCAGAAAAAAGGGGACACATGTTATTTGTTATCGGACTAGGTCACACAAGTCAATGCAGGCGCCTCGTCCTCTCTTAATTTGCTTCCATTTTCTCCTCGCAGTAAATGTTACAATTTTTGTACTTGTGCTGTTGACGTGTTAGTGCCGTACGATGCAGTCCTTGCTACATTTTTTTTCAAGTATGGTACTTATGATAATGTAAGTGATACAATCGTTTTAAAAACTTAGCGCATTTTTTAGGTAATGTAAATGGAGTTTATTGTAAATGAAATTTCCTCCATAGTAAACTATACCACCGTAGTCTCATTGTTTTATAGTTTGTCCTCACCCCTCAAGTCTGTGGGAACCAATATACCGTAATGATACGCATATTTCTAGAAAGCGCCCCTTCTAATAAGCGCCTTCCCTTGAATGGGTATTTAATTGACAGTTTGTGCCCTTATACTGAAGAGAGCGTCATCTACATAAATGCGCTGTTACACGCGGCCGTTTTTCCTGCAACTTGCAACGCAACAGATGACGAGAGGCAAGTTGCAGAATACATGTTACGACATCGCGTACAAGCTGCAACGTATCTCGCAATGTTCCTAAAGGTAGAAGTGTAGTCCACTTTTCCGGAAACTCGCAACGTAATTTTTCGTTGTGAGACATGTTGTGAAGAGGGGGTGTTACGCGCGCAACTTCGTCCGCAACTTGTCTCGCAACGCCGATGCGTCGCAAATTGCAGAAAAAGTTTCCTCGTGTAACTGCGCCTTAAGTGTCCCTTCTTCTGATACGTGCCCCAATACGATGGTGACTTTGAACCTCCGAGCCCGTATTGTTACTATTCTCACTGGTTTAGTTTCTTTTATAAGCGCCCGTGTTTGTAAGTCTCCAAAAGGGACCCTCGGTACGAGGTTGAATCTTGATACCTAGAATCAAGTCAGATTTCTGTAAAAATGCACTTGATGAGCCGTATTTCCTCTTAAAAGTGGACTTAGTATTATTGTCTGAGTTCCTTTAGCCTGTGAATTGGCGCCTTTGGCGAGAAAAGAACGGAAGAAAAATCAGCGAGTAGAGTGGAGGCTTGGGGAAAGGGCGTTCCCCTTCCTAGTTTCCAAGACTTGTACGCTTTGTTCCGCCTCCAGAAGGAAGCTGTTCAAGGCTAGAGTTACTTGTCTTTGTTAGACTGAAAAACAGTCACTTTTTTCGCTTAAACTCGCGGAGGGAAGTTGCCAGATTCTCGGATAGTCACGAGGCGTGAAAGCATGGGTTGTCGCGCACGAGCATTGCAGCCCAAAAGGGCGTGTGCTTCTTTCCCCAGTCCCGCTCTCCGAATTCACACTCTCTCCAGTCTACTTGCTCAAAGACCGCGCGGTTTCGTACGCAGGAACGATTCACGCGGCAAAAGTACAGAGTGTTATAAGCATATTTTTATGTTGTCGTTGTTCTCTTCTCCACTAAAAAATCTGCTGTGTCAAAATAATTAGCAAATGCTTCATAAAATATCGTTAAAGTTGAACTCACTGCCAACATGGCGCGCCGACGAGGCTGTGCATTCATACATGCCAAAATTGGTACAAAGAATTGTTTTGCAATGTTTTAAACCTGCAACCACGCTGATCACTGGCAAAAAATGAGACAACGAGAGCACAAGGACTCTACAAATTAGGTTGTAGGCCACCCAGTAAGCTGAAAGACGTATACTAAGAAATGATGATTACCCTCGCAGTTAAAGGTCGTTAAGATCAGAAACAACTTAATGAGTTGATGAAAGAGCAACCTGAAAAATTCAGGCTTGGACGGGATACGAAACCATGACTTCTGCGATACCGGTCAGCGCTCTAACCAATTGAGTTTTCAAGCCAACTAGGAGCTGGTCATTTATGCGAATTCGTAGTTATTCCATAGGTGTGAAACAAATAGAGTGAATATATGAAATAATCATGTATGTGAACTGCGGATGAAAATATGAAACGAGAACGACCATGACAGTTAACGATATCAACTTACGCAGCTGATAAAAGAACAACCTGAAAAACTGAATTCAGGCTTGAACAAGATTCGAATACACGACCTGTGCGATACCGGTGCAGCGCTCTAACCAACCGAGCTATCAAGCCAACCGGGAACTTGTCATTTGCGAATTTGTAGTTATCCCGTAGGTGGTGAAACAAATGAGAGTGAGTATATGAAATGTGAACTGTCATCATCATTTCTTATTTTCATTCACAGTAGCCTGAGAAAAAGCCGGCGTCTCGCAAGGTCTGAGTAACGAGCGCATAAATTCCACACCGATGACGTGTCACTAACCAGATCTAGGTAGTGCTTCTGATTGGTTGAAACGCAATGCTAGATCTGGGTAGTGACACGTCATCAGTATAGAATTTATGCCGCGCTCGTTTCTCAGACGTCGTTTTGCGAGGGCTCAAGTGGCGACCTCGCGAAACGTCGGCTGTTTTGTCCGGCCACATCCGCAGTTTTATGATGTATTGTTTTCTAGGATTTATTGAAAAACAACGCGCGTAGAGAAGATTTCCCAGAAGATTTCCCAGAAAGACACAGTAACCTTACTCTCTCCTCCGCAGAAGCCTCCTACAGTCGTGCTGGGTGGAAACGTGCGGAGGCTGGGAAGAAAGAAAATTAAAGCGCGCATCGTTCCCCGTGCTCCCGTTTTCTCGCTCCAGGGCTCCCGCTTCAATCTTTTTTCTTTCACTGGTGTTTACTAACAGGAGCCTCTGCGGAGGTGAGAGGTAAACTTAAATATTCACTCCCAAAGCCACGAACATCCTTTGTTTCTTGATGTTTCCTTTCCTACCTTCGATTCGCTCTAGCGTCAACGTCAGCTTTTGAGTTTCTTTTCGGTGTCCAATTTACCTTATCATTTCAATTGATAAATCCAAACTGATTTTGGTGTTTTACGTCCCCATCGAATATCAACACAATAATTTCATTAGGAACGAGACAGGGGTTCAAGATTGCCAGTTTTAGATGACTGAAAAATAGTAAGCAAATCCAGGAATGAATCAACATTAACTTATAAGAATTACATGCTGCAACCTTGGTAGGATCATGTGATTTTGGATGAAAGGTTACCAACGTACAGGTAACAGCGAATTGAGGCTTCTAGTAAGATCTTATTTTCCTGTACGTCAAGAGCACCCAACGGTTCGTTTCGGTGAATATCTGTTCGGTAAGGCCTAAATCGCCTGAGATATTCGGATTTAATTCCAGTGAAAACTAGAGATTTCTTTGGCGAAATATCACCTCAGGCTTTCGGCAATAGCCTCCCACGCAGTCGTTTTTAGGGGAGTCGTATTACCCTCCTATCGTAGCAAGGGGACTGATTAATTCTATTGTTTTCGGAGAGACAAAAATGTCGTTTAGAGTGTAAAATAGGGTCAGCTAGTATTTTCGAAAGCTACCAGCAGCTCAGAAATTCGGCGAATAGGACTCTGTTTCCTAAAATTTTCTGTGGCCTAAATTCCGAACAGCTCAACCTGTGTTAGCTGACACAAGCATGCCTTTAAGAAGCTCTCAAATAATCTAAGAAAGTAGAAAATAATATTGGAAGTATTTCGCTGAAATTTTCTCGTTGGGTGCCCCTGTGTACGTGCGCACACATTTGGTTGTTCAGCTCTGTCATTTGTAATCGCGCCCAAAACTAAAGTTCCCCAAATGTTAGAGCTAAACAGGAAACGAATTAATTACAGCTGTTGCAGTGCGACCCAAGTCCGATCGCTAAAAGACACTTCGTTAAATATAATGATGAACATTCAATAACATCGCGAGAAGAAAATAAAAAGTATGTATGTCCCGTTTTGTTGCATCGCTGACTGAATTTGTAGGGCTGACTGCAAGCTGAAAGAACCAAAGTTGTGATTCTTTAATTCTTCTCTGTCAAGACAGTCGGACTAAATATCCTTATCTTCAAGGGACATTTTGATATTCTATTTTGATGCAAGACGAAGACGTTTGTTGAATGTGCTATAAATTGAAGGTTAACGGTTTCGGAAACCTTAAAAGCTGGGAGAAATGCGGTTGAAAGGCTCTTAGACGGTCAAGAAACAACACAAGAACAATATTGATCTGGTATGTAAACAGTAGTAAGTTGGGCTCATCTGGGCGGTAATGCTGGCTTCTGATTGGTCGAGAGCGATCACGTGACCAGAGGAACTTCCGGTGACGTCATAAATCACTTCCGGTGGAAAAAACCGCTGACCAGGTGGAAAAAGGGATCGTGGGCTCATACAACCGGAAGTCACGTGATTTTGAATGGGAAACCGCTGACGAGTGTGAAAAAAGGATCGTGGGCTCAAGGTGGGTTAAAACCGCTGAGAAAACGCGGGCTCAAAGTCCAAAGTCCAATTTCTGGAACGTGGGTAACCGAAAACAACACAAAATGAATAAATCACGTTTATTGGTTTGTTTACAAACATGGTGTTGTATCAGTTAGTCTCCAACAAAAGACTTATCGATACCCATACCTTCAAGACCTACCCCTATGGCTACCAGTGAAAGCCCCCAACAAGATCGTGGGGCCACACATGAAGTCAATGGCTTGGATTGAGTCAGCATACCAAATCAGCATACCAAAGGATCAACCAAAGCCATCAGGTCAAAGTCCGAATACAAATGGTACCGCAATGGAGGGGACAACTTGGAGAAAAAAGGATCGCGGACTGAAGGGTTCCTTTTTGACGAGTTCCTATGTTCCTTTTGATGAGTGTTCCTTTTGATAATATGAGTTCCTATTTGATAATATGAGTTCCTATTTAATAATAATATGAGTGTTCCTTTTGATAATACGAGTGTTCCTTTTTGATGAGTTCCTTTTTGATAATATGAGTTCCTATTTAATAATATGAGTGTTCCTTTTGATAATATGAGTGTTCCTTTTTGATGAGTTCCTTTTTGATAATATGAGTTCCTATTTAATAATATGAGTGTTCCTTTTGATAATATGAGTGTTCCTTTTGGATGAGTTCCTTTTTGATAATATGAGTGTTCCAAGTGGTCTTTCCCGTGGTCAACTCCTAGGACTGGCCAGTGAAGAGATTTTGGTCTTAAGCACCACGAGGTGTACTCCGGAATTAGACAAAGCTATCCAATTGGAGTAGGAGATCCAAGCAAGCCAGGAAGCAGTCAAGCAAGCAAGAATGTTAGATCAACCAGGGCCATGAGGCCAAAGGATCAACCAGATCCATTAGACCAAAGGAATAATCAGATCATCGATGAGTGTGAAAACATGAAATGGGACGGTGGTTTTTTATAGAGAAAGAAGGGGGTCACGTGGGAGGGAAGGGACCAATGAGAGAAAGGCCCCATCATGCTTTGGGAGGGGAAGAGGTGGGGGTACCCCCCCTCCCCCCCCTCCTTAGATAGACCATGGTGCATTGCGCGAATCAGGGTATATAAGTCAAGCGAGGCCACAGGACGCCATTCCTAGCTTTGAGTTCCGTCTATGTTGACTTATGTCAGTTGGGGCTGTCAAAAATGTCCGAAACGAGAAGGCCGTTGGGGTCCATGTGTAGTGAGATCAATGTGAGTGGGCAAGACTATTTGAGAAGGAGAGTTGGTCCGGAGAGGACGCCCATCCAACGCCAGACCATGCGTATGTATGAAAGGAGACAGGAGACATGGCGCCCGTTAAATAGAGATCGTGTGGTCGCCTTTATTCGTTTATTTTTGTTGTACCTGGTGGAGTGGGAGAATGGTGTTGGACGCCCTCATCCCGAGACGGTCCGATCTCTGAAGAAAGCGTTGGTCCGTCGGGTGATTCCATGGATTCAAAACCACTTGGTTTGGACTACGAGGGAGAGGTATTGGCCTATCACCCTCCAACAATTTAAGGAACTGGACCACTACTTGGTTGAGCACATGCCCCGAGTTCAGAGAGACGATGAGTGGGCCGCCATTGCGTATTTTTTTAAAGTGGTGGTACAGGAACGCAGGGACGAATATAAAAGATTGGAAGACATAGAAAGGGAGGCGATGGAGGCTGTGCGTCGGTGTTTGGGACAATGAACATTTTTTTTTATTCCTGTTGAGATTATTGTGAGTCAAGGCTACTGTGAGTCAAGAGACATTATTTATGATCCACGTGCAAAACCAGTGATGTCAGTTTTTAAAATTTTTTAATTAAAAAAGAGTTGATGTTACAAAGGGTGGTCTGTGTTCTTTGCCACGCGGGTGGGTGGGGTGCTCCTATTTACAATTGAAAAAATAAAAAGTAAAAGAAAGCTATGTACAATTGGAAAAAAATAAAAACTAAAAGAAAGCTATGTACAGATTGAAAAATAAAAATCTAAAAAATGACTATGTACAATTACAAATGAAAGTCTTCCAGTTCCATACGTAATTGATCAATGTTCTCGGGTAGACAGAAGGTGCGGTTGAATAAGGCTTGAATTTCGGCTCGGGTTTTCTCGTCCACATCCCGGGATCCCACGATAGCACTGCTTTGATGAAGGGTGGGCTTTTTAGGTCCCCAAGGAACAAATTGACTGCCAGTGACCAGGGTGGCGGCATTCTCATTGACTTGGTAGTAATGGTCCGAGCGGTACCATGATTGACTGGGGATGTCAAACAGGTAGACGGGTTTGCCTTGATCCATAGCCAATTGCACAGTCCAACCAGTGCCTCCTTTCACGCGTTTATGATCCGGTTCCAAGATGCCAAAGGCATAGATGGTATGGGCTTTTTTGGCCAATTGATAATTGCGTTGCAGCAATTGCAAGGTGTAAAAATGACTGGGCATTTGTTTGCCTAGTTTCTCCGCTGCCTGGTGAAGATGGGGGTTGGCCAGCATCAGGACTTCCACCGTAGAAGGGGTGATGAAAGTGGATCGAGGATGGTTCGGGGGGACCAGGACTTCTAGTTGCATCCCAAAGTGTTTGGCCTGTTCTTCCACGAGGGCATCCGTACCTTTGGCTCCCCCTGTGTAGACCACATGGCCATGACCCACTTGCAGTTCCAAGGCACCGAGATCTTGTTCTCCGATCATGTTGATGTTGGGGGGCATTTAAATACGTAGCCGGTGTCTGGGCCTACAATAGCTAGAATCTCCGTGGGAGTCAACTCTAAGGCCAAACCGAAATCAATGACGTGGTGCTGTCGGCACTGTTTGAACGTGAATCCCGCTGCTAGACCTCGTTTGACCCGTTCAGCCAAATAGTCTTCGGTGGAAGCAAAGTCGTCTCGGTTGAGATCTTGGTAGTAGTCCATCTACTTGGAATGACGAGTCGGAGGACCCAGGGAGCTCCTTAAATAGGGACAGTTGACCAATGGGAAGACAAGAGGTCCTTATTTGGATTGAACAAGCTGACCAATGGGAAGATAACAGGTCCTTATATGGGTAGGATAAGCTGACCAATGACAGGCAAGGGTCTAAGGTATAAAAAGGCATGGTCGGTAGGGGTGACATCAACCTTTGAGTACGATGTCTGTCGATCGGAAGAGAAAATCAACCCATCCCCCAGAGGGGAAGAAGAAGAAGAAGAGCATTCAACATATGACGCCCGTGGACTGTGATCCTGTGGTGTGCGACGTGGTGGAAGACACCCGAGCTGCTGTGGAAGATATGATGAAAGAATTGAATGACATGGTGGAGCAATCACCCCCATTACCTCAATTCACCTTGACGACCGTGTATGATCCTCCCAGTTCAGTGGACACTATGGTATGTCCTTACCATGAGGTGCGTTTGGAGGCCCGAAGATCTCAAAAGGGATGGAAGTATGTGAAATGTCCCATGCAACCGTGTTTGCTGTTTTGTGGTCAAGATAAAGTTCTGGAGTATATGAAAGCCGTGTATAGTCAACCTCATGTAGAAGTGTTGGACATGTGGGGTGGTTTACAATGCTTTTGCCGTGAACCCGCCACGCTACAACAGAGTCATTCGACTCAGAACCCCGATCGCTTGTTTCTGACTTGTTCCAAGAAAACGTGTGGCTTCTTCCGATGGGCCGATCAACCCTTGGGTTCCAAGTACTGGACGTGGTTTCATGACAACCCTCCCAAAAAAGCCGACCAACAAGCTGAACCACCCACCCGTGATGCTCAAGGATATCCCAAGAGGGGCTATGACATCCCTGGCCCTCCAGTCAGAAGGAAAGAGGACGTGGAACGAGAACGACCCCTGACAGACTATGAGAAACAATTGTTACGAGAAATTCAAGATCTCAAGAACCGTCAAGAAATGATGGTAGCCCCAGCTCCACCACCCCCTAAGTACAGTGACAGTGTGGAGAACTGGCAGAAAAGCCTGGAGACGGTTGCGTATGACCGTCTCTTTTAAATGAGAGAACGAATAAAATTTTTTATCAATGTCACCATGGAGTCTGTGTGTGATGCGTGGGAGTCTGTCTTGTCCCTGGGGCAATGGCAATGTCATCAAACCCTTTGTCAAGTCTTATATGATCATCAACCCGGCACCCAAATCCCCATACCCCCTTGTCCCGAGGACACGCATCCTCTCCACCTCTTTGAAGAAACCCATGTGGACCGCAACCTATATCGATGGGTGGTGTTTGTCTTATGGTTAAAAGCTCACCCAGAGGCATGGCGATGGTATCGAATCATTCAAAAGGCGCATCCCCACACTGTCCCTACCATATCAACCTTATGGGATGAATGCCAAAAAGTATGGCCCCTCGAAAGAGAACCCAACGCTGGAGTTCGTCGTCCTCATGGTTGAAGAAAACCAAACGCCCTGTGTCGTCAACGAAGAAGAAGGCCAATGTCTCGCAACAATGGTTGAAGCGTTACCATGATCCTCGTACCCCGGGGAGTTTAGGTGGGGTGCAACGATTTGCTAAAGCCCAGGGTCTCCCTTTGAAAAAAGCCCAACGGGTGTTGGAACAGGATGTGGGTTACACCTTGCATAAACCTCGACGTCGTCGTTTTGCTACCTTACCCGTGATCGTAGGGGGGTTGGATGATCAATGGGCCGCGGATTTAGTGGAAGTGCAACGTTTGGCCAAACATAATCGGGGTATACGCTACTTGTTGACCGTCGTGGATGTCTTGTCCAAGTACGCGTGGGTCGAACCGTTGAAAACCAAAATCGGCGTGGCCCTCGTGAAAGCCTTTGAGAAGATTGTGAGACAAGGAGGACGTCACCCGAATCGATTGCAAACAGATCGAGGGAAAGAATTTTATAATCGGACCTTTCAACGATGGGTCGATGAGCAAGACATCAATCATTTTTCGACCGAAGGGGATGCCAAAGCCAGTGTGGTGGAACGATTTAACCGCACCTTGAAAGAACGGTTGTACCGTTATTTGACCGCGGCCAACACGTTGAAATTTGACGATGTCTTACCCGAGTTGGTGCAGGGGTATAATGCCACCCGTCATCGAAGTATTGGTATGCCCCCCGAAAACGTGACGTGGGACAACGAAGAAGCCGTGTGGAAACGATTGTATGCCAAACGATTGAAAGGTTACAAAAAACCCCAATTGAAGGTGGGGGATCATGTCCGTCTCAATACGATTCATCGTACCTTTGAAAAAGGGTATTTACCCGGTTGGACCGAAGAAGTGTTTGTGGTGCATCGTGTGATCCCTGGCCCTGTACCCACGTATAAGATTCGCGAATGGGATGAGACCCCCGTCCAAGGTACGTTTTATGAAGAGGATTTACAAAAAGTCCATGTGTCCGAGGTGTTTCGGATCGAGAAGGTACTTAAGCGACAAAAAGGTCGTTGGTTGGTCAAGTGGAAAGGGTGGCCCGACAAGTACAATAGTTGGATTGCTCGTGGAGACGTGACATCCCTTCGACCCCGCAAACGACGACGACGCCGCTAAAACAATGACGTTGGTGCCCAACTCTTCGTTTTACGTGACGTTGATGAGTCATGCGAGTACCAAAGAGTTTCCTGGGAACAAGAGTCATCATTTCAGAAACCGATTGCCTAAACCCATCCGATTTGTGGGACGAGGATGGATGGTGGGTATGGTGAGTTTATCCTTACCCACCATTCCGGTGGTAGCGGAAGAAGGAGGCGTGGGTGATTCCCATCCTCTGTTGTACGTACGATGGCACGAACGGGTGTATGCCCAAGACGATCAAGGCAACGATCGATGGTGGCATCAACGTCGCGAACTCACTGTCTACGGGCGAGATATGAGAAAGGAATTGGCCTCGTCGACGGGATCGCACTTTTTTCATCAACTGGTGTACCGTTACGTGCAAGCCCGTGCCAAACAAACCGAACCCAAAAACAAATGGGCCGAGGACAATGGCGTCAAATTATACCCGACGTTTGAATGGACCTCCGAAGGGGATTTGTTGTTGAATACGACCAATGTGGATTACACACGACAAGTAGCACACGTGTCATGGGGCAGATCCTTGGCCCTGAGAATGGGATGGATTGAACAAGTGTCGACGGGCGTGTATCGATTGGGTCCGAATCTCTTGCAAGAATTTCATTCGGACTCCATTCCCACCCCGACCGATATCCGCGATGCCGCCAACAACCCCATCTTTTGGAAAGTGGAGGGGGATTATCTGAACTTGAGTATGACGTGTAATTGGCGGTTTGTGAATGTGAACCAGACCTTTCGTCCCTCGTTGGAATTTCCCTCGACGCGTCCTTTGCACGTGTATTGTGATGTAGGCACCAGCAGCATGGTAGGGGGTCGTATCACCGATCTCTTAAGAGAAATCAAGTACCAGCCTCAAAACACCACCCACTTTGAACCTCGACATATTCAATATATCCCAGTACGCAACGAAGTGGTGGAAATCGTCGAAACCCAGATGGCCGAAACCAATGGGGATCTGGTGAAATTTGGTGAAGGCCATGCCCTCCTGACCCTCCACTTTAAAAGGGAAGTGGTGGTGTGAAGAACAAAGACAACATGTCGTTCTACGTGACGTTACCGAGTCATGCCAACCGACGTGAATTTCCCAACAACCAAGCCAATTCCTTCAAGATTCGTTTACCTCAACCGTTACAGCTCACAGGGGGTGGATGGCAAGTGGGGTTGAGTGCCATTTCCTTACCGGATGCGCGCGTCAATTTGTATCAGTTGGTGATGAAAGGACAACACGTCTTAGGTATCAAATGGCACCTGAAAGCACCCAGTAAAAGCGGAGGTACCTATAACAAATATGGAGCGGCCGTGACCAAAATTGATGATATTAAAGACTGGGATTGGGTGGTGGACGGGGTGAGTTTTATGAAAGCCGCCATTACTCATGTGGAACAGAAACGACGGGAATCGGTTATCCAAGGGGGTACGTTTTTGGACGATCAAGGCAAACACACGTACGTCAAGTTTCGTTGGGAAGGGGAGGATCTGCTCATTGACAACACGAATGTCTCTCATGATGGTTCCGTTCGCACGCCCTCCTTTGCCGTTCATACCAAGTTAGCTGCCAAGATGGGATGGTTACGTAAAATCACCAGCGGATGGATTTTGGGGCCGAACTTACAGCAAGACTTCATGGGGGATCAAGTCCCCGACATCACCAACAACAGCGATTGGAAGGATATCACCGATAAGGATGGGAACCCAGTGTTTTGGACCACCAGTCGAGTGGAAGACTATATGGAATTGAGTATGAGTTGTGGTTGGCGTTTCACCAACTTGAATGTAGCGTTTCGTGCCGTGGTGGGGGAACCCACACGATCGTTGCATGTGTACTCTGACGTGGCAGGCAGTATGATGGTAGGCAATCGCGTGACTGATTTGTTGCGTGAAATCCAGTACAAGCGAGAAGCACGTGGCACCCTGTATTTTGAACCGTTGCACATTCAATACATGTCTCTTCGTAACGAGGTGGTGGAAATGATTCACGTTCAAGTGGCTGAAACGATTGGTGCCGGAGGAGACTTGGTCAAGTTTGGTGAAGGTCATACCATTGTCACGTTACACTTCAAAAAGACATAAAAAAGAGAGACGAGAAGGGAACCCAAATCAATCATGCCTCCGAAACGACGACGACGACGACGACGACGACGGCGACGACCACAGCGTCCACAAGCGGGGGAAGGGGTCAACGCAGTGATTGCCGGGATTCCTAAGGCCGCTTGGTCCATCACCAAAGGGGTAGAAAAGTTAGCCAAAAAGAATTACCTAAGATCAACGAAGAAACGTATGGAAGAAATGCGAAGTGGGAAACGCAAACGGTGGGCGGGGGAATCGTTTACGTGCAACGTCATGTGAGTATAAAAAGAAAACAAGGGTTGTGAAAACAAACAAAGATGCCCAAGACAAGAGTGCGTCGAAGAAGAAGAAGAAGAAGGCAACGAGGGGGTCTCTTGCCCCTGGCGGCCCTCATTCCAGCCTTGATCGCTGGAGGAAAAGCCGTGGCGTTGGGTGCCGCAAGTGGTGCCGCGAGTTACGGGGCTAAAAAAGGGTTGGAAGCCGCTTTTCGGAAAAAACGACGATGATGACGGTATAAAAAGGGGGTCACGTGAAGCACAGACAAAAACGTTTATCCCTGGTGAAGAAGAAGACACCATGCGTGGGGGAAGTTTGACACGATTTCGAACCGACGAGTGGTATGATCAACAAGGCAAAGGAGTGATGACGGATCTGATGCGTGGGGGGTTGCAAGGTCTTATAAGGACGCGAAATCCTTTAAAATTGCCTAGTAATATCAAGAGAGGCTTGGAAACGGGTTTGACACGAGGTATCAAACGCAAAGCCGAAGACGTCCTTAAAAAAGAAATCACCAAACAAGCCAAGAAAGCGTTGAGTCATAAGAACGTGAAAGACGCCGTGCGTGTAGCCACTGTCTTATTTCCCAAACAAACCAAACGTGCACGTGATATTTTGGGAGTGTGAACATGGAACCCGTGCATTCACGACCTCGACGGATTCGTAGTAATCGAGGGTTGTCTCAATGGGGAGGACTGTATCCGTTTTGGAAACTCATGCGACGACGACAACGTGGTGGATGGTTAAGTCCCGAGGTCATGAGAGTCCCCGGGTTTGATTTGAGACAACGTTTAGCACGACGACGACGACGCTATAAAAACCCCTCACGACGACGACGGGGTACCACTCGACGACGTTAAACATGCCTGACGTGAGTACACAAACCGCCCCGGCTCACGAGCGTTCCGAAGGGACCGTCAACCCTGCCTTACGGATTTTCAAGGTGCCACCGACCGACATTAGCATCAATGCTTATCGCATGGTTACCATCCAACCCACCACCACGGGTATCAATCCCATGGAATTCATCATTCCAGGGTTGGACGATTTTGTGGATTTGGGACGCAGTTACTTTACCATGGAATTGAGTTTGAAAAAAGATGATGCCGGGAACTTGGTGGCCAATCAGAAATTGTGGCCCGTCAACAATTTGGCCCATTCCATCATCAAACAAATTGACTTGCAGTTGAATGGCACGTTGATCAGTCCACAATCCGACACGTATCATTACAAAGCTTACCTGGAAACCTTGCTGAATTATGACCGAGAAGATGGCAAGACCGTGTTAGGACCCCAAGGATGGTTCAATCAAGTGGATTTCCCACCCGAATGGACTGCCACCAACACCAACACAGCAGCGAATGCTGGTGCTGGACATGTAGACTACCAGAATCTCCCTGCCAATCACAAAGGGGCCTTGGGCGCCATGAAAGCTGAAGTGGCCAAGTATGCTGGAGGTGTCACCCACAGTCTAGTGTTTACCCCGCACTTGGAAGTCTTTCACACTGGCAAACTGTTGGTGCCAGGCATCGAAATCAAGATGAAATTTCATTTCAATGGTCCCAGCCTGTTTTTGAATGGAGTGGCTCTAGCTGGCCGATTGATGGAAGGGGATGTGAAACTACGGTTTCATCTCTGTCAACTGCGTTTGAATGACGCCATCTACCAGAGTATATCTAGCAAAAGACACAATGAAGGAGAAGTGGCGGCTTACCCGACCGTCCGCAGTGAAATCCGGACTTTCAGCATGCAAGGCAACCTGGTCCGCTTTGATATCCCCAACCTGTTTCAAAACAGAATACCTGACCGAATGATTGTGGGGTTACTGGACAGCCGTGCCTTCAATGGAGATGTGACCCGAGATCCGTTCTGTTTCCAGAAATTTGGTCTGACCTCCATTAAACAGATTGTCAAAGGAGAAGAGTACCCTTATGAAACCCTCCAGTTAGTGCATGACAATGGCACCCGAGATAATCTAGGCTACTTCCGTTTTCTGCAAGCCAGTGGTGCTTGGTGTAAAAAGAAAGGCAACATGGTAGAACTGCTGGATTGGGGCCAAGCTAAAAATTGTACCTTGTACATGTTTGACAATGTGGCCAATGGATGTGCTGACAGTCAAAACCTCAACCCCAAGCAAACGGGAGATTTACAATTGGTCTTGGAATTTGGAGCCGCCCCCAATACCAATATAACCGTACTCGTGTATGGAGAATTTGAGAATTTGCTGGAGATTGACAGGAACGGAGCCGTGTTGTATAACATTTACCAACACTGAAGAAATGGAACATGTGGCCTTGAATAATGTACAGTTGGATTATTTAGCCCGAGACGACCCCCAATTGAACCCTGTCTTTTACGGGACGGTGGCCTGTGATCGTTTACCCAAGAGTCCTGTCAAGACTACCCCTCAAGGGTACATTGTGAATACCGACCCACACGATCAACCGGGACAACATTGGTTAGCGGTGTGGACGGATGGAAAGGTGTGTGAAGTCCTGGACAGTTATGCTTTGCCATTGGATACGTACGTGCAAGCTACCCCGTTACGAGATTGGATTGTCCAACATTGGAAGTATGTAGTGACCAATGGCAAGTCCCTCCAAGCCATTTCAAGCAAGAGTTGTGGTGATTACGCCTTGTTGTACTTGAAAGCCAAAGCCCGTGGACGAACCTTGCAAGCGTTTTTAAATGAGTTTTCGGATCATGATTATGTTAGTAATGACCATCAAGCGGGTCAACGCCTTCAACAATTGATTGTAGGCCAAGAAGCCAGATGGTATCAACTCTGTTGTCATCCGTATCATCAATGTAATCATTAAATAAAATTTGTTGGAAAAAAGTGGTGTCGGAGTCGTAGCTCAGTGGGTAGAGCCTTTGGATCCCCTCGAATACATGAGGAGGTCGTGCGTGGGTTCGAGTCCCACCGATTCCAATAAAAAGGTGCCTTTTTTTTTCTAAGGGGTAGTTCGTCATCATCATGCAAACGGGGAAACCGTTTCGTTTTCATACCCCCTCCTCTATCTTGGTGGTGGGTCCTTCGGGATGTGGTAAAACCGCGTTTACGGAAAAACTCTTGGTAGACAACCCGGAGTTGTTTGACACCCCACCGACCCAAAGGCATTATTGTTATGGGGCCTGGCAAGATCGATTTCGAGGCATGCAAGATCAAGGGGTGGTGTTTCACGAAGGGATTCCCGATCATGAGGCCTTAGTGCAATGGTTTCCTGAAGGACAGGGGGTCCTGGTCTTGGATGATTTAATGGATGAAGGGAGTCACGATAAACGCGTGTTGGATTTATTCACCAAACATTCGCATCATCAAGGGGTGACCGTCCTATACTTGTGCCAAGACATGTTTCCCGTGGGTCGCTATGCTAAAAGTATATCCCGCAATGCCCATTACATTGTGGCGTTCAAGAACCCCCGAGATCAATTAGGGGTACGCAATGTCATGCTTCAATCGTTTCCTACCACTTGGAAAGACACGTTGGAGACGTTTCATCAAGCCACTACACGACCGTATGGGTATTTGGTCTTGGATTTACATCCCGCCTCGTCCGATCAACAACGTGTGTTGAGTCACCTGTTAAAAGACGAAGGATGGACTCGCACCTATCAAAAACGACTATAAAGGGAGCCCCTTGGAACAGGTAAAAAGAGAAAGCAACCATGGCCGATGATGATGACCGTCAACCTCCGCAATCGTACGATACCGTGTCCCCGGCGGGGGTGGGGGCGGCCAGCGGCAATCAAATGTCCCCAGGGACCCTGCAACAACTGTATTTCACGGGAGACGAAGGCCTTGTGGACGTGGCCATGGAGGAAATGCACCCCGAGGTGCTCCGTGAGTTTTTGAGAAGTCTCCCCTCCCCCAGGACAGTGGCCACCTGGCCCGATTTGGATGGTGCACCCCCTGTACAGGCCTCTTCCCCAGCTGGGGTAGGAAGTCGAGCATCCCATTCACCCCCATTCCAAAGCCCCCAGACCACCCCGGAGTCCCCGAGAAGTCCACCTGGTTGGCGAACAGCACCAAGTGGCCGGACAGCAGCAGCGGGTGCTGGGGGTAATGGACGTGGTGGTAGTGGTGGCCGTGGTGGCGGACGTGGTGGTGGTGGTGCTGGTAGAGGTGGTGCTGGTGGGCGTGGTGGTGGTGCTGGAGCTGGTGGTGCTGGTGGTGCTGGTGGTGGTGGTGGTGGTGCTGGTGGTGCTGGTGGTGGTGCTGGTGGTGGAGGTGGTGGTGGTGGTGGTGGTGGTGGTGGTGGTGGTGGTGGTGGTGGAGGTGGTGGTGGTGGCGGCCGTCGTGGAGGACGTGGTGGACGACGTGGGCGACGACGACGACTTTTTCCCGGTACACCTTTGACACCGGCCTCTAATCCAGCCACCCCTCGAGGATCTTGGACATCTGGGAGTTCTGGCCGAGCCCCTCGCACCTTGCGTCAAGCGGATTTACAACGACGTTTACGTATGCTGTTACAAGATCAAGAACAGTTAGCCCAAGGACGTGAAATTGCTAATGTCACCATGACCAATAGCATTGTGACCAGTTATAAACAAGGAGGAGCACCGAGCGTACAAACCTCGTCGTCCCGTGTTTCGCCGTGAGGATGAAAACCGTCGTGTCGTTATTGAATGGATCAAAACATCATGGTCTTCCCTTCCCTCCGGAATTATTACAACGCATGGATTCCTTGTATGCTTTTTATCATCAGCAATGGTGGTGTTATCGAAAAATGTTGAATCATTACAGGTGTATCAATGCCTTGTTCAATGGCATGGCCTTACTTGTGATGGCTGCCGATATGATTGCGGGTCCCCTTTTGGAAAACAGTACGTTGGTAGCCTGTTTGGCGGCCGTGGGGACCGTGGTCAAAGGATGGAATGATTTTAAACAATACCGATTTAAAGTGACCATGAGTCGATTTGCGTTTACCACCTATGCCAAAGCCTTGACCGAATTGAAAACCCATGTGCGGGGTATTCCCTTGGAGGATCTGGAACGATTTTTAATCAAGATGCAAACCTTGGATGATACCATTGTGGATTTCACCCCTCCGTTACCTAAACGATGTGTCCAAGATTACCATGGTCATTTTGTGTACCAACCCTTGGAAGCCCTATGCTATGTAGATGGATGTCCTCGTCCCTTGAGACCTAAAGAGTATTGGATCCATAAAAAGCCGCTCCCTCCTAGTCCCACACTCTTAGAACCATGGCCGTCCAACAACGACGACGACGACGCAGAAAAAGGAAACAACGAGGAGGGGCTTTAATGCGTCGCAAACCCCGTTTGGTGGATAAAATTGCCCATGGCATGAGTATGTTTCTATCAGGCCCAGCGCCTGGGTTTGGACTGGCTTTAGGCAAATTAGGCGGACAAGCCTTGAAAGGCATTACCGATAATGTACAACATTACCGACGACAACGAGGTGGGGGTTGGTGGTCCGATTTCAAACGCAATACCCGTCAAGGCTATAAAGAGACGCGAGATGCCATCAAACAAGACAAAGCCCTTCAACGTCTATTGACGGGTCGACCATGGTGAGGAGGAGAAGACGACGCCGTCGTCAACGAGGCGGTTTTTTAAATCTATTGGTGCCCGCTATGGTAGGATTGGGGAAAGCCGTGGCCTTGGAAACGGATAAACGTATAAAACGCACGATTCAAAAAGCCAATCAACGGTATCATCGTCGTCATCGATAAAGGATGCAACGTCTTCGACGTCAATTACCGTTTTTACGGTCCATGTTACAAGAAGCCAATGGTTCCAAACGTCAAGAATTGTTACAACATGCCAATGCCGATCAAATCAATGCTGTGAGTGAACTGGTGTTGAACTTTTTAAAAAACAAGATTCCCGTCACCCCACCCATGCTGGCTAAACTTCAACCCTATAAAAAGGTACTACGTGATTTGGGACGTCGTCGACATTCCGTCAAAAAACGTCGTCAGTGGTTAGTCCGACAAAAAGGAAGCGGATTGTTTCAAGGACTTCACGAGGTGTTATGTCAATGTGTTCGTTAACCCTCCCTACGTGGATGACTCTATTACAAGAGGCCAATCGGGCCACCGACAAGTGGAAAGACGAGTGTCATTATTGGAAGCATAAATATCACCTGTTGTATCGAGAGTACCAACACATCTTGAGGGCCCGTCTTTGTAAGAGTTGCCGTGACCAGGAAGACGGGGAACTTTGCCCCGACTGTAGTCAACGACCATGGACGAGGTCTACATGATTCCCCAGAAGGACTTGGAACAACTCATTCAATATTACAAAGGAGAACTCACCGAAAATGCCTTGTTGAACAAAGCCGCAACGCTCGCCGCCAAAAAACATGTGTTATTAGCCAACCCCCAATTACCTCCCGCCCTGGTCAATGCTCAAACCAAACCGTTGAGTCAAGAATTAATCAAGTTAACCAAACGCATTCGTCAATTTCCTGGCGGGGTGGGGGTTGGTGCCCCGGGTGCCCCGGGTGGTCCACCAGGCGAAGAAGAAGAAGCCGGGGATTTGGTGACGGGACCCGTGGAACAATGGTTGAAGCGCATGATAAAAGGAGGTCCGTCGGCTCCCAAACCCACCATTACCCCTGCTACCAGGGAAGGCGCGAGAGAACAGAGACCTTCTACCAGTCGAGCAGAAGAGAGACCTTCTACCAGTCGAGGGGATAGCCGGACGCGTTTACAAGTCATTCGAGAACAGCGCAAGGCCTTGGAAAAAAAGTTAGCCGAAAGTGGTAAAGGTAAAGGCAAAGGCGTCTCCCGTGAAGTGCAACGATTAAAACCCTTACCCGGTTGGGAAGATTGGACCAAACCCAAACAGCCCCGACGGAGACGTTTGCAATACGACAGTGAATAAACATGCCCACCAAGAGGAGGAGAAGGGGACGGAAACACCCCCAACGAGGAGGGGCCTTGGATGTCCAAAAATGGATTGCGAAAACGGGGAAGGAATTTCATTGGCCCGGTTATCAGTACATGGGCCCTGGCACCCATTTGGCTAAACGTCTGAAACGGGGGGATCCCGGGATCAATCGCTTGGACCAGATTGCTAAGCAACACGACATTGATTACAGCCGTGCTAAGAATTTGCAAGATAAATGGAAAGCCGATACCAAGATGATCCAAGCCATTGATCGATTACCCGGCAAGAAAAACAAGACGGAACGGGTGGTCAAGAAAATTATGCAAGCCAAGAAACGTTTGAAATTGTAAACATTTAATCACATGTTGAGTCAAAAATGAAAATGTCACATTGTTATTCGGCAGTTCGGTAGTCTTCTGTAGTTCGTGTTGAGTCTCAAGCAGGATTGGCGAGACAAAACCCATTGTGATGTAGACACTCCTGATAAAAAATAAAAACAATGTCACTTTTGTCATTTTGATTGATGAGTTGTCAAGTTCATTGTTCTGTCACAAATACTAATACGAATGTTCTGCCAAAATACTGACACGGATGTTCTTCCAAAGACTGAGACGATTCTGCCAAAACATACAAAGACGAGGGGGGGTTTAACTGACAAAGTCATCCAAATCAAATGAAGGATCCTCCAGGGGCATCATGTCATTTAAAAAGTCAAACAAAGACTCGTCCGATGACGACGACAAGTCATCCAGTAAATTGTCTAAAAATCCTTTCCCATCGTCCCATACAGAATGATCCAGGGGATGAGGGACCCCTGAATCCATGTCCATTATGGTACTAGATTGATCCATGGCATCCTCAGGGCTGGGCGACAGGGTATTGCAAAAGTCCGACATAAAATCCTCCAACGTGACCGTTAATTTGAGGGGCCCTAACGCCTGGATTTTATCCACTGTTCTCTTTTGAACCATGGCCCTTGTGAGGGCAGCGGCCTCACGCTTTCTCACTATGTATTGTTGCTGCCACTGCTGACCTGCTTTCGAACGGTAGTATTCTCTTTTATAGGCCCGGAGTCGTTCTACATTCATGGCATAGTACTGTTTCTGGTAGGCTGCTATTCGGTCGCGGTGTCTGGCCCGGTACCTATCACTCTCAGCCCGTCGCTGCGCCCGTCGTCGGGCTTCTTTGGCACGGAGCTTGGCCACTTCCTTGTAAACGTCGTCCTCAACGCTTACCAGGGGGGTCTCACTACCTTTTGCCTTTCTGGCCTTGCGCCTGGCTCTGCTAGCCTTTTGCTGCGCCCGTCGTCGCTCTTGTTTCGCCCTAAGCTCTGCTAATTCTGCCAGGATGTCATCGTCGTTTGAGTCGCTGTCGTTAAGGTCATTGTCGTTTGAGTCGCTGTCGTTAAGGTCATCGTCGTCGTTAAGGTCATCATTGTCGTCGTTGTTTTCTTTGTAATTCACTGGGGGTCTGCGACGGTGACTGCGGCGGACCTCTCTTTCGTTGGACCTCGGGCGAGGGGGGCGGTGCTGGTGGGGATGTCCGGGGCCACCCATGAGGCGCTGGTGGGGGTGTCCGGGGCCTCTTGAACTGGTGGTGCCAGTTGGTCCAACAGAAGTCGAGGCCCCGGATGTACCACGCGGTGGTGATTTGCGGGTAGCAGCCCGGGTTCCAGTGCTGTTGCACGTAGGTGTGGCGTGCTGCTTGGGCTGCTTGGGCGAGCTCCCTCCTCTTCCTCCTTTCTTCCAACAACTCTTCCCCAAACTCTCGGATGTCTCCGTCCTCGAGCACCCACTCCTTAACCTCATCTAAAATCGTATCGACTTCAAACTTCTCGAACTTGTTCAACAGGCCGTCTACACTAGAGTCCATTTTGAGATGACTGACCTCGAGGGACGATTTGTTTTATAGTCTCTCATTCGTTCCCGTGATGCACCAGGGGTCCTAACTAGAGAGGGGGGAGGGGGGTCCCCCCACCCCGTCCCACCCCTCCCTAGGGCACCCCCTAGAGAGGGGGTGCCCTGTTTAGTGATTGGCTCCTTCCCCTCCCACGTGACATTTTTAATTCTCTATAAAAACAGAGCCCCGATCTCCAGTGAGTTCATCTGATCATGTCTTCTGACAACGACGACACACATTCCTGTGGGGGATCTTTGATTTGCACCGAAAACATGGCGGACAGTGACGAGGATGATTTGATCTGCCCCGAACTCCTGGATGACGATGATGATGATGATCAAAACTATCATGATTTGATGGATCATTTGGAACGGCAACATGCGTTTCAAACCCAACTCCTTCAACAAAGTGGCGGAGGATTGGATACCAATGAAGAGGGTGCCTTCGACTTTGAACTCGAACCTTTTGTGAATCGGAAGAGTGATCGCATGGGGGTACAAGAACGTCATTTCAAGACCCAATTACGTCAAAGGGGGAACTTCATTCCCGGTCAAAATATAACCCAAGCTCTGCAAGATGGATTACGTCGAGCCGTCGATCAAGTGTTAACCACCACCCCCGACCTCCACGATCAAGATCGCCTCTACTTTACAATAGCATCCGATCGCCTGCACAATAATTTTCAGGGGTGGGGATTACGTGCAGGTGAATGGCGTCGAGACACAGAACGTGTGGAAGCTCTGTTCCAACGTTTAGCCCAAGCCCTCAACAGCAACGAACAATTTGAAATGGATGACTCCTTTCAAGTCTCCATCACTCAAGTTCATCATGCTCCTCAAGGCACCGGCAGACCCCGTCGTGGGAAACCCGGCCATCCTACCATGACCATGTTAACGGCCAACAAAAACTCGGTCATCCGGATTATCAACGACGATCAACTCTGTTGCGCCAGAGCCCTCGTGGTCGCCAAAGCTCGCGTGGACCAGCACCCGAAACAGAAAGCCATTCGGAAGGGAGAGGGTCCGCTGCAGAGACGTCTCGCTTGGGACCTCCAGGATGAAGCCCAGGTACCGTGGGGTCCTTGCAGCTATGATGCCTTGACCCAATTCAGTCAAGCTCCGTCCCTCACCGGTTACCAGATCATCCTGGTGGATGCGCAGCGATCATTCCACATCACGACGTTTGGACCCCTTTCTGACAAACAACTGATCCTGTTGCACAACAAAGACCATTACGATGTCATCACCAAATTGCCGGGGTTTTTCGGGTCCAGTTATGTGTGTGCGGATTGTTGGAAACCCTACAACACCGAGGGGATGCATCGATGCACCAAAACCAAGTTGTGCGGAGCCTGTCGACAGAAAGATTGTCCAGACTTTCAACATGCTTACCCCCGACACCTGAAAGCCACTCAACGTTGCAAGTCGTGTCATCGGGACTTTTTCGGACCCGCGTGTTTCGAAGCCCATTCCAGCAAGACCCACGCGGGCAAACCCGTCACGGACCTCCAGGCCTCCGTGTGCTCTCAACGACACCGATGCCCTGACTGTTATCAACAAAATGTGGGCTTGTCCCGCATTCAACGTCACCATTGTTACCACGTGGATTGCCCGTCTTGTCATCAGTACGTTCACGCCGACGACCACCGTTGTTTTATACAAAAAGCCCCCAAACCTCAAGACCAAAAGAAGAGAAAAAGGACCCGTCAAAAAGGTCCTCGCGCCAAACGAGGTGCCGCCGCCGCGGAACCCCATGCCTCCTCCGAGGACGAGGACGAAGAAGACCTGCCTCCCTTACACGTCTTCTTTGATATCGAAGCCATGCAACCCCAGGGAAAACACATTGCCAATCTCGTCATGGCCGAAACCGAAGACAAGGATGAACCCAAGCCTTTCCCAGGTCCCACTTGTATCCGTGACTTTCTGGAATGGTTGGATACCTTGACCCTCAACGATACCCGTCAAGTCAATGTCATCGCTCATAATTTTCAAGGGTACGATGGGTACTTCATCATCCAAGAATACTATAGTGACAACCGCATCGTCCAACAACTCCGCAACGGATGTAAACTGTTAGAGATCAAACATGACCGCATCCGGTTCATTGATTCCATGAGTTTCTTCCAGATGCCCCTCTCCGCGTTTCCCAAAACCTTTGGTTTGACAGAACTCTGCAAAGGGTATTTCCCCCACAAGTTCAACCAGCCCCATGATTATTATCAAAACTACGTGGGCATCCTCCCCTCACGCGATTACTACATGCCTGAGAGCATGCCACTCGAAGGAAGACAAGCCTTTGAAACCTGGCATCAAGAACAACGCGACCAGGGTGTGGTGTTTCATTTTCAACAAGAGTTGTTGGCCTATTGCAGTTCCGATGTACGACTCCTCAAACAAGGATGTCTGACTTTCAAACGCATGTTTGAAGACTTAACAGGCTTCAATCCCTTCGATAACGTCACCATTGCCTCCGCTTGTAATCGAGATTTACGTATGAACCGGATGATCCCCAACAGTATTGCCAGCGAACCCGCCGGTCATAAGGGATGGAGAAATAACATCAACCAGTCCATCCCAGCCCTTCAATGGTTAACCTGGTGCGATCACCAACTACGTCAACGCGCCCTCCAAGATCTCACCCTCGACGATCTACTGGTCAGTGCCAATCCAGAGCCTCATCATCACCAATACATTCAACATGTCCGAAATGAAGGCGAGTATAAGATCCCCGGGACCAAGATCTATGTGGATGGTTATTGCCCCGACACCCACACCGTCTACGAATTTCAAGGCTGTTTCACCCACGGATGCCCTACCTGTTATCCCCATCGCCACGAAAAACATCCCCGCAACTATGATCGAACCATGCAGGACCTCTATGACGTCACCCAAGACAAAGTCCAAAAGCTTACCAACCAAGGGTACAACGTCATTCAAATGTGGGGATGTCAATGGGACCACCTCCGAGACACCCAACCAGAGATCGACTCCTTCGTCCGGGAACTCGACTTTATCCATCCACTTGAACCTCGGGATGCTTTCTGTGGAGGTCGTACCAATGCCATCAAACTCTACCATCATATCACCCCTGGCCAAAAAATTCACTACATTGATGTCACCTCCTTGTACCCGTGGGTCAACAAGAAGTCAACCTACCCCAAAGGACATCCCACCATCTATTATCAACCGGGTCACACTGACATACACCAGTACTTTGGCCTCATCCAATGCAAAATCCTGCCTCCCCGTGAATTGTACCATCCCGTGCTGCCTTACCGTCATGACAACAAACTGCTCTTTCCACTCTGTGCCCGTTGTGTGGAAGAAGAAATGGACAAACCTCTTTTGGACAGATCCTATCATTGCCCTCACACCGACGAACAACGCGCCCTCACAAGTACCTGGTGTACCCCAGAACTGTATAAAGCCGTCCAATTGGGGTACCAAGTCCAATACATCTATGAAGTCTGGCATTTTGACGAGACCTGTGAGGGCCTCTTCGCCGATTATGTCAACACCTGGTTGAAAATCAAACAAGAAGCTAGTGGGTGGCCTAAGGATGACATGACAGAAGAAGAAAAGCAACGTTACATCGAACAGTACTTCCTGCATGAAGGCATCCAGTTAGAATACAACAACATCACAAAGAACCCGGGCCTCCGTACCCTAGCTAAGCTCATGTTAAACTCCATGTGGGGCAAGTTTGGACAACGCCTCAACAAGACCCAAATTCAAGCCTTTGATGATCCTCATGCCTTCCACCGTTTCTTGGATAGCGATGTCTTAGACGTACGTCACGTGTCCGTTATCAATGACCAAACTGTGGAAGTCCATTACCAAAATCAAAAAGAGGACATCCGCGTCTCACCCAACCTCAACATTTTTGTGGCCTGCTTCACCACCTGCCACGCCCGCCTTAAATTGTATGACGCCCTGGAAGACTTAGGGGAAAGAGTCCTCTACTTTGACACCGACTCCGTCATCTACCTGGAGGAAACACCCACTCAATTCCAACCTACCTTGGGTTCCTATCTAGGGGACTTCGCCTCCGAATTAGCTGATGATGAATACATCCAAGAATTTGTCAGTGGAGGACCCAAGAACTACGGGTATACTACGAATAAAGGAAAAGTGGAATGCAAGGTCAGAGGCTTCCGACTCAACAGTGAAGGACACACCCAACTCAATTATGACGTCATGCGTCAGAATGTCCAAGATGAAATCCAGAAACCCCTTCCCAAACCACGGGAAATCCAAGTCACCAAAACTCATCACATTGTCCGGAACCCAACAAACTACACCTTGCTCACTCAACCCCAACATAAATGGTACAAGTTGGTCTATGACAAACGAGTCATTGATCACAACACCTTCAAGACCTACCCCTATGGATACCAGTGAAAACCCCAACAAGATCATCGATTGTGATCGCTGTGATCGAGAACATTGGGCGCCACCACCACCACCCCCATTCTACAGTTCCTTTGCCATACCTTTAATGAGAAATCAATCATATCGACGTCAATTACAACAATGGATCCGTGACAACAACCAATGGCGAAGAATAACTCGATGTCAAAAACAATGGTGGGGACCCTCTATTGAACATTAAGGAACACTCAGGAAAACCATTTTTTTCTCAGTTATTGTAAACAAACCAATAAACGTGATTTATTCATTTTTTTCTCTTGTTTTCACTCCAAGGGTTACCCACGTTCCAGAAATTGGACTTTGGACTTTGAGCCCGCGTTTTCTCAGCGGTTTTAACCCACCTTGAGCCCACGATCCTTTTTTCACACTCGTCAGCGGTTTCCCATTCAAAATCACGTGACTTCCGGTTGTATGAGCCCACGATCCCTTTTTCCACCTGGTCAGCGGTTTTTTCCACCGGAAGTGATTTATGACGTCACCGGAAGTTCCTCTGGTCACGTGATCGCTCTCGACCAATCAGAAGCCAGCATTACCGCCCAGATGAGCCCAACTTACTACTGTAAACAGAAATGGCTATTTATTGTCATTAAATTTTTAGTTTCTTGACTAAACTAGAGATCAAGATCCATACAAATCCTTATACACTGTACCCAGTATTTTGCTTCTAAGGTGGTTGGCTTGTGAGCCTGGGTTGCCTGTACAACAACCACGAGATCTCGTCCGTGGGACGGCTATTAAGGGTGCCATTTCGGCGCCAATGGAAACTAAGACATACCGTTTAAAATTCACTAGAAAATCAGTAATCCAACGGCAACGGAGGTTCCTTTTATGATAACACAAATTTGATTGAGAATTAATTTTAAAGGTCTGTCAAAATCTGTTTTAATCTTCTTGTGTTTAATTTCGCCATTTCGTTTAAATATGCTTTGTTTTAGCAATTTCACCGGCATTCGTCAAAACAGACTACTTGGCAAACAAGTGGTTCGCTTACGTAAGCAATTCATCTTTTTCTTTTAAGCGCGTTGTTTTCCATTAGTCTCAACCTTAATTACCTCTGCGTTAATGAGATAAAGTGCGGTTTTACTCATCACTAATAGTTTCAATAACAAGAATTGAAAAGTCGAATAACAACTAGGCAGAACCGAAGCCAATATCACCACTTAAGGTATAGCTTTTTAACACTGCGATCACTTCGTCTTATTAAAAACAAGAAAAAGCTTTTGTTATTCTAATGAAGTGCCATGAGTTGACAAATTTTTCCGCCAAAAAGTCTCTCCCGATTGTTCCTTTCTGCGATCGACAAACAGTGTGCTAGATACTTCGGTATCTGTGAACATATTCCGTTAGAACTTCCTTATCTCGAAAGTCGACAACTCAATGATGTTGTCAAGTTCTCCCCACTAAATCAAAGCCGTTTTTGACACTGTTGTCAGTGTTTTGAACTCATTTATACACCTGCCTTAAATGATTGCCAAAAAGTAAACTTCACTGGGTCAGATTTCTTGATGTTAGGAGGAATACACAAGCCTGCAGTTGACATATTTCGCTGGCCATAAAACAACGATGGAAACGGAACGATATTACAATGAATTTCATATGGTTTGGGAAAGCAGTTGCCGGAATTTTATCGAAGACATCAACTTTGCTTCTCAAGACGCCGAATTATCGCTCAAGCTTCATGTTTTTCTAAGGAAAGACACACCGCTAAAAGCCCTTCCACCTAATGGCATCTGGATCGAAAACCATTGCTCGATGACTACGTCTCCGTATGCGTCTAATACGAGCCTTATCGCCCATCTTCTAAGGAAATACGGAAATTTTGATAACCTTGAAGAAGAAGAAATCTCGAAGACCCGAGTATATTTGATTTCAGAGCGAGACAGAGAATATGAAGAACTTATTGCCATTTTGAAGTCGTTTAATCCCAGTTTGAATGTTCAAGAGATCAACGGGATAGAAAATGACATTTTTGGCGTTCTGACAGACTCATGTAACTTTTGCCGTCTTGTGTTTTCCAACGCAGAAGAAACAGAAAAACACAACTGGGAAAAACACAACTATTTTTGCGACAACTCATCATGTAACGGCTATCGACAAAGACTTTGCTCTGAGGAAGCTTTAGCCAAACATAAAGCTGCTCAGACAACTTGTCCAAACTGCGCTGAGCTCTTTTGTTCGGAAGAACTGAAAAAAGCGCACATGAAAACGGTGCACAGTATTTCTTTTCAAATTCCAAGAACAGCGCTCTCGAAACAAGTAAAAATAGTCCAGTCTGCTTTGAAAATTCGGATTTCATGCCAGTTTTGTCCGCAGAAGGAATTTCTTTCTTGGGACCAGAAGGAGATTCACATGAAACACTCCCACAAAAAGTGCAACTGTTCTTGCGGAAAATATTTCAAGACGCGTGAAGAATATCTTGACCATTTTTACAGCGTTTATCCGCTTCCTTGCTACGAGAACCGCAAATGCCCACATCGATTCCAGTCCGTTAACTTCCAAGCGATTCATCACCGAGATTTTCACAACTCCCAGAATCCATTTTATTGCGTGCCTTGTCAAAAGAGGAAGATAGAGAACGACTTGGGCCCGGCGACGAAAACGTGTTTTAAAGACGACAAAAGTTTGCGCACACACGGTTTTTCTTTGGGTCACAACGAAACTGAAATGTTTTTGCTTGATTTTGAGGATTCATTGAAAGTATCGGACGCAGCTGTTCAAAGAAAGTCGCCTACAAGGACCTGCTCGAACTTAAACTACTGCTGAGTGCTGTATCGTTAACAATTCATCGTCATTTAGCCTGCGCGCAGAAGTTTCCTATTTCCTGTTCTCCACGCGTGCGTGCAGCAAAGGAAATAGGAAAAGTTAATACGCGAGTTAAACACGTTAAGGTGTCATAGTTTGTTAAAGCACTAAGGGCATTCTAAGGGCATTCTTTCGTCATTGTGCTCAGTACTTGTCAATCGTCACATTTGGCATACTACATCTCCCACCGACGCTGTGGGACTGTGGCGAGTACTTAATGAAGGAATATCGAGAAGACCTTGCCCAGTTTCGCAGTCGCAGAGCAAATTAAATGAGCAAATGACCACTTTAATTTTTACTACGAGGCACAGATTACTGCGACAAATCTGGATTTGTCAGCGGAGTCATAAGCTAACGCTTTAAGTGTTAGCCCTTCGTCAGAGCTAATCCGAAGGGCTAACGCTCGAAAGGTCAGCTTTCACTTTCTTCATTTGCCAACTCAGCTGGCAAATCCATATTTTTGTGTCTCACTTCCTCATGCTGGACACCGACGCACCAGTTTCTTTTCTGAGAAATTTGTTGTATAATGGGAAGCCTCGTGACTAAACTGGTATATACACAGACTTGCCGAAGTTGAAGCTATGAAGAGCTATGAAGGGGCAATAGCCGAAAGGTTTGGACTCTTGTTAACATTTTATGGAAGTAGTCTAGATTGGTTCAGGAATACCGTGTGCGGGCGGTCCGGTATCATGGAACACGCGAAACCCCACCCATCTTTGATGAAAACGCATTGCATCAGGGGAAGGACGAACGAAAATTGGGAAACTACTCTCGTCCAACCCAGTATCCTCGCACCAGGGCATTTACCACGACACCATTTCATGCCACCCTACCTCCCTGCCGTTGCCTTTGAATAACAAATCCGGAAAGGACGGGGAACGAGTGTTCGCTACTCGTCATAGGGAAAGTTGGCTGTGATAAATATTACGATTCAATTAAACGTGTCAGCGCTAGAAGAAGAGTTATCAGGGGGTGGGGGTGGGTAGGCGTTTTAGAATGTTTCCTTCATTCATTATATTATCAAGTGTCCAAAAGGCACTAGCCTGAGAAAACAGCCGACGTTTCGCGAGGTCGCTATTTGAGCCCTCGCAAAACGACGTCTGAGTAACGAGCGCAGAAATTCCATACTGATGACGCGTCACTACCCAGATCTAGGTAGTGCTTCTGATTGGTTGAATCGCGAGAGAATTTCGTTTCAACCAATCAGAAGCACTACCTAGATCTGGGTAGGGACGCGTCATCAGTATGGAATTTCTGCGCTCGTTACTCAGGCGTCGTTTTGCGAGGGTTCAAGTAGCGACCTCGCGAAACGTCGGCTGTTTTCTCAGGTTAAAAAGACACTTATTCATGCAATAATGATTTTTTTGACAGCAAAAATCAAATGAAGTCAACACAGCTTCATTTGTTCTATACAAAGAAAAGAAAAGGGCTTCCTTCCTTAGCATAACATGTTTTTAGCCAAGTGTGAGAAAAGGCACGGAAACATCGCGTTTCACCATGCATGCTCTAAGCTTTTCAGAGTGTCAATTTATTTCTTGGGGCTAGTAGTAGGAATTTTTGTTTTCCTGTCAAGTCATGTTCAAAGTAACAAATACAGTTATTGTCTTAACAAATCTACCATTTTGAAAGAAATGTAAAATTCAGGGTTAGTTTAGAACGGCTTCTGACCTTTGAGTGAAAAAGAAATGGGCGAGGTGAGGTTTGTGGAATTTCGGTGTTAAAACATGATTTAGCTTCAAAACAGACTTAACCCAGACTATCAGCAAACAACCCTTGGGGTTGATTACTTGTAATAAACGATTTTAAAGTTTGACCTAGTTTGAGAGCATTTAACCCTTTAATGGCTATATTTCTCATTTCTTATATTGGCTACATTTCTGTAATATGTTACTAGTTGGGCCGGAGAATTTGATTAAAAATCAATACATTTGATCATTGGTGATCATTTTCTTTATTCTCATGACCTGTATGTTTGATCAAGTAGTAATACTGTAAGGAGAAATTAGATGCTTGTCACTAATGGGACTTAAAGTAGTTCTAATAACTACTCCTGATGAGGTCAGTATAAGATGCTGGTTGGTGTTTTGTCTGTGTTACATGCTTCCTTCACTGTAAATATAATGTCAACACATTTGGGATGACCAGTTTAATTTTGAGTTGATTGAGCCACGGTTTTGTTAAGCCCCGTCTGAACTTCGTTTCATAACTGGCCCTTTGAGTCTCGACTATAATAGTTTATACCAGCCTAGCTGTTGCTGGCACTCAGATTGTACACCAACCGTACAATTGTACATGCTCCCTACAATTTGAATGTCTGAGGCAAATACTGTAAGTGACATGGGGTCACAAAGTCTAATGACTGTTTCCTTCAGATATATAAACAATCATACAAAACCTTTCATAAAGGTAATTTATAGTATGCAACATAGTCGAGTAATACACTTTCAGCCCGTGCTTCTTAATAACTTAAGAATTTACAATATAATTGTAATATCTTTACATTTAAGAGGTTTTTCCAGTTCTTTAGCTTTAAGCCAGTCTGTTCTATCACTTAAAGGCTCTCTAAACAACTGAAACGGATTGTTTCATCTTTAGTCAAATATTTCGTTTTACAAGAAGTAAAATATTGTAAACAGAAACTAAAATTACTATTGAGCTGCATGAATGCGTATTTCATTCAGCTTATGGCAAACTGGTCTGCAATATCAAACCTCACCCCTAAGTAATGACTATTCTGGGTTTTCAATAAGGGCCGGCAGCCGGCGAAACTCGCCAGCTATTCCACATGAACTCGCCGCCTATTTCATTGAGAAATTACCTCATATTTTACGACTAACATGAGAAACATTCGCCACAAAACACGGGCCTTGGATCGGCCAAGATTTACTCATGAAAAACAGAAGAATCTTGCCTGAATTCTGAGTAATTTCAGAGGCGATTTGTGTTTCCTGTTCTGTTCAAATGCCCTAATTCTTGCTCCACAACGCAGGAAATGCATTCTAAAAGGCCACCATTTTCAAAATTTTCCAGGGAAGCATACCCCCGGCCCCTCTGGAATCTAGCGCCTTCAGCGTCAGTAGTTCATTCTCCCCCTACTCCTAAAATTTTTCCACCTACTCTGATTCCTATTGAAGACCCTGCTATTTTAACACCTTCACTCCCAGAGTCAGTTATAAATAAACACATTTTTGGTGCTTCTAACTTTTGATAATGTGGATGAATTCCTATGGTGTGACCATTCAAATGAAACCTGGTCAGCAGTACTTTCACATGGTACTATTTATTTTTAAGTATTTTTCAAAATGAAATTTGGTATTTGTCTGGAATTTTGATGTTGGGCACTCTTGGGGGTAAAAGGGTTAACTAAAAGCAGACAAATTTTGTTAAATGATGAAAACATAATACATGGAAGGAGTAACTCTCTTTTGTATAGTGTGCCTTCGTGTGAAATAGGGTGGTATTTTAAGGCTTGAAGTAACTTAATAATATATTAAACTCTTAAAATTACTTGCAAATTCAACCGCTTTGTTGATTTGTGAAACCAACTATATTTTATGATGCAGCACAACTGTGATTAAATAAAATGCTCAATGTACACTTGTTGTAAACAGTAAGAGGTCTATTTATCTACTTTTGTGTCAATTCCACAACTGAGTGATTTTAGTCATAGCAAAGCAACTCCTTGTTTGTCTTCACTCTGTAGTTGGTGAGCCTTTCAAATTTCTGCATAGTTCTTGCAGGAGCACTCTTCACTCTGTGTCCAAACTGCCGACTTGTAGTGTTGGGAACCTTCTCTGAATATACACTGACTTTTTCTGGCAGTTCCTTCTCTGGCTTGAGTCTTCCCTACATTAACATGTAGAAGAGCAAATTAAATTAATCAACCTTTAATGCTAACCTGAATTTCAGTCAACACATTTGGTTGCTTATGCCTGGGAAAGATAACCTTAAATAATTAGCCAATATTGGCTGACATTTGTTTACTTTGAAAGAACCGCTTTGAGCAGGTGAGGAAAGAATATTTTTTGGAGTGAGAAAATACAAATAGGATGAAACCTTGGATAATATCAATTTCCACAATACACAATGCCGAAAGAAGAGTTCAATTTTCTCTTAAGCATTTGAAGTATTTTATTTCAAATGAATTGATAAATTAAAACTGCCTGATGTTAACATGACTGCTCGCCTCATAAAAATATGAATTAGCATGACTTTAGAGGCAAATAATTTGCTTTTACATGATTCAGGCTACATTGTGCAGATCTGTAGCACAAGCTCATTTTTTGCCCAAATCGTGCATCACACATTACCCCTTGGCGACTCTGCAGAAACTTTAGAAGTTCAGACTTAGGAGGTGCCATTTAAAGCTATTTAAGACAGCTGGCTGCTTAATCGTTTCTTACCTTTGGGTCATAATCTTTGAGAAATCCCCAGTTCTCTTCCCTGGAAAAAAGAAACATTCATTTCAAAACAGTAATAAATAAAACATTCTTTCCCCAAGATTTGACAATTCTGACCAGTGAATACATATTTCCAGTCACATTCCAGCTTCTACCCCTAAAGGTAGTCAAGGGGACAAGGTTCCCCCCCCCCCCCGCCCTGCAGTGGTCACAAGAATGGTTGCACAGCTGAATTTTGTCACAGAAATATTCTGCACGAACAGTACACAACAGGATAAGCCATACTGGACAAGCCCACTGACAAAATATTGGGATATGAAAATCCCAGGACATTTGAAAGGGTTGGCCATATTGATCAAGCACGGTTGTCCCGAACAGCCGGCATGCGGCAGAATTAACCGGCTACTTGGGTTGTTTGTGCCGGCTACTTTTGTGATATATATATAATTTTTTTAAAGACAAATTATTTATTCCTTTACTGGTGCAGATACACCTAATTGCAATAACGTTGTCATACAAAAAAGAAAAAATAAACAAAGAAAAAAGCCAAATAGGAATTAATTAGCCATGCAAATTACATTGTCGGATTTTAATAATTCTCAAAGCACTCATGCACTACAGTATAATACATCAATTTTGAATCAGTGGAGTTGATAAAAGGTAAATTGGCCTCCATATAGACTTTTCGAGCTTTAGTAGCTTGTCAGAGCAAATCTCTGAATGTAACTTTTTCTTTTTTATATGACAACGATTTTGCAATTAGGTGTATATGAAAATGAAACTTATTTCCATTGCAATTTATTGACTTAAAAATAATCTGGTTAGCACAGAGATATGCGATTATTAGTTCATTGCCTTGAGTTCTGGGAATTACACGTAGAAAACCACTGAAGGCATGAGTTTATACAAATAAAATTGAAAAGTTTTGATTACTTTTGTAACTGACATTATTAGAAATATGCACTCAGAATCAAGGAAATTCTGTTTCTGGGGACTTGAAGTGTAAAAATTTCCTGGGGGAGCATGCCCCCAGACCCCCCAGAAAGGATCGCCTTTGGTACTCAATAATCACTATCCAGCTACTTAGAAATTTTTGCCAGCTACTTGAAAAGTTGTGGACAACCCTGATCAAGACCAGACCTTAGAAACACCTCATACCCAGAGTAACACAAGTAACAAACTCTTATCTAAACAGCATTCACACAGCACTGACAAAATGCAACTAGCTTGTTCAGACTCATCAAGCAGAAATTTGAGCAGAAAATGGGAGCAAGATTGGCGCCTTGTGGCTGCATACAGCAAAATAGGGCATTTCCTGTTTTTCTTTTTTTAGATTTTTTTATCCATTGGGAGAGGCGTACATGGCAGAAACTTCACCAGAAAAATATAAACATGTTTGAACAAGTGTGTGACTTAATTTTTACCATTTTTGACCCAGGGAAGTTGAATTTTTCCAAACAGAATAGTTCGTTTTTTAGTAAACTTTCGAGCAGTAAACGCCACTTAGAAGGCAGAAATGTCCAGCAGAGTGGTCAGTTTTTCGAGCAGAATGTGAACAAATCTTAGCCACTATGATAATAAAGTAAACTGAATATAGCGTTGTCATTGTCATCCCGGAAATAAGTGAAGTGGTTTGTTTTGTTGTAGACTCTGAGATGGAAAGGAAGGCAGCAATGAAAGAAATATAATAGTGAGCGCAAGTTTTCCGTTATCTTTTAAGCTTATTTAAGCCCTTGCCTGTCTCTCACTAAGCATGAGAGAAGAACTCGAGTTAATTTAATCTTTTTAACGTTACAGCTTTGTTTGTGAAAGACCTTACCATTTTCTTGTCATTTTCACCTCGTTTCGACAGCGATTTTTCCAGATCTCGTCATTTCGCACAACATCACATTTAGCATACTCTCTTTGAGTATAAGTTCTTGGTGGAGCAGACTTCACTCTTTCAATTTGTGGGGCACATTTGTCGTGATAAAGGCTTGGAGTACCTGCGCGCCATGTTGAGTCGGGAAATCTACCGGCAGAAGTCGCTCGAATTCCTCTTGCGTCCTTGTTTGCCATGCTTTGAGCTTTTGCGAATTTTCCAACGCTAGGAAGTCAGTAAAGTATTTAACACTTGCTCTTTTCTAGTTTCCACAGAGATTAATCACCCCCAACCACGAACCAAATGTTTTTGTTCCAGAACACTGCGATCTCGAGAAGTTTGGAAGTCATGTGACGTATAGTTGCCAGGTGACAGCAAACAGATCAGGGCGCGCACCACAGGAACCCCAAGCGCATCCAGATTTCACACTAGCTAAGAATTGATGTTTCAAGTAATTTGAGCGCATTCAAACTAAAAGTTTGTGTTAAATGAACTGAATACAGTGAAATAATCACTGGACGAGATTGAAAGCAGCACCGAGCAACATTTGAAAGCATTTGCGAGATGTAGAGGTCAATAAACTGTCAGGGGCCAAAGACAAACCGGCTAAGAGAAAGAACAAATGTTCCGACCTTTCTCAAATCCAGCCCGTTTAATTTGGAAATATGAGCCTTCGTGGAGTAACAAAAAGTTAGTAAATTTTACAGCGAGGCTATTTGCATGAAATACAGCAACTACTGTTAAATGGAGAAAAAAATTGTCAGTACTGTTTCGCAAGTTTGCATGACAAGAATGACCCATCTGGTATTGAGTTTGTTCAATTCTTTATTTTTGATGTGTTCACCCATCTTCCACAGACCCACTTTGTGAAAAGTAAAGGAATGGAAATCAACCGCATTTTCGCTCGGCTATTCGCACGTTATAGCCACGGCCACGACACTTTGAATATGTCTCCTTTTCACTAAAAAAATTACCTCTGGCACCGAGGGCACACGTGCTACAATCGGCGGCTGCAGCTATTGAAATGAAATGTGATGTATGCCAGGGAAAGTCAGTGTTGGCCAATCCAACAAACTGAAACGAACCAAATTGCTATAGCCTGTGTAGCCGGCCACGGCCACGACACTTTGAATATGTCTCCTTTTCACTAAAAAAAATTACCTCTGGCACCGAGGGCACACGTGCTACAATCGGCGGCTGCAGCTATTGAAATGAAATGTGATGTATGCCAGGGAAAGTCAGTGTTGGCCAATCCAACAAACTGAAACGAACCAAATTGCTATAGCCTGTGTAGCCGTTTAACAACGGCTAGCTAGTATTTTTTTTAATTTTCTTTCTTCTCTGCCATTCCTGTAACGTTTTTTCAGTGTGGGTGTTCCTGTGTGGCAAAGCTGAATGAAGAATAAAGAACATAACTAGAAGAATTGACATTACATGCAGCTACAAAGTAAACTGTCCTTCAACTACAAAATTTCATTACGCTAATAAACAAATGAATAAATAAGAAATTTTAATCGTTAATGAAATTAATCAATTAATTTCTTTAGTTCATTATTTATTTTTCGCAAACGACTAATTACTGGCTCTCAAGAGCTTTAAATTGAGCAAAAGATCATGGCACGTGTACCGCCGAAAAGGAAAGGCTGTTCCACACAGGGATTGATCGGGGAAAAATAATATTTATATGCATTAACTGAGGCTGGCAAAAGGATAAATTCGAAGTCATGGGATTGCCTTGAGCCCATGAAGCCCGGCACCATTTCTGGTGGAAAAGATGAGTTCACAAGTAAGGAATTGATTTTATGGCAAGCATTTCCGTAGTCTTTTCCACACGTATACAGCATTTCTCAGGCTAACTCCAAAAAAATACCTCGCCCCATTTTTCGCGCGGCCAAAAAACTAAGCATGAAAATAGAAAGGTGAAATATTCAGATTGTTGCGAGCGTAGGACACAGAAAAAATCTGAGTCCTCGACAGGAGTCGAACTCACGACCTTCTGTACACCGGTCGGACGCTTTAACCACGGAGCTACTGTGAAACTAAGTGATTTAACTAGGTTCGTGGCAGGGAGGGAGGCGCACTTGAACTATGTTCAGGTGGGGGGGGGGGGGGGGGAGGTGACCGCTGGAGGTCTGAAACCCTGACCCTGTTCAGGACAGAGAGGCAAAAATCCATACTCTGTCCAGCGACACGTTCCTGTATAGGCCATATATAAGGGAGCACCAACCCCACCCACCCCTGCAGGGTTCGTGGTGACACCCCTCCTGCATACTACTAGGAACAGCAAAGTCGAAAGTGCCTTTTAGGACGATAAATCTGAAGAAAGATGGTGAATATTTAGCTCAGATAAGAAATAAGATAAGTGGAATGTTCAGAATGTCCCAAAAAATGCTTTGAACATGTGGAAAAGCCTACAGAAACGTTTGCTATAGCGGCTAATGCATCGGTGCCGGCACGATGGTCCTCTATTCCATTTTTGGTATCATGAAGCATTACTGGGCAATATTCTGACTACTCCCTCTGGGTAGAGTGACATGGACCGTCGCACAGGAGCCCATGATCGAGTACTGGCTTGTGGAAAAAAGAGTCAGTTAGAGAAAATAAGAATCGATCGTACGGCAGTATTCTTTTGTTTGTTCACACGGCTCCTGCCGTGGCAGGATTCCTTCGGTCCACCATTTTCAACCTCGTTCCCAGGGTTTTTCCCTTTTAAAATTTAAAAGGGAAAAGCTCTGGGAACGAGGTTGCAGCATTTTGTTAGGTTTCCTTGACGGTTTCGGCCTGGGGCCCATTTTACTTGATGCGCCTCGGCAATCTCGTGCCCAGAGTCCTCAGGCTTCTTGGGCAGTGGGTTGTCGCTGGGAGGCCTCTCTTGGCAACCACCCGCTGACCAAGAAGCCTGAGGATTCTGGGTACATGTACAAGAGTGGAGCCTTGATAGAAAGGGAATCGGACTGGGAAGAAAAATTGTACGCGACGCATCAACCTGCCGGCGAATGGAAAAACCGTCTTTCCCTTTATCTAGACCGGTCCGAGCAATTATGTATTTTACGCCCACTTCAAGATGGCGACCGATTAACATTTTTACAAGAAATATAAAAAACGACTGTTTAAAACTTCATAAATCGGTTTAATTTAAGCCAATTCGACACTTATTTCTTTAAATTGCAGTCAATTGAGATGTGGAGTATCTTTATCCTCTCGACCCAGTCATTTTTAATGTGCATGGCCTGCAATTATAGGAACACTGACTGAACAGTAAAACAGCACTTAAGGTGGCTCATCTGGATTTTTTGGATTTTTCCGAGGCACACCATCCCAACTTTGAACGGCTAATACTTTACAGTCTGAGTCCGGTAGAGCAATCTGCCTCACACATTTACTACAGACTGAATGAACTTGTCAAAATAATAGCAACGAAAAGCAAACCATAGCAACGAAACGACGACGTCCATTTTTGTATATCAGCAATTTTCTCGACATCTAGACCTAAACTTCTTCACCTATAGTCTTGGTGTAGATCGTCAAGACTGCACAGTTTGAAAAAATTCTGTGAGAGCGTTTTCGAAAAAAATCTGGTTGGATTTTTTCCAGTAAAAAATTATAGATTTACGTTATTTTATATTGTTTGATCGGTACCAGTGTTATTCTGACAGATTGAAACAATGTTTTCACCATATGTCATGGCTAAAGCATACAGCTACTTTTCCTGAAGGTTTTGTCAGAGGTAATGTCTTAAATATGCTCATGCAGAGAAGCAACGTCTTTGTTACGGACGCTTTTATTCAAAAACTAGTCGATAAATTTTCTTTTAAATCTTGTGATCTCAAGTCTAACATGTATCAGGGGCACCCAACCGGTTCGTTTCGGGGAATATCTGTTCGGAAGGCCTAAAATCTCTTTCTTTGGCGAAACATCACGTCGGACTCTCGTAAAAAAGAGGACTTATTAGTTCCTATTGTTTTCGGAGGGAAAAATGTGTCCTTTAGAGTGAAAAATAAGGTCAGCTAGCATTTTCGGGGAGCCACCAGCTGCTTAGAAATTCGGCGGATAGGATTCTTTTTCCTAAAATTTTCTGTGGCCTAAATGTTTAGCTAGAAACGCCAAACAGATCAATCTGTATTAGCTTGCACAAATACGCCTTTATGAAGCTCTGAAACAATCTAAGAAAGCAGAAAATGAAATTACAAGTATTTTGCTAAGATTTTCGGGTTGGGTGCCCCTGATGTATTGAACTATCCCTGTAAATCTCATGCACATTGAATCATTTTACGGGCACAAAATACAAATAAAAGTATAAGAGACTTTTGCACTCGTCTCCAAAATTTTCATTTGCTGCATCATTTGTTGACAACCGGGTTTATTTCAGGAGTTTCTCTTTTGTCTGTATTCTACATATTTGTGTGCTTTGGAATCAGCAAGTTTGTTATGCCTGCTTGCTACGCTTCGCTGGTGCCGGAGGGATCGTGAAAACTCTGTTTTTAAGACAATGACAATGAAAGCCTTATCTTATGTTACACTGGGCAATTTTTCTTGCAACTCGTATCTTAGAAAAATTGCGAGACAAGTTGCAAGAAAGATTGCCTAGTGTAACAGCGCCTTTAGCTTGCTTTGTTGTTTCAGTCAAAAGAGAAAGCGAACGTTGCTCGGACTTAGCTCAATCTGTCGTTCGTTAGAAACATGTTACCCACGTGTTGGCAAAGTATAACTACTGAACTACATAATCAGGCTAATTACCAGTTACGTGGCATTGTCTTTCGGAAAGCCGAGCGGCGTCCATTCTTTCAGAGAATCCGCCTACTGACGCCTCTGAAACCTGCACTCTTTTGAAGTCGGCTCATTGGGTGATTGTTGGGATGCAAACGTATCGACGTGTTTTAAGGGACAAATCTCTATTTTGTTCAAAAGTCATCGGCTTTGGGAAAGTTGTTTCAGAACACAGCTGACTCCTCCCTATCTCGAGCACTCAAGGGAAACCGAAAACATTGTCTTTTTTAGCTTGGTAACAGGAATTAAAGACCTGAGCAACATCAACTATGCAATTAACGGCTGGCTTTCAGATCGAGATGAAAATCTGATAATAACAATAATTTAGAACTTATATAGCGCATTTTCTATATGAATTTAATCAAATGCGCTTTACAAGCAGGCGGAATTGGAATTTGGAAGTGCGACTTAATCGGCAGTTGCATATAAAACAAAAATATAAAACAACAATATGAGTGATAGACATGAGGAGTCAGACAAGTTCGGAAACTTCCCAAGGGGGGGGGGGTTGCAACTCCCTCATACCCTCCCCCTAGATCTCTGAGCTGAAACTACCTTTATTAGACTTGCCCACAAATTGACATCTCTCGGTTTAGCAGACCGCACGCACGTGGACCACGAATTACCGAGAAACACGCCACGAAACTTTTCTGATTAGCTTGGCTGGGTGCACCTCTTATTTTGACGAGTGTCAATCAATTTTAATTAGTAGCTCATGCAATTAAGGCGATTGTTTTTAGTTTTCAATAGCAATAGAATGATAATAAGACCAAAAGATATGTATTTGAGACTCTGCAGCTGTTATACTTAATATTAGGCCATGTAAAAAAATGCTAGTCAGCCTAGTCAGTTGCAGTTGGCAATTGTAGTCTACTCGAATTGAGTGTCACTATGAAATGCTAACCGACGGTCTATTCGCTCGTATTTTCTCCATGCCGATGTGGCCAAAGTCGGTAAAAAGTCGAGAAAAATCCTAAATTTCATTTTTTTTCGAATCCTATAAAACAAATAGTACCATGCGAAAGTACTGCTGAAGAGGTTACATTTGAATAGTCACATCAAAGAATTTTTACCCACAGACTCTAAAGTTAGAGCGTAACCAACTTAAATGTGGTGTGAACTCTGGGAGTGAAACAAAGTTTTCCGCTTTTCTCAGCTCACCCCGCAACAATTTGTTCCGTCTTTTAAAATGTAACGAGATATTTGTTAGCCTTTGTAGCAAGCGTTTCCACACGTTTTCAGCACTTTCGAGGGCAGATAAAGAATGGGAGGAGAGGGCGCGCGCTCCATTTCGCGCGCCCCGCGGCCCGGGGCCCCGTCCCTGCATGTACCACTGTTATTGTTGGAAAGGAAACGTCTGCCACGCAGGCTAGATACTTGTTTCAGGAGCCAAACACAGGTCATCTTTTCGTATTCCCTAGTCTACGTTGAAAATGTAAGCCGTTGGAAATTTTCAGGAACGGGATGTTTCTCTCCGAAATTTCCGAGATGCCTTTGGCTTTCCTACAACTGCTAGCTGCCTATACGTACTAGATTTCGCTCCCCGCAACGACATAATTCCCCCGAAGGAGATTAATTGTCACCTATTACGAAACGATTGAGGTGAGTTTTCGCCAAAGAAAACTCCGTAGTTTTCAATGACAATCAAACCCGAATTTCTAAGGCGATCAGTGCCTTTTGAAGGGGTGTTTTGCACTTTTCTCGAAAGCTACAGGCTACAGCTAGGCTGGCACGTACGTTCTCGATCTTAGGAGCTACTTCCCGATAATACCGGTACCATCTACGTTGCGGACGGGGTATACTGTATACTACGCAACGCTGAGTTATCTACTCGGTGCCTTGGGTTACAAACACTGGTCAGGAGAGATAGTATTTACCCTAAAAAAGTCCCTGCCAAAATCTCTCTACAAGAAAATGCGGCACCAGACACCCTCGTCACAAAGATTTTTCTTTCTTCTTCTCAAACGAAAGTTCGTGTGAAAAGAGAGAAAAACCTCTGGGACTAAGGTATCCACCAGGAAATTTCTAACCCATAAAGTCCCCAAGCTCTATTAGAGTTAAAAACTTCATATCCCAAAAAGGTTTTTGTACCTTCCCGTTAGTAGTATTCTTTAGTTTCCCTCCCGCGCGGGGAGATTTAGGCCTACTTACTCGGGAACACATTTCCAGTTGAGCGAAAAGGAAAGGGAACGAGCTATGGATGCTTGTTTTTCGCCTTTATTATCCTCGGCCGCTATGTTTAACGTTCTTCGTCTGACCTAGATCGATCATGGTAAGAATAAACATGCTTCAATCATGATTCGCGCGGTGCACTGCATAATAACGTGAACACTTTACACTGTGAAACATGTTTCTTTCCTGATTCGTGATCAGCGTGGTCAGAGTATAGTGTAAACCTTAGAACTGGCCGTTACACAAAAGAGTGTGACAAAGAGAATTCCGACACTTTTGGGAGAAGCTGTGCTTTCAGCACGCACCGAGTATGTGTTGTCTTGTTTTTGCTTTGTTTATTTCAGTTTACTTGTTGCAAGGATGATTTCAATAAAAATACATTTTCCCACCGGTGACATGAAAGACTTGTGGGGTCTAAAATCTTCACTGTGGTTTCTTTTGCACTCAAATTCTTTCCCTTCTTGAAGCTTTTGATTCACCAAAAGCGGAAATTGCAAATGCGTGACTCATAGAGCTGGAACTGAATGATTGCACAATATTCCCTTCTTGTGGCGCAATGACGTCAATAGCTGTATCCCCCCTCTAGGCTCTTATAAATTGCGTGGCACGCAGTGGAACCGGCCTCTTTTATCCGTGGACTCTCAGTGAGGCGAAGGTACGTTCGAATTAGTTACTTTTATTCTGTTTCATCTGCTTGAATCTTCATCAAAATGACGCCATCGAGGCATAGTTTTTTGGTAGAAGTGTTACTAATGCGTGATATTTGTCGGCAAACATTTAATTAAAGGTTTTTGTGATGTTTCGGCCTTTAAAAAGTAGCTCTTTCTTCGTGAACCATGGCGGCCATTTCTTCGAAACGCCGGACTTCTTATTCTCGGCTTTTTTGTACTGTGGTAGTCTTTTATGGCCTAAAACACAACGGGAAAGAAGAAAGTATTTGCCAAACAGCCACCTTGCTTTCTTGCCGTCCTGAATTGAGCGGTAAAAAATTTTGAAGGTCGCTTTAACGAGAGAGGGAAGTTCTTTTCGCCAACACGTGATTTCGAAATGAAAAGAGAATGTGAGCTATCTTGAAGCGTCCATCTATAAAAGATGTTGCACACACAGAAAAGCAATCTCTTGTTGTAGATAAGTGTTTAAAGCATTTAAATATTGTCTTTTCAAATGAGTGAACCATTCTTAAATATCTTTGAGAATGCCAGTAGAGTTGAGTGAACCGCGTTGTCCTTTCATTTTCAGAACATCTCGTCGAGACTTATTTCACAGCACACACAATGGGCAAGGAGAAGATTCATATTAACATCGTCGTTATCGGCCACGTAGACTCCGGCAAATCCACAACTACCGGTCACTTGATCTACAAATGCGGTGGAATCGACAAGCGAACCATCGAAAAATTCGAGAAGGAGGCAGCAGAGGTAATCTTGTCCACGTTTGCTTTTGTCTTGATAGGATCACTTCTTATTAAAATACATTGTATCCCTTCAATGAAAAGCCATGTATTGCCCAAGGTAACAGATAGATATCTTTGACTGGGGTGCTTTGGGAGAAAAATACCTTACTATTTGTGCACCTATCAATGTTGAGCCCAAGGATGTGGGGGCATGTGTGGGGCATTTGACTTTTTAGAAGAATATTTGGTCAAAATCCCCACTCTGGGCCCCGAAAAACTGGTAAAATCAGATCAATTTTCCCATATGGGATTGCTGGGTCTCAAAATAGTAACACCATCTCATCCTGGGGCCCATTTCTCCAAACTCCCGATAACTTTCTGGGCCCGGTAAGTATTTTTTCGAGCTCATCTCTTTATCAATTGTAGTGGTTATTATTGCTGCAAACATAGCGATATGCTTCAGGAAATAATAAAGGTTAAAGTAAGCTTTCAAAATCAATAAAAATTTAACTGTTGGAGAATATTCTGGGCATAAAATAGTTTTCGGGCTCAGTACATTATTGGGAGTTTCAAGAAACAGGTCACTGGTCTGTAAGTTTCAGAAGTGGCATTTTTCCTCAAAGTTGTCTAACACTTCACTAGCTGACATAAATGAAACTAAAAAGCTTCGCAGTACCCACAAATTGTGGTACCTGATCAATTTATAATAATGAATAATGAAGAGAGAGAAGTTGGGCCATGGCTAACAAGCATTTGATTTGAATGACCTTTGGTGGATTAGACTACTGTATAACCATGTCAACCACCATTTTGTTTCCCGTGAATTCACTCCAACCGAAAACCTAGACCTGTAAGATGTGGCACCTCTATAACAGGGCAGTTTAAAATTGTGCAGTCATTTCCAGCTTGCCGTAAGTCCAAAAGAGTCTTAACTCGTTACCGGCCGCGTGTTTTTTGATCGCTTCGCTAAATTAGCAGTTGGTAATAAACAACCCCATGTGCAGTACGAAACGACAATTTATAGGCTCGAAAAGACAACACTCAGTTGACCTAGAATAGTTAAAATTTCTAACTTTCGAATAAAATACACCAGTTGTCAATTAAGAATTAGCCAAAAATACAATCTTAAAGTCAAAATTTTGAAAATTTACGCAAGAGATTCACATGTTGTCTCGTGCATGAAATCAAACCACAACAGAGGATTTGTGTCTGTTTAAGTCAGATTACTATTTTTCGAAATTTCATGAACGAAGACTCGCAGAAGAGGAGACAGTAAGCTTTTCTAAATAATACATTTATTAACCCATTGACACCTGAAGCGCCCGAAACCGCCTGTGCGTGACAACCCCTGAATTCCCTGAAGCGCCCGAAACCGCCCCGGTAAAACCATGTGCTTGAAAAAACCTCTACCCTCCCCTCCTTAAGGATTTTGGTTCCCCTATTGTTCTATTGTTAAAGGGGACAAATAAACCAATCAGAATATGTCTTTTGCGCATATTTTTGGAGCTCTTTCGGGGTACTAGAAAGACTTTTTTTTGTCCCTCGATTTGCGATGAAGAAATATGGCGCAGCATGTTGTTTACGCACGGAGAGGTAGTGCAATTTACGGTTCTTTTTCGCTCTATACGGGGAAAAAAAACCTCTCTGAGTCTCAAAATGAAAGGCAAAAATTTTGCTTTAGATCAGTGAATGTTTAGGATGCTTTGAAGTGGATAGTTTTCTAGTACAAAGCGATGAAAAGCTTAGCCGATTCGACAAGACTTGAAGACCGCGTGGAGTCAAATTTTGCGAGCAGAAATCAAGACTTGTGAATCTTTCCTTTGAACAATTAGACCAGGTAATGAACCTCTTTCAGTGTAAATTTTATTTCCTATGATGTGCTGCTTAACTCACTGGTTCAGCAAACTATTAAATTTAACCATCAGATCAGAAATGACTGTGTTTCTTGCGCTGTATTTTTTGTGTACGAATCGAAAGCAGACGCGCTTATTTCTGTTGCGCCATCTGTGTTTTAAAGCATGCTCTCCCTCTTCGATTCGTGACTTTTTTCTTCATTTTGCATAAAATTTTCTTTTCTGAAGATTCTTTTTATTTCTACAAGCATATTTGTTCAATTCTCACAACGAAAATAGATCTAAACATGCCAACAGTTATTTGCATAAGCTTCCATTTTGACCCTGAAACCTGATCCTTTTGTGGCAGTGATCGTCTCAAATTTTTCTTCGTTTCATGTTAAAATTTCGCTGCTATAGAAATAAATGAAAAATGGCTTTCTTTGTAATGTCAAATGAATGGAATCTGTTTAAAAATTTTATGGAATTATGCCGTGATTCCCGGTGGGAGTATTTTGAACGGTAAAGGAACAGCATAGGAATATGTGTCTCTGAGCACGTGTTTGCCTTTTGTACCAAGCACATGCATTTCTGAGCGTTTTGCAGATTTTCTACTAAGTTAAACTTCGCTATTTTCCCTTTGGTGTTGAAAAAGTGGTTGGACTAAAAGTTGTGATGAATAATAATTGTGCAATATATCGGGAATGGACACGGCTTTTCTCATGAGAATGACAACTGCAAAGTTTACTGTCTTTGCGATTTTGACTGCAAATGGCGCGCGGTTGAAAAAATTCCTTAAATCTTGTTTTGGAGGTAAATTTGACAATATATTTTCGATCCTGACAAATCCTTGTAATTAAAAAATAACTCACTAACTATCCATGGGGAAATAAAACGTAACAACAAAAGCTGAGAATTTGTCTTTATCTACTGCGCATTGTGTTAATTTTTTCAAGTCGTTTATTTTGACTGAATGCTGAAAAATGTTCAGGAAATTGGGGGTGGTCGCGCGTAAATTTCCTCAGGAGTCAATGGGTTAATACACGCCTTTATTCGTTTCTGAAAACCAAACGTGTTCAATTCTTTCTTCGAGGGAAGCTACGCGCAAGTGATTTCGCTCGATGTGCAAGTTATTTTGAAGAGCATTTACTGATGTGAACTGTGCACGTTTTTCAAAACTTTTACGAAAACTTTAAGAAATACATAGAATCCTTCAATTAAGTAGTTATTTCGGTAAAAATTTACAATCAAATGGGTAATTTACTCTACCATAGACACGTAGAAGCGCTTGAACATTTCCCAGAAAGTCCGCAGCTCGAAAAATCTCTTGCGATGGAAGATTGTCCTTCGCTTTGACAAAACGGCTGTTCGTCCTCAAAAGATGTTTTCTTCGCTCTAAAAGCTCTAAATTCCATCGCTTAACTTGTCGAGTGTTCCTTAGAGCTTCTTCTTTCGATTTTTAAGTTTCAAAAGGTAATCCTTCCTTCTGAGAGTGAGATATTGCCATCTTGAAAATTCACGCGTGAAGAGCACGGCAGCCATTTTGAGTGAAATGTGATCTTCTTGGAGAGTGACAAGAAGTCTTCCCTTCTAGGACCCCCTCAAGCTTTCAAATATATGTGCAGTTGGTGGATTCTGATTGGTTGAACATTCCCAAAGACAACTAGGACAAAAGGGGACCAAAAAAGCCTTTCTAGGGGAGGCTGGGGCCAAAAGCGAACACGCACAAAATCAAGGCCGGCTCAGGCCGGCACGGACGTTAATGGGTTAAGCGGCAAAACAGCAAATAAAGCAAATGTGATGGGCTGGTTGGTGGCTGAAGTTTTTTGCATGAACGCCTTGTCTTGACAACTGTCATAATCAGTAATAGTCAGGAATTTACTTAGTGTACAGTGTCTGGCTGGGTAAAATTTCATCTTGGCCACAAACCTTAATAATGCATACATTTCCTGCCTCAAGCTCTATTCTTGATTGTTTGTTTTTGAGGAAATGGTGTGAAAGTAGTTAAATGCATAATTATCATGTAGGGGGCTCTGCAGAAATTTAACTCCTGGCTTTTGTTTACCTTGCTGGAAAGTTGAAGAATTAATGCATGGTTGTTCAACCTGAAGTTTTCTGTCATGTTAACAGATGGGGAAAGGTTCCTTCAAGTATGCATGGGTTATGGACAAGCTGAAATCTGAGCGTGAACGTGGAATCACAATCGACATTGCCCTCTGGAAATTTGAGACTGTGAAGTACTACGTTACTGTCATTGATGCTCCTGGTCACCGTGACTTTATCAAGAACATGATCACTGGAACATCGCAGGTTAGTCTTCTGTCATAAAGTTGTCTGGGTTCAGAGACATATCACCTCTTAGTGTATGGGAGTTGGTGGGTTAATGCAGTTGTCAATGGATGGAGTCAGGGTTCTCAATAGAAATCTGAGTAGGTGGCAAAATTGTAGGAGTAGGCGGATAATGAACTACTCGCACCAAAGGTGCAAAATTCTAGGCGGAATCTGGGGGTATGCTCCCCTGGAAAATTTTGAATTTGGGACTCTTAACACACAAATCGCCGCTGAAATTACTCGGAATGTAGGGAGGATTCTTTTGTTTTTCCTGAATGTTTCAGGCTCATGTTAGTCATAAAATATAAGGTAATTTCTCAGTCAAATGGGCAGTGAGTTCATGTGGAATAGCCGGCGAGTCTTGCCAGCTGCCCGCCCTAATTGAAAACCCTGGGAATGTTTTTTTTTCAAGGGACTGCATTCAAAGTCCCTCATACTGAACTTGTATCTTTGCAACCAAATATGTGGCATTGCGACATGAACGTGAACAAACGTCGCTTTCACTACTTGATCAGCCAGTCATAACAAAGTTTATATTTTAGTTGCAATATGAATTTTCTGTCGCAAATCATAATTGGTTAGACAGGAAAGCTGATATCTTTTACAAAGTAAGCATGCAAAGTCATTGGTCGCCTGCTAAAGGATACATACGGCACATGATGTTAAAGGTTAGATAATGCAGAGGCATGTTGACTTGACCTATTTCTGTGTTTGTAGGCTGACTGTGCTGTTTTGATCGTTGCTTCTGGAACTGGAGAGTTCGAGGCTGGTATCTCTAAGAATGGACAAACTCGTGAGCATGCTTTGTTAGCATACACCTTGGGAGTAAAGCAGCTTATCGTTGGTGTGAACAAGATCGACAGTACAGAACCACCATACAGTCAGGCGCGTTTTGAAGAAATAAAAAAAGAGGTGTCAGCTTATGTGAAGAAAGTTGGATACAATCCTAAAGCTGTGGTCTTTGTACCTATCTCTGGTTGGCACGGAGACAACATGCTTGAGCCATCCGACAAGGTATGTAACTTGCCAACTATTTGTTGCAGTCTTTTGAGTGCTGCACAAGTAGTGTACTAATTGAGAATTTGTACGATCTCTCACAGATGCCTTGGTTTAAAGGATGGAGTATTGAGCGAAAGGAGGGAAATGCTTCTGGCCAGACCCTGTTTAACGCTCTGGATAGCATTCTGCCTCCTGAGAGACCTGTTAAGAAGCCTCTGCGTTTGCCTTTACAGGATGTTTACAAGATTGGAGGTAACATTATGATTGTTGTCATGTAGGGCAGTCTTTGTTGACTTGTGTGTGCTCTTTCAGCACAATGGCTAATGGAATTTGACTAAGCCCAATGGAATGAAATCTTTTAAATGTGGACCATGAAAGAGGGCGAGGGTGGTGGTTGGATTTCAATTTTCAGCATAAATCTTCACTTTGAAGGGTTTTCAATAAAGACTTCAATCATTTTTCCAACTATACCCAAAGAAAGCTCCTCAAATGCAACATTTTTTTAATAACTGTTTTGAAATTGCTTGTAACATAATGAAGAGCTCTGTTGCAAATGTATCTTTTCGTGCAAGCATCTAGAGGCAGTTTAACTCATTAACGGCCATGCCGGCCTTGATTTTGCGCGTGTTCGCTTTTGGCCCCAGCCTCCCCTAGAAAGGATTTTTTTGGTCCCCTTTTGTCCTAGTTGTCTTTGGGAATGTTCAACCAATCAGAATCCACCAACTGTGCATATATTTGAAGGCTTGAGGGGGTCCTAGAAGGGAAGACTTCTTGTCACTCTCCAAGAAGATCACATTTCACTCAAAATGGCTGCCGTGCTCTTCTCGCGTGATTTTTCAAGATGGCAATATCTCACTCTCAGAAGGAAGGATTACCTTTGAAACTTAAAAATCGAAAGAAGAAGCTCTAAGGAACACCCGACAAGTTAAGCGATGGAATTTAGAGCTTTCAGAGCTAAAAAAACATCTTTCGAGGACGAACTGCCGTTTTGTCAAAGCGAAGGACAATCTTCCATCGCAAGAGATTTTTCGAACTGCGGACTTTCTGGGAAATGCTCAAGCACTTCTACGAGTCTACGGTAGAGTAAATTACACATTTGATTGTAAATTTTTTCCGAAATAACTCTTAATTGAAGGATTCTTTGTATTTCTTAAAGTTTTCGTAAAAGTTTTGAAAAACGTGCACAGTTCGCATCAGTAAATGCTCTTCAAAATAACCTGCACATCGAGCGAAATCGCTTGCACGTAGCTTCCCTCGAAGAAAGAATTGAACGCGTTTGGTTTTCAGAAACGAATAAAGGCGTGTATTAATAAATGTATTATTTAGAAAAGCTTACTGTCTCCTCTTCTGCGAATCTTCGTTCATGAAATTTCGAAAAATAGTAATCTGACCTAAACAGACACAAATCCTCTGTTGTGGTTTGATTTCACGCACGAGACAACATGTGAATCTCTTGCGTAAATTTTCAAAATTTTGACTTCAAAATTGTATTTTTGGCTAATTCTTAATTTACAACTGGTGTATTTTATTCGAAAGTTAGAAATTCTAACTATTCTAGATCAAGTGAGTATTGTGTTTTCGAGTCTATAAATTGTCGTTTTGTACTGCACATGGGGTTGTTTATTACCAACTGCTAATTTAGCGAATCGATCAAAAAACACGCGGCCGTTAATGAGTTAAGTCTGCCACGCCAATCACAACATGAAAACCAGTAAATGAGAGTAATTCACAATCTAAAATACCTGTGTTTCAAAGGTTTTCTTTGTAACCATCGAATATGCTCTCATTACTCTAAGAAACTTAAATGAGTGAAATGTCCTCAACAGTTCAAATGTTTATACTTTCATTTTGCATATTCTGTGTCTAAAGTGTAATGGAGTTGTTCTGTTGTAATGTAGGTATTGGAACCGTTCCTGTGGGCCGGGTGGAGACTGGAGTCTTAAAGCCAGGAATGGTTGTCACCTTTGCTCCTCAAGGCCTTACCACTGAGGTCAAATCTGTTGAAATGCATCACGAAGCCCTAGCAGAAGCTCTTCCTGGTGACAATGTTGGATTCAACATCAAGAATGTTTCCGTTAAGGAGGTTAAACGTGGTAATGTTGCCGGGGACAGCAAGAATGATCCACCCAAGAAAGCCACTTCCTTCACAGCTCAGGTATGCTAGTGTGCAGAGGCACAGTTAGGCTGTGATAGTACTGCATTCAGACCTGGATTTGTCACCTTCAACTGTATCTGTGCCCAAAATTTGTTTACGGATGGTTGCTTGCGTTCATAAAAACTTAAGGAAGTTGTCTATGTATGCTTGCTTGTTCCATGTTGAACAGCTGCAATTTATTGCAAAACCAAGTGAAAAAGGCAATTTGTGCAGCAGTTAATTTAGCAATCGATAGCTGAAGTGTCCTCTAAAATAGCAAGGCAAATCTTGTTTGATGATGGTACCTCCTTTAATTTACTTTAATGAAAGTTTGTTTTCTACTATCTGGAGTATTTTATGAAGTCTCGGTGATTGAGGTTCAATTATGTGAAGCCTCTTTTGTTCTGCATTTCTATTACTTACTGTATCCACCTTCAAGTGCCTGTGGAGTGAAAACTAAGTTGAGCTTTTCAAAATGGAGAAAGATAGTGCAGAGATATGCAAAGTTTTAATAGACATACAAAAGTGTACGTAGTGGACGAGGAGCCGTTCTGTGGATGTTCCACTGCTAACTCCTATTTATATTTATTTTTTCTTACATGAAGTCAATGAGTAGAATTCCTTGTTCCCAATGGTGTAGGAGTCTTGTTCTGCCCTTGGTGTGTTAAACATATTTTTCTTTGTTGTTCTTTTTCCAGGTGATAGTTTTGAACCATCCAGGTGAAATTCATAATGGATACTCTCCTGTGCTGGATTGCCACACTGCCCATATTGCCTGCAAGTTTTCTGAACTTCTGACAAAAATTGATCGCCGCTCTGGTAAATGTTTGGAGGAGTTACCCAAGTGTGTGAAATCAGGGGATGCAGGCATCATCAAGCTAGAGCCCAGCAAAGATATGTGCGTCGAGACTTTCTCAGAGTATCCACCTCTCGGCCGCTTTGCAGTGCGTGACATGAAGCAAACCGTTGCTGTTGGAGTCATCAAGTCTGTTGAGAAGGCAGAGATGGCCGGCAAGACGACCAAAGCAGCCCAGAAGGCGACTGGCGGCAAGAAGAAATGAACCACAGTGCACAGTTTCAATTCTAAAAGACTCCTCATACAAGTCAATCATGCTGTTGTAGTGAAATGGCTACTTTCATATTTGTTCCATCGCAAATCTGTGAGGAGACGGAAACAGCCAGTTGTGCTGTTTCCCTTACAATTCTGAAGGATAAGTGTACTTGATAGAAATAAAAAAAGTTAAAAGTTGCGGTCCTCGAGGTATGTTTTATAAGTACAGCAGCTCTCAAGTTTTTTTGTTAAGTTTTGCGTGGGTTCCCACGAGGACTAGTAACCTATTCCTCCTTGGTGAGGACAGTTAATAAAGGGCAATGGTTATGTAGCCTGCGTGCAGCCTTCTCCTATTTCCCTTGCTTCCTTTTTCTGCACGAGGCAAAGGAAATAGATGTCTGCGCGCAGGCTATGGTTATGAAACCTAATAAATTTCTTTGTTCGAGGTTTTTGTTACTGTTTTTCGGCCATGTCCGTGCACAACCATAATAGCTTTTGAACCTAATCTGAACAACAGAAAGAACAGAAACTGTGGTGGTGAGTCGGTGGGGGCGTGAAACACAAAAATTTTTGGATTTATCGATTTAGTTGATAAGAGGTTGAAAGCTGACGTTTCGAATGTTTATAGCCCTTCTTTGCCTTGCATTATTCAGCAATGCAGTGTATCGAAAAAAACGATTGTGCACGGTCGGAGTGTGTTCAGTATAAATTGTACCCCTTTAGTTATCGCCTTTGAACCCTGCCGAGTTTCATAACCAGCCCCCCGACTAACTGGTAAGGAATAGAGCGCAAGAAAAATGAAAAGTGGAGGCTTAATTCTGAAATGAAACCATTCAAACTCGGTTGCTTCTAAGCTCATACTCTAAGGAGGTTGAAAAGGCATGAGGATGCCTTGCTGGCGCATCGGATAACAGCGTGTGTTGGCATCAGAAAAATGCCTGTCTGACCTTCCTGGTGGCATTTCTTGGCTCAACAAGGTGCATATTTTCTTACCTTCAAATACCGTAAAAGAAAAAAAAAGGTTATACTCTTCGTATTCTTTTAAGACCAACAGGTCAATCAATTTTTCTTGAAAAACTGGCTACTCGGTTATGGAGGAAAAATCCCCCTTGCTCTGCATTACAGTTGTAAAACTGAACGCTCTCTGGGGTTGTTCACCTTTCGATGAAGATGGGTTTTCTGCCTGCAAAGTGGAGTTGATTGGAAGCAAGGACTGGTATGTTAGCAACGGCATCTAATCCGCTCGCAAAGGTTTGCGTGGGGGACGTGGCCGATATTCAAAAGTTCCAGGCAAGTAATCGACGAAGGCAATGAGCTATCGAGGGGTTCTCGGTTGATTATAATATTCCTGATAATCGACGACTGTTCGAGAGGTCACAAAGATGTTCAGTCATCGGTTCCGGTGAATACTCGCCGATATCACTCATAGCTACAATTTCATTTTTTAGGCGTCAGTCGGGTCACTGTGAAAGAAGAAAAAAATCCAAACACTATTGTAGAGAAAAAAATCTGCAAGCAGTGTTCGTGCTACTCCTTGAAGTCCTTGAAAAGCCCTGGAATTTAATTTTAGAGTTCAAGGGCGCTTGAAAAGAAAAATTTTTGCTGCTAGTGCTTGAAAATAATGAAAATTCCTTGAATTTTTGTTCGGATGGGAAATAATATAGGATTGTATCAAAGTAATTCAGGGATTAAGCGCAAAAAATCGGAGACAGATCTTGCGAAACCTGTGCTGTTGCATGCAGGGTGAAATACTCCGTGAATACTCAGTTTTTGGTGCTTGAATACTCCTTGAATTTTATGTCCAAAAACCAGCACGGACTATGTGCATGACACCAATGCTGAAACAATTATTCGTGCCATATACAGTGGGTCGAAAAAACAACATTACTGCTGCAAGACTTGCGCTGACACAAGTAACTTCATTTGTTGAACGGTTGAAATATTTGTTTAGTGTAACATGCCTTGTAAGCATAGTAAATCCCGAAAATGAGTTGGGAATTTACAGCAGTTGAAACTTAATATGTAGCCTGCGTGGCGGAAAGGGGAAGGAAAAGGGGAGAAGAGTTTCGCGAGCGCGAAACGCAGGCTACTTAGTATGCTGGAAATCCTATTTCCGGACTAAAACAACCTTGAAGCCCCTAATGTCCCTAATCAGATAATCCTCAGGGGTGTAGGTCTCATCCTGACTCGTCCCAAGTCGTTTTCATAACACGCCTTGCACGGGAGGTGTGAGAGCAAGGTTCGTGTTTTCCGCGCCTGGAACGCACTTTTTCTGGTGGCCGTTGGCTGTAGACCCTGTAGTGTAAGTGCTTTGTGAGTAGTGCTGCAGGGTCTTCGTTTTGAACTGGGCCAGGTACAGGCTTGACTCAATTTATCAGTAGAGAGCGATAAATCTCATTGCTTTTATATTCATTTGTAATAACTGTAAGGTCAGTCAGAAACTTGTGAGAAACCATTTTGTTCAACCATAGCTGAACAAAAAGCCAACTTTGTCAACGTCTACCCACCCCCCCCCCAAAAAGAAAAATAAACATAAATAAAATAAAATAAAAATCTTGCAAAATGTTGCACCGACTAAAAAATATCTAGCACACTCGAACCTAACAAAAAAATTTAAGAAACAAAAAGACAAACGGAAAAACTTCCTTGCAAATGTAGGTAGGGGATAAAATCACCCAGCTCCCCTGCCCCTTCCCCCTCCCCGTCCCCTCAATAGTCCCACCCTTCAGCTTTACATTATGATCTAATATGAAAAACGGAAAACAAAGTGAACAGTACCTCGGATGAAGGGTTTTAACTTAGTTTTTCAGTTCAGGAGAACAACATCTTTACTTGTATTATCATATAAAGCTGTGATCGAAGTCGCTGATCCTGCTTTTTGGCATTAGCTGCAGAACCAAACTTAGACTGTTCTGTTGCCAAGCCCGGAGGTGGTTCAGTTTGGAAAATTGTTCAAATTGGTCAAGTACTTTGGATTGTTTAAAATAAAAGAAGAATTTATTTGTGGAGAGCACCATGCGCATGGTACGTTTTTGCATAAGTCAGAGACTGGAGTTTCTGTCTCAAAATTGTCCGTGAAGTTTCTCATCGGTTAGACGGAAAAGTAAGACGAAATTAAAAGTAGTCCATTGCAAACCCCTTGCATTCATAGAGGCGGACAGCTGACAGTTTCAAGCTACTGTGGGACCTCGATTTAACGAACCTCTATATAACGACGTCCTCGGAATAACGAACAATGTTTTTCACCCAAGTACTAGTGTAATGTATGGAAAAGAACGTCGACATAAACTATAGAACGAACCCTCCATGTAACGAACCAATTTCCCCAGTCCCTGGCATTGGCATTTCGTTAAATCGAGTTTCCACTGTAATTTGTATTCACAGTAAAGGATTTCCGTCAAATGGCTTTTGACGGCTTAGACGAGTCAGACTTGCCTGCTATTATAACACTTTACAATTTGCGTTTTCCTATAATTTCATCACAACCCTTCTCCAGTATCCAATTATAGAACAAGGATTTATAAGTTTATAAACAAAGAAACATCCACACCACGGATGGGTGACCTGTGGCCTGTGGACCTAATTGCGCGGCTACCTATTTCTTCCTCCTAGTGCCAATGAAATGGTGTACAGTTTTGTGATTCATTCCTTAGCCCCTGGCCCTTGTAGACTACTGTATTCTTCAGCTTTCGTGCACGAACCTTTGGTAAGTCCCTTTATTACTTGGCGTGACTGAAAGTCTCATCATTTTTTTTTTAAGCCCGTCAAATGTATCTCCCGATATGTTTGGTATCCCAGGGGCCTGGGCAAGCAATTTTTTCTTGGCGAGGCGGGTGTAACACGTTCAATAGTTCATCTGCAACGTACTTGCCTCGCAAAGTTGTTGCGGTTTAAAAAAGCTGTTTGTTTTCAGTTTGATGATGGGGTGACAAACGTGGATGAACGTGAAAGCAGGAAAGAACAGCTGTTGCAAGTTGCACAGAGAGTGCAATCAGAGTATTCATTTCGATATGTGGCCTCTGGAGGTGCAAGTAATGAGGATTTATCAGGATTGTCATCAACAGATGAGTATGTTATGAATAAAGTTATACTAACCTTACTTTAGGTTTTTCAGTGCTTGGTGATGGTTTCGGGGAGATTTCAATGTATTTATGATTAGTGATCTTTCTACAGGGACCCCCAGACAATCTGTTTGAAATTTGAAGGATTTGTATGGGAATGTTACGAGCTTCGTATTTAAAGCAAAATATCGGGGCAATGTTGATATTTTTTTTCAAAATAATCGTTAACTTACTTCAATTGTTGTGGTTTGTCGTCCATGAGCTGTAAAATGGCGTATATTGGCAATTTTGAAGGTCTAGCGTTCGGTGCCAATATACGCCATTTACAGCTACAAGTGCATAACAACTAATCTACAGGTGCATAACAACAACAACAACAAACTGATTATAAAGTCAACAAGAGTACATATTTCTTTCTATTGTTAAAACTTCTTTTTAACCGCTTTAGTTTCTGTAAACCAATTACGTATTGCAGATATTTGTAGGAATTTTGCAGTTTTTCAAGAAGGGCATTTTTTTCATTTCTTGACCAAAAACATATCAATTCACAGCCCTCTTGCATGAGTCTCCTCAACTAATGCATCGTTTAAAAATAATGAAATTAAGCAGTTATTAAGTTGAGCGTTAAAGCTGTGTAGGTTGCAACGTGTCCTGACTACCAGTCTTATGATTTGCAGCTCTAGAACTGAGTAGGGGCCTGGGACCAAATACAAAAAATAATAAAGTCGAAGCTCTCATAAGCGACCACCTCGGGAATTCAGAAAAGTGGTCACAACTAGAGCTGGTCGCTTACAAGAATGGGCTCTCGTAAGCGACCACATGACGAAACAATAGAGAGTGGTCACTTACGAGAGCTTTCAGCGTATGTTAATGGTCACTAATAGTTTTGTAGTAATAATGTTGAATAGTTTTTTTATTGCCTAACACAGAAGAGGTCAGCGTAGGTACAAGCCAAAGAACCTTTAGCACATGTGTTATGTATTACTCTAACTTTGAACAAGAACCGAGTGCTTTTATTTAAAAGTACTGACTGAGTGGTCGTTTACGAGAACTTAAAAACAACCCCGTTGGTAATTCACAAAAGTGGTCGGGGTCACTTACGGGAGCGGTCGCTTACGAGAGCTTTTCATGGCAGAGTTTAAGTGACAAGTCAATTGGGGTTTCACAGTGCTGGTCGTAACTGGAGCTGGTGGCTTACGAGAGTGGTCACAAGGAGAGCTTTGACTGTATTGTAGAAATCAATTTGTTACCAAGAAATGATCCATCACATGAAAGAGCATGTCAGATTTTAATACCAACCTTGCCACTGGGATGAAATGTCATTGAAGTACAAGATTCCAAACATCGAAAATCCCATGCGAGCGTCTATATTTTGAAAGGCTTGTCCCCCCAACCATACAAACTCTGTAATTAATATTGCATCGTTTTTGGAAGCTATTTATTCTGTTTCTGATCAACTTATTAGTTCCAAACTTGGCAGGGCTGTTAGTTTTGAAGTACTCCTACAACAAACTTAATTTTAATCAATCTATTAACTTTAAAAACTTATTCCCAGTGATCCTCTCCTCGTTTTTAAAGTGGTCAATTTAATGTTTGTTTTTTAATTTTTAGTGCCATTTTATTTTAGTTCCCTAAAATTATCTATTTAAGTTTTTAGTGCCATTTAATTTGAGTCCCCTGGGGGATGGGGTTTACCTTGTGAGAGGGTGCCAATGGGGGTACCCAATTGTCAGTTAACTACTAATTTTTTATCCAAATGTCAGTTAACTACTATGTTTTTGGCCAATTGTCAGTTAACTACTAATTATTGTAGCTATTAACTTCCCTTTTCTTACAGCGAAAATTATTGCATCATAACCCGAATGGTTCTTACGTCAATCATCCTTGGGGGTGGACCTTACTCAAATTAAGAAATAATTACAGCTTCTGGACATGAAAATAATTATTAAAAACCAACCACGATTAATCAGAAATGTTGCTCATTACGAAAGGGCTTGTGTATTGTCGACCTGTAATCAGTTATTGACATGATATAAATCAGGCCACACAAGGCCAAACCATGTTCGCTTGCTGGACAACTAATTATCTAATCTGACCAACTTCAAGTCAAACGCACCGAGTCCAAACTTTACCGCTTGTTGTTTAATTCCCATAACACCTATAAAATGTTTACAAACTATGTCCATTGAATTGTGTTTTGCCAAGCCAAACGGCACGCTTTGTCATCATCTCGATAAAAACTTAGAATAACTTTGACCATAGCCTGCGTGGCAGGCGATAGAAAGGGGAGGGAAAAGGGAAGAAATTATTCCCAAGCGCAAGCAACGAGCGTATTTCAGCCGTATTTTACTTTCACCAGGCGACTGTAAAAATCATGATTGGTCAGAATTACTTAACCCTATATGTCAATCAAGGGCCCAATCGAACACTCTGATTGGACACAATTAATTTATGTCAGTTACGTATTTGAAATTCGTGTTTCTCAATTTACATTCAACACAGTTATAAAATGGGGCTGGAAGGTCTGCATGACTTCCTTCCTCTCCCTTCCTCCCGCTTCCTCCGCGCTCGCGAATAATTTCTCCCCCTTTCCCTCCCCTTTCCGTGCCTGCCGCGCAGGCTACTTTGACCACGCCATTTGAAGCCATCACGGCGATCAAGGCCCAAGTCAGACGCTCCCTCGTGGCTGGCAGTTTTGCATTGGAAGTGACTCAAATAACAGTTAGCCCTCCGACGTACAAGCAAAGTCACACCCCCACCGTGGTACAAGGGGGGGGAGGGCATGAGTCATGGGCTCCTGGACGGGGGGGATAGAACCCCTCCCCTGGGTTTTTGCTGTGTTTCAATATTTTGGAGAGATTTTGCCTTTGGCAGAAAGCCTTTGATGTGCTCTACAAGATGAGGTATATATTATGGGTTGGGGCACTGCTGGGGGCCTGTGACATCATCCAAGATGGCGGCCATATTGGCCACCATCTTGGATTCTACCAAAATTAGAAATCATGAAAAAGCGGCAGAAACTGGAAATTGTAATTAATGCTAGTCGTGTACAATATAACATAATTAAACACGTTGTTGCTTTTTGTGTACAGTTTGTGCATTTTTCGACTAAAAAACGTGAAAAACGCACAGTTTTGCCCAAAAATGGCTTGACCACCTGCTACTTATGTCATCATATCTCATAACCATAGCAACCGATTCTTTTCAAACTTGCGTCAAAATGTGTATAAGGGATATGCCTATAGCTACTGAAAACGGCAGGTGCTGAAAAAAAATTGTCTTGGAAAAATTGAAGGAAAACCTTATGGGGGGGTGGGTGTACGCCCGAGAGTTAATATGTTAACAGGTCATGCAGCGTTAGGAGAATTTTTGTTGCTTTTAAGAACATCAACAATTGTATTCAATATAATTTATAAAATGTCAGTTAACTGTTAACTTTTCATTTATCAGTTGGCTACTAATTTTTTGGCCAAATATCAGTTAAAACTACACTATTTTTTTGGCCAATTGTCAGTTAACTGCTAACTCCATTAGCACCCTCTTGTGATACTAGCATCATATCTAAGGGGGAGTGGGGGGGGGGGGTGGGGGTGATGCCCCAGCCTGTCACTTTTTTCCACCCCTCGGGTACATGTATTAAATTATTAGCAACACAATCATGAAGTCGTTGTTTTGTCAACTTTGATGACATCTAATTTAAAAAAGTCTTAAATTGTGATCCACTGCGTTTTCTAATAAGGTATATATTTTTTGCAGACTTTTGTCCCATTTGAAAACTGGTGTTTTCAGGTAAACTTATTTTTATTTTGCTCATTCTTAAGCTTCACAATAGCTTTTAATAATTTACTTACTTACTTACTTACTTAAACTTGTTATTTCTTATCTTGAATTTTCCCTCTTTTGGACCAAAACATTAATACCTGCAAACCATCTTAGAAAGGAAATTACTTTAAGGTTTTCTTTAAGCCCCAATAGTGACAAGCATCTAATTGCTCCTGGCAATATGGCAATTTGATTAAACTTACAGTTCATGAGAATAAAGGAAGTGATCACCAGAAATTAAATGTTCTGATGTTTAATAAAATTCTCTTAACTATACCATAAGAAATATATAGAGAACAGTGAGGTAGAAATGCATTTTCATATTGGGGCTTAAAGGGTTAATTAAAATTTGTAAACAAGATCAAGGTCAACTCAATATTTATTTGGCACCAGACAAAAACAATTTTGTTCAACATAAAAGAACAATAATTAAATGGGAAGTAAGCCAAGATGAGCTCATAATGGGATTCCGTTAAGGACGGTGCCTCCTTTTGTTACTGCGCATACGTTCTGCGCATCTCGGGATATTCAAGTTTCTTAAGGAATTTGCCTACTAATACAACAATATTTTTGCACGGTTTACGACTGTGTGTAAAAAGCAGATCTTAGCAAGGGCTATCAGAATCCAAAAAGAAAATTGGTGTAACCACGCATTTTTCAGAGACAATTGAGCTTAAATTTGGAAAGAAATTGCCATAATTCTTTGTATTTTAGCGCTTTTTTGCAATTATGGTTGCTTAATTATCTTTGAAAAATGTGTGGCCACCCACATTTTTCTTTTTGGATTCCAGTCACCCTTGCTAAGGTCTACTTTTTCCCCATAGCCATAACCTTTGCAAAAATACATCTCTATTTGGAGGCACCGTCCTTAAGGGTTTCAGTGGCTGTAAAAACTGTGATGTTGCATCCATGGAGGGGTGAAAAACGTAAATTTGACGTGAAATAAGTTGATCCCTGTAAGAAATCCTGTACAGTCCTGATAGTGCAGGATTGTCTAGGATCTACAGGAACCTGTAAGACCACTCAGGATCCTAACCCTGAGAATCCTAAATTGCAATAATCCTTATCTTGTTTTATTTGTTCTGTTCTCACGATACTATGTACAAAATATTTATTGGGGATTCTGCTTGCAATCTTGTGCAATGCTATTAAGATCATATAGGATCCTATAAGATCATACAAGATTTCAAGTAGGATCTTATCATATCAGGACCCAGGGTTTGGATCCTATATTAATAATAAGGTCCTGTGTAGAATTTCTACTAGTAAGAGTGGAAAGTGCACTTTTTTAGCATTCCCCCCCCCCCAACTTTAATCGGAGCAAATCAAAGGACTCTGGGTTGTGTGTGGGATATGTGTTGTAGGTTAATTTTTAGTGAATTTCAGGTCAAAACGATTTCAAACTAGTTTGATTTGCATTTGCTGTTGTTTCAGTTTGATAATAGTGACTATAAAACAAAAGAAATACAAATCAAACTAGTTTGAAATCATTTTGACCTGAAATTCATTTTAACCTACAACATATGCATGGAGGGACGAGCTATGCAATATTGAAGGGCTCGGTGGATAAAGGGCGTAAGTGATGATTTGAGGTTGAAATCGAAACTGGTGCTATTTAGCTAAACATTGGCACACAGGCTGGTTTTCATACTAAAGAACGTTGTTGTGTATTTATTTTTTGACCTAAGAGCATCAATTCGAAGAATTAGCATATTTACTTTTACTTAAAACTGACAAAAAGAAAACAACAGGTCAGCTGAAGCTAGGTTGAATTCTTTTGTTTAAGTTCAGGCAGAGAACAAAAAAAATGATTCATGCTTCACTTGAGTGAGTTCAGTTCAATAAAAATTTATAAGCAAATTAAAGTAATACGCTAATTCTTCGAATTTAAGATCTCAGGTCAAGAAGCCTGGGTGCCAATGTTCAGCTGCATAGCACCAATTTTGATTTTAACCTGAAATCATCACTTAATATGCCCTTTTTCCACTGGGCCCTTCAACTGGACATTGGGTAGCCCTTCTCTCCCTATCCGCCCAGCCATAATCCTTTAATTAACCCTTTAACCCTAACAGTGACGAAAATGAAATGTCTTTTTACATTATCTGATGCTTCTTCAAACATTCAAGCGAGGAGAATGAAGAGAGTGATCACTAAGGATAAGATGTCTTGATATTTAGACAAATTTTTATTAGTTCCATAAGAAATGTGTGGAGAACAGTAAGGAGAATATGCATTTTTATATCAGGGCTTAAAAGGGTTAATGCTAATGAAGGGCTACTGCTGAAAATGTCTGTTTTTTAATCTCTTTAAGATGCCCAACATTGCCTCAGTTGATATCAAATTAACATGTTATGCCAGATTCTGGGCTTGCTCTGCAATATTGTTTGTCAATGAGTATTTATTAATAAATAATAAAAAGGAATGGGTGTGGCACAAGAAGGACTAGCAAAACACTGGCCACAAGAAGAGACAATTTTTGTCATAAGATCAGCAGCTCAGGTAAAAATTGGTCATTCACAGCTCAGTGACTGACTTTATCACAACATTCTTGTATCCAGGCTCAGATGCCATTTTTGGGTTTTTCCGACATTTTACTCCAGTGGTTTTCCTCCTACCTTAGAGGTCGGACGTGATCTGTTATCATCGGGGAGACTAAATCTAATCCTCGCTCTGTAGATTTTGGCGTTCCCCAAGGGTCAATCCTTGGACCACTCCTTTTCAGTTTATATGTGGCACCTCTCCAAGATATAGTAGCTGCAAATAACCTCGACTCCATGTTTTATGCTGATGACTCGCAACTTTATATTGCCATAAATCCTAATGATCATTCTCCTGCACTAGATACTCTGCAGAATTGTATTGAGGTAGTAAATGTTATAAATTGGAACACTCAGAACATGCTATTATGTAATCCTGGAAAAACAGAGGTCATCCAATTCACTTCCCGTTATGTTTGACATCCTGTCCTTCATCATTTTTCATTCGGTAACACAACAATTGAACTCTCTGATAAACTATGAGATTTGGGTGTCATACTGGTGGGGGGGGACAGGGGGGCGGGAGACCGGGAGAAAAGGGGGCGGGAGGTGTATGGGAGGCGGGAGAAAAGGGGGCAGGAAGCGGGATTCCCAAGGTGGCGGGAAGCGGGAGAAAAAGGGAAAAATTACGCAACATTGCACAATATTTCGCAATCAAAAATAGGCAAAGGGGCGGGAGCCAAAAAATACAGGGCGGGAACCGGGATTAAAGGGTACGGGAAGCGGGAGGTTTAAACCCCCCTGTCCCCCCCCATACTGGATAAGGAACTTAGTCTACGACAGCATGTTAACGATATTTGCAAAAAGGCTTTCTTGGCAATAAGGTCAATAAGTCGGATCAGCAATTACCTGTCTAGACTGCGAGCAGTCTCTCTTTTGCTCTAAAATCCGTGCTGGATGAACGGCAAAGTCACGAGGGCGATATTCGAGTGGCGAGCGGCAAAGCCGCGAGCCGCGAGTAGCGTGGGCGGGAGAGTGAGCGAAGAGCGAAAAGAGAGACTGCCCTGCTTTCATACTGCATTTCTGAAGCCCTTTGACAGTTCGCATCAATGACATAACACGCCCATTTTCGAACATGATACGCCGGTGTCAAATGTTTCCCGCGAATTTTAGAGCAAAAGAGAGACTGCTCGCAGTCTAGCGAATCGATCGAAGCGTTCAAGTTCAAAGCTGGGAAGATGTGATGAACAGTTCCACACCAAAGAAGCTTGTATTGAACGGGGCGAAGAAAAAAATCCTGATTAGCCGTCTGGGTCGGATTTTGTCCGCGTTTGTGTAAGTGTTCGTTAACTGAATAGAGCCGTTAACTTAGAGACTGTTACTGTATAAAGGTCATATGATGGACTCCTGTGGCTTTACGCCTGTTCATTTGTAATTCGCAGTAAAATCTGATCTTTGATCGTCTGTAAAGCGACTTTTTAATGCCGCGATCGTTGAATTTGGCTCGTTTACGGACTTGATAGGTTTTTCAGCCTCTTATGTTTAAATTTCTGACAATAAAGGATCTGAAATATTATCCGCAACGTGATGAGTTTCTTTGTTTGTAACGCCGGGCCTGGATTATTGTCTTAAAAAGTCTGTTGCAGGATGTTGTGTTTCGCATCACGGAGTGTGATCTATAGACCCATTTCGTCAAGAAACTGAAGTTGTAGCTTCTTCAGAGCTACGTAACGTGTAATAGATGGCTGAACTCGGCTTCAGTCAAATGTGTGAATAACTCCTCTTGAAACTTCGAGTTTGGTGTCTGGGAGCTTGATATGTTTCCTCCTGTTGCGGTCAGCAATTCTATTGACGGCAGCCGTTGGCGTGCACTGCATGTCTCCAAGTGATGATGACAGATACGCACCATCGGGTCATAGACCGACCAATCAAAATACTCCGTCACGAGAGTGCCGGGCTTCAGAAATGCAGTATGAAAGCAGGGCAGTCTCTCTTTTCGCTCTTCGCTCACTCACTCTCCCGCCCACGCTACTCGCGGCTCGTGGCTCGCGGCTCGTGGCTCGCGGCTCGCGGCTCAAATATCGCACTCGCTTTCTCGCCGCTCCTCCGGCAGGGATTTTAAAGCAAAAGAGAGACTGCTCGCAGTCTATTACCTGTCCCGAAGTAATCTTAAACGTATTGTGAAGGCTTTTGTAATATCACGCCTCAATTAATTTACTGCAATGATATTCTCAATGGACTTCCTAAACTTGAGCATGAAAAACTACAACGTGTTCAGAACATCGCAGCACGTCTAATTACAGGAACCAGTTGCAAAGACCACATTACTCCCTTGCTTAAGAACAAGCATTGGCTTCCTGTCAGATCTCGCATCGTTTGTAAGATTTTACTTTTATGAATGGACAATCGCCCACCTACCTAACTTTGCTTATCAACTGCTATAGACCAGTTTGTTCGCTTCGCTCCTCTGATTGCCTACTTTTACAAGTTCCTAACATCTCAACAGTCACCTATGGTCAAAGGACTTTTTTCTCTTTCTGTGCCCCTAAACTTTGGAACACTCTACCTCAAACTATAAAACAAGCTGAAACTGTTAGCCGTTTTTAAAAAGAAACTTGAAACATTTCTTTTTTGTGACCATTTCAAACCTTAGGTTTATATCTTAATAGTTTACTTTTAGTGACATCTCTAGGCTAGTTATGTTGCGTTTTTATTCTTAGTTTATACTGTAAGCGCGACGTTGCAAATCTTAAATGCGCCTATAAGAACCTTATTATTATTATTGTCATTATTATTATTATTATTATTATTATTATTATTAATAACGTTTAAGCATTATTTTTGGAAACTTCTAATTACAAATAATAAATTGAAGGGTTTAATGCGCTCAGGGCATATACCATGATTTTGGAGATTTCACCGGGTCAAATGGATGGTATAAAGACATTTGCCATAATGCTACAGCAACAGTGTTCTCAATTCATGCATCCAGGCCAGTATGCATTTTTGGAACACAGCATGCAAAAGAGCTTGACAGTGTTTAGAACACAAAACCCACTGTCAGTGACAGCAAATGCAAAAAACAGGGCAGGTTTAGGGTGATTTTAATTTTTATCCTAATTATTATGTTATACACCCCTCTTGCATTAAACCTTCCAATTAAGTAGTGATAAATTTGACGTAGCACTGGGAGTTCTCATTAAGTGTTTCAAATGAACAATCGCTGTTTTTTAAATTTGTTTATTTTTCTTCTAATTTAGGCTGTCACCAGGAAACCCCTTTAAAGTTGAAAGAGTTGTTTTGTGGAAAGGATTGGCAAAGTAAGATCATGATACCAGGTTTGATTTTTGTCGCATTTGAATGTACCAGCCAAATTGAAGCTTTGACATCCCCCCCCACCCCCAGCAACCCCCCGGGCATTTGAACTTTTGAAGATTGGCTTGTTCAAATTCCCTACCCTTGGGGCAAAAAAGCCATTCAAATGACCCACCAATTAGTATTAAAATACCTCTCCTTAAAGACAAATTTCATCGTCAATCTAACACTGTTCACAGTTTTCAGAGAGAGATATGCTGTAATGACACCTTCAAACTTCTTTTAAAGACACTTTTGAATGAGTTATTCACTAACAAAGGCAAAATTCTATCTTGTAAGTCAATCAACCCCACCAAAAACTGAAAAAACTCACAGGGGATGTTGAAGCATCATTTTGACTGGTACATTTTGTTTATTTAAATTTTTTAAATAACTAATACTGCATTGATCACAGTTGGCGGTTGGGGAGCATGGCGTAAGCCCAAAGTTCTGATGTAAGTGATGAAATTTGTCCCACTCAACATGCTCACATTCAAATTAAAGGGGTGCCTGGAATAAAGCCTTAAGTGACTTCTGATAAATTGCTACATTCTCCTTCCAATTTGCCCTGTGTATGCCAATTTGCCCTGTGTATGCTTGTAAATCAAAGGGAGAGTTTCATAAATTTGATCAGGAGTAGCTTGGGGTCATATTCCACGCGCCCCTTCGATTGCCCTAACCCTGAATCAAAACCGCAACCTACTTGCAACTCAGTACACAAAAAAGTCATGGTGTTTTTTTTTTTTTTGAAAAAATTATTAAAAGTAAAACCTGAGAGATGTTGATGCAAGGTGTGCTTTTTGCATGATGCAAGCAACACAAGGCTATGAAACTCACAACATTTGTGTTAGAAAGATGGAATATTCAGTTTTTCACAAGCGTGGGACAAAGAAAAAATCTGAGTCCCCGACGGGAATCGAACACATGACCTCCTGTACACCGGTTGGGCGCTCTAACTACTGAGCTACTGGGCGACTCGTGGCGAGTGAGGTCATATTTTTACTGAGACATTTGTGTTACTTTCAAATTTTTTGTGAAGCGTAACTTTTTTAATGTATTATTTTATGAAATGTTGCCTAGTGTAACCCCACCTTTATCACTTCAGGGATTGTCATGTACTTTTGTTGGGTTTTTGTTTATAGTTGTGGATTTGCCCTTATTTGTGAAAAGGATGAAAACCGCCTTGTTGCTGAGAACATTTTAAATGTCATCATAAGACAGCTTCAAGAATACTGCCAAATCATTCTTCAACCATCAGAGGTATACAAAAATGAAAAGCTCTTTCTGTTAATAATGTCAATAACAGGGTTTTCCACATTGTGCTTATATTAATATATTTATACCCCATTATGCTACAAAAAAAAATTAAGTTCAACAGTTAAAAACTTCATCTAAATTACACACTCAGTCAAACTATATTTCTGAGACTGCAGAAACACTTGATGTATTGTAGCATTTGAGCATTGCTTCATTGCTCTCATGGCTTAGAGATAATTGAGCTTAAATTTGGAAAGAAAATGCAATACATTGTTATGCATTTTAAAGCTTTTTTTGGAATCATAGTTGCTTTAACTATCTCTTAAAATTTTCTTTTTGGTTTCCAACAGCCCCTGCTAAGATCAGCTTTTCCTGCGTAGTCAAAACCACACAAACATGAACCTCTATCATACCTGAGGCACCATCCTTAAGGGCAGCATTCCACTGTGTATCTTAGTAATACATAGTTGTTTTGCTTGGAACTAGTTTTTACATTAGTGTTGACTTTACTCGCAGATCAGTTTCTTTTGGATCGGTATTGTTTTTTACATTTTGTGTGTGTGTGTTGGGGGCGGGGGGGGGGGGGGGTGGCTATTGATACTTCTGAGTTTTAGTAGATTCCAAACTTGATGTTTCTTTAGGTGAGGTATGGCTTTATTTTATGGGGAAATTTTCTCTGGAATGTAGTCAGTTACCCCACCACCCCCCCTCCCTCCCCCTTCTCCTCATACATATCCTGCTAGCTTGCCCCAGCCAAATTTCAACAGTTTGTTGCAGCTGTAAAGCAGTCGTGAACGTCTCAAAGTCAGACAGGTAGAGCTGGTCCTTAGGGCGGCCATCTTATAAGAGAGTTCATTTTACATCAGTTCTTGACCAGTAGTAAAAAAAAGGCTTATGGAATGCTCGTGGGGGGAAGGGTGTTCCTCAGAAGTTTTGAGAGCCTCACAGAGAATGTCTCCTAAAGGTTGCCACACCTGTATCTCATGACAGTGTTCACTCAAGGCAATATAATGGTTGCTTAACCCTATTTTGCCTGGGCATTTTTTGAGTTTCTGAGCCTGGTGGGGGGGGGGCACTTTCCCCCTTTAGATCTCGAAAAGTATTAATGCTTTAGCTTAACAGATTGGGCTTATGAACTGACAATTATGGCGTGTCGTGACATCACAATGACATCACAAACCAGCCATTTTGAATTTTGCGGCCGCCATCTTGAATCCCGAACCTGCAGTCATACAGATGACAATGACGACATCGAAAAATATATGAATTTGTTCTAAGAAACATACTTAATCAAAACATGCACACAAAAGTGAAGGATTCTCTTCTTCTTACAAATGAAGGGGGAAAAACTGGGAAAAGACTGAAAAAAGACAGAAAATAGTCAAAATACACTTCTGAGCAGACGGTTGGTATGGAAACGTCAATCATCATAGACACGTCAGTGACACAGGAAAACTTTATGAAAAGTCACAAGATTACTAGGTCATTATTTGTCTAGCCATTTAAAAGTTATAACTCGTTTAAGTCAGCGCGGGCACAATGTGCCCCCCTCCCCCAGGCTGAATAGGGTTGACATCTTTATTGGTGGGTAATAACATGCCATTTTTATCTTACGTTTTCTTCGTACATTAGGCCATTCTTAAGGCAGACAAGGTCAGTGCCATAACACACCAGTTTCTACCAGGAGGGCAGGTAAATAGTATTATTAACCTCTTAAGCCCCAATATCAATATGCATGTTCTCCTTAGTGTTCTCCATGTGTTTCTTATGTTACTAGTTGAGAGAATTCAGACAAACATCACTTGAGACATTTCGTGTTTGATGATCATTTCCTTTATTCTTGTGACCTGTATGTTTGAACAAGTAAGGATATTGTAAGGAGAAATTAGATGCTTGTCACTATTGGGGCTTAAAGGGTAACAAGACGGATTCTGCTCAATATTCGAGCAATAAGTGCAAAAATTATTTACTAAAAAACTACTCATAGCACGGTAACACTGAATACTATTTGAAACACCTCACTTTCATTAAATTATTTGCCTGTTTATAGTGTGATTTGCAGCACACCCTGGAAATTACCTTTCAGATGGTATATCACATGGGGTCTACCAGTTCATCGTTGCCAATTTAGAAAAACTTGGCATTTACCTTGGGCAGGAAAGGGTTAAAGGGCAACCAGCTTTCAGAAAAGCATCATAAGCTAACACTTCTAATTTGTTTACCCTTTAAGCCCTAATAGTGAAATGCATCTAATTTCTCCCTACAATATCATTCCTTGGCCAAACATACAGGTCATGAGAATTAAGGAAGTGATCACTTAAGATGAAGTGTCTTGATGGGTAAGGAAATTCTCCCTACTAGTACCATGAGAAATGTCTGGAGAACAATGAGGAGAACATACTTAACAATTAGATTATGAGCTCGAGATTTCTATCGCGTGATAGTTGATGAGGCCAAAGGCCGAATCAACTATCACGCATAGAAATCGAGAGCGAATAATCTAATTGTTTTAGTATAAATCTCGATTAATATTCCACTAAAGTGAAAAGTTTTACATCATTGCACTGTTATTTTGAAGTGTAAAACTGTGCCTGCCTCTCACCTTTTCGCTACTCACTATCTATCACGGAATAGATAGCGAGTAGGGTAGCCAATCAGATTGCAGCATTTATGATAGAACGCTAGTAGATTTATACTAAATGTTGATATTGGGACTTAAAGGGTTATTGAGCCATTAGGACCTCCAGGGTTGCTCGTTAAGCTGGGTACTAAAGCCTACTTAGGATTCGTGTTAATGAAAAATGTTGAATTCAGTTTGATACCTTTATAGTACATGATGTGGATTGTGTAGTTCCAGCAAATATCCATACACGCACCACAGAAAGTTTTTCGTTTTGCACGCCCCCTCCCCCTAAGAAATTCCAGTTTAGCTTCATACTTTGCTTCTAAAATTTTGGCTTTTAAGACCCCCCTCCCCCTAGGAATTTCCAATGACTTTCCATGGGGTGGGTATGGATTTTTTCTGGAACTACACATTCCTGTAAATGTTTTAACATTTTGACTTTGGTTGCTTTCAAACTGTCACTTAAAATCAACAATGAACACGACACAAGACTAAAATGCATAGTAAAAAATGTAATCTCGGTCAACTTTTACCCAGGGTAATGATTGGACTTTGAATAACCAGGTCCAGGTCAAAAAACAAATGCTGCACATCCCTGGTGGTCAAAGTGATATTATACTGCAAAAGAAAGGTGCAAACTGGTACATTAAGGTTGGATAGGTTGAAATGGCCCAGTCAGTGTGCATCACACTTGTCTGTTCAGTCACATGTGGTTATCAACATGTATGTTCTCCTCGTTGTTCTCCATATAATTATTCTCGTGGTACTAGTTGGGAGAATTTGCTTACACATCAAGACACCTCAACTTAAGCAATCACTTCCGTAATTCTCATGACCTGTATATTTGGCCAAGCAATGATACTGTAAGGAGAAATTAGATGCTTGTCACCATTGGGGCTTAAACCTGGTTAACATTCAACATGTGTTAACCAATGCCATTTGAATCCATGATCATAGTTTTTAATCAGATCAAGCCTAAAAATAGATGACTGTATAGTAACATAGTTATTGACTGAGTTAGGTCAGACAAAATTTGGCCATGTATATGTGTGAACAAATTTACTCTGCCTATTTGCTACCATTGCAACTTTTGGAAAGTGATAGTAGCAAGCGCCAAAAGAGGCAAAACCAGAAAGTTGCACTTGAAGTGGAAATTTCACCTGAAAATAAATGGTTCTTTTTCAAGTAAAGAAAAGTTTAGTTATTAATAGCAATTAAGGGCTTGGCAGCAGTGTTGTGACATGTTGAACTCATTTGACACGTATTTGGTAGCTGCTGAACAGAATGCTCTAGGGAGTCAACTGAGCCTTTAAGCAACAACCCCAGCAGTTTCATCCATTTTGAAAGACAACCTTATACTGGCATGAAGTTGTAATGCAGCTGAAAATGTAAGCAGAAACTGACTGGGATTGCATGGCCATGGACAATGAAGGATCAGTAGTTAACTTTTCTAAATGCAGAAAAAATTGCCTGAAAGGGCTATAATAATAAACCACTTGGTTAGGTGCCACAATAACAGCTTCAAAAACTTACAAATGAAGGAACTGGGAACTAATTTTCCACAAATCTTTGACAATGAGAAAATTTATACGAGAAAATGCAACAAGAAAATTTCAGATTTGACAAATTTTCAAAACGGACATGCCTGAATTTTTTCAGCAAAGACGTGACAAAAAAATTAGACTAATATATTTCTTATGTACACTAAGAATGCAATATTATTTGTTCAATAGACATTTGTCATAAAAAATGACCAATTTTCTGATCCTCACAAGCAATAAAAAAGATTTTTATTAATAATTTTGCTTGTGTGAAGGGGATTTATTCTCTGAACAATTTGATTTTGTTCAGTTACAGTCATTTGACTGTATTAAAACTCGTTGAGGGCTGACAGCCACCCTAAATCGTCAGCCAAATTCTCCCAACTTGTACCATAAGAAATATATGGAGAACAATGAGGAGAACATACTGGTTGATATTGGAACGTGAAGAGTTAATTATCTGGTGCTCTTTCTGGTTCTTTGTGACATCATGACACTTTCAGTGACAGCAGACTTTGACAAACAACCAGAAAGGCAAAACTCTCACATATGGTGCTCTAAACTAGTAAGGTCAGATAACTTGACCAAAGTTACACACGGGAAAGCAAGAACATTTTCCTTGTGACATGGAAGCAAAATATAAATTTTAATTTTGCCAGTGTCAGTGGTTGCTACTTCCTGTAAAAACTTACCCCTTTCCTCAAAGTATCAGTGAAATCTTTTCCAGTACAAGAAAAGATGGTTACAAGGTGACCCCCCTCCCCAATATTGTTTTCCTGTTTGTATGCATGCCCAAGATCACTTTTGGGGAAGACAGCCTTAGAAATGAAAGGGAGATTTAGTATCATTTTCGTAAAGGATGTTTTAGAAGTTTGACTGGAATTTGAGCAGATAGCAACCAAATGGCAGTTTTATGAAAAAACCCTGCAGTCAATGGGTTGATAATAAAATAATGTTAAATTAATCTTTGTTCCCTTGCAGTTACTCTTCATGAACAACCGGTTTTTGCGGCAAGTGGAAAAAGAATTGGAAGAAGTTATGAACACAAAATGAGACTCACAGTGAAATTCAGTTTCACACCAGTAATAAGTTTGATCTAAATTATGATTCCGAAAATCTCAACAGTATATGAATGCATCTAATGGCAAAAATATTTAAATTATATTTTGTAAATAGCTTTTACTACCAACATCTAGTTTTTTCAAAATACAAGTACCTCAGACAGTACTTGCCACACAGGCATGGACAAAACTGTATCATAAATAATATTGATATTAATATTAACGTGACTGGTATTTCCAGCAGTGCTTCCTTCTTCCCACTTAATCCAGACATTAGTGGGGCATTTTTTCCATGTTGTCTCTCCCAGGGGTTAGGTGTTAGATTACCCCAGGGCATTTGACGGTCTTGTGTTTTAACTTATTGTGGCATTGTATAAGTGAGTAGTACTTCAGCAAAGGAAAGCAAACTAGGACATAAATGTGATGGGATATATTATACCTGCCAAGTGTCACGCCTAAGGCGTGATTGTCACGCCTGTGGATCGAAAACTGCGATCTCACGCCTACTCACGCCTGCATTCCCATTTCTCACGCCTGGTGGAAAAGTGTGAGACATTACAGCCTTAACCGACTCATTTTGAAAAAAAAATTTACAGTATTTAAATAAACTCGAACCAATGCGAGAAAATAATGATCGTACTTTCGCGAAATCTCGGATTTTAGTAAGGAAAGTCACTGGAGACAGGGTCATACTCGTCGAGACGAGCTCCGTATAACCTTAAATGATCAAAGCATCGATTTACTGGCCATAAATCGGAAAGTCTTCGGAACGTCTTTGGAAATCGTCGGACATCTTCGGATATTATCGGTCCCGTACGAAAAATCTTGACACTCTCAGGATAAAAATGTCACGCCTATGAATCACAAAAAGTTGGCAGGTATAATATATCCACAGAAACAATGGTCTTTGGAACAATAGCAAGAAATACAACTTCTCTGTGCTTTAGTCTGGTCCCAATTAACTTACTGTAGTATGCAGATAAGCCCAGAAATGAAGAAATTGACTTCTTTTTAAACTGTACTGTGGGGTATATGAACAACTCCTTTGTTCTCCATAAAAGGCATTTGTTAGTTTGCCTTCAAAAGATGCTGATGGGGCAAAGGGTGGGGGGCACTGCTGGAAATTGACTGATACACAACTATTTAAAGTCACACAGGTCTGTGATTGGCTGTTTCTGAAGATAAGATAAATTAAATGAAATACAACCTAGTTTACCACTCATGGTTGTAGTCTTGTACAGGTTTGGCCAACACGTACAGTTGACTTCTGATAACTCAACCCTTGGTAACTTGAAGCTCCTGCTAACTAGAAGTGAATGTTTTTGTTCCTTTCAGGTAATGTTCTTTATAAGTTTATCCTCCATAACTCGAACCTTTTTAAATTTCCCTTTAATGTTTGACTGAACGGGAGTCAACTGTACTCTAATATCAAATCCTCTCCACTCACAATAATCTACTTACAGTAGACATAGTTACTCGAGGGACTGGTTAGGAAACCTTGCAAGTTTCAAAGGCCAGAACAAAGGTGCTGCAATTTATGTTGAAAGTTCTACGACCATGCACGATCTTTTGTTTTACGTTCGCACACTATGGCTAAATAACTTAACAGTGACATTTTCATTGGTTCGTTGCTCATGCAAAATTCAAACCTATTGTTGTTTGTGCACGGTCAAGGCGAAAAATGGTAACAAAAACATAAAACAAGGACCTTGCTGAGCATTAACCAGATTCTTTTATTAACTATGCAGTAGACTATTGTTATCTCAGACCTCAGATATCTTAACCCTGTAAACCCCAACATTGATCAGCATCAAATTTCTCCTAATCCTATCAATTCATTATAACATGTACAGGTCACGAGAATCAAGAAAATGATCACCAAAGACGAATTGTCTTGATGTTTAAACGAGTTCTCCCAACTAGTACTCAGCAAAATTCTCAGTAAGGAGAATTGAATTGTGATATTGATTTTTATCAATTGATTGAAAAAATCAATAACATTAACGTAATTGTCGTCGACAGTCGTTGATTTATTGAATGGTTTTCGGATATCAACTGTTATTGATTTTCCAGGCCTGGCATTAATTATCTTGAACAATGTTTGGTGTCCCTTGTGAATTTAACCCTTTCACTTCCAGAGTCAGATAATAGAGACATTAAGATGATTCTAACTTCCAAGTCTGTGGATGAAATTCTATGGTGTGACCATTCAAATGAAACCCCTTCAGCAGTACTTTCACACGGTAATATTTATATTTAAGTTTTTAAAAAAAAATGAAATTTGAGCTTTGTCTGGAATTTGATTTGAGGCACTCTTGGGAGTGAAAGGATTAAGATAACTGGAGTGCACTTTATTCAAATTATACAGTGGAACTCAACATAATGAAGTGCCATGGGACTAGAAAAAATGCGTTCCTTACAATGGGAGTTCATTATATTGGGGTGCTTTTCCATACATTTTTCTAATACTGGGCTGAAGAATATTGTTCTTATGCCAGGGTCTTCTTCATATGGGGGTCTGGGGGTCCGGGGTTCCACTACATTTGGGTTAGAAATAACTTGGTATGAAGTTTTTGAGAACATACCCAGCCATCCCTCTTGATTATTATCACTTCACCTAATTTTTATTCGACAGTGCAAATTTTACTGCAAAAATATTGGAAGTAGCAAATAACACCAAACGAAAATTAATAGTAATTTAATATCGTTGCGATGATACCGTATTAGACGTTGCTGAAATATTAAATAGTTCTCCATAGATATACAGTTTTTCAAAGCCTTGCACCTGTGCTAGATTTGTTCTTGAAAAACATGTTTTAACCATTAAATAACTCCAAAAGACAACTCTCGAAATTCAGAATTCTGAATTTGAATTTAAAAAACCCTAAAGTGCAAACAATCAAGGACAGAAAAATTTGGAAATAGTTGTTTGTGACGTCATTAAATTTTTTGCTACTCTGTTGAGCAGCAATTTAGGATTTTTTTTCCATAATTTTTACATGTTAACACTCACAGGAGTGAAAGAGTTTCATTTAATACCTCTCAATCGATCTGTTGATATGAGTGCCTTTTCTTGTCAAAAAGAGCTTCAATCTCTTCTAAGGTTTTTCCCTTCGTTTCCGGCATAAGAAGATAAACAAAAACAAACCCAAGGAAACACCATCCCCCAAAGAACCAATAGGTCCCTTGGGGAGTCAGTCCTGCCTGCAGAGAAGGAAATCTGTTGGTGACGATAAACACCAGCAACCAATTGGACAGTGTTGCAATGCTGCTTGCTGGGCCGCGTGCTCGCAGGGGAAATATTTCCGACATCACAAGCCATGGGATTGGACCCCAAGCCAAGGAAAAAGCCAGGTTAAACAAAACTATGCACAAGATGGACAGCCACGAAATCTTTGAAGCTGCTACGGAGTGGCTTATGGAACCTACCAACAACACTGCATCACTAGACGAGCTGTCATCTTTTGGAGGTATGTAGATTTCAAAATACAAGCCCAGCCCTACAAGGGCGACACACATGCCAATTGCCATTATTAACAACAGGATTCGTCGTCCTGCTTTGTCCATAATTAAACAGGCCAAACCCGTGCCAACAAACTGGATCAAACCTACTGAGATGGAAACAAGTTTGCCGTTTTTAAAACCTGCATCTGCAAAGATGCTTGCAGCATTGAAGAGAACTGCATTGATTCCACAGAACTGTTGGAAAACCATTAATCCAATGCTGATTATCAGAGGTTTGACAATTACTGGCGATAACCAATCACGCCACGCCATCTTCTCTTGACGATCTGTAAAAAAGAAATTAAAGTAATAATTTGGTTCACTTTCAAAGTATAGAAAATGTGAATGACAAAATATTAAACATCATCAAAAAGTTTGTTGCTGAAAAAGTCCTCTACGCTGGCCACAACTTCTGCTATCATGATCACCACATGTGTGTGAAGACAGCTGGGCAGGAAAGGAAACAGGAATTACTAAATACTTAAACAACGTACATGAGGAGGCAGCTAGAAAAATAATACATGACTTTTTGAACTGATCAGATCTCTCTTTTGACAAGAATACCGGTATGCTGCAGTTCTTTCTTCATGAAATCAAATCAAATGAAGTAGGCAGGTATGGTGCTCATCTGATGATGAGTTATTGATTAACTACAGGGAACTATGCCTTGATGGGAGCAAGGCTCCACAAAGAGCAGCAAAGTGACTTGCCAAGCATAAGAAGATGAACCTTGAACAGGCCCTGAAAAAACCCTCTAGGCCACCCCACATATTGCATATGCTAACGGCAATCTGCTGGTGACCAGCCCAGCATTCTCTCGTATGGGGTTAACTTTAAGTGCTTTCTATTATGCCAGACTGACCAACCAATCAGAGACCAGTGGAACTAACCAAGGGAAAATCAAACAACATTGTTTGACAAAAACATAATTTCCAAGTGAACCAAAGCGTTCCATTTACGTTTCGACCGAAATTTCCATTGGTTTTCAGTGAAGTGGGACTGGAAACGAGAATTTTTGAAAATTTAATGGTAAGATTCAGTCGGACCAGACCTACCGGTCAGAGAGGACCACCTTTTGAGATGAACCACTTTTCCGGAAAATTTCCACCTGGACCCCATTGTTCAATTTATGTTTCGACTGAGATTTCTGGAAATTTTGGTATAACTGAAAGCACCCTTTGTCTAAATTACATTCTGATTGAGCCACATTTCATAATCTTAACAAAATGCATTATTAGTACAGTGAATGCTCGCCTTGTGGACACCTTGCTATTACGGAAACCCTTATTATTACGGACAGGAACGGCAGCCCCAGAGAATATTAAGAACTACGGCTGTACTGAAAACAACTCCCACTATAAGGACTTTCCCTATTATGGACAGCAAATCTTAGTCCCGATGGTGTCTGTTATGACGAGAGTTGACTGTATTGGTGGACAAGTGGTTACCTAGAGTTGCCTCAATTGTAAAGCACTCCTCCTCTATATCAACTTCAGGACCCCTTAACCAGAGGAGAGAAGTTAATGCTTCACTTCGCCGATTATTTCCCAACGACCAGCGTGGGGTTTCCGGCATGGTATACATCAGGATGATGAGCACAGCAGGTGGAATTCCACCAATGAGAGCTAACCACTTCCAGTGAAGAAATGCACCCATTAAGTAGGATAATAATAAGCCCATAGTCACTGCCAGTTGGTTAACAGAACCCAGCATGCCACGCAGTCGAGCTGGTGAAATCTCTGCAATGTACACCTAATAATGAAAACACATACTTTTAGACTAAAAGCCAGGCTTAACTTCTTCTTCACTAGACATTGTTCAATCAACTTACAACTTCCTAAAGGGGTACTCCCTATGGTGGGCTATAAAGGGAGGCTCCGCCCAAAAGGAGGGTCTCTTTTTGCCAGTGCTGTCAAAATGTTTTGTAGTAGCAGGCAACATAACAGAAGAAGTAGGCAGCATGGAGTTTCCTTGGGATTTCCAATGTGAAGGAAGCAGCAAATGATTGCCTGTAGATGGCAAAATTGCCATCAGCCAGCATGTTATGACAGGGCTGTTTTGTGCTTACAGTATACTAAAATGTAACTAAAGGAAATGTCAACACTGGTGTTTAGGAATGTTTGATACCAAATTGTACCCTAAACTGAAAAGAGGTAGCAGGCGAGTCTAAAGCATCAAACATTTTACAAAATTTTTGCATAAATCACCTTCCACAAAATATGTGAAAGCTTGGAGCCTTCGAGTAAAACCCTGTGATGGGCTACTGTTTTTAGCTTATTTTTGAGATATAAAAAAGGTGCAATGTTTGAAGGGGTTCCATTTTGACAACCAAAAAATAGTACATTAAAGGGTAGGGACCCGTTTGAAATTCAGGGTGGAGAATCTCCCCCCCCCCCACCCCCTGTACAACTAACACCTAATAAAATTATTGAAAGGAACTTTCATATATAGGCAGCCTGGTACTCAAACATTCCCTTTTCACTCACTACACTTCATACAAAATTTCTTGATGTTTAATGCTCTCACATGAACTTCACACTCACCTACACGATGGAGAGTGTACCTAGAGACTAAGCTGCTACTTGTAGTCAACATTTGCCCCAAGTTGCCCCAATCCAAATGGTTATGGCTTATTTGAGAGTGTTGTACCGAATGTTACCTCTATAACTGACTCTGGGAGTAAAGTTAAGTTGTGTATGAGGAAACGTAGTTTAGGCACAGACAATTCCAGAAAAAATCCATACCCACCCCACTGAAGGTCACTGGAAATTCCTAGGGGCAGGGAGGTCTTAAAAGCCAAAATTGCTAAACTGGAATTTCTTGGGGGGAGGGGGATGCAAAACAAAAACCTTCCAAGGGGGGAGTATAATTGGATATTTTCTGGAACTACACAATACTGTAAAACCCTGGATGGTTCCCTAATCTGGTAACTTACTGGAACTACAAGCGACGCCATGCCACAAGCCAAGCCTGTGATGATGCGGCCAGCATACATCATCCCGTGATTCTGTGCAAAGCTTATGAGGAGCCAGCCCAGCTCAAAAGGTACAACACAAAACATTATGGTGCTTTTCCGACCCAACTTGTCAATGGCCCATCCTCCAAGAGGGCCTCCAAATATGGCCCCTACTGCAACCAATGACTGCAAGAACCAAAAAATGCATAACAATTTAACAAAGCCTTTTTAATTAGCAAGTGTGGCTCAAAATCAGAAAATTCCAAAAAAAAATTTTAGCTAGCATTGATAAAATGAAATAAACTCTGACTTCTGGGCAAGCAAAACAAGACAGCAAAAAGATTAGGGCTGTATGACTTGAGTGACCGTGAGCTCACACTTAGCCTGCGAGCAGGCTCACTTAGTGTGTTATTCGCGCGAGTATCTTGGCGGCGGAAGTCGACGAGTGAAACGAGCGGGCGAGAAGAATGGGGTGAGGAGAAGTGAGCCTGCACGAAAGCCATTGAAGTTTGAATTCTCTGCGTTCGTCCAAGAACGCAACATTCTTATTGGCTTGAAATGACACACATTGGCAGACTTTATTATTGTGACAAACAACACGCAAGGTGGTGTTATTGCTTAACGCCTTTCTCGGCTTTTTTTTAGACTGCGGGCAGTCTCTTTCTTCTCCTAATTTTAGCAAGAAGGAAATAGGATGACTGCTCACAGTCTATCGGTTTTTCAATCGATTCAATTTCTTAATGTGACTCGGCTGGTTGCGTTTGGTTAGCGATCATGGTTTTGTGTCCTTTTTTTGAAATATCAGCCACGTTTGTTTCAGTTATTGCAGCCTGGTTTTAGTGTGTGGTAGTCTTCAAGCCTCTCTTCTTGGGATCTCCGTAATGACAGGATCTGTAACCTTTTATTCGACCGTGCAATGGGCATTATTTTGCAGTCTTTGTCACACCGAGTTCAGTTATTTGTTACTGTGGGAAAGTGATATCGCTTGTTCCTGTTTACAGATATTTGCAATGCACGATGTAAGGGCGAAGTTTTCTGTGGTAGCGCCTCGAATACTCTTTGTAATTCACTAATTGCAAGTTTCATGTCCCCGGAGTTCGATATGTTTAACCGTTCTTGTGCATCCATTTTGAGTCATCAGCACAGACACCTTCACGATTTGATTACTCGAGGATTCCTAGGTTCTACTGACTTCAAATAGAACACATTTAAAAGGGGCAAAAATTGTCAACTGTTCATAATTTTCTCTTGCGATATTCCGGCACATTCATAAAGAACTCAATCCACTCGAGCGTGAAAATCTGCTGTCGTGTTTGTTTACATTTTGCTTCGCTTTTATTGGTTAGATATTTGATACCTTGACAGTTAAGACTTGTCACCTCGCAAGAGCAGAATTCAAAATTCAATGGCTTTTGTGCAGGCTCACTTTTCCTCCCCCCTTTGTTCTTGCGGCTTCACTCGCAGACTTCCGCCGCCAAGACACTCAATAACACACTAAGTGAGCCTGAAATCAGTGATTTTTAATAAATATGGGGTTGGGGTTTGGGAATTAAGAAAGTGCTACCTCACTGCTCCCTCCCCCCCCCCCCCCCACTTCCCTGCCTCCTTGCTGCTCCCTATGCATTGCATTGTTAGGGAAAGTTCATTTAACATGGAGAGGGGGGCATGAAGATATTGAGGGGGGCCCCTGAAATTTTAGGAACGTGTGTTGGGGGGCTCTAGAAAAATTATAGGGTCACAAGGGGGGGTGTCAAGTTTTTTCCTTGATGTGAACAGTGTAATTTTAACGTATGAATAATAACAAGCAAGTTTCCAGTCAATAACAAAAACTTTCTTTATCTAGAAAGCTCTATTATAAATTACTGTCAGACACTAAAACATCTTGCCCTTCATCTTGGGCTTCTTCAGTACTGGAATCATTTTTGCTTGAGTCAGATGAATTAGCACCGTTGGTATTGGCCATTTTTCTTGCTCTTAATGTGGTCAAATATGTTTCAGTTTGTTCTACATCATCCACAACATCCATTTTTATGAGACATTCTAAAGCTTTATGTGGAATCTTGGGAGAAGCTTTATAGTCCCCAGCTGTTTAGCAGACAATTTCTGCTTAAAGCTACCCTCCAAGAATGAATCTGCCACGTCTTTTCCATGTGTTTTCACAAGCAACTTGTGGGCTAGTTTCATCTCCATATTTTTTTGCCGCTTGATCTTCTTCCTCTTCTGCTCTTTCTTTCTCCTCTTCGCCCTTTTCCTCTCTTGAGCAGCAACGGTATCTCGAGTAAAACGACTACTCAGAATCTTGTAGGTGTTGCTGATGCAGTAATATAATGAACTGACTTTTTTATCCAGCTTTTCAAGTGTTTGAAGATGCTGAGTTAAAAAGTTAAGCTCATTACTTGCCCATTTTTTTGGGTATATGATTTGCTTCATACTGAATGAATTCTTGCCAAAAAAAACGAACTGTCCAATGATTTGTGCATGGAGGAAGAACATGTGGCTTTGTATGTGAAACATCTGGAGGAGCTCAAAACAGTAGCCAGTATTAGAGAAAATGAGAGAAAGAAGAAACGTGAAACCAAAAGCAACAAGAAGTATGAGGAATATGATTGGCCTCTTTTGATCCAGTCTGGAACACTGCAAACACTCAAAGTAAAAGAACTGGATAAATATCTGACAAAGCACAGCTTACCCACTGTTGGAAGAAAGGATGATAAGGTGAAGAGAATCACAGCTGCATGGCTATTATATTCATAATAACACCAATTCAGTCACTCTGCATACAAGCACTGATGAGACTGACAGTGATTCTGAACAAGACAGTGAATCGGGAAGTGGATCTGATGATGGTGAAGTTATCCGAATTATTCCTGAAAGTGGACACGATTCAACAGATGAAGAACAGTTTTCTGATACCAAGATTATAGGGATGGTTACTGGATCTGGCAGAAGGGCTGCCAGGTTCTCTTCACGGTTTCAGGATTCTTATCTCTATTGATTTTTAGGATATTGATCTTGGATGGAAAAAAGTGCTTTTTAGTTAGTTCAGTTCAAGGTACACACATAATATGATTATCTGGGAGTCAATTATTAAGGTGGCCATCATGTTATCAGCGCAAATATTAACCTACAAAGGGTGGGAGGGGGGCTATGAAATTCCAGCCACATTGATGAGGGGGGCCTTGAAAATTTAATGAAAACACGGAGGGGGGCCTTAAATTATTTCACGTAAATGATTCTGTATCTTCATAGCCCCTCCTTTCCATATTTTTTGGGATCTCGGAGTACCGGTAGTTTCTTGGATTCAAAATTAAGGCAAACAGTTTAACGTGGAAATGAAATGTAAAATTAACTCGATTATAAGCTTACACATGTATGGGAAAAGACTTGACAAGTTCAGTCACATAAAACTGTTGTCTATGGTGGTTCGCATAAAATTTTAATGAAGCAAACAAATCGATATTGAGACAGTGACCGTTACAAAGGATCTATTTCAAGTATCACCACAAACTTACTCAATATTCAAGCAGACGGTATTCATTAAGGACAATTTTCCGGAAATTCGCACCCAAGGAAATTCGTCATGCGCCTTGTCATGTGTTGCTTTGTGTCGTCGGTCATGTGCCGGTCGGAAGACACAGTAGAATCGAATGAAATTTCCGTATGCTCCTGTCGAATTTTAAACTGGTAGAAGCGCACACGAGTTGGCTTGAGACAATTCCTTCTCTCGTTTGAAGACCTTTGAACCAAAAACTGGTTGCATAATTTTCGAGAATTTTCTCTTGAGCGCGCGAAAAGCGCGCGTGAACTAGAACTTACGCGCAAAGGGTTAACAGTCAAGAGATAAAACAGAAGTAGCTTACCGAAAACCATGATCCCTGCTCTGTTGTTAAACGAAGGGTAGAATCTACGTTTTTCTTTTGCAAATCCAGCAAAGCAGACGATGAATAACCCAGGCAATAACCGAAGCTAAGTGGGCCAAGGGCAGCTATGAAGGTCGCTAGAATCACCTTTGAAATTTTGTCTTTTACAGTCATACGATTAGACTGAATTGATGCTGAACGAGAATATTCTGCGTCAAACTCCTCTTTGATCATTTTGATGTTCTATTACGCTATTCAATTAATGAACGTTCTTCCAAAGACATTTATAATACTGAACGGTTACGAAAGAATAAATATTTTGAAGCATTGTATAATCATGTGACTAAATAGGCGGCAACGCCCCCTGGGTAATTGTGACGTCATCATGTTTCTGGAAAATCAGGAATCAGTGAAGGACTCTTAAGTCTAAATAGTTCATGATGGCATAACTTATTTGTTCCCCACGCATACGAGCAAAATTTTCCATGACAATTTTTCAGAGGCAAATTTAATTTTCTCACCGGTGTGAATAAGAAAATTGGTCAAATTTTCGTGTAACAAGTTTCTTTGCTAAAAAACTGGCCTGTAGCCAGTTTTCAGATCAACTGACTTCAACTTTAAATTTATTCATACTGCTTGCATCACACAATACAATTTGTATTCGTATATACCCGTTTGAAAAAAACGTTGTCGGGTGAAAAGTATAAACGATGGACAATGCGACACAATGGAACATGGAACTGTGGGAAGATTGCAGGGGCAACTTGGTTACTGGGTTTCTTTAATATTTAAAATATTTTCTTTACAAGATGATTTCAAGAATAAATTGAGGCATACTGTGTTATTATAATGTGTACGTGTCTAACGATGGAGGCATGTTTTCGCGCTTCCCAGAACACCATTGGGTCGCATTATCAATGATTTATGTCTTTCACCCGACAACGTTTTTTGAATTGGGTGTATATAGTGATTCTGGTAATACAGGTGACAAGGAGTCTATAGAAAAGCAAAGAATCCCTCAAATTATGGATCACTATAGAAACTGGAAATGTGATCAAATTGTGCATTTGTGACAGAAAATGTATACTTGAGGATTGTTTGTTTGTCAAAGATTTGTGGAAAATTAACCTCCAAAACTTTCGTTCGCGCGTATTTCGGAACTTTTATAGCAGCTAACTTGTTCTTACAAGCATTTGAACCCATGAACAACGCCATCCTCCATTTTCCACTGACCATCTGTTTACTTGTTGTTAGTTGATATCGCAAATTAAGTACTGTTGCCGAGCTACATGTATGATTAAGCTTTCCTTTGCTTGATAAACGAGCCATTTACTTTTGGATAAATTTTATCGCTTACATTGACGTCTACATTGTTCCACTGTTCCAATAACTCGCCACTTGTCAAATTTGTCCCTTTTTCCATCGTACATTTTATTGTTTAAATTGGTACGGCGGTCCCTAAGGGTATGTTTGTTTTTAATGGTCTGTTGAGTTTGCCGCAATAGGGCATAGATAGATCTTGGCCATTTGCTCTCATAGATGGTATGTTTGCCTATTCTGCTCTAAAAAATGTCTTTATTTATGTAGACGATTGGGAAAACCGCATCAGGACGTATATGTTTTCGAACAAAAACGCATCACGTGAACGGAAGCAATATGCAACTTGAAAGAGATTACTTACGCCCACCTTCGAATGGTCTTGTTATGTGCGCTAATCATCACTTGATTATCAGACCTCCATAACTTGATAATTGAGCCAGTCATAAGCTAATAGTTGAGGCATTACCTCAATTCTCCAAAAAAAAAAAAACCTGTTTCCGTAGTTGTCACACAAGGAAAAGGACCCAAAAAAACCTGTTTCCGTAGTTGTCACACAAGGAAAAGGACCCACACGTCTCATGCGATTCCTCATGTGCCAGAACAAACGTGCCTGAACTCTCGCATGCAGCCAGGAAATGACTTCAACACTCTCATGTGACCAGAGATGCCAAACACGGCCAACGGCCAACAGGAAGAGGGAAGTGCGGCCCTGGTGTTTAAATCCTGACCCCTTTTGCGGCCGGTTTAAGACAGAATTCACATTTTTCGTGCCCTGTCTAAGACGTTTAACCCAACATCATACATACCCTCTTTACGGCTAGATTGGATTAGTCAGAGATTGTTTCTTATTTTAATATGCCGTAAATTGGCAAACTGGTAAAAATTCGGCTTGTGGTGAGGTTTCTGTAAAGTAACGAATACATAAGGTCGTGTAACTGGATATTAATACAAACATTGCTAAAATCGATATCTCCGGTTTTAGACAAAACCCTCTGAAATGCTTACCCTATCGGGCCGCACGTCCCCGTTAAGGACCTATAAGGGAGTACCCCCCAGGAGCACCCCGGAGGGTGAAGGTGGTGGGGATGATCATCGGAAATTTTGAAAAGTACCCCTAAAAGGTTTTGCGACGCGGCTCGAGTTGAAAGGGTAAACAATTCTTAAACAACACATTAACCGGATATTTGATAAAAATTTCTTCTGTAATTTCCCGTTCCGCTTAAAAAAAATAAATAAATAAATAAATAAAAACTAACAGGTAACGGGATAACTCTAACTGTGGTCTCTTTAGATTTTACACCCCTAAGTGGCACCATGCGAAACGTGGATTTTATGATAAACAACCCCGGCGAGAAGTTTTCCCCAGGGCAGTTTTCCCACAGCGTTTGTTGATTGGAATTCAATCTCATCCATTTGTGGAAGGCATGCCAGACAAAAAGAAGAAAAACTCACGGTTAAATGTTCCGGCGACTCCGAGTGGGTCAAATTCCGTCCCGTCAGATAACGCGTGTTATGTCGCGTAAAAATGACATCAATTTTCTAAACCGGCTTAGAGCGGACTATCGTATAAAGAATATACCGAATTAAGTTTTACACACATTTATTACCGAAACTCGACCATACTTATACTTCTCAGTGTCACAACTTTTCAGCCACTGCTGCCAAACAGTCAAAATGCATAAAAGTTATAAACATGCTTGCCGGTGAAACGTTCAACTTTTTCACCAGGTCGCCTAAACTAATCAATTGGAAAAATCGGAATCAACCCGCTTGAGACAGTGGAACAATGGAGTTATGACGTTTATAGTAAAGAGACAGTGCTACATAATCTTTATTCTGGTTTCAGAAAATTATTCGAATTTTCATTTGCTGAATCGGAGAGAAATGTCCTGGAAAGCAACAAACAAGAAAGAAAAAAGAACTTACTGAAAACAAAGATCCCTGATTTTCAGTGAAACGAACGGATGAATTCAAGCCATCGTTTTCCAAGTCCAATAGAGCAGATGATGTGTAACCCAGGCAATAACCGTAACTTAATGGGCCTAGGGCAGCTATGAAGACACCAAGAATTGCCTTCCATGTTTTTTCTTTTCGGGTCATTTCAAAACACGCCGAAAATTAAACTGTACCTAATTAGTGAACCTGCTTAAACTCTTCCGTCGTTTTCAAATGAACAACCGTGCAAATGCTGTCACTCTATGATATAGGGAACAAGACACCCTGGTGACGTCATTGCGTATTGTGACTCGAGCGTGACCTAGATCCATCGTCTAGGAGATCGGATTGGGTAGTCATTCGGTTTTTCGGGATCTGAAACTTGAGACAAAAGGTCTGACTAACGTGATGGCTTTTCCATGACGACTTAATTGCCCCCCCCCCCTTCCCCGGTGGGGGGTTACTCCCTTCTCTACGAGTTAGAAAGATATGTGTAGTCCCAAAGGGTATGGTTTTCGAGCCAATTTTGATCATTTTGGTCTGAAATAAGGTGAGGTTTGTGCGGGGCTTGTGTGATCTGGTCTGGAATTGGGTATGGTTTTTATAGAAGAAGCTACTTTTTTATGAAGTTAAGGTATAAAACCACTGCAAAAACCGTGTACGATCAATCAGAAAGATCGTGATCAGTCAAAATTGATAAAATTATAAATGATTGTCAAAATGACTACTGCAGAGACTGATCAAACAACGTGAAAAGACGTAGGTTACAATATTTTTACTGGCCAATACCAGTCTTCATCAGGTTTTATTGAGGCAAATCACGAACTTATCATCACCTTCTCTTGAGAAGTGTGTTTTGAATTATGGGGCCGTTCTCAAATGTCTACGCAAAAGGAAGCAGTTCCTGTCATGCGCAAGTCTGAAATAGGCTGTCGAATTTTGGGTGAACTCAGGTCTGAAATCACATTTTCTGTTCTGAAATATGGTAAGGGTTTCAAGGGGTGTGCCACACACCTCCACCCAAATTTTCGGGGAGTACTCTCCGGGCTTCAGCGGGCAGTTCGCCCAGAAATTACAGAAATTAACCTGATTAATCCAAATATAGACAAGCTTAGGACGCTTTGGTAGCCTGCAATGCAGGCGTATTTGGGGAGCGAGCGGACGCTATAGCCGCCATCTTGGATTTTAAAAGAAGAGGAAGGTTGGGGAGAGTAGAAAGAGCAACGAAGGGGGAGGGGATTAGTTCGCTCCTCTCCCCAGCTCCCTAAGATTTTGCAAATCCAACATGGCGGCTACGATAACCGAGATTTTGGCACTCGCGCGTCCCCAAGAAAACGCCTGCATTGCAGGCTAGACGCTTTGGTAGATACATGCATAGAGCGCATAGCAACAGATTCACACACAGTACAGACATAACTCTGCTAACTTTATTTCCATTTGTTTCTTAACATAAAGATTTTACGTATGCGCGGACAAAACGCCGGAACATGGAGTCGCCGAGAAATTACAGCAAAAGCTGTCAAGGAAAAAGTAATAAAGAATTGTAATGTATCCAAACTAAGGATGAACTGACAAATTATTCCAAATCTTGGCCACAAAGTATCTCAAAGGAATCATTTAGTGTGGATGGGAAAAGGGGGAGGGGTGGAACCCGAGAGTAACCAGGGGTGGGACCGTGAGAAAATGGGGGAGGGAACAAGGATAAAGAGGCATTTTCGAGGGAGCAGGAAGCGGGAAAGATAAGAGAAACTTTTGCAATATTTATGTGTGTAATATTCTGTAACAGACAAAAGTGCAGAAGTGGGAAATTCGAGGAAAGGGCCAAAACAGGAATTAAAGGTTACGGGAAGCCGGCAGCTTGGACCCCCTGCCAACATGAGTGATCTGAACATCGGCAAACGTCTCAGATTTACGATTGCTAACTGACTGCATAAACCATAATTAAAGACAACAATCGTGCAACTCTACCCTGTTTAGAACAGTTTCAGACCCTGTTTAGGACAGACTCGCATAAAATCAGATCAAAATCTATGCCCACGCTACAGTTCCCCCCCCCCCTCGACCTTCACCCACGAGTTTTAGAGGAGTGAAATTCGGTTTAAAGGTGCATTTTTGCAGTGTTTTCCGTGACAAATTTCAAACCCCTTTTAGGTTTCCGGGCCAGCACACAGGAATGCGGAAATGACGTTGGCCAGGAGCCCATCCTACTTTAGCTTAGTGCCAACCCGGGGGGGGGGGGGCGAGAGACACTTAAGGGAAGTTAGGGTGGGGGTGTGCCGCCGAGGACTTCAAACCCTGACCGTGTTTAAGACAAAATCTGTTCATTTCGCTACCCTGTTTAAGACAAGAGACCTTTACATCTTGCTTGTGTTCTGCGTTCTTTTGTCTGCCTTGTTTTTCATTTCCCATACAAAAAGTTTTTTCTTTTTTTATAAATTACATCATAGAATGAGGTTTAAAAAAATTGCTGGTACCCACATATAGGGTTCAAGGCTTTCAGTCCAGAAAGACACCCTGTGCAAGATGCTAAGTAGTGAAATTGTATACCCTGTTTAAAACGCAAGATCCTGAAAACCATACCCTGTTGAGCGGCACACACCCGTTTAGGCCAAATAAGGGAGTGTTCCCCCCTGGGAGTGCCGGCTTGACCATTGTGAGACCTCACTAGAGGTGCAAGAGGATGTTGTTACCTCAACTCCCCCTTCCCCCCCCCCCCCCTCCACACACATAGTTATCCCTTGATGGTCGTGTTTTAATCGATCGTTCTTTGATCTCTGCCATGTTATGGCTTGAAAAGGGGGGGGGGGGGGTGGGGGATTATTTAATGACTGGGTGTGAATTAGGGTAACGAAATTCATACACTGACCGGCGGTGATAGCTTCTTGTTTATTCTAGGGTCTTATAAAATTGCCCAATTTTACGATTCAAAGAGAACGTGCACTAAGACACAATAGCTAACCAAGGGTGTTTTACTGGACACAAAGAGACACCCAAATTCGTTTCCCTACGGGACCTCTCTCATCTTTACAACATTTTCTAGATGTTTTATCCTTTTCGTTGCTATGTCAACTTCAGCTATGACTCCATCACACAACTGCTTTTTACAATTATATTTATAAATTACCGGGAAGTAATTTTAAGCCCCAATAGTGACAACAACTAATTTCTCCTTACAGTATTAGTAAGGAAAGATGGAATATTCAACATGTCGCGAGCGTGGGACAAAGAAAAAAATCTGAGCCCCCGACGGGAATCGGGCCCATGACCTCCCGTACACCGGTCGGACGCTCTAACCGCTGAGCTACTGGGAAACTCGTGGCGAGCATAGGTCATATTACAGTATTAGTACTTGATCAAACATACAGGTCCTGAGAATAAAGGAAATGATCACCATTGATCAAATGTCTTGATTTTTTATCAAATTCACCCAACTAGTAACATAAGAAATGTAAGGAGAATAGTGAGGAAAATATGGATGCTAACATTGGGGCTTAAACGGTTAAATGCAAATGCTTTTCGCCAACAAAGGTGAACATCGGCCTACACCTCTGCAAGCATTGCCAAACGTATAGAGTGTGTTCACGGCGGCCATGTTGGAGGAGCAAAACAACAAAAGCTATTTGCATGAAAATAAAACTTTTTCCCAATGGAAATGAATTTCATTGTTTTCCTCCTCCAGCATGGCCGCTGCAAACACACTCTATTGGTTCTCGCAAAATAAGAGGACTAGCTTTTTGCTAGTAAGTTAAATCTTCATTTAAAGAGGATAGTATGGGGCGCCATACTGGACATTATTACAAACTTTTACAATATATGCTCAACTTCAAATTTACCCGCTAAACTTTACATTGAGTATTCTCATTGCTATATTTTCTTGCCAAATTCCATCTACATATGCTATGTTTTACAAAAAAGTTTCCTGATTTTTCATACAGTATGGTCAACTTTACGTACCGTATGGTATGATGCACCGCGCGCCGGTTTTTCCAAAATAGCCTCCAGGCCCCTCTTGGCCATTTTTTGCAGAAGTCAAAAATGGCGGCTTTATGCGGTATAGCAGGCTCCGAGAATAGACCTGACTAATATTTTTTTCAATGGACAAAAGTGCTACCTGCAGAAGCAGATAAATATATTTCTCCATTCGTACCCTTTGAAAGTCACACGAAAGGCTTGCAGAGGCTGGAGAACTGTTTTTATTTTAAAAAAGCGGCGGCAGAACTATTGCTTCTCTCCATAGTTTCTCCATTGTTTTCCTCTACGAACTATGTTCTTTCAGAGCACGATTTGGAAATGGACAACTTTCATAGCAATATGGATGAATTGTTCACATGCCTGAAAAGACTCCCAGTTTACTTTGAGAAAACAGCAGGAGACAAGTTAAAATTCACGTGCTGTTTTGCCACCAATGAGCGAGAAACTGCACAGGCGAGAAGTCAACCAAAGTTTGAAGTTTGAAGTTTCAAAAAGGCGAATAGAATTCCTTTGTTAGTTGCACTTTTCTAAGGTAAGAATAGCAGAACTACTCAGAATTTCTACTAAAACCTTGAGTAGAAGGAGGCAAGAGTTCCAAATGAATGATGAACAGAACTGGACTACCAGTAAAGACGGAGAACTAAGAGAAATCATGCAAACTTGCATGCTGGGCGAACTGTATAGCAGGGGAATATAGGCGCAGCGATGGAAAGTTAAGTAACTGATGCCTGAGCTGGATCCAGTTGGAACAGCACTTCGATGGAGAGGAACTGTTTGTCCACGAAACTACAATGTGCGATGTCCAAATGCCTTATGGCATATCGATCGTAATCACAAGATGATACGCTGGCGGTTTGTAATCCATACGGCTATTGATGGGTATTCCAGTCTGACTCCATACCTATACTGTGCTAAAAACAACAACTCAGACACAGTTTGACTGTTTCAAAATGCATGCCAAACTTATGCAGTTATGGAATACCTTCAAGAGTTAGAAGTGTTCCTGGTCTCGAGAATGTGGGTGCAGCCCGCAAGATGTTGGAGTGCCGTGGAGTGTCGTGGTAGCATGATAACTGGAAGCTCAGTCCATAACCAAAGAGCAGAGAGACTTCACAGGGACATGATTAGTGGAGTTCTTAAGAGCTATACAGATGAGTTTTACATGATGGAAGCATCTGGTCTGTTGGACCCACTAAAGAAAATTCATTTGTTATCACTTCATCTTGTACTTTTTCAGCAAATTAACAAGTCTTTGCAAGAATTAACTAATCAATGAAATTACCACTGTCTTAGTACTGAAGGAGGTTCATCGCCTCTTCAACTAGACTACCTTCATTCCTTAATACCCACATACTTAAATAGGAATGAAAGTGTAACACACTATTTGGAGCTTGTAAGCGTTGTGTGTGAAATGCTTCCTAATTCATAAACGAACAAGGAACATAAAACTGGAAACCCTTAAACCTATAGTCACTGGTCTTCAACATTGTTTTAAATGATTTTTTACTGTAAAGTAGAAAATGTTGACTCAAGTTATACTTTTTAGGGTGTGTTCTAAACAATGTCTTAGTAGAACAGAAGTAGGGGACAACTGTCTATTTCTTGTTGTATTTTTGTTGCACTTCTACATTTTATCCTGATCGCCGCTTTCCAATCAGCAGTCATGTACAGTACGTCTTTCTATCGGACTCTGATGGTCTTGGTCGATTTAACACTGTCAAATACGGAAAACACTCCTTAAGATATTTCGCCGGACCACGTCTACCGTCTAACTTTGCTCCAGTGACGAGAAAAACCAACTCTAACGGCATTAACATGGAATATTCGGAAAAAAGATCTTACCAGTCTGGTCGCAGATGACATATGTAAAAGAAACTGTCCCACGTGTTGTAATTAATATTGAAGTCGATTGCATGTAAACTAAATAGTTCTCAGATAGTAATTGCACCTTATTATAACTTATTAATATTTGCATCTTATTAATTGTAATTTAGGATTTTATAACTTTATATTTCAATAAGTAAGTGTCCCCAAGTAGTAAGCCTGTAATAGCCTAGCTTAAAGAAATGATAAATTAATATTGAAAAGTTGCTATTATCATCATCATCATCCTCATCATCATCATCATCATCATCATTATTATAATTATTATTAATGTCAACTGCTACAAAACAGGTAATTTGTTTACCATACTAAGACAGTTATTAAAATCCGTTTTCATTTCTGTCGTTAATTTGTCCTTTATCGTTACAATATCTACAAAATACCGTGGAATCAAATAGTGCAATGAATAGACTAAGCTTAACGCCGTAATAATCCAGACGAAATCCAACATTCAACAGCTGCAAATTATCGCTATGTAGTCCAATTTCAAGCATTGGTTGCTCAGTAGGCTGCACGTTACTTTCGTTAAAGTTTTCTTGTAATGATCTAGCTTGACGGGCAATATTTGTCAACGCTTCTCGAAAATTTTCCGTTCTTTCCTCTATCACTGGCGGTGTCACTAGCCGAGAGGGGTCTGGGTTCTATTTTAGAGAAACCGGCGCGCGGTGCATCATACCATACGGTACGTAAAGTTGACCATACTGTATGAGAACACAAGAAACTTTTTGGTAAAACATAGCATATGTAGATGGAATTTGGCAAGAAAAAATAGCAATGAGAATACTCAATGTAAAGTTTAGCAGGTAAATTTGAAGTTGAGCATATATTAAAAAAGTTTGTAATAATGTCCAGTAGGGCGCCCCATAGGATAGAGCGGTTGTCAACCGAGTGTAGTAACACCAAAACCAAAGTAATTACTCTGACCAATGACAACAGGAACTAAATCAAAATGAACCAACCAGAAAGTGAAGCAAATACAAGTAATTAGTGTCAAGCGCGAAAAACGCGTGCAAACAAGTCACGATTGATTTTGGTTTTACATCTGATTGGTTGAGAAAGTGGCGTGAGTAATTTTAACCAATCACAGAGGGTGGTAAGGGCACAACCAAAGCAGACGCGACTTACTTTAGACACTCGATTGAAAACTGCTCCAGTAACAAGTAGTTCTAAGGCCAAGTAATATGGGCAACTTCTTCGTGCAACTTTATTATCGCACAACAAATGTTACATTGAGGCAAGTTGAAATTCAAGAGGGTTAGTTTCTAAAGAAACTGTGGTGCTGCGTCGGTGGGGAGGTGAAACACAAAATTTTGGATTTATCAACTGAGTTGATAAGGTAAATTGGCCTCCTTAAAGAGATTGAAAACTGACATTTCGAGCGTTAGCCCTTCGTCAGAGCGAACCAAGGAATTGTGGGTTGCACTTGGTTTATATAGAGAATGGTGAAGCTACGCTACTGGTAGGAACATGGCAACGTGAAAAAACAAGAATAAATTAGTTGAATGAAATAGCGTTCGTTGATACCGTGGGGATTAAGTGTGCCGATTTGAAAAATAAATTTTTGTTTTGCAAGTTGAAATTGTTTGTTGCGCAGTAGTGCATCCTCCACGCAACAAGCAGAAGCGACGTTTACTTTCTGCAACGTGAAAACTTGTTGTGTGAGGAAGTGGTAATAGGCGTAACAACTGAACAATCTCAACTTGCAACGCATCATTGTTGTGCGACAGGTTGAACGAAAATGTTTCCTGTATCAGCCGACCTTTGTTACTAACACTAATAAACTTGTAGACCTCTGAAACTAACTTCATGTAAACATAGGGAGCGTTCTTTTGGGACTATTCCGGAATAGGAATACCCCGAATAGACGGTATTTGTGTTCTTTTAAGAACTATTCAGTCTTCGGAGTGAACGGAATATCGTTCCTTCATTCTGCTCCCGATAGCAAACTGAACAGAATGAAGGAATACGGTTTACTCGGAATAGCCAGAATACGCGTTCTTTTGGGAAATTTTTGGCGGGAAAGCCCACGCTGCCGCCTGCGCGTGTGCAGACATAGTAGTCTCAGGTCACCGCCGCCATGGGTATACCGTTTTCAGAATTAGCGTTCTTTTCGAAATTGAAATTCCTTGTATTGTGTTATTCCTAAACCGGAATAATAATAATAGCCGGAATAGTCCCAAAAGAATGCACCCATAGTAATTACATTTTTCAAGTTCAGGATGCCTTTAATACAGACCTCTGTAAAATTTGAATTCATTCATCCCCCTCCCCCTCCCCCTCCCCCTTCCGCTTTCTTTGCTCGCTCACCTTTCTTTCTTTTTATCCTATCACCATCCCTTAACCACGATAACCTGTTTACAGGCTGGTGTTCTACCAACAAACGACAATACCTCACCAAATGAAATTTCGTAAGATTGCAAAAGAGGGAATGCTGTTTTGAGGCTTGCGTCTGCATTCGGTCGTATTAAACAATAGGCATCTACTTAAAATCAAGAGAATCGCTTTCCCGTATCCAAGGCTCACAGAACACTCAGAATTGGCGCCACAAATTTTAGTCGCAGCCATTGCTTTTTCTTAGCCAACAGGGCACCCAACATTTCCACTTATAAGGAAACTGAAATCCAAACATTCCGTAGGTCCAGGGATATCTGAAGGCCAGTAAGCGTTCTGGTGCGTTAGGAATCGCTACATCAACACCATGGAAATTAATTCTCGAAGTAGGCACAGCCCACGATTGCGGGAAGGTCTCTAATTTATGATGATATCTATTCATAATATTATCATTTTCTAAGACGTAAGATGGATAAGATTTATACAGCAGAACCTCCGTGCCTTCATGAGTTGTTCTAATTCCAGGTTTCCATGGCACAAAGTCAATAATCATGCCACCGTATCTTGCTTTTATACCCGCCGCTTTGATGCCAGACTTGGTTAATTCACGGAAAGCTTGTGAAGTATCTGAGCTCACAAGAAATGAAATGTCCGCATCGTGATCGTGAGGCAGAATATCCCCAATCTGATAAGCTCCGAGAAGTGTCCCTGAAATGATAAATTTTAATGGAACTTTTAAAAGTTTTAATTTATTCTTTGGATTTGAACCTGGGGAATGTAGAAAAGGCTCGGCCACACTTATTCGTGTTCAATCCATTAAGTCTGTAAACGGAGATTTTTGAACACTTGTTTTTAACCTTTTAAGCCCCAAAAGTGATCAGCATCAAATTTTTCCTCATCATTTCAGTGAATGATAACACATACAGGTCACGAGAATTTGGCAAATGATCATCAAACATGAACTGTCTTGATCTTTAAACAGGTTCTCCCAATTAGTAATCAATAAAATCTATGGAAAACAGTAATTTGTATAACGAAGTTGGTGGGTTAAAAAAATTTCCATCCACTCAGCGTGTAAGACTGAAAACGGTAGATTTGATATCTTGTAAATAGTTGTTCATAATTTTAACTACACCTTTTGCTGTTCATTACGAGAAAATACGCAATCATTTGCGTGAAACGGCGATCAATTACGCGAAGAGACATTCATTAGGGCGAAAATACGAACATTTGCGCAAAAGTCAGATTCAATAGCGATTTTTGCATTTTAATCAACATCCGATAACACCTTTGGGTATTCATATGCGTCATTTGGCATACAAAAGAGAAAAATATACTTTCATTTGTGCTAGTATGCAAGTCATTAACACCATCTTGAATGTCAATAGGGACAATAAACAAACATTAAAGTGAAAATACCATTTATTAACATTTCTGTCACACTGAAAGCAATTCAATAGAATTCCTGGACGGCCTTAGTGTGGATGAGACAAACATTAATGCACTTGTACAAACAATTCCGTGTTCTTTAAATTCAATAAACAAAAAACGATTTTCAATGGAACAATACCTATTTTGCCTGAAATTTTCATTGCCAGTGTGATGCCCATGATATGTACATGTATGTACAACCCTTTGGATAGGTTACGTAACCTTTGTCAAGTGCAAAATAGGATAAAAGGATCAGAAAATTTTTTCCTGTTCATTTCTCTTCGTGAGTGTTTTTTGACTACTGGTACATGTACATGTACATACAAAATGCCTCGAAGAAATCGAATACCTCTCGAACACAGAGAGAGAATCGTTAGAGCTTTTGAGGACGAGCAGGAAGACTATCTTTTGGTCGCAGACACGTTGGGCGTGAATCAAGCAACGGCAAGGGGTATCGTGGCGCGTTACATCACAGAAGGCAGAATTCGGAAGAGACCAAGAGGTGGAAGAAACAACGCGCGGGTGGATGATGAAATGAGAGACTGTCTAGAGCAAATTATCAACGAAAACTGTCTGCTCACACTTGCTCAAATAAACAGTGAATTAAGGAGACGGTTACCAGCCAAACCCGAGATACATGACCGTACTGTATCAAGAACGTTAGACGGGATGCTGTTCCGAGTGAAACTGGTCAGACCCCTCCCTACTGACAGAAACAGACCTGACGTGCTGAACAAGCGAGTCGATTACGCGAACTGGTTTATGAATCACGCCATAGTCCGTCACTGTGTGTTTGTCGACGAATGCGGCTACAATATTTGGACGGCCAGAAGTCACGGTAGGGCGCGGCAAGGAGAGAGGGCGTACCGCCAAGTGTGCGGTCAGCGTGGACGAAACCTGACCGTGACAATGGCAATTTCCTCCCACAGCCGCTGTGGGAGGAATGAACGCTGAACGTTTTAACAACTTCCTGGCACAGGCGAGGACAAACTTAGATCCTGACGAGTCAGTGATCTTTGTTTATGACGGAGCACCGGCCCAGAGAAACCCGACCATTCCCGCCCCAAATACAGATCTTAAAATGCTTCCACCCTACAGCCCTTTCCTCAACATCGTGGAACAGGCAATAAGCAGTCTTAAAGCGGCCATCAAGGCTGACATCTCCCGTCCTGAAATCCAAAGACTTATGGACAACAGAGATGAAGCAAGAGCCCGAAGAATCCCACTAAGGGATTTTCGAACACAACAACTTCTTGAAGCTCTACACAGAAACATCGACAACGTCACCGCAGCTAAATGTGCTCAATGGTACCGTTTAACGCAGACCTACCTGCCTAGATGTTTAAACAGAGAGGTTATTGAGGGATAGATTAAAATTCAGGTACTATAGGTACTATTCAATTGAAAATCGTTTTTTGTTTATTGAATTTAAAGAACGCGTGATTGTTTGTACAAGTGCATTAATGTTTGTCTCATCCACACTAAGGCCGTCCAGGAATTCTATTGAATTGCTTTCAGTGTGAAAGAAATGTTAATAAATGGTATTTTCACTTTAATGTTTGTTTATTGTCACTATTGACATTCAAGGTGGTGTTAATGACTTGCATGCTAGCGCAAATGAAAGTATATTTCTCTTTTTTGTATGCCGAATGACGCATATGAATACCCAAAAGTGTTATTGAATGTTGATTAAAATGCAAATATCGTTATTGAATCTGATTTATGCGCAAATGTTCGTACTTTCGCGCTCATGAATGTCTCTTCGCGCAATTGAAGGCCGTTTCACGCAAATGATTGCGTATTTTCTCGTAATGAACAGCAAAAGGTGTAATTAGATGTAAGTGTCCCCAATTAACAGGAATGCTAAATCTGTTTTGACAAGGAAATATGGGAACAATATTCCCTCCTACGTGGTTCTACGTTTTGAGTCCGTGGATGAAATCCCATAGTGTGATCATGACCACTCAAATGAAAGCTACTGAGCAGTACTTTCCAGTGGTGCTGTTTACTATGTTGTACATAGTGGTTCTACCTTTTGAGTCTGTGGATGAAATCCTTCAGCGTGGCCATTCAAATGAAAACTACTGAGCAGTACTTTCCAGTGGTGCTGTTTACTATGCTGTACAAGGTGGTTCTACCTTTTGAGTCTGTGGATGAAATCCTTCAGCGTGGCCATTCAAATGAAAGCTACTAAGCAGTTCTTTCCTGTGGTGCTGTTTATTATGCTGTACATGGTGGTTCTACCTTTTGAGTCTGTGGATGAAATACTCAAGTGTGACCATTCAAATGAAAGATATTAAGCAGTCTTTCCTGTGGTACTATATATTATGCTGTACTCGGTCGCTCTCATTTTTGAGTCTGTGGTTAAATGCCTCTACTGTGACTGTTGAGATAAAAGCTACCGAGCAGTTCCAAGTACTGTCATTTAAGGTGGTCTTATACCAAAAAAGTGAATTTCTTTAGAAAAGAACTTTGCTGGAGACTTTTACCATCCTTTTATTGGGATTCACGCCCTGACTTCAAACTGAGTCTTTTCAGGTCACATGACATAATAGTTAATGATTAACCAGCCTTCTCAGTAAAAAGATAGGTGGTTCATTGTAAGCACGATATCTAACTAATGCACGGTTGGATAAGTATGAAATCAACTTAGATCTGTCCACAGATGAATTCGTCAGGGGCTAAACCTCGAAAATTAGGCAGCTTGGCCTCTTTCGAATTTATTTTTATTCTTTTTTCCAGAAAGTAAGGTAGAAGGAAATAAAAAAAGAGGGCAAGGATTCACTTACTGAGAAGCAGTTCAAGATCGTGAGCATTTTTTAGGTTTACGACCTAGGAAATTAAGTCCTTTAATCTTGCTGAAAATTTCGGAACACTAGGTTACAATGCCCCGGAGATATCGTGCTCAAAAGTTCATTCAGTTCGAGAAATTCTGTTATTGGAGAAAAACAGTCTTAAAGATAAGAGAACGGATTCTAGACAGCTTATCCGTCGCTCATTATCCTAAAACTATTGTCAAATTCAAGTTGCCACACTAAAATACAAGCTGAACGGTAATTTGATGCAAAAACCATCGTTTCTGTAAGATTTGGGTCATGTTTTGTCGGTTAAAACTCGGACCTCAGGACTCTCTCCTCAGTCAGGTGTTTCTACACAATAGTACCAGATGTCATTTTACAGAGAGGTGGGGGGGGGGTTAATGTTCTTATTGAGGCTTGTTTGTGCGCATTTAATAAATGTAAACAACTGTTGCTATGGCCGTTGCTATGGAAAAAGTCGCATACTGCTGATTGGATTTCTTAAATCTCGCTGCTTTAATGCTGGAAATCGAGTGAGATTATTTCAAGACAGCATTCCCAAGTGTTTAAAGTTTACAATTTTGCCATTTAAAAAAAAGTGACTTTTGCAACCTAGCATCACCTTTTTTGAGTATAAGACCACCTTAACATCATCTACACATTCACCCGAAAGGTATTCTTCGGTCTGCCTCCCCTGCCCTCCCCCCTCCCTTTTGTCGCCTCGTCAAGTCAAAACTCACCGTAATCAAGCCAGTAATTAACTCCGAACTTGTCAAATGCCCGCGAAATATTCTGCACCATGTTCCTTAAAACTCGACGCTTTTCAACTGGTAAAAAGCATTCGTCATTGTATCCCCCACTGGCAGCTGGTAAAAGGACCAGGTGAAGGAACGCAGTGATAGCTAAAACGACCAGCAGGATTTTCAAAAGTCTGAAGCTTAGCCGCCTCCGTTTTCTTGGTGTTAAATAACAGCCACACAAGCGTGTTACTTCGGTCCACTGACGAAACATCTTTAATAAACCCACGCCACCCTTAAATACAACAATCTCCATTAGAATACCTCATATTGTTTCTGCTTATTTACTCGTGATGCTTCTTCCTTCAGCCCCCTGCGCTCAACCAAATTTTCTAGACACATTTTTCAAAAAGATTTATTTTCTCGTGTGGATGACAAAAGCTGTCAAATTTTCACATGACAAATGAAAACTGGCAGGCAAATGAGTTGCCATTTGTCACAGAAAATTTGTCATATGTGAAATTTGCTCGTGTAGGTGAGTCGTCAAAGAAAATTTGTTAAATTAGATTTGCGGAGAAATAGCTTCCATCCAGCTTCTCTCGGGTGTTTGAGTTTGGTTAATGGCACCTAACTAAGTGGTTTGGCTATTTCAAGTAATTTCTGTTCTTTTCGAAGTATTTTAACACTAAAAACTTTTTAAGAGCCTAGCTCTAGTTTACATGGGCCATGCGAACCCAGTATCTGTTTCTGACCCGCATTGTCAGCTGATTGTCGTAAAAAAAGTACTCCTGCTAAACCACATAGAATAATCAAACTTGCCTTTACTTAAAAAAAAGCCGAGCCCTTTATTGTTGGATAAATTTTCTCACTTACTTTAATTTTGGTAACTTTCCGGCTTTCCCTCCTTGGTCGACTCCTACTCGGCTGTCCTAAAATCATTGCTGTCACATATTCAACGGAAAATTTGTTCACCCGTATCTACCGCACGATCAAACCATTTGTAACAGAAGATTTGCAATACGGAAATGTGCTCGTGTGCAAGTAGCTTTAACAAAAAGCTCCAATGGTTTGTTTGTTTGTTTCTGTTTTTTTTTGCTAGTTTATGATTTTTTGGCTGTCTTGTTTTCACGCTTTTTTTTCGAGAAAAAATTAATGGCGCAGTAACTTCCAAGGATTAATTTCTTTGCTAAATCATTCATACTAAAAATGAGCAAGTGTGCTCTGTGGTTGGCCTTTTGTAATAACCTTTCAGCTCATATGCTAAGTTGTAGGGTTGCACGAAGGATAGGTATGAAAGACGCTTCTTTTGACAGAAACGTTTGTTTTGGCAAGTTCAGTCACATTTCTAATGACCCAGCAGTTGTCTTTATAACAAAACATTCATTGTAATCAATTTCCTCGTGCATGAGTTCATAGTTAACTGCGTTTTGGACTACCTTATTCTTACTAAATTTCACTCGTACTAAATTTTTTTTGCGACTTTCGTGTTTTGGAAAAAATCGCGAAAATTAATACTCACGAAAATAGGGCGTTGCTTTCGAAATGCCCTTTTCCTCCGATTCACTGTTTTCCAGGCGTTTCAAACTGCCCAAACTGTTCACTGTTTTTCCAGGCGTTTCAAACTGTTTTTGTTATTTCCAGAAGTATTGCTTTCAAAATTTGATTTCTTCTTATTCTGTCTAGTTCCCTTCTTGTGAAACGGGGTCCTCAGATCAGGTTTGGGAGAATAAAGTAAGGGAAAAACCGCAAAATTGAATACGCTTATGTTTACTTTTTTCCTGGAATCGTGAAAATGAATACCGCGAAATGCAGCTCCCGAATTTTCGCGAAATTTGGTACGCGCGAAAATTAGCTAGAATAAGGAATTCGTGATTGCACCTCGTTAGCTATCAACTTCGCCGTGTATGACGAGAATAAAATCACTTGTTAAATAGAGCGGTTTTCAATTGATAGTTGTAAAACCAAATCAAAGCAATTTAACTCTCGCCAATCACAGCAGACGTTAACAATATAATGAACCAATCAGCAGTCGAAGCAAATACATGTAACAGGCGCCAAGCGCAGGAAAACGCGTGCGAGCAAGCAGTCATGATTTGTTTGGTTTTACTTCTGATTGGTCGAGAAAGCGACACGAGTGTTTTTTAAACCAGTTACAAAATATAACGTAGCGAAGAAAAACAAAAACGAAACAAACGCAAATTACTATATACAATAGTGTCCTTTAAAGGACACGTAAAACTGACACTTAAAGGACACTTAAAGAGTGATCCTTCAAATGAAAGCTATTGAGTAATACTAAATGTTAAATTAATACTAAATGGCTAAAAATGCAGTGTCTTGATTGGACTAGTTTTCTAAATATCGCAACCCTTTGGTTTTACCACTTTCCACCAGTTATACGGATACAAATGCTTCATGATTTCAATGCCATTTCTAGGAATCGAGATATTGAAAAAACCAAATTTCACTTTGGGCAGCGGTTGTTTCACCAAACTTGAAGGAAAAGTGTGATATAGTTTGTAGTTGATTGGCATCAACCATGACTCGATACCAGATCTCTTCATCATCCCATTATAATCGTAAAACACGAACAGATCGAGTGATGGCCAGCGGCCTTTTTCAGATATAACAATCAGAGAGCTCTGCCAAAGTCTGCTTTCTACCGACAGTCCAAGAACGGTAAACAAAGCTTTGAATTCTTCAAATGTCATTTGACTGAACTGACCGTCGCCATTTATTGCGAGATCAACATCATCGTCCCAAGGGAGGGGACCCTCGAGTCCTCGTAGTGGCCCCCATATGGAACCGTACATCAACCAACAATCGATGCCCATGTTTTCCAAGATGGCGTGCACTTTGTAAGTCAGTTGTACAAGACGCTCTATTTCTTGTCGGGAATTCTTGCATTTCGGCGATGGGCTCCAAGGCTTGTTTCCTGTGTAACGCCCTGGTGTTGTTAAGTTTATTTTAAGAAATATAACAATGGCGATAAAAAATACAAAAGCTCGAGCTGCTTTGTAGTTGTTTCGTATCCAGGAAAATAATTTCCTCTTGCGTAAAGTAATAAAGCTCATTGTAAATGGCCTCCCCGTTAGCCACACTAAGAGAGAAAAAACAGAAGTACACCTTTGTCACAGCGGCAAGGTTGATCACTCTGAATTAATTCACACACTAATTTAATATCGAGTTTTCAATAATCTAATAACAATTTAAGGATCTCTTGCACAAAATTAACTTACAGGGGCTCTTTCACTTAATTATTAGGATTTCTTTAAAAAGCTGAAAGAAATACTGCAATCAAAGCTATCCCAAAAATAATGGTTCCGTTTTGTTTAAAATTACTTTACTAGTTTTCTGAAACTATAATTAAGCGTTTTTGGCCGTGGATGGGTAGGATAGAAATGTCGGGATTGCAGCTTAAAAACAATAGGCTAATATTTTCATCTTTTGTTGTTTCATCGTTCGGTTGTTCGTTGAGTTTATTTAAGAGTTAAATTGTAGCCACGGCGAGAGAGAAATCGGGAGTTTTTACAACATTCTCACGCCGCCACGACTTAATGTAGCAGGCAGCTACAGTTGGCTAATAACCGGAAACAAACTGGCGCTTGCCTGAAATAAAATACCTCTCAATTCGTTGACCATGACATCTGTAATAATATTTCTTCACTTACTAATCATTTTCACTTCGAACTTTCAGCGAAGGAGCCATTATAAGTTGCAATATAAAGCCCTGGCCAAACGGAGTAGAAAGTCAACGCAAGTTAGGAAGTGTGAACTTGCGAACCCAGACTTGCAATTGGCGGCCAAACGGACTCGCAAGTACACGCAAGTTCAACGCAAGTAGCAAAAAATGCCATTTCAGCGAAGCGTTGCACGCGTGTCCGTACTAAGGAAAACAAGTACTGAATTAAGGCTTGCGTTGGGTGGCCAAACGGTTGAAAACTTGAGTTTACTTGCGTGAAAATTTGAGCTCGATCAAAGCGGACGCAAGTCATCGCAAGCCATCGCAAAGTCTATGTAAGCCATGGCCAAAGGGAGTCGCAAGTTAACACAAGTTTTCAACTTGCGATAACTTGCGATAAATTGAATAATAAACTTTGAACTTTGAACTTTCGAACTTGCGACTCCGTCTGGCCAAGGCTTAACCTTTAAGCCCCAACAGTGACAAGCATGAAACTTCTCCTTACTTATTGCTAATTGATCAAGCATGCAGGTCACGAGAATAAAGGAAATGATCAGCAATGATCAAATGTCTTGATTTTTTAAATCAAATTCTCCCAACTCGTAAAGAAATATAAGGAGAATAGTGAGGAGAATATGGATGTTAATATTGGGGCTAAAATGAACTGTGGAGCAAGTAGCTCTTTTGATACGTAACAGCGCTAACCTGCGATCAGGTTCTATTTTCGTCTCGCTCGGTGAAACATTCAGGCGGGACGGGCGATACGAAAAATAGAGCCTGATACAATTCTTCTACGGAACGTTTTCTGCCCACTTTTTTGATTGATTGACATTCAACAAAACAGCCAATCAAAATTTCTTCTGCTTGCACGATCCTCGGTATGCAAATTTCCCATAACGGCAATTCGCTAGCCTGCGTAGCAGGCGTAAACGGGGAAGGGGAAGGGGAGCAGAACGCGGGAGAAAAATGGGTTCTGGGAGCTAGTCCCTAGCCCCCAGTCCCCCTTCTCCCGCATTCTTGCTGTCTGAGCTGAAACTGAATGAAAATTCAAAACATGACGAGGTTGTCATGTACCAAAATATGCTGCATGCTTGAATCCTTTCCCATTTCAGGTGGTGTCCGGAAATATTCTCTTCACATTTGTCACCGATTTTCTGCGTAAAAAACCTTGGGCAATTAAGAGAAGTACCTTCAGTTTCATTCTTTAGAATAAAGATATAAATAAAACCGTTTATAAACAAAGGAGTATTTTGTAATTTAATTTAGTTCCAGAAGTGATAAATATTTGAGATTAGCAGCGAATTTTAAAACGAAGAACATTTATTATAAAACTACTCAGATCCTTGGATGTCAATGTCAGAGATCAATGAAATGAAATAAGTGTTAAACAATGAAACTGAAATCGTTATTGCGACTTGATTGCGGCTCTCGCGAAACATCAGTTTACCGTTAAGTTTACCGAATTATCGGTTGACTTGTTGATCATTCTTGGCGAAAGATACTTGTTCGTCTGCTGTTCGTTTTGTTTCGTAAAACGCGGAAACAGCCACTACTCTGTTCATGTTATCAATACCAGCTGAAAGCCGTCAAATGAAAACTCCGAGACACGATGCGATAAAACGGAATACATACTTCACTGTTGCTGTACTTCTCTGCTCCAGGTGAGAGACAGCTTGAGTCAAACCGAACGCCATTCTCAGGAGACAAAGAAATGGTGACAATTCTCCTAGAACGACGAGAATTTATTAGAGCAACACATTTCACTTCGGCAGACTTGTTCCTTGGTTGTTCCTCGGCGATGGCGGTCGGATCGAAATTGTGAGCGAGTAACGTAGACAATTTACTTCCGTTGACAGCTCTTTTGTTAAAGGGCCAATCAGATTGCGAGATTCCCGCGGCCAAAATTTGGCCGCCGACACGAACTCCTGTGAGAGATTGTATCAGGCCCTATTTTAGCGAGCGACCAACGTAAGAGAATATGAGGGCGATGCTAAAATTCGGCCTGATCGCAGGTTATAACAGCGCAAGCAAAATAGTATGTATGCCAAAGCTATTACGCTCCCAACCTAAATACTACAGGTTCAATTTGCACGAGCGTATCGAGAATGACTAATATTACAAAAATAGTAATTATTCAAGTTGCGATCGCGGCATTTTTTTTTTCATATCAAATGGTTGATTGAATTAGAAATTAGGGCCTTTTCATATGATCCCGGTAACTGGGCCCGGTTAGCGCGCTAGCGCCTTACGAATTTTGTCGTCAGTTCATATGCAAAATTTCAGCCCAGTTACTAGCTTGCGTGCAAATACGTCTGCGCGCAGGCTACCCGAGATGAAATTCTGTTCTAATTTGACCTGTGCACATGGGAAAATTTCCAGCCCGGTTACCCAGATCTCGTGATCTAAGGCAACCGAGCCAGCCCGCCTTTTCATATGAACACATCGAAATTTTTTCTAAGGAAATGGTGGTGAAGGGAGATCTCGGAAACCGAGACAGCCCGGTCAATCTTTGCATACACTTTAGGCGTATCGAGAACGACTAATATCAGAACAATAGTAACTATTCAAATTAGGAGTGCGACATTTTTTCATATCAAATTGTCGATCTCGCCCGGCGAAGTTGCATTCTCTGAAACGGCTCATCAAACTCGCGATCAGCAAGGCTTTATTTTCTCCATTCGGCTTGTTAGATGTTTTTTTGTCATCTACCAGATTTAAAGTGGTGTGGAGATGTGGAGAAACGTGTAAACAAAACGTGCAACTGAACATAATCGGTGACCACCTGCACGTTGCAAACAAATTTAAGAGGGGTCATCCAAGCGAAAGATTGAACAGAAGTAAAATTGGCAATTGGAAGGATGTGTGTAATAAAACTTAAACAAAATACCTCCGAACGTTTACAGTGGCACGAAGTCGTTTTATAGAGCCTCTACTCTACTGTTTTCAGGGCTAGCGTTAGAGGGCTTCGTGGTGCCTTAACGCTTAAAACTTGCAAATGTGTAACCCGATCACGAACTTTTCGTAACCAAGAACGCAAATTTAGGAAACTCTAACAAAGTTTTGCAAACTTACCAGCCTGGGATACCAACGGCAGTGCTTAGCGTGTAGTCTGTGCGAACTCGCCTACAAGATAATCGCAAGCTCTGATGCGGAAGATTATTCATCTCCTCGGGCGTTTGCAAGAGCACGTTCCGTGACGCCCATTAATAATCCATGTGGTTTTTTGCATGAGGGACAGGCACTTGATAAATGTCAGTTCACGATATAGACCTAATTGCAATAACGATGTCATACAAAATGTTTGAATAAATAAATAAATAAATAAATAAATAAATAAATAGGCATGCGAACAACACTCTTGGATTTTAATTCTTCAAGCGCTCGGTCAACTCTAATCTGTAACTTGAAAAAGGAGGTAGGTATATATTGGCCACCATAAAGAGATCGACAAGCTGACGTTTCTTTGTTCGTTGCAGTTCATCAGAGCGTATCCCTGAATGAAGCTTGCTCCCCTGTTTAGCTTTTTCTCATAAACCAAACCCACGAAAAATATGCATCTTTGTTACGGGAGCAGGATTAAATTCCAAAACTAGTAGACGGACTTTTTCTTAACCTCAAAGTAAGATCAAAGTGTGCTCTGAATACGTGATGTTTTCAATGTTCACTAGTGCAAATCAGAAAGCATTAGCCCTTTGAGTTGATTTTGAATTAACATAAAAATGTTCAGATAAAAACCACAGACAAGAAAAGCAACCAGCCGTTAATCACGAAACCACTTGAGTGAGTTTCAGAAAACGCTCTGTGTACAACACCTTATAGTGCAGACCAAGGGATACAGGCCGCGGTATTTTCAGGCTAAAATGGAGAAGGAAAGAACAAAAGAGAAAGGAACTCGACGCACAATTTGCATGTTGTGCTTCGCTCCGATGCTAATGGTTGCTGTCTTAGTTGTTGCGTGGAGGCCTATTTTGCTTGGGTATTCATTTACATTTGTGAAGATGGTTGTTTCACATATTCTTAATGACAAACAGAGATTTCTGGACAACCAGCTGGTGTTTGCTCAAATGGAATGGAGGTTGTATCAAATGGAGACTCGTTTTGGCCAAGATTGGTGCAAAGAAAACGTCGCATCACGAAGCGACGTAACATGGCTAACCGTTATGGTCAACGATGAATATGTCATTCCAGCTCTATCCCTGGGTCACTCAATTCGCACATTTTCTTGCCAGCAAAACATGATTGCGTTTATTTCGAAATCCGTGAGCGAGGAAACGCGAAATGTACTTCAGAGTGTCGGTTGGGACACTCGCTTGGTTGAAGAAATGGATTGCAACTGGATGGATGTTAAGGTAGGCGGTGATCGAAACAGTGGCTTGTTAGGACGACCCCTTGGGCATAGAATAAAGGGAACACACACGCGATTTCACGCGTGGAATTACACCGAATTTTCCAAAATCATTTATGTTGATGCTGATTTTATGTTAACGACCTATATCGACGAACTTTTTGACATCCCGGAAGACTTTGCTGCCGCGCCATGCTCTCGACCAGGTGTGCTTGATCCATGTTTCAATGCAGGACTTCTGGTCTTTAGACCAGATACCAGACATTACCAGGAAATAATGAAAGTATGGTGGGAAACTACAGATAAAGACACTTGTCCAACTGATCAGGAATTGCTCAACGATTATTACACAGATGTTGGTAGCTGGAAAACATTGCCCTATGCGTACAACATCAGACGAATTGTCTTCAGACCCATGAAGTCATTCCATTTTGCCTGCTGCCAACCGCCTAAACCATGGTCTGCAGCGTGTCGACCAAGCAGAAAAGAAGCTAGTAGTTTCCAGGGACCAATCATAACTATCGATGACATGGCGTTAGTTTTCTGGAAAAACTTCTATGAACTGCTAAAGAAGTACAAATTAGAAAACTGGTGGAGATCAACAAAGTTCTTCCGGCCGACGCAGGAGTTTGGATTTGTGCGCTATGCTGATTGTTGGAAGCATTCCTCAGTATCAACTTAAAAGAAACGGAAAGTCGTTTTTACCAAACTTTATCACGCGGGCTAAATCGAAGCGAATCGAACGATTTAAATCAATTTTCTTCAGTCATCGAACACAAAATTTTGAGAGGGAAAGCTTGATACCAAATGTGACGATAGGTTTTTCCACTCTCAAGCTTTCTCAGCGAAAACCGTTGTATTCTGGGCGATATCTCCTCGTTGCCTGTGTTGTCTAAGGTCTTGGAACGATTGGCGCGCTTGTTAACCATCTTACAACCAGTAACATGCTCTTTGCTCACCAGAGTGGAAGTAAGAAATGTCATTCGACGTAAACGTTGGGGATTCTTTTCACTAGTGACCTGTACAAAGCTATCGACGATGAAAAGGTGACCGCCGTCCTGATGTTGGATTTAGGCAAGGCATTTGATAGTATCGACCACCAGAAACTGCTAGTGAAATTACGCAATTTTAATGTCTCTGACTTGGCTTTGCCCTGTTTCTAAAGCTATCTGTCTGACAGAACACAACGCGTACGAATCAATAGCTCTCTCTCGAGTCCCCTCGACTGGATTTGAATCGCGTTGCCTCTTGGTGCTGTGAAAATCGACTCCTCATAAACCCCGAGAAGACAAAATTCTGCGTGTTTGGCTCCAACAAGATGCTGGCGCAAATGTCCATCCCACCTGTAATGTTCCTGTTGACTCTGCCAAGGACCTCGGAGTGATAGTTGTGAACTTATAGGCTAGCTGGCAATGATAAGTAGAAGTCGTCACCTTTTTGAAAAGCTTACGCTCTTCACTGTAATAAACTCGCTTGTTCAGTTTTACTAAGCTATCCTACTGTTCTTCCAGTATAGTACTTCCAGTATCTAAAGCTTCTAGGCTTAGAGACGCTGTTCAGATGTTTAAGTGTATGAACAATCAGGCACCAAGTTACCTGGTGAACATGTTTCAAAAGAGATTTGAAATTCACAAGTATAACACAAGGACTAACAACAACCTTAATCTTCCCCATGCGCCGCATGGCGCTGGCACAACAATCACTTACCTATAGAGGGACCATAGTGTGGAACTCAATGCCACTAGAGATCCGCGCCTTGTCACATTTAAACGTCGTCTGAGAAATTATTTTCTCTCTAGTATTCTTAGTAAGTAATTAGCAATTTGCATGCGATAGTTTTTTTACCTTTTTTATATGACATTATATAATTATTTAATTTTATTGTAATTTTCTAGTATAGTTGCTGTCTGTCACATTTGTAAATTAGGTCGGGAGATCTTAATGAAGTTTATTGTAATTATGAATATATGAAATTCATATATTTGAACTGCGGCATGAAGAAATAAATGTAAAGAAGATCCTCGCAGTTTCAGGCTTTCTTTTCGCAACTGCATAAGTTGCGTTAATAACTGCGAGGATCTTCTTTACATTTATTTCTTCATGCCGCAGTTCAAATATATGAATTTCATATATTCATAATTTCATCCTTCATCTTTCCCGGGTATATTACGAACCAATTTAATGACCAGCTCCCAGTTGGCTTGTTAGCTCAATTGGTTAGAGCGCTGCACCGGTATCGCAGAGGTCAGGGTTCGAATCCCGGCGAGCCTGATTTTTTCAGGCTTTCTTTTCGCAACTGCATAAGTTGCGTTAATAACTGCGAGGATCTTCTTTACATTTATTTGAAGTTTATTGTATTGTACAATTGGCGGGAAAATGAGACTAGACTCCGGGAACTTAGCTCTGCGACTCGCTTATCAGCGGGAACGGAATCTCGCCACAAATTCCTGGTACGTGCGGGAACTGCAACAACTGAACCTTGGACTACACACGGAGATTCACTTCAAACACACTTTAATCTTTGAGATTCAGAAGTTTGTATTACCTACAACAGGGGCTTATTTAAAATTTATGAAACAGGTTTTTATATGATGAGAGGTGTATTACTAATGATTAACTAATAATTATAATATTGTTTTCAGCTCTCACTTGTAATAATAATAATAATAATAATAATAATAATAATAATAATAATAATTGCATATAATGTCGTAACTGCATACTCCATTAACTTGGAGAAAGAGTTAGCTAAGATTTTACAAGATAAGAAAGTCGTAAGTCTAGATAAGACACTTTTTGTATCATAGATTTTGACTTCATTTGTGTTGATTTTTTAACGTATTGATTGTTACATGTATTGTTGTTATCTTAGTATAAATTCCATCTGTTATTTTATTACTGTTTACTGCTTTTTACATACTAACATAATTGCCTTGGCCTGTTGGCTCACAATTGCATTTTATGAAAGAAGATACATTAATAATAGTCTTCCAGAAATATAAAATTAATAATAATAATAATAATAATAATAATAATAATAATAATAATAATAATAGTTTATTTAACAGATCCATCAGGTGGCTCTTCTCTGTTCACTTGAAGAACTACAAATCACTCCAAGGAAGTGCAAAAGTCAAGATATGATTTCCTGAACTGTGTTTGCCTTGTGTTAAAAATGCTCACACACACAGTGTCACTCTCGGGTGAAACAAATGCAATCACAACTGCACAAGAGAAAGAAAAAAAAACTGTTCTGGATTACTGGAGCTTCAGTTTGTATTTCATTGCTTTGCACAAGCAAACACAATACCTACCTTGACTGCACACAATACATTAAGTAATCATGGTATATGCAAGCTTTCAAAATGAAGGAGCTAATTAGATACAAATCACCTTTGTACCCCGGTTGTACTGACCAGTTTTCGCCCACCAATTTGTCATTTACTGTTGCCATTTACCTGTATGCACCCATAAAATTTGTTTCAAATAACTGATTTCAGAAAATATTTTTGCAATAATTCATGTGTTACATAACTATTTGCAGTGAATATAAAATAACATACTCTGAAAAAACAGCGTTTTCGTGGTTCTTCGAAAAAATTTCTGTTGTTTGCACGAAATCAGAGATTTTTCATGAAAATGCTAACTAAATTCGCTGAGCAAACCGTCGTTTATTTAACTTCGCGAGGTTAGTTCGCATTGAATTCTATCAGCATAACGAAATGCAAAAGGACTTTTATACTTATGTTGGCATGCAGAAAATTACAGACTTCCACCTTCGACTGACAAACAAGTTTTATTGTAAATTTTAACAGAACAAAACGTACTTGTAGAGATTCTCGCCTGTACGAAACAAATTTTTAAATTTTGACTTGCGATCGCAAGAGGGCTTTTGCCTATTTTTTGCAGCCTTTTTGTGTCACCCTCAATTTGGTGCAGATGCGGGTGACGTGTGCAGCGCTCGTCTTGATCCTCATGTCTTGAATCACTTTCCCGATATCAGACCTGCACTTAAAAACTGATTGCAGCTACCCGTACCCTTAGGAACTGCTTCAGTTTACGTAAACATTTGAGAAGGGCTTCAAATTCTTTATATTAATCAAAACATCATTCAAAAGGGATGAAAATAGTAAAAGTAGCTTCTTCGAAAAGCCTTACCTAATTCCAGACCAGTACGTGCAAACCTTTCCCTTAGTCAGACCAAAACGACTCAAAATCCACTCCCTCTCAGGCCGTCCACACCTATCCCTCTTATATAATATAAGAGAGTACCCCTCCACCCAGTTAGCAGGCAAGCTTTATTGATTGGAGGTTTTCTTTCACTTACATATTATGATTATTTTTTTCTCCTAAAAGTAACTGATGAACATTTATGACCTTCAGGCACAAGGGCGGCCGGGCTCCTGCTCTTGGCGGGATATGTTGTCTCTCAGCTTTCATGTCTACCAGGATCCCAACTCATTATTAACTAGTCTCATTTTTTTTTTGTTTCGTTCTGTTTTGTTTTAACCCTTTTACTCCCAAGAGTGCCTAAAATCAAAATTTAAGACAAATTTCAAATGTTATTTTGCAAAATACTTCAATATAAATAGTATCATGTAAAAGCACTTCTGAAGAGGTTTCATTTGAATGGTCACACCATAGGATTTCATCCAAAGACTGAAAACGAAGTTAGAAGCACCTCATATGTCTCCATAACTGACTCTGGGAGTGAAAGGGTTAAACAGAGTTTCAACAGTCTTGTGTATGTAATGGCATTCGCAAAAAGTCCTCAAATGTCGGCAAAAATAAGAAAATCACAGGCTACGAAAAATCTTGGCACTAGCGTTCAAATTTACAACTTGAAGGTACGCGCTCCGGTATTGTACATAGTTGCTCTGTCTGAGCTGAAACTGAATGAAAATTCAGAACACGACGAGGTTGTCATGTATCAAAATATGCTGCATGTTTGAATCCTTTCTCATTTCAGGTGGTATCCGGAAATATTCTCTACGCATTTGTCACCGATTTTCTGCCTAAAATACCTTGGGAAATTAAGAGAAATACCTTGAGTTTCACTCTTTAGAAAAAAGATATCAATAAAACCGTTTATAAACAAACGAGTGTTTTGTAATTTAATTTAGTCCCAGAAGTGATAAGTATTTGAGATTACCAGCGAATTTCTTCTCTAAAGAGCAGTGAATTTTAAAACGAAGAACATTTATTATAAACCTAGTCAGATCCTTTGCCGATATCAATGTCAGAGATCATTAAAACGACATTATTAATACTGAATGAATAAACTGGAAGTCTTTATTACTTAGGTAAAATTAAATACAGCATCTCGCTGAGTGCGGCTCTCACTAAACATCAGCTTATCGTTACGTTTACGGAATTATCTGTTGACTTGTTGATCACTCTTGGCGAAAGATACTTACCGTTCGTTTTGTTTCGTAAAACGCGGATACAACCACTACTCTGCTTATATTTTCAATACTAGCTGAAAGCCTTCAAATGAAAATTTGGAGACACGGTGCGATAAAACGGGATACATACTTCACTGTTGCTGTACTTCTCTGCTCCGAGTGAGAGACAGCTTGCGTCAAATCGGATGCCATTCTCAGGAGAGAAAGAAATGATCACAATTCTCCTAGAACGACGAGAATATCTTTGAGCGACACGTTGACCTTGGCAGGCTTGTTCCTTGGCCATGGCGGTCGGATTGAAAATTGTGAGAGTCTCGTAGACAATTTACTTCCGTTGACAGCTCTATTGTTAAAGGACCAATCAGATTGCGAGATTCCCGCGGCCAAAATTTGGCCGCCGACACGAACTCCTGTGAGAGATTGTATCAGGCCCTATTTTAGCGAGCGACCCACGTAAGAGAATATGAGAGCGATGCTAAAATTCGGCCTGATGGCAGGTTACTCCGTGTAGAATCGTGTATTTCATAGATGATTCGCCCCTCTTGATTCTCTCATGATCACAAAGCTGTGAAGGAAATTAGCAGTTCTTCTGGTTTTTTGATGATTGTTTGTGTCTCAGGAAATTAGTATTTCATACGGAAATTTCCAGAATTATCTTGAGGCCATGGGCGAAACATGCCGGCGAATATGATGATTCATGATTCACCCATGGTCACGAAATAATAATGAAAATTTGCGTATAAAAAAGGTACCGAGAATAGACATAAAAGAGGCCAAAAAATTGCAAATTTGCAGCGCCATTTTTTTGGGTTAGTGGAGAATCATGACCAGTGAAGCGTAGCGGGAGAATCGTCATAAGTTTGTCTTACTCTAATAGGAGTTACCATCCAACAATATTTCCAGAATAGCTCTCAGCAAATTAACTAAAGTTTATCAGCGCTCTTGAATTGTACTCCGGAAGATATTTAATTTGGATAATCTCATTTCAGTCACGAAAGTAAAAGGATTAGAAGTGGTCACACTTCTCGTGGTAAGTCATGTAGTGTTTAGACTGTGGGATCCAGTTTGCACGTATTGCCGACCTGCATTCCCATGATTCCTTTTGGGCAGGTTTTCACCATGTGCTCGGGTTAAATTTGCACGTAGGCTATGTTTCTTTGTGATTTTTTGGAGATGTTTTTGCCTTTATTTCTAGATGTCCAACTGTATGAGGTACTTTTGTATTTGTTTATTTTGCATTTATTTCGATTTATTTCGTTTCAGTGCTACTTAGTAATTGCCGTTATTTTCGTTTTTTTTTGTTTTAGAACCGCGCGATTAACTTAAGCTTAAATTATGTTTATTTATGGACCGAGTGTGTGTTAAACTCAAACAGTTGAAATAAATAATTTTCTATAAGCGAAATGGTGCTTATAATTATATAGACATTAACAAATACCTTTATTTAGGACGTTATACTTGCTGTTATTGGATTTCACAAGTGTTATTTAAAGGAAAACCACATTCTTTAGTAGAACTATGAACTTTTCAGTTAGCTGCTCAGTGCCTGCGATGAGCAAAAGAGTCTAAGGAAAAGCATACTAAATATACTCATGGTTCAATAAATTATTGTCTGTCTCTAGACGGCTTTTACAAACTTCTTACCATTTTTGTGTATCTTTACCAGTGTTTCTGATTGACACTTTCTGAGCATTATTATTATCACAGATGCCACAAACGAAAGTTTTAAGAAAATATGATAGGCCGTAATCTTTCAAAGTAGTGTCCCTCTTCAGGGTTTGGATGGTCATCCACGTACGAAATGGCTTTTCTATAAAAATCAATTGGATGTTTTTTAATCATGTGCCGGGTCGCAGCAATACATGCCGACCAGCATTGAGGAAAGTCATACGGGTGTGGAAAACCAAACAGCTCTTGAAAAAATTTGCCCAAAGTCAAGTTAGCATGGCGCATTTCGTTGTTATTAAATGCCACAAGAAATTTGCTATTGTGCTTAATTCTCGTCCATCCGTTTTCCGTTGAACGGTAACTTTACAAGTTATATTTTTCTTTATCTTAGTTAGGATCTCATCAAAATTTTGAAAGCAATGTTTAGACAACCCTCACCCTGTATGAACACAGTTATCTCGGGCAGCTTTTCGTAATTGTTTATGATGTGGTGCAGGTAAGTGTGTGCCTCCCTTCCAACATTTGGTAACTTTTCCCAGGCGTAAAGTCGCAATGGTGGAGGCTGCAAATCCTTCCCCTTATGGTAGACATGGCTGTGGTTAGCTGTTGGTGCAACCCAGTCAAGTTTTTCGTTATAATGTGCAATTACAAATTTCGTAGTCCAGTAAGCGCTCGTAGTAAAACTGGCCAGTGTTTTTTCTCGAATTGACAAGACTTGCCTTAACAATTTGTCGATAATTTTTTTCAACACCCTGCATGTAGGAGTGGTCTTGATTTGCAACCTCGCAGCGCCAGCCTCCAAAACGACCGCGGGAATAGATATCTTTGGATTCTAGCCAAGGTTGAACCTTTTCAAGAATAATTTCCCTTTTGATAGAAGGAACTGGATAAGCATGGTCTAGACGCCGGTAGTATTTTGAAAGGACCATTTCTGATGTAATGAATCGGTAAGTGATTAACGCTTGAATGGTGGCGTCAATCAAACGGTTCTTTGTCCATTTTTCTGGACTGCTGGACTGGACTGCTGGACTGGACTGCTGCCTCACACATCAGTGACCACCTTTTTCCAGACACAAGAACATGATCTTCTGAGTAACTAGAGAAAAGCTTTATTCGATAGAAAGGAAAATCAGAATCGGGAAAGTAAATCCACGACTTATTTGAAAGAAACTTAGTAGGCTGACCTTTCAGTCCTATACCTATCACATGAATGCGCGAAAAAACCAGCTGGGAGGTGAGTTTTTTCATATTTTCTTGAGGAAAATCCCGGCCCTTAAGGGACGGACTATTATTTTTTTGGAGGGGGGGGGGATGAAAATTTTTTCAAGACAAACAATTTTTTTCTGTGTTGTTGTCTGTGCAAACAATTTTTTTCCGGCTGCATCTTCCTGCAAACAATTTTTTGGGTGTGTTTGTTGTTGTTATTATTATTATTATTATTATTATTATTATTATTATTATTATTATTATTATTACATTTATTTATATACGGTTAAAATTCATCAGGTAATCTTATGTAGTAAAAATACTAATCTAAACATTACTGCCTAAAACTGCTTTCCATGAATGCCGTGTCTCTATGTCTCTAACTTATAAAAGTATAACTGCACCATGGCTTGTTTTGTTTCCTACAAAAATTGAAAATCTCACATCAAAGTTTGCTGAAACATTAAAGTGTGAACGTAATTGAAAGTAATAATGTAGAACTCCACCAGCGGCCTTTTCTCCCCTGATCCTAGAGAGGATTGAGGAGCCAAATGAAACAGCGCTTGCTTACACTTGCGCTTTATTTTGTAGTTTATACAAGACTAAATCCAATTTGCCTTCTTCATGCAAGTGGAAAGCAGGAGACTGCTTGCTGTTTAAGTGATGATTTATAAAATGTCATCATCAAACCAGCCTAGGACCCTGTTGAAAAGGGTGGTGCCTCCACTTAGTAGCCAAATGTAGGGGATTAACTCCCCCGCCCCCTGTCTCCCCGGGATTTATAGATTGCTTTAAGTCTCGATAACTAATATGTGATGGACACTATGCACAGGTAGCCCAAGCTCGAAATATGAGCGTTGGTATACTGTTGCGTAACCTTCGAAATATAAGGATTTGTATGGGGAAAAAGCGATTGTTTCTACTGCGAGTCCACTAAAACCTTTTAAATGGCCAGGAACCACACAGGAAACAAAGAAACATAAAACTGCAGCGAGGTAAGCCGTTTTTATTTAGAATTCTTTCATATCTTTAGGCTTTAGAAACAATAATTACTGTAATAATTGTTTTTAAAACCATTACTGTTTTCCCCATACAAATCCTTTACTTTCGAAGGTTACACAACAGTACCAGCGCTCAATACAACTGGCTATGTGTGTTTATCATCACTAAAACTTTCGCTTCCCTCATTAACGCCTCATCTGCTACCGGAACGTTCTGGTTGTATGGAATTCTTGCGTTTATCGCAGTCGTGTTTGTTTTCGTTTTTGTTCCAGAAACAAAAGGGAAATCACTCGAGGAGATTCAGCAGCATTTCTAGAGCAAAAGAAAGGGAAAAGTCAAATTCGGCCCTTGTAAGAGAGTCCGAAGTCTGAATATCAAGACATAACAACTGTAGTTCTTGAAAACTACTCATGTAGTTCTTCTACCTGTTTAAAAAGTTCCATTTTATAACCTTGTATTCACTAAACCGAGAGGCGCGAGGAAAAGGGGACCTTGCCCTGGCCTGTAACGATACCCATTGAGCATGCATGAGCAATGAAGCACAATGTGGGCTCAATATCCCCCCAACCGGTCAAATGGAATAGAATGCTTATAATAACTTAGGCTCGGGTAAAAGACATCGGACTTTACGAGAAACCTGTGTTATGATCGTGGATCGTGGAACCTGTCCATGATCGTGGATGTTAGATGAAACTTCGATAAATCTCCCCGGGGAGGGAGGGGGGGGGTACTTGACCCATGTTTGGGTATAGGGGTGCCGCTGAGGGTTTAAAACCCTGACCCTGTTTAGGACACAAAAGCCCTAAAATATCTACCCTGGGTAGGACAACGCCCTCTATTTTAGGTCCTTGTTTAGGACAAGTGACAAAACACACTCTCCCCTATGTTACACAATTTTAAAGTGTTTCAAGTGCTTCTAGGATTGCTAAATATTGTATAAGCCATATTTAGAAATGACAATCGTGCTGACCATACCCGTTTCGGACAAGTTCAGACCCTGTTTGGGACAGACTTGCATAAAAATATATACCCTGTTTGGAATAGAGAGGCCAAAAATCATACTCTGTCCAGCGGCACGTCCCCGTATAGGCCACCCCGTGCTCAGTTTAGCAAATACAAAAGAAAAGGGGATTTAGGGAATTTTCTTGTGTAAAAGTACAGGTACAATCTCGGACAAAACTGTTGAGACACTTCGGAATGAATGAGAACTTTTGCCTTGATAACCACTTAGCCCCAAAAAATCCTTCTCTCCCCCTCTCCCTCTTATCGATGTTGCTTTGCCACCAATATTCCCCTGATGAATCCTCAGTCCTCCCAAACAACACTGAGTGAGGGGAGGGGGTAGGGAAAGCATTTCTGCGATCTTGTTGTAGTTTCCATACTTCAGGTAAATTGACAAATACGCGCGCTTATTGCATTTTGTCCAAGATTATAGCAGTAACTTAAATTCTCAACGACCGAAAACGTGGCCGAATGTTGAGGGGGCTCAAACAGTAAACACTTACATTAATTTTGTAGCTTTCGCCTGCTGCTGCTCTAAAAATAAGTAACTTAAGACAAATCAGGTATTCATGGAAGATGCACTCTCTCGCCTATATCAACTCTTACCACTGTATAAGCGGGGTAGGGTCGGGAATCACCAGCCACCTAATCGGTTCAGCTTATTTTTTTGTCTTGTTTTGTTTATTTGTTTGTTTTATTGCTTATTTGGTTGTCTGTATGTGTGTTCATTTTTTAACGGACAGTTTCACGGTGACGAAATTTTACTACAACTACCAGAATTATTCGTTTGTTTTTCTTGACGTGTAACTAAAAAAAAGAAAAACAAACTTTAAAAACAAACCGTAAAGACCGTAAAGCCTTTGTTTGTTACATTTGGAGGGTTTAAAGGGGCTCTGTCACCATTTTTTTAGGATTACTTAAAAAAGCTATAAAAGACATAATGCAATCAAAGAAACTCAAAAATAGTGGTTCAGTTTTGTTTCAAATTACCCTACCAGTTTTCCAAAACTATAGTTAGGTGTGTTTGGCTGTTGATAGCTGAAGTGGAAGTGGACTGCAAATTGAAAAAAAAAATAATGTTTCAAACTTCTCCCTTCTGTATTGAAATGATTACCGGAAACTGACTATGGTTTGTTCTTCCTATAAGAAAATCGTACGATTTCTTTCTCTCGATGTTCTCGGAGCAGTTTGTGTACTAGAGAAGTACAAAAAAAAAAACGTGGAAAACCCCTTGTCAGAGCCCCTTTTAATCTTAACTGGGATTACAAAGTTTGAAGAACAGCAAAGCCCAATGGGCATTTTAACCGGCCGTTCTGACCCTCCCCACCTCTAGGTTTCACAAATGTTAGCGCGATCCTGTATTTCTACGAACCGGCGTGACAAAAAGTGTGATTGTGTGACACATATTTTGACTATAGCGTTACTGAATGACGTAATTTTTAAACTCTGATGACTCAGCTTATCTTTCTTATCGCTTTTATTTCTGCTGAAAACGCAAATTCACTTAAACGTTGAATGTCGGTATAAATTTGCCCACAACTGAGGATGCTGACAAAGGGATGACGAAATATTTGCTGTTGTGCCTAGGCCGTGAATACAAACAGCGAACATAGCAGTAGAATCAAAATAACACGAGCTCGAGCAGATCGTCAGAGTCTGGGGCACGTTAAGGCATATCTCATGACGTGATGTTTCAATCAGGTTTGATATCCCGGGAATCCCCATGCAAAGTAAACAAGTTGACTCGGAATGGCTACGTACCGGACTACGCACTTACAAAATTACCTCAAACCGAACCGTGACACCACACGCAAACCACATGCATCGCTTGAGAATATTCAGTTGTTTTCTAACTTAAAAACTCGTAACAGCTACTTTATTAATTAATCTCCTTATTAATGACCGATTCCTTCGTCTTTATGCAATTAAAATCAACTTCTCGCGTCAAATAAACACTCATCTCTCTCCCTTCTCAAGAACTATGATGTATCGATGGTGCAATCCGCTAATTGCATCATCATACTAGTGCCAATCTCTTCTCTTCCTAAGCCACCGTTCCTTACCGCGCTAATAAGCTGCAAACACAGCTGTCGTTTCTCTCCTCTGCGAAATACAGGTTACCCAATAAGAATACTTACAATCCACTTCGGAAACCGTCCCCCTAAAAAGCCAAGGGAAACTGCCTCTCATGCAGCACAATATTACACCGCTGCTATACAAAACGCAACTTTCAAAGCAAATCACATTCACAGAAGCGTGATGTGCTCCTCACATTCAAAAATCCTTCCAGTCTCACATTTTTACATCCCTCAAAATGTCAATCCCCATAACAAAACTCCTGCGCTAAAAACATTTTCACCATAACCACTAACCAGATCAGACAACACAGCCAATTTCGCATTCAATCCTATTAGCTGCTTTACTCAGTTGCGCATGCGTTATACAAGACAAATACAGAAACCCCAAACTTAACAACCCCTCGCCGTTCATATCTTAAATACTGTAAATTAAAAGACAAGAACACACAAAGGTAACATTCAGCAGACCAATATGCGCATGAGTCTTATTTAAGAGAGTACCGCTCTTGAGTACCCGTACCACAAGCTTTACAGCACTTTGTTCGTATGTTAAGCCAACTGACGCAAAAAAAAAAAAAAAAAAAAAACGTACATTTTGTAAACCGGCGGTCGCCATGTGGCTATGGCCGGTTAACAAAGGAAACTGTGAACTAACTAGTTCCGGCAGTTGAATCCACCGGCAGCTGACTGACATTTTACCACAATACCTTGCGAACCTAACTCATCCAACAAGCACACAAAGAGCCAAATGTGTTCCATAAATATGTCCCTGTGCTAGCAACATTGTGTATGCTAAGTTTCAAGTTTTAAGAACTTATCTTTGCGTTTCTATGAGCGTTTTTAGGGTTTTTGTGGGCTACGAATTATCCGTAAATGTACCAGTCGCCATCTTTTTGGGTACGGTGGACTAAAATGACTCCCACGTGAAGACGGCCTTTTGTTGCAGGATCAGAGATCTGAATTTGACACTTTTGGAATTAGAAGTTAAAATTTTGAGTATTACTATTATAGTTGGATCAGTGAAAAAATATATATCTCGTTGCGACCCTGCCACTGTACAGTAAGCACGGTAAGGGGCAATTCTTTATGAAGGTATAAGGCGATCTTTCGTAACGTCGGGACTGTTTTCATCTTTTCAATTCATTAGCATGAATAGAAATGTGAATGAAGTATAGCAAACTTGTAGATAAGACAACTTGATGGCATCAGTGCCTTTTAGGGTCTGTAGAAAATTTGAGAATTCTTTAAATAAGGAATAAACTATTTCCATATGGAAAACCGTTCCAGCCATTAGAAGCGTATGTTTACTCTGCAATATTTGAATGCATCCATTCTGGTGTTTGTTCTGATTAGTCAAAGAGTTTTGTAGGACTTGCCGAGCGTTTTTTTGGGAAACGATCCGAAAAAAGTACATTTGTCAAGCAGTCGTCCATCCAAATTTACTTGTCTCGTCATATTTTGTTTCGATCTTGCGTGACAAAAGAAAATTCAGGTAATTATTCCGTTCCGTATCTTTGTAAAGTTTTCTCCAAAAGTACAGACAGAAGCAGGATAACTTCATTAGTGTACCATTTCTGTAATTCAGGGACCTATTTTGATGATTGTGAACGCAAATAGCAAGTTCACTTGAACCACTGCAGATAATGTGCTTGTTTATAAATTATTTGTATTCCATTCTAGTCGAATTCCAGGGCAGTACTAGAGAAATATCGTTTTAATATAAGTATTCCCTATTGCATGCCTCTAACCTGTCTTGTCAAAACAAAATAATCCTTTTTCGGATTTTGCGTTTAACTTTTTTTGGCGTCGAAGAATCGATATGATCTAGGATCACAAATCTGATTTCGGATTCTCCCCCCCACCCCCCGCCAAAAAATAAATAAATAAAACGCACCCAAATTTAGCTTTTTTGGGATTTGTTACGTCTGTCGCGGTGAAGTCGCTTTAAGACGTTCGTGCTAATTGTTTATGCGCCTCCTTACTGCGAATGCAATTCATGTCGCACCATCAAGCAACATAACATGGCTAACCCTTATGGTCCGACGATAAATTTGTCATTCCGGGTCTATCCTTGGGTCACTCAATTTGCACTTTTTCTTGTCAGCAAAATAGCTGTAGTGTGACAATACGTCTCGCTCTAATGCCAGGCAACGAGGAAAGCTCTGAACAGCGCAACCTTAACAGTGAACGTAAAACGCTCTGAGAGGCTATTACTTTTCGAACAAATACAATAAGAAAGATTTGACACTCTCATTAGCAGTGCCTTTTCCATAGTTGTTTGTTCAGTGTCGAACATGTCACCTCAACTTGCTAGGTTATCCAATTTTTTGCTTTTTTACAACCATTCGGAATTCGTCTTCGTCTTCCCCTTGGTGAAGCGGTCGTAGGCACCAGGCGAACAATGTCATCCGCCGTTAAGATGGCAGAGAGTAGATTCAGACTAGCGAAAACTAGCGAAAATTCTTTGCTAGAGGCTTCTCGTGATTTAATATTTGGTCCCCAGAAATGCCACGTTCAACATTATACGAAAAATAGTTACAAAAGTGACAATCATACAATTGCTTAAACAATTGGCAAAGTCGTGAGAAACCGTTTGGGACAAGCCCCACCAGAGAAACTTAGTTCTACACCAGAAGGAACTAAAGCTCACCACGGAGTTCTCCATAGTGCACCAAGGACCAGGCCAGGGCTGGCTAGATCCACTAGGGGGGGGGGGTAGAATAACTCACCAGGTGAGGTCTTTTACAGAGGGGTGTACTATCGAAAGGGTAGCATCGTGTCAATATTATTGGGTGTTTGTGTCAATAGTTTTATTTTAATTATTTCAAAAGCCTTAAAACAACGCCTTTGAAAAGGCCAATTATAGCCAAAAATAACGATAATATAGAAATTGATAAGAAAAAACATCAAAGTCGTTTTCCAAAACTGGCACACTTTAAAACGTTAATATATAACCATTTATTGTTACCTTTTTACTCTATGATTGCTATAGATATGAATTCTTTGATGAATTTTTTATTTAACATATGCCTGCATCCATCCATCCATCCATCCATCCATCCATCCATCCATCCGTCCGTCTGTCCGTCCGTCCGTCCATCCATCCGTCCGTCCGTCCATCCATCCATCCTTCTCTCTCTTCCTTCTTTCGTTCTTTCCTTCTTTCCTTCCTTCCTTCCTTCCTTCCCTCCTTTCTTCCTTCCTTGTTTGTCTGTCTGTCTGTTTGTCTAAGGATCACTGTTTTCAAATGAAATGGTAGTCTGTGCGACAAAATTGAATTCTCTCACCAATTATTTTGGTATCGGGCCTTCCGAAATATTCAATGTTCGATAACTGAACAAAATCGAATTAAATAGTTGAATTAAATTCGATTTTGTATGATTAAGTCTGGTGAACATCTCTTTCCATTTTTTTCGATGAGACACCTTGGGCTGCTTCCAACAATCAGCGTAACTTGCAACGCCAAAGTCCTGCGTCGGCCGGAAGAACTTTGTTGATCTCCACCATTTGTCTAACTTGTACTTCTTTAGTAGTTCATAGAAGTTTTTCCAGAAAACTAACGCCATGTCATCGGTAGTTAGGATTGGTCCCTGGAAACCACTGGCTTCTTTTCTGCTTGGTCGACACTCTGCAGACCATGGTTTAGGCGGTTGGCAGCAGGCGAAATGGAATGAATTCATGGGCCTGAAGACAATTCGTCTGATGTTGTACGCATAGGGCAGGGTTTTCCAGTTACCAGCATCTGTATAATAATCGTTAAGCAATTCCTGATCAGATGGACAAGTGTCTTCCTCTGTAGTTTCCCACCATAGTTTCATTATTTCCTGGTAATGTCTGGTATCTGGTCTAAAGACCAGAAGTCCTGCATTGAAACATGGATCAAGCGCACCTGGTTGAGAACATGGCGCAGCAGCGAAGTCTTCCGGGATGTCAAAAAGTTCATCGATATTTGTCATTAACATGTAGTCAGCATCAACATAAATGATTTTGGAAAATTCGGTGTAATTCCACGCGTGAAATCGCGTGTGTGTCCCCTTTATTCTATGCCCAAGGGGTCGTCCTAACAAGCCACTGTTTCGATCACCGCCTACTTTAACATCCATCCAGTTGCAATCCATTTCTTCAACCAAACGAGTGTCCCAACCGACACTCTGAAGTACATTTCGCGTTTCCTCGCTTACAGATTTCGAAATAAACATAATCATGCTTGGTTGGCAAGAAAACGTGCGAATTGAGTGACCCAGGGATAGCGCTGGAACGACAAATTCATCGTTCACCATGACTGATAGCCATGTTACGTTGCTTCGTGATTCTCCGTGTTCTTTGCACCAATCTTGGCCAAAACGAGTCTCCATTTGATAAAATCTCCATTCCTTGTGCGCAAACAGCAGCTCGTTATCGAGAAACCTCTGTTTGTCATTAACAATAAGTGAAACAACCATCTTCACATATTTAACCGAATACGGAAGCAAAATAGGCCTCCACGCAACGACGAAGATAGCAACAATAAACACTGGAGAGAACCACAGAATACAAACTGTTCGACGGGATCCTTTCTCTCTCGCTCTTTCATTCTCCATTTTGGATTTTCTTAAAAAGGAAAAGTATAAGGAAAATATCTTTCTGGAAAATTCAGTTACATAAGCTATAATGGATGAAGTAGCGATCGTGTGACAATATATATCGTTGGAGTGCTTCCAGGCAACCGGGAACGCTTTCAAACATGTGAAGCAAATTTCAATAATCTGCAAGTTATATTTGCGCTTTGTGCGAAGCAGTCAATTAATATGGTGTAAATGTGCTATTTAAACAGCCGTTACTAACCGCTTTCCATAAGCATATCGCTAGGGCTGACTAACCTGTGTAACTTCAGCTTTATTCTTTGACGCTTTCACGGGCGAAAGGTTGCTACAAGAAATATAATAAGAAACAAACCACAAAAAATAATAATAATAATAAAAACTACTATTAAAAGAAGCGATGCTAGAATTGCAAAAAGAACTTAAGCGTTTAAACTGAGTCAGATCCAAAGTCGTTTTTCATTTCCTACTAAATGATTTGTAGGACGAAGTTAATGTATAGCAACTTCTGCGGCGATTACAACTTTGCGGAAAACTTAGTACGACGTACAGCAACGAGTAGAACTTCAAAACTACACGGATACCTGAATAAAAATTTCTTATGCGGAATCGAATGAGAGTTCGATTTCCACTCATTCCATCTTCAGTATGTACATCGACAACTGGCCCACTGCGTTTGAGGTTGGTCAATATTGAGGAATCGAACACGGAATAAAATTTTACTCAGTAATTTATAATGAGTGAAGCGTTGCCATACGGTCACGTCACTATTATGGGTCCTTTTTTTGCACCCCTTCTCCCTACCTCTGAGCTGCGCCCAAAAAGCTCGTACAGTTATGTGTCTTATGCCCAGGTTGGGATGGGGGTACCCTGTACGGGAAGGCTCCGCCCCGAAGTTCAAACCCATACTCTTTAATGCACTCATCTTCAGTGAAAAGGTATACCCTTTTTACATACCTACAACAAAAATTGTATCTCTTTTATACCCTAAAAATAAGCCAATAACAGGAAATAATTGCGGATTATTTGTCACTCGAAGGCTCCAAACTTTGGTTATTTTTGCGTTGTAATCAATGTCAAAATTGTTCGAACATTTTTTGTTCTTAGACTGAGCTGTCATTTCTTTCAGTTTAAGGACTCTGCCTCCTTTTACTACGCATACGTTCTGTGCATCTCGGTTTGCCCCCTAGTACAACAGTGTTTTGGGCGGCTTATGCTATGTGGAAATAGCAGATCTTAGAAAGGGCTATCAGAATCCCAGAAAATTGGGGGTAACCATGCATTTTTCAGAGATAATTGAGCTTTAATTTGGAAAGAAATTGCCATACATTCTTTTTATTTTGACGTTATTTTAGCATTTCGGTTGCTTAATTATCTCTGAAAGATGCGTGGCTACCCACATTTTTTTTGGATTCCAATAACCCTTGCTAAGATCTACTTTTTCCCCATAGTCGTAACCTTTGCAAAAATACATTTGCATTAGGAGGCACCGTCCTTAAGGTGTATTTCGGCGATACTTTACCATACTAAAACAGTAAAGTTTCCGTAGCCTTTTCTAACACTACAAGCGCATAAAGACACCCCTTTCGGTCGGAGCCTCCCCATATAGGCCACTATAGGAAGTACCCCCGCGGTCTTATGTAAACAAAGACTCGTCACTGCTCTTGCGCAGCCCGATTTAAGGTTCGTAATGTACTGCAAAAAACAAACAAACAAACAAACAAAGAAACAAACAAACAAACAGAGCAAAACGAATAGGAACACTGTTTTATTTGAGCCCCAATAGGGGGGCTGCGTCATCCCTTATCCCTATAATTTTTTAGGACAGATAATTTTTTTATCCCTAATATACATAAAATCACCAAGTTGTCTTGTCTTGTTTTGTTTATTTGTCTGTTTTATTGTTTATTTGTTTTTCGGTGTGTGTGCTCATATTTGAAGGGACAGGTTTACGGTGACGAAATTTTACTACAAGTACCAGAATTAATCAGTTTGTTTTTCTGATATAAAGAAAAACAAACCATAAAGCCTTTGATGCCTTTGGAGTGTTTAAAATTTAACTAGAATAACAAAGTTTGAAGAACAAAGAAAAAAAATGGAGTAACTAGTTCTTGCAGTTGAATTAAAATGACTCCCACGTGAAAATGGCCCTTTGTTGCAGGATCCGAGATCTGAATTTGGCACTTGGAATTAGGTAAATCAGTAGAGAAATAAATTATATATCAATTTATATATGTCAGAAAAAAAATTGTTTTTTAATACGCCTAATCGATGCATGGATTAATTTACCACAAGAAATCGCTGAGTCAGAAAATCTGAACATTTTTTAAGACCAGACTTAGACGTCATCTATCCTTGTAAACATTAAATTATTTAAGTGTGTGTGTGTGTGTTTATAGTTTGAAATGCAATGTACATATATATATTTTATTTATTTCTGTTTTTTTTTACTAGTGTAAGGAGGGAGATAAACTAGAAAGGGATAACCTCCTTTATCTCCTTTTCACTTTTTCGTGATTGAAATCGTGAATATTAATAAACAGTTATTATTATTATTATTATTATCTCGTTACGACCCTGCCACTGTACAGTAAGGTGTGACATGTTGCGTGACGTGTTGTTACGTCACTGATTCCCCGTACGAAACTAGCGTTCTCAACCATGTGCTTGAATGAAGATGAGTTGTGATTCGAACTGTTGTTGTTCTGTTTCCTTTCGAGTTAACCGGGAAGCATATCGATACATAAGGGGGAATTCTTTATGAAGGTATAAGGCGATCTTTCGTAACGTCGGGTTTTTTTCATCTTTTCGATTCATTAGCATGAATTTATAGAAATGTGAATGAAGTATAGCAAACTTGTAGATAAGACAACTTGATGGCAAAAGTGCCTTTCAGGGACTGTAGCAAATATGAGAATTCTTTAAATAAGGAATAAACTATTTCCATACGGAAACCGTTCCAGCCATTAGAAACGTTCGTTTATTCTGCAATTTGAATGCATCCTTTCTGAGTTTTTTGTGATCAGTTAAAGAGTTTTTGTAGGGTGTTCTTCATCTAACCGAGCGTTTTTTGGGAAACGATCCGAAAATAGTACACCTGTCAAGCAGTTTTCCATGCAAATGGTTCATCTAAATTTACTTTTTTTCGGGATTTTTTCGCGGTGAAGTCACTTAAAGACGTTCGCGGTTTATGCGCATCCGTACTGCGGACGCAATTCATGTGGCACCATCAAGCAAAATAACATGGCTAACTCATATGGTCAACGCTGAATTTGTCATTCCGGCTCTATCCATGGGTCACTCAATTCGCACTTTTCTTGTCAGCAAAGTAGCTGTGGTGTGACAATACGTGTCGCTGGAGATCTGCAGAATGCTAGGAAACGAGGAAAGCTCTGAACAACGTAACATTAACAGTTAACGTAAAACACTTTGAGAAGCAAATACTTTTCCTGGCCCAGGGAGGGAAGGGGAGCACTTGAGCCCTGTTTGGGTATATGGCTGCCGCTTAGGGACGGACCATTAGAAAAGTGATGGGGGGGGGGGGGGGATTTTTAGCCTGCCAGAATTTTTTTGGGGCGACCCATCTCCTGTGCAAGAATTTTTTTTTTTGGCTACAGCCCTGGGCATGAATTTTTTTTTTTTTGAGAAAATTATTTTCCTTACGCACAATTTGCTATTGAATTAATTAAAAACAATGCAACTTTGTTTCACTAAATACATAGCTTGTACTGTTACGTTACTCTACATTTTTAAGTTTACTTTATTACACAACACTTTTTAATAGTGTTCGCTTTAAAATTAATTTACTGAAGAAAGTAATGTTATGAATTTATATAGTTAATAGTCAAGAGGTGACAGTTGCTGTTCATGTTTCACCCTTTCACTCCTTGAGTGGCCAAAGTAAAACATTTCCAAAAAATTCCAAATTTCTTTTTATAAAAGCCTAAAATATATAAACAGCTCTATGCAAATGAATTTAAAATTATATTTGATTGTAATAGTATTATTATCATATCAAAATAGATTGCTCTCCAAGTTTTTATATATCATTGTATACATACAATGTATTTATTTTAAATTTTATATCATTGAATACATCCAGATATTTATTTCAAGTTTTATATCATTGAGTACATATTTATTTGAAAATTGTTGACAGTTGCTGTGCGCGTTTAACCCTTTCACTGAGTGGCAGAAGAGAATAATTAACAAAAAATTCCAAATTTCGTTTTATAAAAGCCTATTTAAAATATAAACAGTTTTATGCAAAAAGATTAAATATTGCATCCGATTGTAATTGCATTATTATCATATTAAAAAACGTTGCTGTTCAAGTTTTGATATCGTTGCAAACATTTAATTTAAATATTGTTGTCAATGTTTAACACCAAGAAAATAAAAGAAAGTGAATTTGGGTGTGATTGTTTGTTGCTTTTTATTTTTACCTGACAAGTGATTAATGACCTTTTTATTCCACGAGAGCGTTGTAACAAGCTTCAGCTCCTCAGCTTGTCCTGTGCTGATAATTTACAGTTTAATAGACTACGCTTATTGGAACTCAATTATTTTGAATTTCCCGTTATTTCAAACTTAAACCAATTTCCCTTCGGCTTGGATTTGCCCTTCACTCATTTACTATCCTGCGGTTATTTTGAACTCCCGCCATTTCAAACTTTTTTGTTTCCCCTGACGGTTCAAAATAACGGGGTTTAACTGTATGACTATGACTATAAAAACAACATAAAATTTGTTCCAGGCGAAGGTATCCCCCTCCCGACAAAAGAAATATTAATTATGAAAACAATATTTTATAGCATCCTGGCAGAGCCCCAGAAAATTTCCAAGTTTTTAAACACTGGAGACACTTACTTGAGCACTTTGGCAGAGCGAATTATGGTTTCATTTCAAAATGAGGCCCATCTTGTGCATGAATTTTTTTTTCGGACATTTTCCCTTGCATGATTTTTTTTTGGTTTTTCCCCACCCTCCCCCCCCCACCCCATCACTGGGTTGAAACCCTGACCCTGTTTAGGACAAAAAAATATCTACCCTGATTAGGACAACACCCTTCATTTTCGGTCCATGGTTAGGACAATTGACAAAATACACACCCTGTTCGGGAGAGACAAAACTATATACCCTGTTTAGGACAAAGAGGCCAAAAACCATACCCTGCCCAGCGGCACATCCCCGTATAAGCCACATAAGGGAGTACTCCCCCCGGACAATAAGAAAGATCTGACAGATTCATTAACAGCGCCTTTTCAATAGTTGTTTGTTCAGAGTCCAACATGTCACCTTACCTTGCTAGGTTATCCAATTGTTTGTTTTTTTTTTTCAACCATTCGGAATTCGATCATGTCACCTAGCTACTTGCTAGGTTACCAAGCTGTTTTTTTTGTCACTAGTGAAAACGGTAAAGTGGTCGTTTGCTCCAGGCGAACAATTTCATTCGCCGTTAAAATGGCAGAGAGTAGATTCATACTAGCAAAAACCCACGAAGAAGAATAACTATCTCAAGAAAGGGCTGTTTTAAAAACAGAAAGTATAAAAATAAATGTGCGGCTTCCCCTTTTAAAGGATTGTAAGATTTCGGACTGTGAAAGGAAATATTAGCAAGGCGGGAACGAAATGGATTGTTGAAAGATTATGACACGAGAAAGAAGACAGTTTGGAGAAGAATTCTTTTTATCATCAGGACTTCTGCTTCAGTCTTAAATTTACAATCGAATATAAAGTCTCTAAGACCTCGGAAAATGTCGATTGGGAATCATGCCAGACAAAGTACTCCTATATTCTGGTCCTTTTTGTAACACACTATCCTTCGCCATTTTGCATTTAGGTTTATTTTTTGCGCGCCTTTATCGCGGGCTCGGCTAGATCGAACACTGTGACGTCATCGTTTTCGAAAAGTTCCGTTTTCACTGTCCTCACGAAAAGACGAAAACGGACTTTTCAAAAATTTCCACTCTGGAGAGCGTTTTGGTCACCGCTTTTACTGGATACGTGTGGACGCAAGGCCAATCCGCAAAGAAAAAGTTGCGTTTTCAAACGAAAACGGATACGTGCACGTGCGGACAAGGCCTAAGACCCTAACAAGATTTTCTTGCTTTGCTGGCTATTGTTTAAAATGTTTTGTTTCCTTTGGTTTACGTCATCCGAGAGTTTCACAGGTTCTTACACCGAGGCTCACGTTACTGTTGTCATTGTTACAGTCATTTGGTTTATGAAAATGCTGATTGAGAAATATTTATCATACGTGTTCAAAATTTGTTGTAAACAAGTGTGCTTTTCAATTCGTGTTTCGGCTTATTAAGTTCGTTCACCTGACCAGAATGCTATGTTCTGATTAAATTAGCAACATCGTGAATTATTAATGAGTTTGAGAAGGGCTGATGAGCTTAATTTTAATAGCAATCGAGAGTCCGCTCTGGGGCGGATGTGTGAATTGAAGGGTAAGGTTTGAACAAACGAACGCTGAATGCAAAATTATCTAGGTGGTCTGGGAGCACGCTTCCCCGGGAAACGATTTAATGTTAGGTCCTCGGAAATACGACGTTCAACATTAAACAAAAAAGGGTTAAAAATTAAAGTGACAATCATACAACTGCTTAAACAATTGGCAAAGTCGTAGGAAACCGTTAGGGACACGCCCCACCAGAGAAACTTAGTTCTACCCAGAAGGAACGAAAGCTCACCAGGGTTTTTCATAGTCCACCAAGGACCAGGCCAGGGTTGTTAGATTCACCAGGGAGGGCAGAATAACTCACTAGGTGAGATATGTTATAGAGGGGTGTGCATCGAAAGGGTAACATCGTGCCCATGTTATTGGGTGTTTGTGTAAATAGTTTTATTTTAATTATTTCAAAAGCCTTAAAACATCGCCTTTGAAAAGGCTAATTATAGCCAAAAATAATGAGATACAGAAATTGATAAGAGAAAATGTCAAAGCCGTTTTCCATCACCGACACACTTTAAAACGTTAACACATAACCATTCATTGTTACCTTTTTACTCCATGATCGCTATAGATATGATTTCATTGATGAATTTTTTATTTAATATATGCCTTCAGCCATCCACCTGTTATTGTGTACACTCAGTTTATAATGATTATTTGTACGCCTTGATAAAATTACCGTGATTAAATAAAGTTTTCCATCCATCCATCCATCCATCCATCCATCCATCCATCCATCCATCCTCGATAGCATTGGCGACACTCTCTCCAAAAAACTTCAGACCATACAAAATCGAGCTGCTCGCATTATTACAGGATTACCCTTTTATCATGATTATTTGTACGCCTTTAGGTAGAACGTTTAACAGATTTCCTATGTTTAATAACATAAATTTCCATTCTATTCTATTCTCTCTCTTCCTTCTTTCCTTCCTTCCTCTTTTTTCAGTTCTTTAGCGATTATTTGGTATCTGGCCTTCCGAAATATTCTGTGCTCGAAAACTGAACAAAATCGAATTAAATCGGTCAATTAAAGTCGATTTGGTATGATTGAGTCTAGTGAACATTTCTTTCCATTTTTTTGGATTAGGAATGTTGGTTTGTTTCAAACAATCAGCATAACGCACAAAGCCAAACTCCTGCGTCGGCCGGAAGAACTTTGTTGATCTCCACCAGTTTTCTAACTTGTACTTCTTTAGTAGTTCATAGAGCTTTTTCCAGAAAACTAACACCATGTCATCGGTAGTTAGGATTGGTCCCTGGAAACCACTGGCTTCTTTTCTGCTTGGTCTACATTCTGCAGACCATGGCTTAGGCGGTCGACAGCAGATAAAATTGAATGAATTCATGGGTCTGAAGACAAATCGTCTGATGTTGTACGCAAAGGGCAAAGCTTTCCAGCTGCCAACATCTGTGTAATAATCGTTGAGCAATTCCTGATCAGTTGGACAAGTGTCTTTCTCTGTAGTTTCCCACCATACTTTCATTATTTCCTGGTAATGTCTGGTATCTGGTCTAAAGACCAGAAGTCCTGCATTGAAACATGGATCAAGCACACCTGGTCGAGAGCATGGCACGGCAGCAAAGTCTTCCGGGATGTCAAAAAGTTCGTCAATATTGGTCATCAACAGGTAATCAGCATCAACATAAATGATTTTGGAAAATTCGGTGTAATTCCACGCGTGAAATCGCGTGTGTGTTCCCTTTATTCTATGCCCAAGGGGTCGTCCTAACAAGCCACTGTTTCGATCACCGCCTACTTTAACATCCATCCAGTTGCAATCCATTTCTTCAACCAAACGAGTGTCCCAACCGACACTCTGAAGTACATTTCGCGTTTCCTCGCTCACGGATTTCGAAATAAACGCAGTCATGTTTTGCTGGCAAGAAAATGTGCGAATTGAGTCACCCAAGGTTAGAGCTGGAGTGATATATTCATCGCCGACCATAACGGTTAGCCATGTTACGTTGCTTCGTGATTTTCCGTGTTCTTTGCACCAATCTTGGCCAAAACGAGTCTCCATTTGATAAAACTTCCATTCCTTGTGTGCAAACAGCAGCTCATTGTCGAGAAACCTCTGTTTGTCATTAACAATATGTGAAACAACCATCTTCACATATTTAACCGAATACGGAAGCAAAATAGGCCTCCACGCAACGACTAAGATAGCAGCAATAAACATCGGAGAGAGGCACAGGATACAAACTGTTCGACAGGATCCTTTCTCTTTCACTCTGCCATTCTTCATTTTGGATTTTGTTCAAATGGGTCAAGTCTTAGCAAAAATATCTTTCTGGAAATTCAGTTAGTTACAAAAGCTATAATAGATTAAGTAGCTATCAAGTGACTATATCTTATCTGGTTGGAGTGTTCGCAGGATAATAGGCAACCCTTAACGCTTTCAAAAATGTGACGAACATTTTAATTATTTTAGAATTATTCAATGCGATTGATGCAAAGCAGATAATTAAGATGGTAATGTGCTATTTAAACAGCCGTTACCAACAATTTTTCATAAGCATATTGCTAGGGCTGACTACGCAAACAACGTGTGTAACTTCATCTTTATTCGTGGACGCTTTTTCGAGCGAAGGTTGCTACAAGAAGTAATATATAGATTCAGCCAAGCCTAAAAGCGGAGCTCCACATCTCTCTTTCATGCTTTAATATTGGCCCCTAAAATACATTAAATTTTAGTTGTATGCAGTTATTTTCGCCAAGAGGTGACAAACAGCAAGGGAAAACATGCGGACCACTTAGGAAACTGTGACTTGGCTCATTTTTCTTCAAAGAGAAGACTTTAGCATGAGTTTCACCGACAGCTCTTCTTGTAGCATTCTTTCGAAAGCTAGCTATAAATTAAGTTCAAGAAGAGTACTTGTAAAACTACAATTGCTAAACAAACCCACTTAAGTTGCTCCCGGTAGCGACTCAACAGACTTTTCCCTGCAAATACACTTTTCTCACTGATTCCAATGCATCCCTCTGGCTGTTTAATTTTGTTAACCAAGAAACATTTCTTGAATCTATTTTGCTAAAATAAATAATATTTTCCTGGCATCAAACCGTTTTTCACCCGCGAAGTATTTTAATCGGGCGCTTTGAAGAGCACACCCCGAACTAATTTTAGGAAGCTTATAGAGTCTCATTTTAGACAAAATAGACTCAAAACGAGAAATGCTTTGCTTATAGTTACTTAAATAAAGATTTCATTTCGACCTGTAACTAAAGACACACTGAAATGGCTTACCGGTTAAAAACAAAACGAACACGAAAACATGCCACACTGCACTCACTCACTGAAACGGCGATTCTAAGTTTATTCGCTAAATTGGGACAGAATGTCATTCACTTCAAATGAAGAAACCAACCAAAAATATATAAAAATAGAAGGAAGATAAAATATTCCACAACTGAACAAAAAACATATGGAGCTTTACACTAAGACTATAAACTTAATAAAAAAATATTGACGACAGAGCGACTGTTCAGGTGTTGAATACTAAATTACGAATTAGCCAAAACAACCCAATATGCGGTGCCGAAGAAAAACAACCTAGATTGAAAAAACAACACAGACTCAATCTAGAATAGTCACGATTTCTACTTTTCGAATAAAATACACTACTGACTAGAATTGCTTAAAGAAAAATATTGAAAATTACGCACTAAAGTTCAAAAGAAAATTACGCATAAGTCTTATATATCAGATTGCTCACTAATAAAAATTCCTTTAATGAATAAACACAGAAAAAGGGACAAGAAACCTTCAAAAACATGAAATGTCATTCACATACGAAGCACTTGTTTGCCTAGGAAAGCAAACTGCATTCAATTTTCCCCTCGAGTGAAGTTACTAGGAAGCCGACAAACGGGAACTACAAGGTAATTTCACAGATATTTTAAACAAGTTTTCAAAACATTTCAAGAAAATTACCGTAATTTACTAAAAATGTAAAGTCACTCAATTAAACAATTTTTACAATGTAAATCCACAATCAAATCTGTAATATACTTTACTACTTAACTGAAAGAAGGACTTGAAAATCTAAACGAAAGTCGCCGGGTTCTTTCCAGATCTCCTTAGCTTTGAAAAAAACAAGTATGTTCTCGAACAAGGATTTCTTGCCTTCAAGCTCTCCAATATCTTCTACATGCGCCATCGAGATTGAAGCAATCCTTTTCCTTTTCATGATGAACTGTTACAAGTCTTCATTCCAAAAATGTATTACAATTACCGTATTGAAAATCGAGCGAACGAGGAACTAGCCGCCATATTGTTTACTTCAGCTACAAGAAAAAAGGGGCATTCCGCCTCCCCCGGTCGGGTTGTCTTGGGACTCCCCTCACCCTCCCCCAGAGTCTGTACGGACGGACGGACGGACGGATGGACGTACGCTGACGTCAGAACCAAAATTTTTCGGATCAACGGGTTACCAAATTTGCTTACCCATGGTGCTCCGCGAGCTCCGCTATTAGAAAAGAAGCAATGCTAAAATGTAAAAAAAGAGCTATTAAATCGTTTAACCCTATTCAGCCGGGGGGGGGGGGGAGGGGCACATTGTGCCCGCGATGACTTTAACGAATTATAACTTTTAAACGGCCAGAAGAATAATCACCAAATCTCGTGACTTTTCCTAAAATTTATCAGAGAGAATTTTCCTGTGTCAATGACATGTCTACGCAGATTGACGTTGCCATGGCGACCGTTTAGTCAGGAGGTGTTTTGAGTATTTTCTTTTTTTTTCAGTCTTTGTTTCAGTTTTTTCCCCTTCGTTCGTAAGAAGAAAATAACCCTTTAATTTTTTGTGCTTGTTTTGATTAAGTATGTTTCTTAGAACAAATTCACATATTTTTCGATGTCGTCATTGTCAACTGTATGACTGCATGCTCGGGATTCAAGATGGCGGCTCAAAATTCAAAATGGCTGCATTGTGATTGTGACGTCATGATGCGCCGTAATCGACACGTCATAAACCCAATCTGTTAAGCTAATGACGTGCTAAAAACGTGCCAAGTTTCATCACAAGAGGGTGAATACTTTTCGAGATCTATAGCCCCCCCCACCCAGGCTCGGAAACTCAAAAAAAAAGCCCAGGCAGACAGAACCAAAGATTCGACAAAGTCATTTCCTATTGAATATTTTGTAACACGAAGTTAATCTATAGCAACTACTGCGACTTAGTACGACGTACAGCAACGAGTAAAACTTCTAAACTACACGGATGCTTACACTGATTGAAATGTCTCTTGCGGAATCGAATAAGACTTCGATTTCCACTCATTCCATCGTCTCTATGTATATCGACAACGGCCCCACTGCGTTTGAGGTTGATCAATAGTGAGGAATCGAACGTGGAAGAAAATTTTACTCAGTAATTCATAATGATTGGAACGGTGCCTTACGGTCACGTTGCTACTGTGAGTCCATTTTCTGCACCCCTTCCCCCCACCTCTGCGCCCCGAGTGGGGTGGGGTTGGGTTGGAGGGGGGGGTGTACTCTGCCATGGAGGTTCAAACTCTTACCCTTTACAGCAATAATCTTTATTGAAAACGTTCCCTTTTTATATACCTAGAACAAAAATTGTACCTCTTTTATACGCCAAAAATTAGCCCCAAAACAGCTAATCATCGCGGGATTTTTGTCGCTCAAAGGCTCTGTCAACATTTTTCAATTTTTTTAGTACTTAGACTGAATTGCTATCTCTTTACCTCTCGCTGCACTGAAAGGAGTGTCCTCCCTGGGGGATCTTATGTTTAAACCTCGTTAATTAAAAATTTATGTGTTCACAGATTTCTGTTTCTCATTCGTGGCCGCCATTAAGGGGTTCTTAAGCCTGGTTCTCATATGCCGTCGAACTACCTGCGACATAGCCGCCGGTACTGCCGGAGATACTGTTCCGAGATATGAGAACATACACCGCCAGCAACAACAACTATCGCAGGCCTTTACCACCGGCAAGCCTGCGAAGTTGACGTGAGTTCAACTTCGCAGGCACGTCGACTGTTCTTCCGGAGCCGGCGATCGTCGGCGATTTACTTGCGGCAAATATATCCCACAACTCGTTACGTCCAAAATGGCGGATGCTGTGGACGGGGAACAAGCGCGATCTAATTGTCGGAACATATGTCGGAACAGTACCACAGGCAGTACCGGTAGCTATGTCGCAGGTAGTTTGGCGGCATATGAGAACCAGGCTTTAATGTATTACAAACAAAAAAACAAAAAAACAGACAAACAAACAAACAATTGTTTTTTTAGTAACGCCCCAATAGGTAGGTTGCGTCATCCCGTATCCCTAAAATACATAAAATCACCAAAGATGTAATTACCCCTAAACTGTTTTTTTTTCGAATGGTTCGATCCCTAATCCCAATAAGTATTTTAAAACCGTCCCTTAAATTATTTTGTTAGTTGTCCCTTAACTTATTCCGAAACCCCTAACAGATTCTCTTTAGTCAGTAATATACACACAGTCAGGTGTAGTTAAAAGCGTTTAGAGCCCATTAATATTATATGGTCTCGGGCAGCTGAGACAACCCTGCCCCAGAGACAACTTCTGTTTGTCTAATTTTCTCTTCTTCAATATACATTTTATTGATTTAGTCACCAAAAACCAGACGTCACGTGACACGTGGCACGCAAAAAGTCGTCCCGGGTAAGCTAGCCAAAGCTAGTGTTTACATGAGAAAAAGTTGTGCCGCCTGCCAGGGTTTACCTACCTGTCGAGGTGAGACTCGCCCCCCGAGTTGTCGTGCCTCCTCGAGATCCTCATGTAGACGGTTTGTTGAGCTTGTTAAAGGAGAGGTGAAAAGTTAGCTCGCCCAGGGTAACTCGGGGGAGGGTTGTCTCGGGTACCTGAGACCATATAAACGGGGCCTTAATTTCTCCTTATGCTACTTGAATTGATCAAAGATAAGGTCATGAAATTAAAACTGAGAAACCCACCAAAGATAAAACCACTTGATGTTTAACCAAATTCTCCCACCTCGTACCATAATGATTAAATGGAGAAGGTGAGGAGAACATACGTGCATGTTGATGCAGGTCGAGAGAGGTTTTTTTTCTAAGGAAATACCTTACGACAAAAAATTCTGTTTTTACAGGTACGTTAATGTTACTTAATAAAATCGTACAAAAGAGTGTCCTTGAAAGAAAAATTTGCTTTGCAAATTAATAAGAGTTTAAATGTGAAATGCTTTTTACAAAGGTAAATGTTTGTATAAGCCACAAGGACGCAATTACTTTGGATTTTATACAGATTCTTAATGCTAGAACTTATCCAGCATTCAATTAGACAGTTCAAAGTCGAAACCTCAGTACGCAAGTCCGGCAATCATGATTCCGTGAGCCATAAAATAATTCTTAAACTGCTTAAATCATGCAATACGTGTACAACATGAATACATCATATTCTCGTGTGTGACCGTATAACCGCTTTCGATGTTTAAGCCCTATTGCCGGACGGATTGAACATTTATATTCAACAGCATCGTGCCACGATGCTGTTGAATTCGGAGTAGATAACAAGCGATGAAAATGTAAGGTTTTTGTGGGATGTGGCTAAAAGTGACAAAGTCACTGCATTCTCTATTCTGTATTCTGACAAAGTCACTGCACAAAGTATTCTGACTTTGTCACTTTTAGCCACATCCCACAAGCCTTACATTTTCATTGCTTGTTATCTTATAGTGTGGGATCCCTGAGCCTAAGTATTAGCTTTGCCATGCTGATGAGGCCTAACAAGGCCGAAACAGTTGTCCATGGCTGCTAATGCTTGGGCTCACTATGTTTTTCTGGTAGATTTAGGGGTAATGCCCGCTACCAACGTGGTCATAGTGCCCTACTTAGTCGCTATAGTTTACAGCCGTGACCACAGTTGTGCGGTATTCTGACTTCGCGAATAGATAACTTCTTTATTTATTACCTTTTCTAGTTTTAATAATTCGCATTGGACACAAAAACCATTGATAATACTGAAACAGGCGGCTTTAAAATAAGTAAAAACCTGGCTAGAAAGTTAAAAAACCTAGGAGATGATAAAGTGAACCGCAATGTCCGGCACCTACAACAGTGCTGAACACGTGAATGCACGTACAGGAAACACCAGTTTTCAAATACTGAATTCAACGACATTCATGATCACTGGAATGCCTACACGAGTTAAACGACTAAATTTTGTACAACAATATGAAAGAGTATTATTCGAGATGTTGAATTCGTTCATTGAACAGCCTCGACATCGCACAGTTCTACAGTAACCTATGCGTGATTCTGGCTGAATGTTTGCGCGTAAATACAGTAAAAACCCGCATAAAAGAACACGTGTTTTGGGGGTTCAGGCTGATTTTGTTCTTACATATCGGGTGTTTTCTGCAAAATCAGCTTGAAAATGTTCTTAGGGTGTTCTTAAAATTGTTTCTAAAAATTAAATACTGCATAGTCTACCAACAGATGAAATCAATGTGCAAGCACAACATTTTAATTAATTAATGGATGGAATTAACCTTAACTGCATTAATCAAGGCAATAATATTACATTGGGGGAGGGGTAGCAGTTCTGGTGATAAACAACTCGAAACTCAGCAAAAGTCAAGCAAACTGGCAGCCAATTTTTTTTTATACTAGAACAATTTTCATTTTTCAGGCTGAATGTGTTCTTATGTGTATGATACTTTTTTGACCAAATTTCAGCCTGAGTGTTCTTAATCCACTTGTTCTTTTATGCGGGTTTTTACTGTATCGAATATTTTTCTCGGTTATTGAATTTCTAACATTCTTATAGGTTTATCACACACAGTTTATAAGCAGTAATTTTGCCTTTTGCCTTATAAGAAAATTGGATTTTATGTCAAGTGCCTCGAAGCAAATATTTTGTGCAAGGATACAGTAAAAAAAATTAGCAACGATTGCGGGAGTTGAGAATTTAGCAAACAATCATTCCACTTGCCCTTGTTGGGTATGAGGCGATTACTCAGTCTGTGCTCCAAGACTTTGGAACTCGCTTCCACCTGACATTAGAAGCGCTGACAATCTGAATATTTTTAAATCCATGTTGAGGAACTTTCAGTCTTTCCATCTTACTTTCAGAAATTATTAGCAGTTGTAGACTTTTTCTTTTATTTTTGTTATTTTTTTAAAATTACTTTTCGGTGCTTCATCGCTCCATGTCGCTGTTAATTACTCACGTGATCAGGCTTAGCAATTTACATTACAAACTTCTTTGTGGCATTTTGGCGCGAAATCAGTTTTCAATTACGTCACATTAACATAGCTTTCTTTAAATGATAGATTTTTCGTTTAGTCAACCGCCTCGAAATCGGAAAAACGACACGCAAAAAAAAAAGAGAGAGAGAAACGAGTGAGTACTATAACAATAACAATAACAAAACTCTTATTAACATTTCATATTCCTCAAACGTATAGGAACCAATAAGTTAGTTGGGGACACCAAATCTAAGATCTTGTAAGCCGCAGAACTTTACATACCCACTAACACGTAATTTTAAAATCCTATTTATCGTGAAATAATAACAAAAACCTAATAACTATAAAACAACAAATAAAACGCAAACCTTTTCTGATTTGAATTACTTTTTTAAGCGAACACAATTTCATGACGGTTCAGTTTCGCAGAAAGTAGCTTCTAGAGCGCTGTTGGATACGCTGTAGAAACAGCGCTATATAAATCACCATTATTATTATCGGACGTACCGCGAAAAGCGTAACAGAATTACTAATTTTTTTTTGCGCCATATATGATGGTGGATTCCTACATATTCCTACAGATTCCTACAGTGACGTCACATTTTCCTTCAAAACATAAAGACGTGGTTACCAAGGCAGTTGCTCTCGTTGTGTACAATGGCGAAAAGTGAGGAAAGTGTTCCTATTATTATTACTAGTACTGATTTAATTATTGTGTTGCCGATAAATCAGCTTGTACGAGGGATACATTTTAAAGTGAGCTGCTTTATCCTCCATTTAACGATTACTGAAGGAGGGCTCGTAAGTAAGACATAATAGCTCTTAATTCATAAGTTGTTTAATATTACTCCCTACGAATTTGTTGTTCATTTTATTATCGTTAACAACTCGATCGAGTTATTTGTCGACTTTCTCACGCTTGGGTGGTTTTTGGAATTATTTAATGCTGTAACTTTTTAGCAACACGCATAATACGCATAATCAACCTAATACCCATGACAAATTTTGTACGTCAAACAACGTTAAACAATCCTCCACCCCGCCATTTAAAAACAGGTCGTAACTGACAACGAGCACACTATACGGCTATTTCACTTAACACAACCGTTAGACCAAAAGGTGATATGGGTAGGTCAGTATCATTCGGTCAGACCTTTCGCCATTGTCAGTCAATAGGATATGAAAGAAAAATAATAAGTATTGGAGCGAGGTGTCCCTGACTACCAGTAAAGCCAGTATCACCTGCGGTCTTGTTGCGCAAGTTTGAAGCTTCGATCCGACAACGTTAATTGCGGAAAAAGCTGTATACGGGTGCCATAATCGATCACAATCAGGATCGGAGAACGGCCACGTGGGACCACGGAGTGTCAGCATCCTTTATTTCTCCTTTTCTGTGAGGTGAGGGCAAAAGGAAGAGCGATCAGTGTGGGGAATGGACTTGCAGAATGTCATAATCTTGCCGATTGTTATTTTCAAGAGCATTCGCTTATTTTGCTGTTGCGGGCTCAACTACGATGACAATCGAAGATTGTGTTAAAAAAAAAACTGGAACGAAGGTGCCTTCCATTCATTCTGTTCCCTAGTTATAGTACATGCTTTCTTCGTAAATGAAATGCATTTTATCCCTTCCTTCGCTCTTTATGGATCCCAAGAAAATGAGATTTCAGCCAGTTTGTCCAACGCAAAAGCTTCAGTTTCTAGCTTTCGTGGGGAGGTTCTGGACCAAGTAAACAGTAACGAAAGAGCATCCGATCGCAGATCGTATTCAACAAATTAAGGGACCGTTCATTTTTTATGGGGTGGGGGGGGGGGGGGGGCTGCTGGGATTTGATGGGTAGTACCTGTAAAATATAATGACCCCCCTCTACATTAGAAATTTTTCACCTGGCCCCCCCTTATAGTCCTAAATTTTTGAGATGACTCCCCCCCCCAAAAAAAAAAAAGATAAAGTAAATCTACAATTTATCAAGCTTAAATTAAACAGTCAATTTTAACACTCAAGTCCTGCAGAAGTAAATGTCTTTATTGACAGGCACTATAGGTAATTTTCTGGAAGAGGTTCCAGGGATATCTTCCCCTGGAAAAAATTGAAAATCTAGAGATGCTCTAATGCAATTTGCTGCATTCTGAAGTACATAAACGGAAAATTAATGCCGGTTTAAAGCATTATTTTGGACACTGTTGGCAGTTGTTCAGTTGTTTAAGAATTAGACAAGCAGAAGCCAAAAAGAGTTGACATCCCGGGGTAGAGTTGCCGTTGGGTGTATTAAAGTAGAGGGATCCGGGTGCATTCTCCCCTGGGAAAATTTGAATTTTCAGAACCTTAGAAACGCTATTTTTGCCTTCTGGTATTGATGTTTGCATTATTACAGATGCTGTCACTACTAAACTTAAAGGCAATTTTTTGGTGACCCCCCGTTTACGCACCGTATTTTTTGGGATGCGCCCCCTTTAAAGCCATATTTTTTGGCATGGCCCCTCCTCAAATCCCACCAGCCCCCCCTACCTCATAAAGAATGAACGGTCCCTAATATTGGTGATAAAATTGTGGGATTTATGGTAAAAAGTATCAAATTAAAAGCATCAAATTTGGCACAGGGAAGGGGAATCACCAGATAAATAATTTTAGCTATGGACCCACGTGGGATCCTCCCCCTAGTTGTAAGATCTGATTTTAAGGGGAAAGCTTGGCTCACCCGTTGATTTGCATGGAAACGAGGCTCATACAAACAGTTTAATAGGCCATTTGCGAGTTGTCTTGTGCCCTTTTTTCAAAGCGAGGCCAAGCGCACAACCTTTCATATGAAAATAAGATGTATGTGCATGTGAATCTTCTGTTCATCTGAAAGGCTATGCACCAAGACTCGCTATGAAAAAGAGGCACAAGGCAACTCGGAAATGGCCTATTTCACCACACACTTTACTTGCATTATTTCCTAATTTTCAATTTGAAGTTGTATTTTGTTTTGTAAAAGTACTTATGTCAAAGAAACATGGATAAATGGAGGGGGGCTTATATCGGGGGGAGGGGGGCTTATAATCGGAATCAGGGGCTCTTGTCGGAATATAATTTTTGTTAACAGGTAGATGGGCCTATAACCGGGAGGGCTTATAACCGAGGGGTGGGGGGGCTTGTAACCGGGGGGTGGGGGGCTTATAACCGGGATTTTACGGTATCTCACACCGAATGTCTTCATTTAAGACTGTGGGGCCTTCTCCCACAAGGAAAACTAAAATGTCTCGAACATGCCTTGGTCTACATTTTTCCTTCATCTCCTCTGATAGAGTCCATCCACTTTTGCCGCAGAACAATTTCTTCGTAGTTCGTCGACATTTTTTTCACGCACTGCTTGTCAGTTCTCGGGTTGAACGGTGGATGAAGTAAACAGGAGCACCCAATGAGTCGTACAGTGAGTTGTACTGTTTTCCCAAGGTTTCCAGAGCCTTTTAAATAAACTGAATAAACAAATAAATAAATGGGGCTGTGTCACAAGGATTTTGCTCGCGTTTCGTCAAAAATTTGCTAAAACTACAAGAGAAGACATCAAGTGAATTTTTGCAAAGATGTGCAAACCGTGATAAGTTTTCCGTTTTTTCAATGATTTTTACACGATAAAAGGATAGAACCGTTGAAAACGTTCGCTGAGCGATTTCAGGATGTAATCCAAGACACTAATTAAGACGATTTCCGCTCAACGTTCGAGCAGTAAGTGCAAAAATTAAGTTACCAAAAAAATACTTACAGCACTGTCACATTTTGAGAACAGATAAGAAGAACTTATCATTACTTTTGCTCCCAAGCTGACCCCGCGAGAGAAAATTGGATTTGAAGTTATTAATATTTCAATTAAAAAGACGCTTCATGTCAGTTCAAAACAAAATGGCGCCCGTTTTTAGCGAGATTTGAAATTAATTTTCTTGAGAATGCTTGAGAATTTCATCGCGGGGTCACTTGGGCAAGTGAACTAGAGTGAGATGTTTCAAATAGCATTTAAAATGTTACCGTGCTATGAGCAGTTTTTTGGTAAATATTTTTTGCACTTATTGCTCGAACGTTGAGCGGAATCCGTCTTAATAGTTTCACTGAATTAGTATGGTGTTTGAACAAGAAATGGACCACGAGGTGGCTCTTCGCTGCACACAGTGTGACAGATCGAATTGGAATTGGAAATGTTGGTTTTGAGGAGAGGGGAAGACTGGTGTACCCGGAGGAAAACCTCCTGGAGCAAGGACGAGAACTGGCAATAACAAACTCAAAACACATATGAAGCGGAGACCAGAAATCGAACCCGGGCCACAGTGGTGGGAGGCGACTGCTCTTAATACAGTGTCATCCTTTTTTAAAGGACAGGCAGCCCAAGCTGACTATTTGAGGCTTACGACCACAGTTACCTAATTCTTATTCATTGTTGACGATTATAACAGTTTGTATGGGAAATCACTTCTAAATGGGAAAAAAATTAGAGGCGTTTCTTAATCCCGTCGACTGCCTAAGCCGCAGTAAAAACATTGGGAAACGAAAAAATAAGTCATAGGTGAGTCTAAAGTTCTGTTCAAATTTAGCACATTTTTGGCGCAGGTACTATTTTCCAAAAATGTGGTCTTAGACACCTGAACTAGACGTAGAGTCAATCACTGACTGCTTTAAGGGGTATAAAAGCGTTTGTGAGTTAAACGCCACGGATTTTAACGCCGATAAAGTGCAGTTATACGTGAAACTCTGCTTTTTTTTCTCATATAAACGCTCAGTGAAGTTGTCTCGGGTAGGAGGGTTGTTTCGGTTGCTGGTAGCAACCTCGCCGCTCCATATAAACAAGCGTTACGAGGCTATAAGCGAGGTAAGAGCAATGGAAAATGTAAGGAAACGAGAAAGGTGAGTTCTATAAAGACAACTTAATTCCTTCTGATTTGGCCGGACAACAGTATGTCGTTCAGAGGGCAAATTTAGGTCAGCTAGCAATTTTTGGGAAGCCGACTTAAATTTCAGTTCAGCGACTATATTAACAAGTTTTTCCAGCTTTACTTCATTTTCTTATAAAATTGGGCTAGTTAAGACACTTGTTGATAGAACTCTTAGGATTTGTAACACCTGGCAAGCGTTCAATGAGGACATCAAGTTCTTGACAACTATCCTAAAGAAAAACCTTTATCATCTAGGCTTATAGAAAGAATTATTTATCGCAGTGTCACTACGTATGTAACCAGCAACTCTGGAAAATCTACCGGTGAACAATCGCCTAATACCTTTTATTTCAAATTACCTTATATAGGTTATTTTTCCAGCATCACCCAAAAGCGCATTCGTCGATTTTCTTAATTCTACTGCAACAATGTAAACATTGTGTTAGCATTTTCTTCTTTCAAAGTAGGTAGTCTATTAAGTGTGAGAGACCCTATCCCCAGTGGACTCGGATCATGTGTGGTTTATAAATTCTCGTGTGCAGGCTGTGCTGCCTGCTATGTCGGTGAGACCACCCGACACTTTAGCACACGTGTGAGGGAACACTTGGAAACGGACAGGGCCTCGCAAATTTTCAAGCACCTTGAGGGCACAAAAGAATGTCGCTCTGCGTGCTCCCTTGACAGTTTTGCCATATTCGATCAGGCCTCTTCGCGGTATGCACTTAAGATCAAAGAAGCGCTACACATACTTTGGGAAAAACCTACACTCAATGCGCAGGTCAAGCACGTGAATTTAAAACTTTCTGTTTAATTTATTCATTACCATTACATTTGTCTTAGTCACTGTCATTATTATTGTAATTTCTTCACTATTTAAACTCTATTACACATTATGTTTAGATTCACACTGAAGATGGCAGACGTATCTGCCGAAACATGTATGTAAAACTTAAAAACGTCGTGTTAGTCATTAAATTTATCTATAATTACATTCCTTTGAAGGCCTTATACTCGCCTCGCTTTGACGTTTATAGTTAACATGCCGCTATCCCGCAAGTCATGGCGCATGCCATTCCGACTTTACCCTCTCCACTTTCCGTACAACTCAAATGATGTGATCAATCAGTTATTTTTCAAACGTCCCCTAAACTACTTTTAGTGTTTCGAATCCTTGTGGGGATATACACCGAAGAGAAAAACGCAACTTGTGTTTAAAGAATTGCGACGTGTGGATCAAGGAAATTCAGAAACAGGAGGCCGTAGCAGCTGCAGTGAATGCGCAAAATCGCGTCCAGTAGGCGCGACAACCAAGTGGGAGGGAATGGGTGGGGGACATTCTTCCTCCCCTCCTTCCGCTCTAGGTTCTCTGGAATGTATTTCCTGCATTGAAATCTGAACTACTTTCAACTTAAAAACGAGTACAATCAGAAACGAAAACAAAACTTCCGATTTGATTGTTAGGAACTTTACTGAAGTCAAACAAAACCCGGATTGCAAAATACCATTTGATAGACGTTGTTTCTTTAAAATTGTTAGCCCTAAATCCGCCTATGTATTGAACCCCTACTTGAACGGGCAAAGAATTTTGCTTTTCTCCTGCCGTGATCCTAGCCTGCGTGCAAACGAAATAGGAGACGTCTGCATGCACGCTACCGTGATGTTAGCCATACTCTACTGACGCAGCGCTCGTCACGCGAGCAAAGTAAAATTGTTTTGTAGCCCAGCCGATGGTCCTAAAAAAACTAACATGGTATCAGCTTACGGTCTGAGACGGCGCTCGTCACGCGAGCAAAGCACATTTTTTCTAAAAATAGTAAAATTGTTGCATAATGATAGCAACCCTAAAATGCAATCGAGCTACTTGCTGACTCGAGCGCTCGTCACGCGAGCGAGCGCGGAAATCACGGTGCGGCGTGAAAACGTGATACACGCGAGGCAATCTACTGACTACCACTGTTCAGGCGCAGTTCATTACGCGCTCGTCACGTTTCCACGCGGCAGGCGCTGCTGGCGTGTTTTTTGATAGACTATCCCCGAGCAGAAAGAGAGACTGCTCGTTGTCTAAACAAGGACTGTATCTTTCTAGATTAAATGGTTTATCCACAAGATCGGAGCCATATAATAGATTCAGTGTTAAAACTGAAGGTTCAACTAAGAAACAAAAGCTTGACAGAACAATGATAACTAGACAGCACTCACTCACATTCTAAGTGACGTACAGTGTAGGCCTAAATTTCACCTGCACTAACACGTATTAAAGCAATCACATGTATTGAGTAAAATCCCAAGATTACAGTACTGTAATAAACCTAAATTTAGCAGTAATTACGTGCAGTTACATGAGTTTCATGCAGTAAATTAACTATGGACTTTGTTTACAAACGTGAAAACTACTTTCAGGAAATAGGCACACTATGGTTCTATGAGATAAAAGTCCCGCTACAGTCTTCGTTCAGACCATAGACTTCTTTTAAAACATCCTAGTTTTAATCTCAAAAAGACTTTTGGAGACCGTGCTTATTCATCTGCGGCCCCTAATCTATGGAGTAATTAACTTGTAGACATCCGTAATGAGGATAATTTTAACTAGTTCAAATCTCTGGTTGCTAAAAACGCATATTTTTAAACTTGCTTCTAATATGTAGAATATTTTTATACATAGTGTATGTAGTGTTTCACTTGCATTTTAGTTTAGTTTAGTTTTTTACACTTTTAGCACTGTTTTAACGCGCTTTTGATCATCTCTGAATGGAAAAGGCGCGTTATAAATTTTGATTATTATTATAATTATTATTTTAGTTGCTTTCGAAGTCTAATGTATACCATGAACGTTAGCGTCCAATTTCTAATAAATTCTCAGGCTAGTCGCGACTCTATCGCGACAGTTATAATTTTTGTGTTGCACAGGATTAAGGGTTCGAATCCCGTACAAGCCTGAATTTTTTTCAGGCTGTCTTTTTCCAACTGCAAAAGTTCGGTCTATAACTGCGATGGTCTGCTTTACATTTAGTTTTAAAAAAATCTCAATTGCATTTATTTAAATAATTTGAAGATACTCGGAGTTACTCTCCTGTACGTAGCACTGTTTGTTATGGTGTACAAAGGTTATCCAGTCATCTCGCCTCCAGGAAGACTCGCCATCAATCATCTCGCCACCACAAGTCACCTCGCCACCAACCACCTTGCCACCAGGTGAGGTCATCTTTCCACCACCAACCCGCCACCAGTTGAGGTCATCTCGCCACCAAACATGAAATTTACTAAAATAAAATGACCTCACCTGGTGGCGAGGTGGTTGGTAGCGAGGTGACTTGGGGTGGCGAGATGGTTGGTGGCGAGTCTTCCTGGTGGCGAGATGACCGTAAACCGTACAAAGGTTATGAATAACATCCTACAGTAATTAAAATGAAAGCAAATGCTAGGCACACTGTGGTTCTATCGTTTGAGTTATGGATGCAATCTTGAAGTGAACCAAATTGGTTTCAAAGCTATCGAGCTGTGTTTTCAGCTGTGTTGCTGTTTGTTTTGATCATATGTTATTTGCATTAATTTTGTCGTTTTCAGATTTGAATTTAATTACTTTCAGACCAAAATGACACGGATAAGGCAGATCAAGCAGAAATGCCGAGTGTTCTTCATAATTCTGCTGGTCACTGTTGCCTTCCTTCACCTGATCGCTTTGCCAGCCTTGAGTGGGGGATACAATGACGAATGCTTCTTACCTGAAGAAAAACGTCAAATTTTACGGACCATGGTGCAGAATATTTCACGGGCATTTGATAAGTTCGATGTTCATTACTGGCTTGATTACGGTGAGTGTCATTCTCAAGGGTGCAGTGATGGCAGGTCGCGAAAGTTTTGCGATTTGGGGAAATTCTGATTCCTATTACACAAAAGATTGATCGTCAGCCCAGAAATAACTCTTTGCAAAACATCTTTAAAAACACTAACTCTATTTTTTGTACTAATGAATATAAGTTTTTCCTTGTCGATTACCATAACCAGCTGTTAATACAACTGTTTTCACAGATTTTCCTGTTTTCCAAATCTTTTACATGTGAAATCCAAATCTTTCACTTTCAAATCCAAATCTGAAAATGTTTCACTTCAAATTGAATTTCAAATCTTTCAGTGTTTCACCAGATCTCCTTGGGAACTTTTTTTCCCATTTCGTGGGGTGTTTAATTCGGTCACTTAGTAAGTAAATATCATTACAGCAATATTTTAAAATTCTTAAAGGAGAAGGTCACTCCAGAAACGGTGTATTTTTCGAAATCGCCAATAAAAAGATAACACTAAAGTGAGTTACTGACCGTGGTTTTATCTTCTAAAGTGCATCCGATCCCACTGAAATTCCTCTCCAAAGAAGGCCAAAATTCAACGCTGCACGCCGCCATTTTGAATCGTACTTAACAGCCTGGCCGCTTGTCCGTGACGCCATATCGTTCAACGCTATGACGTGGGGAGGTGGGGAAAAGGTGTTGAATAACTTAAATATTACTTTTTTCTTCAGGGACACTTCTCGGCGCTTATCGAATCGGAGATATCCTGCCTCACGATCATGATGCGGACATTTCATTCCTTCTAAGCTCAGATACTTCAGAAGCTTTCCGAGAATTGGCCAAGTTTGGCATTAAGGCAGCGGGTATTAAAGCGAGATTTAAGAACGTGACCGTCGATTTCGTGCCGTGGAGAGCTGAAAATAGAGCAACTCATGGTAGAACAGAAGTTATACTGCATAAAGCTTATCCATCATACGTGTTAGAAAAGGACAATATCGTGACAAGTTATCACCACAGGTTACAACATTTTCCTCAGTCTTGGGTGGTGCCGAGTGGCCGAGTCAGGTTTCATGGTGTCAATGTTTCTATTCCCAATTCACCGAAACGTTTACTGGCGCACAGATATCCTATCACGTTTGGAACACTCCAATTACAGTTTCCTTATAAGTGGAAATGCTGGGTGCCCTGTTCACTGAGAAAAAGCAATGGGTGCTAAAAGTAAAGGTATCATGTTTAGTGAGGTAACAACAAATTTTTCCCAAAATTACGGTCATGATACAACGTTTGCTACATAACTGGGTCAGAAAGGTCCATTCATCGGTAAGACAAATTTGATGCACGTCATATACCTGTATGCAATAACGTTGTCAGATCCCTCTTGTCATTGATACAGAAACGAAAACAAACAAACAAACAAACAAAAAAGAGAGAAATGAAAATTAATCACGCAAGCCACAATATAGGTACAATAAATCGCATAAAATGAAAACAGAAAAGGAATAAATATGTACAAACAAACTTTACACTATTGTTTGTACGTGCAAAAATTGCCACTAAAACAATCTTGTCTACATAGTAAAAAGAAAATCACAGGGCGGCTTGGAGATATGAATTTTATTTTCTCGTGGTAAACATGAAATTCATATTTTTGCACCGCCGTGTAATATCCTCTATATGTTGCATCAAGCAAACATCGTTTTAAAAAGCGCTTAAAAAATTGCGAACGTGGTTCGAATGTACTAAGAACTGGATCTAAAATAGTTCTGAAGAGTGACTGATCTTAACATGCTCCAACCTCTTTCCCAGGACGTTTTCCCTTTTTTAAATTTGGTTGAACATGCTCAGTATAATAAAATGTTTTTCGGTCCCTGGTCGATGCTAAGAGAGGAATGTTTAACCACTGGTATTGCAGTTTAACGAATAATTTCCAGAACCTGCTGGTCCCGATCTCGTTTCGGTTCTCCAGTGTACCTGGGCGCTGCTGCTTATTTTGTGGCCGATTACTTTTGACCCGTGAATTGACGTTTGGTAGGGGACGGGTGACGGGAGGGGTCCAACCTTTCCATACCCCATATCCTTTATCCCAATTCTCACACCTTCTTTGGGTCCCGCCTCTTTGCGTTTTTTTCGATTGCAAAATATTACGTAATACGGTGTAATTTTTTTGTATTTCTCCTGCTTCCCTCCTCCTTGGAAATCCCCCTCTCCGCCCCTCCTCCCCACCTCTCGTACAGTTCCCGCCCCTTTTCTTCCCGGGTTCCAGCCCCCTGTCCCACTTCACTTCGGTAACTTGCTTCTGGCTGGTGTCAAACGGTACGACATTTATCTGTCTTTGTGGAAAATTTAAAAACGTTGAAATTTGATCGAGAAAATTGTTCACATCTATATACACCTCTGTAATTCTGATTCCGACCTTGGGAATGTATTTAGATTTTAAGTAATAATAATAATAATAATAAAAACAATCTTTAAAAAGTGTGTGATAAACCATACTTTCCGGCCAACTTACAGACTGAAAGAGCTTGAAATAACTTAGCTCAGATCATACAGCAACAAGAAATGAACTACAGACAAAAACGAAAACAAGAGGCATTTTATTACCAAAATTACTCATTGAAGCTACAGCTTACGGCAAATATTAAAAGCCACCTCTTGTTTCACGGAGAATGTTCATTGAAAAACGCATGGCTCACAGCTATTCAGTTTGCAATAAAAGTCACTCTTAAAAAGTCACTCAGTCAAATTTTATCCTAGCAAAATAAGCCAATTCACGGCTTTCAAAATGGCTTTACACTATAGAGCGATCTTCACTAGCGTCATTCACTCGGCATTTTGCATCATGCATGTAGAAGTACACCCGCGACAAACAAACATACCATAACTAGATAGAGCATACAAAATTTAGCTATCTTCAGTCCCGGTCTTCAGTGCTAAGTTTTTAAATGAAACAGTTCTATATGGGTGTAAATCTCGCTTCACAGCAAAACAACTAAAAATATCCGTCTTTGACGGTTTTCAAAAGGAAATACCATGTTAAACGAATTCTTCTTATGTTTACATCAGTTCCTAAATGGCACAGCTTCTAATTTCTCTTATCTACAAGTTTGTTAGACTATATTCACATTTTGATAAATCTGTGCTAATTAGGAGATGAAAAAAAGCTCACGTTGACAAATGATCACCCTGTACATTCATATAAAGAATTGATATTTAACCCTTTAAGCCATAGTGGATCATTATGCAACTTCTCCCTACAGTATCCCTGTATGGTCAAACAGAAAGGTTATGAGAATAAAGAAAAGGATCACCAAAGACAGCTATCTGACTTCTCTTTACAATCACTGAATAATCAAACGTACGGGCTATGAAAATGAATGAAGTGATCACCAAAGACGCGTCTTGATGTTGTAACAAATTCTCCCAACATGTATTGTAAATATGATATGAAGCAAGTGAGGAGAATATGCATGTCGATGTTCGGGCTGAAAGGGTTAAACAGGTCGTAACAAGGTATATTTTTGTTCGCTGATCCCACTTTCATATTCAAAATTTTGATTCTTAAGTGGAAAAACGTGTCAAATAATGCGATCTCTGATCCTGCAGCAACTGAAGCCATTTTCACGAGGGACCTATTTTACTACAACTGCAAAAAAACTAATCACATCGTTTCTCCTTTGTGATCTAAATTCTAAAGTATTCTAGTAATTGGGGTAAAATGTCGCCATCGTGAAAATGACCCAGTGAACAGCTCGATCTCTGATCCCTAGAAATACAAGCAAATAAACAAAGAAAAGAAATAAAGTTGACCGGAATCCAGGCTAGTGATTCCAGTCCTATTTTCCCCGATCTCATTCCTCTCATGTTGTGACAAGGGTTGATAAATGCGAGAAAAGGCATCCCCATGCGCACCTTAATTCGTCGTAAGTTATTTTTAAACCAACAACAGGCGGTAGCTGTTAATACAAGTGTTGTGAGCTTCCTGATAGAGGCGATATTTGGGCGCATTGTCAGTCGTTGAGAATTTGAGTCACCATTGTACTTCTCTTAATAAAATGGAAACTTAACGAAACCCGCGCCACTTTTATCTCCGACAACGCTTAGGTAAAAAAAAACGTTCAAAATCTCATTGCCGACTTGTTTTTAGTTTAAAACGCCTTTATTAGGAAGTATAAGATTTATATAAGACATGTATGGAGGATGCACTTGCTCGATTTGTAGCAGTTTATTTATCAGTTTTTTACAGCTATCAAGCTAGCGAAGGCCGGGAAAAACACCAGAATATTAAGCTCTCCAAATGTCAAGAGAGCGAAATATAACAAACTGACTTTTTAAAACGGAACAAGTTCCTTGATTCCTTCCTTCGAGAGTCCCCTTTCGTTTTGTATTCGCTAAACCGAGGACTGATCTGCATCGATGTTTGATTTAACTGCTGCCAACGATCGTGGATGAAAATAGAACCGCTCTCTTGCATAGCACTCGATACACAGACCTGTTGAAAGACTATAATGACTTCTACCTGAGGCCAAGTGATAACAAGCATTCTGTTTCATTTGACCATTGGCACGGATATTGAGCCCTTGTGTTTGAGTTGCATGGTCGCTTAGTAATGCTAACGCATGCTCAATAGGTAGTTTAGTGATTACAAAGTAAATTGGGACTCTTCAAGCAGGGAGGTTCGTTTGAGAACTAGTTTTGCCACCCCTTTTGATGCTCAGACGTCGGACTCTCTTTCAGGACCCCAATTTCTCTCTCTTTTTCCTTTGCCCTCGAAATACTGCTGAATCTCCTCCAGTGACTTCCCTTTCGTCTCTGGGACGAACACGAAAACAAACACGACTGCGACAAACGCTAGCCCTCCATACAACCAAAACGTTCCGGAAGCCTTCAATGCATCAATAAAAATTTCAAAAGTGAGAGTCATGATGAACGAACAAAACCAGTTGAAGGCCGACGCGATACCGCTTGCAGTGCCCCGGGCTTTCACAGGGAAAACCTCACTCATAAGGAGCCAGGTGATCGGACCCCATGCTATGACAAAACCCACGATGTAAACCGACACGCTTGTAACAGCTACCCACGCAATATCAGGCCCCTTGTAAGCTGAGGTTGAAGCAGGGTTGATCGAGACGAAATAATACGCGCCCAGGGTAAAGCAGCTGATACACATTCCTACGCCGCCAATGATCAGCAAAAAACGTCGACCGCCTCGATCAATCAAGAAAAAGGAAATCGCTGACGCGAAGAGCTGAATGAGGCCTATCAGAATTGGAACCATCGTGCTGTCTTCTTTGAAGCCAGCGGTTTCGAAGATTTTGGCGCAGTAAAACATGACGACGTTAATGCCCGTGCTCTGCTGGAAGAAATGTATTGTCATGCTGATGAAGAGAGGTCGTAGGAGGCTTGGTTTCGCAAATTCTTTAATTGACATCTTCTCCTTTACATCTGAGAAAAGCAAAGATAAATGATTGATGTAAGTTAAAGTGGCTATGCCAGCTATTTTTAGATTTCCTTTAGGAAGCCATACTGATTTTGAAATCAAATGATACCCCGCTTTTGCTTAATAGTTCCTCTACTAGTAAATGCGTGTCCATTGTTGCGGATGGCGGGAGTGGAAGTGGTTGCAAGTTGAAACAAAAATTGGGCCAATTTCTCAAGTCAGTTCCCTCATTTCTTGGGAAAATAATGAATTATGTTATAGTTTGTCATCCCTTTGAGACCATTTGATATCTTTCTCTAAGAGCATTTCGTGTACGGAGAAAAGGTACCAAGTTTCAGTTTGAGTCATGACATAGCCCCTGTAAGCTTTCAGTCTTAGCTTCTTTTGGGTTAAGGTTGAATGTCAGTTAAAAGAATGCAATAAAAACCTACTTAATAAAATTTTACACAGAAACTTTTTCTGTAGTCAATCGTTTGAATTATTTTAAATTTCACTCCTGTCCGCATTTCTGTTTAATTTTTTCCCATCTTATTCTCAAATTCGTTGTATCTCCAAAAGAAATGCTCGCTATACTCTTTGTACTTCTGTCACAAGTAAATTATTACATTTTTTTTAACTGTAGCAAAACTTTTAAAAATTCTACGTTTAGGAGACTTTTGCGTAACTTCCTTAAAATCCAGTTGTATTGGCCTCACATTTCTTGCTATTTGGCGCGCCATGCCCTCTCGCGTAAACTTTAGTCAACTGTTGTCAGTTATTGTTTGGCTAATAGAGAGATTTAGCATCACGTTTACCGCACACGTGAACGGCAAAATGACCGCGTGATCATAATTTTCCGGGCATTTCTCTCGTTTGCCGCCTGCCTTTTGCCGTCTTCAACGTGAAAAGGCCTGTTTACGCGTTCATCCAATAACGTGAACATTTATTTCAGTTTTTGAACCGTTCTGCTACAATTACCGTCCTTTGTTAAAGCCCAGTGTCGTTTGATTCATTATTCTATGTAAAATAAATAACCTGGGAGTTTTTGTGAAACGGTCCCCAGGGGTAAGTTAAATTACAAACGCCATACCTCCGGAACTTTCACTTAAGCCCGGGGGATGGACCTGGCTAGAAATGACCAATATATAAGGACGACAAGCGAAAATGAGGTTTTTACTTACCAAGACTTTGTTTAATTTCAACAATCTCATCATGAATCTTAACATCTGGTCCTCGAAGCCAGAGTAAAGTTCGCTCGGCGCGCTCTTCCTTGCCATGAGCCAGCAACCAGCGTGCGGTCTCCGGCATGAACGTCATGAGTATTACGAGACATCCGGAGGGGATTATTCCGACTATGGAGGACCATCGAAAGTCACCGAAGGCATAACCGACGACAAACGACATTAAGATACCCACAACCATCGCGAGTTGCGTTAAATTGCCCAACGTACCACGAAGGCGGCTTGGTGCGGTCTCAGAGATGTAATTCTAAAAAGAAATTTGAAATCCAAGTTAGTGTAGGCTTTGAAGAATTAGCACAGATTGAAGGAAGGTGTGCCCGGGGGAGGAGGTACTCCCTTGTTTAAGCTATATAGGTATCAGCCTTTTGGTCTGAAATAGGGTAAGGTTTGTGCACCCTGATATGGAATCTGGTATGGTTCTTACAAGAAGCTATCTTTTTATTAATTTTCTTCTCCTAAGAACTGAGGTTTGATTAACGTTGGGAATTTGAAGCCGTTCTCAAATGTTTACGCAAACGAAATAGGGTTTGGCTCTGGTTGTAATAGGGTATCAAAGTTTGGGGCAGGTCTGAAATAGGGTAGGGAAAATCACATATTTTGGTCTGAAATAGGGTAAGGGTTTCCAGAGGCGCGCCGCGCACCCCCACCCAAATCTTCGGGAAGTACCCCCTCCGGGAAGGTGTGGGAAGGGAAAGTCCTGGTCAAAAGTTAACTGGGGTCGCCGCGAAATGTAGACTGCGGGCTGTCGCTTTAAGAAAAAAGACCGCGAGCGAAGAATCCGGAATGGCGGGCTCCGGCCGGTGAGCAGCGAAAATGCCAGCGGCGATGAACGAGGGGGCGAGCACGAAGAGGTTACTCAGTTCTTCGGGCTTGAGCCCCTGTACGTTGTGGCTTCGTCACTCGGAACGCGCCATTCCCGATTCTACGCGCCATTGTACTTTCATATACCTAGGGCAAAACTCACGTTATGTGCTTTTTAACTGCGAGAGTCTTCATCATTTCTTATTTCATCCGCAGTTCACATATATAATTACTTCAAATATTCATTCTCATTTGTTTCCCCACCAACGGGATCATTACGAATTCGCAAATGACCAGCTCCCAGTTGGCTTGATAGCTCAGTTGGTTAGAGCGCTGCACCAGTATCGCAGGGGTCATGGGTCCGAATCCCGTTCAACCCTGAATTTTTTTCAGGTGGTTCTTTTATCAACTGCTTAAGTTGATATCTTAACTGCGAGGCTCATCATCATTTCTTATTACATCCACAGTATCGCCCAAGATAAGGAGTACCCCTCCTCCCCCCCCCCTCCCGGGTCACTCATTCCTATTTGTCAGTACTTCGATATTTGTTTCTCTTGTCCCTCCTCAAGTATCAAATGCTTAAGTTCTAATTTGATCTGAAAACGTGAATGGGAAGAGAGCCACGTGATTGATGATTCACTGCTATTCTCATTTACTTATTAATCTCTCACTTGTGTTACTTACTGGCACAAGATTTGTTGACATTCCAAGTCCCAGACCAGTGAAGAACCTTCCCGCAGTGAGCAGTCCAGCGTTCTTACCAAAACCAATCATAAGCCACCCGGCACTAAACGGTACCGCAGTGATCATAAGCCCAATTTTACGGCCCAAGAAGTCCATTATCCAGCCTCCTAAAGGGCCGCCGATCATACCACCGATATTCATAATAGACTGGTGAGGAAAGAAATACAATCAAGATCAGAGGCGGTACGCACCTATCGGAAGGCTTAACAGGATTGGCTGAGAAGACAAAAGAACAAACAATAAAACAATGACCCTAGCCCTTAAAACAATAGAGGTGCGTGATATAGGAAGCCAATAAAATTACAGGTTCCGAAGAGGTGCGTGGCTTATGCAAGATCAACTGGACCAGTGCCTGATAGTTATTGAATACCTTATTGGTTCTTAATTTCGCGGGTCTTTAATTTCGCGTTTTTCGCGATTGTAAAAAATCGCGAAATTAAAGACCCGCGAATAAAAATCCTCGCCTTTTTTAACTACTTTTTTGGCCCTTTTTTCATATTTGCCCATGGAAATCGTGAAAATAAAACCCCGCAACATACTGTCAGCCAAAATCGCGAAATTAAGTACCCGCGAAATTAAGTACCAATAAGGTAAATCAAAACGGTATTAGCTTTTGATTTCTTTGACTGCACCCTCAGTCACGCGCGTGGCCATTTTCGCCACTCGCGCGTTTCGCTCGACGGACTAAGAAAAAAGAGGCTACTCGTAGTCTAATTAACAGAGGGCTCAAGTTCAAAATTGAGAAAAAATTTAATCTTTAATCAATTTTTAAATTTTAAACATTATTTCTCTCCTTTTCGTTCGAGTCTTTTAAAGGCGGAGATCGGCTGTCTTATTGCTTGCATTCCCACGCGCCGAATGCCTGACTTGATTTTCCCGAAAATCGTCGAAAATTGTGTTAAATTGTCACCGATAAACCGATCTTTGCGATTTTTTTACGATTCTCGACGAGTCAGTTAAAAAAAAAAAAAAAAACCTTGGCAAAGCCTCCGGCATCAAAGGATAGCCAGGGGATTTCTATTCAAGTAAAGCCTCTAATTTATGGCCGGCTGGCAAAAGAAGTTTCTTAACTCACTGCCTACTCCCTTTTCTTGGGTGCTTTCAATTGAAGCGTATTTAGTTATAAATTTGCACTGTTTCGCTGTTGGCCTTTCTGTTTTTTACTGAACCAACAGGCCGACTGACCAACCCACAGCTCTAGACAGAGCCCATAATGGAAGACAAAACATTTTATGGGGATGGCCTTATTCAAATAAAAGCTATTTAGTCTGTAGGTGAAGCCCTTTAAAGGAAAAAGTTACTTATTGAACAGTCCATTCTCGTGGTTCTGTCTGCTTTTCAGCATTTTGCATCATGAGGTTTAAAAGTTGTTTACTTTGCTCAATGGAACCGAGAAAGGATTTTGTCATGCTATATCGAAACCCCCTGGGAGACAGGAAGTCACGCACATGTTTTCGCACGAAATCTTTTTCTTAGTTTGCGACAGAAATTTCCTGACCAACGTCTGACTTGACCTTGCCTTAGATTTAGGTGACCATCATGTGAGACTGATTTCTTTACCGAAAAGAAAGTTCATGGTGACGTAACAGTTAAACGTGCTCGTTTATGTGACTTACATTTATACACATAAAAAATGGAACCCAGTGAGTGAGCGTTCAGACTCTATTAAACGAAAATTACTTCTGGTTCTTTAGCACATCGGCTTGCTCGCAAGATAGACTAGTCAAACAGCCTGTCCGTTACAATTTACGTCTCATCTGGTTTTACTGGAATCCATCAGCGTCCTCATTTTACTTTAGTTTTGACCTAATGTCGAATCTCCTATGTCATGTGATAATGTTGTAACTTTCGAGTGCGCGAATTATAATCCTAAAATGTCATCGTTCAAACAAAAGCTATAAACTATGTACTACTTGAATGTTATTGAGGTGTAGGTCTGTTTTGCCGACTGATAAAACAGTAAATACTGCATGACATCCTCCCTCTGCTTTATTGAATTTAAAATGAAATTGAAATTATTTTTCGAACGCGATCCGGCATCCGGCTATAAGGTTTGCGATGGGTGAAGGGGATAGACGGATGTCCATGAAAATTACGATTAAAATTTGGTATATTTGCGGCTTTACCTAGGTTTGACGACAATACAACGTAAATTATTCAAAGAAGAAGATAACAACCAGGTTTTCCTTGGCTCTGCTCCAAGGGGAGATTAAAGAATTCTCCAATTTTGCTTTCCATAACCTTTCCTTCGTTACATAATCTTAGAGATAAGAATCGGCTTGTAAAGTGGTCCCAATTTGATGGTGAAGCCCAGGTGCCGACATTCAACTGAAAACTACCAAGCATTATTTTTTCGGTTAGTATTTTTCGTTTTGTAACATTTTTTCAAAATGATGTTTAAAAATTTCGTGACCTTCAGTTTGGCTTGTAATGGAGATGAAGGGCTATATCTAGCTGCAAAACGCAACGTACGCGAGTAAAAAAAATCGCCCTATTTTAAATGGGTGTAGGCACAATCTCTTAAACTCTAGGGAGAATGTGGAAAACGTGTTGGGAAGAAAAGAACGTGTGCGAATAGAAGCGAGAGCCTTTTGTTTATTTTAAAAATTTGCAACTGGATCGCGAATGTTTCCGCTTAGAACGTCGTGGGCTCTTGCTTACAATCCTAACAATTTATATCAGAGTAGCGTACCCAGTCATTTCGCGCGCAAAATAAGGTAATAGCGCTATATAGTAACATGACAACAACAAACACAAATCTTACCACAAACCACTGGGTTTCTTTTTTGTTGAGATACACATCCGTCGTATTCACGTTGTTTAGTTGGACGACCGCCGCGGAAGAATAACCTATGCAGTACCCAACACTGAAATTACCGAGAGCTGCTGCCAAACAAGCAATAACAACGGTCCACAACCGCTCCTTAGTCTTGGTCTTGGGGGGATCCTCTCCCATATGGTAATCGAAATAAATATCGTCCTTCATGTTTGAGGCACAGAAGAAGGGTTCCCTCATAGTTTTGTTTTTTTTGACGGCTTAGGGTGAACACTTGTAGATTGAAATGCAGTGATTATTCAACACCCTCGGAGTCCGGTGTCGGGTTTTATTTCCATACTTTCACGTGATGACGCCATGCTACTGGATTATTTTTAAAAGTACATTGACCCTTATATGCGTGTAGACGACAGCCATTTCATTGGATTTCCGTAACATGCGATGCGAAGACCGCGCGTGACGTCGCGAGACGTGACGCGCACACGTGAAGTTACCATGTGTTAAGTTCTTGGGCGCAAGCAGTGACTTTTCAGTTCTAGGACGCTTCATTTTATTCCCTTGATTTACCATCCAGTTTATTTTGTATGAACTCACAGGATTTCGATTCTGTTCCGTGACGTTTTCCTTTACACGTGGGCCCAGGAATGTAAGTGACTTAGCCGGTGTCATGTATACAACGCTTGAAAAATAATAAGTGGTGTCACGAGAAGAAGTGTGCATTTCTTATGTTATCGATATTTATAGCCATCGAATGGGATGGGTGGGGTGGGGGGTACTCCCCAAAAATTTGGATGGTGGTGTGCCGATGGGCTTTGGCGTGAGTTTAGCTGGCCTCCCACGCAGTCGTTTTATTAAGGGGGACTCCCAAAAAGACAAGAACTGTGCAGGTTTTTCCTGTAGCCGAGCATTTCAATTCGGGACTAGGTGATTTCTTGTTCTTATGGGCTTTGATAGATATCAACAGCATCAATATTTTTTTAGTAGGGAGATTTTCCTTCAAGCCAAATTTTTAAATCTCCATCGGGAGCTAGTCAGCTGGCTTTAGATAGCTCTTACTGTCTTACGGGATATTAACGTGAGTAAAACTAACCTGAAAGTACGTAGTGTGACGAGCGATCAAATGGCGTAATGTAATAGCCATCGAATGCTGAAAGAGATTGGTTAAAATCCAATTTACTTGATGTCAAGAGACGTAACGTAGACTAACGACCAGTCTCTCTTTCCGCTTAGGATAGTCAAACATAAAGAACACGAGAGTGAACGCGAGAACCGCCTGCCGCGCGGAAATGTGACGCGCGCGTGACGGGTCGCTAGTGTAGTTCTTTTCGCTCCACAGACTGCTTGTAGACTAGACTATAGCGCACAAGGCCCCGGATGTGGCCGGACAAAGAGACTCAAGAGCAGTTTAACACTGTTGAATCCAACTTCGTTGTACGATGTTGAACAGAACATAACATTCACGATGATATTTCGATTCAACAATCCTGTTGATTGATGTTGGATAATGGATGTAAATTTAAGTTACCTACACGTGCATGATCAAAATTTTTGCACGTGCCAGCGTAACCAATTCAACTTTAATCTCACTCGAGAGGGCAATGTTGAATGGTTTTGGATCAAAAGTTTGATGGCAATCAAATGACTTAGTTCAACACCTTTCAACTTCATTCAGCTGGGTGGCGAAACACGTGCAGCATGTTGAATTACGTTGGTTGATACAAAAAAGTTTAAAGGAACATTGCAAGAGTACCAAAGGACTCAAGAATGCAAACGGAAAGATATGTAGAATACAAAGAGGAACAATCAAAAAAGGAACACTGAATGAACTTTACATTTTTTATTATTTTGTGGGTCCCCTCTTCAAAAAGCTTTGTCCAAAAATTCCCTTTTTGTAAGAAAATGTAAGAAACTATACCAAATCGTGTGAATTTTTTATGTTGTTTTCTATCTACTCTTTTGTTTTGTTTTTTGTTTTTTTTGGAACTTCGGTATTGGCTCGTTAAAAAAGACGTGGCAGCATTCGTTCCAAACCTCTGACGTATTTGTAGTCTATTGGCTCCAGTGTCTCATCCATATTCACGACAAATTGTGGAATTTGTCACAAACGTGGCCTCTCGTTGTCGTGAAAAGATGTCTTCTAGTTCTGATTACTGTTTGGTGATTCGGAGGGATTTTCGATGACTCCTGAAAGGAAGGAAAAAGCTTGTTAGACAATTTCTACCCAAGGTGAGCAACGCTGTGAGGCAATTTGAATTTAAATTTGTCCAGAAAGCTGAAAGAGAGTGATGCTCTACTCGGTGAAGCTAACACGTGCTTTGAGCGTCGCCTTCAATTTGAAATTGGGCTGTAAACCAGTACACATCTTCAGTGTTTCGGCGTTTTCGTTCGTCGTGTTGTAAGAACGAGGCATTTAAGAAAGAGGTTCGAGCCGTAAATATCTGTGCTCTGCTTTCATGTTGTATACATAGTCGTCGGAACGAGAGAGGGAACGTTCAAATCAGTTCTTGACGTTTGTTGAACTGAGATTCAAGATTAACAGAAAGCTCAGGCTGAAATATTTAGAGCTATTAATAAGAAACGTTTAACCTGTTGAAAGCCTAAATTGTGCTTAAATTTGAACATAAGGTGGAGAAACGTATTTACGGTTTTTTGTATATTTTAGTATCTGTAGTATTCGAGCTTAAAAGTTGTTGTTTCTATTTTCAGGAGACTTCTAGGCTAAGTGAAGAGGAGATCCAAGCAGAGAAGGAGACTGCAAACTGGGCTACAGGGACAACGGAAGATAAGAATTTTGATAATTTTAAGTAATTCTAAATGGTGGCTGAACAAATTTTGTTTTGAAGCTAGTTCAGTTAGTATCGCGAAAGTATTTACTTCACAGAAGTGCGCATTGATCATTTTTGTTGGTTATCGGCTGAATTTACGTACTAAATTGACCTGGAATTGAACTGAGAGATACTAGAGTGAAATCATTTTGCAGCAACCAGCTGTTTATAATTTGGGAATTTGCTCATCAAATTGACACAGTGCATTGCCCTAGGAGTTAGAAGCTACAAGTAGCTGCTAATTGTTTGAAATTTCTCACCAAATTGACACAGACTTCTACACAGCACATCCTAAGGAATGTTGAAGTCTTCAATTTTCAGAGATGCGCCCTAAACTCAGAGTTCTCAACTGTCTCAGTGCATTTAAATATGATCTAAGAGATTGGTAAAAGAACACAAGATAAGATAAGGTTTCTTATCAGCCATCATTTGAACGTTCGAGCGATCACGTAAATCGTTAAGTCTGATTCGGATGACTGAGCAAGTTTACGCGCGTCTCTCGTATGTTTTCAATCTTGATCAAAAATTGGCAGAGAAAATTTGTTTTTGTCTTTCAGATGTAATTCGGTTTTCAACTGAATTTCCAAGACAGAATTTTTGATTTTGCCACATTGAATTGTTGATCGCTAAATGTCTGAGTAGGGCAAATGTTGTAGCTATAATGTATCAGTCAATTCCAAGCGAGATCATCCCCCCCCGGGCAACCCCCGGGCATTTGACCTCCTTTCTTGCCCAAATGGTGGGGAATTTGACACGAACAGAAGCCCGGACCGTCGGGCATTTGACCGTCGACAAAATGTTGGTCAGCGGTTAAGATTAAAAGTTATCTTGTGCTTCATATAACTCCTTCAATAGTTGTCTTTCCTTTAAATAAAGTCAGAGCGTTCGTGTTCTATTCATCACAACCGTGGATGTAATATTGTTATAACAAATTGTGAGAATAGATAATGACAGCAAAAATTTATTGTTACGAGAGGATTTCCTGTCTGGAAACCCTTGCCCTCATTAGTTAAAAGTCTGAGCGTTCGTGCTTTATTCATTTTTTGCTAAGTCATGATAAACTTTGTACTTGCGGTGTATAAATAATTTCTTTGTTTGATATTCAAGTTTTGATATTCATAATTTCTTTGTCTGATATTTCTACTTTTTATATAGAAACGTTTGTAATACATTAAATCCTTTCAAGTAGAGAATCTCCCTGCTTGTCAATCAATTTATAGGAAACACTATTTAACTTTCATTCTTTAAGTTGTCTTGTTTCACGAGTGGGCGTATTTAATTAATATTTAAAAGTGACTTGTAATTTGTACCTAAAACATAACAAAAATTGCGTTAATGTGTGGGTTCAACGTATCTTTTCCAATAAAATTAGTATAATGAGGCTACTAAAGAGTGTTCATCTAGTGTACACAAGAAAACCCCTACTCACAATGACATTTCAGCCCCGACTAGTGGGGCAATTGACCGTGCAACTGGCTCGCATAGTGGGGATTTTGATCGGACATTTTGAAAAAAGTCAAATACCCGGGGGTTTGCCCGGGGGGGGATGATCTCGCTTGGAATTGACTGATACATAACTTCGGTGATGTGGAGGTGTTGTATTTTTAAAGGCGACTCTGACAGTTTGAATTGCAATCTCGGTGATTCTAATTTAATTATTTTTGGTTGTTTTAAAAACCTTTGCCAAAAAGACGTTTGTTTTTCCCAGTGGGTTTAGTTGACGTTGAATCTGCGTTTTAAACTAGTTAGCGAGTCGAAATAAAACCGTGGAATTGGTATCAAAGTCTCTTGTATCAAAGTGTAATTGCCTAGAATTTACTTAAAGGATTTTGTGCAAATTTTTGCAGCTTCATCAATGTCAAATTATACTATTTCTCGTTGTCCAAATTATTTGCCAAAAAGCATTTTCTTTTCACAACCGGATTGTTTGACTTTGGTCCTTCCAAAAAGACGATCGAGGTAGAGAAAAAATAAATGTAACTAGCGTGGAATGTTACCTAATTGTTTAGAAGTTTTCGTCACAGTTATAGGATATCAACTAATGTGGATTTTAATGCAAACCACTGGCGATATTTTCCTTAATTGTTTCAGAGATTTCTGTCAGTAATTTTTCAGTACAATGTGAAACAAAGCTCAATATGCTTTCAACTAAAAATTCGAAACGAAACGTACATACATGTACTCTAAAACTCTGCCATTTGCCAGAAGCAAGACAAAACATTCAGTTAATTAATACGATACAGTTCAATTGCGTTACTTGATAAAGACGTTGGTACAAAGTCGAAATATTTCGTAGTCAATTTCCTTTTAATTGAGTTACATTTCAATTTGGAAAGACTGACATCTTCTAAAAATGGATAGGATAAACTATCAGTGCCAGAGCCTCCTTAAAAATATTCACGTTTTCCACATCAACTGATAAATCTTGTTGACAGAAGAGCAAAGACACTTTTCCAAATACGCATTCTTGTGTATCAAATCTATGATAACGTATTCCCGTTCGTTGAAAAATAGCAAAAGCTAAAATTTTTACACTCTAATTGCAATTTTGTTGTCATACCAAAATGGACAAACGAATAAAGAAAAAAGCCAAATAGGAGTAAATTAGCCATGCAAATTACATTCTTTTTAATAATTCTCAAAATACTTGCGGACTACGGTGTAATACATCAATTTGATATCAAATGTTGAGTTAATACAAGGTATATTGGCCACCGTATAGACCTTTCAAGCTTTAGCCCTTCGTTAGAGCAATTCCCTGAATGGAGTTAGCGTGCCTAATTTATTCCTATTTGGCCTTTTTCATTTCTCTTTTTTTCATTTTTATATAACAACGTTGTTGCAATAAGGTGTATTTGTTTTGATTTTTCGTTGTTTGAGTTGAAGAAAAGATTTAAAAGGTTTCATAGAGGAGTTTGAATGCCTTTGTTAATTTGTCGTCTTGGGAGCTTACCTACAAAAACCTGTTGTCTGGTTTAGAAGGGGGCCGTCTCTGAAAGGGTTTTTGATTATACGCGCGATATGAAACGGAAAAGCAGACACAAATAACTGTAAACTTTCGAAAATGAGATTTAGTAGCAACTCAGTTGTCCTTAATTTTCGATTCTAATTTGTGAAGAAAAGTATAGCACCGTGAGATGTTTCCATCAGACAAAGATTTTGAAACAATCAGAGATGAAATCGATTTTTTTTGTTCGATTTCAATGTTTAAATTACATCAGAATAATCTTTTCGATCAATTTCTTAAGCAATGGTCTTGTTTGTTGCTGATGACAAATGAACAAAACAAAACAAAAAAAAAGGAAAACAAATACAACAACAATAGGTAGTGTATCGTTTATAAAACAAATAATCAGAGATTAAATCGATGTTTTGTACATTAAACGTTTTCTTGTTTCTTGTTCGAGTTTAGTTGTCTAACTAAATTATCTCAATCGATAGACAATTGTGTCACTTGAAAAATTGAACCAACAGCAAGTCGCCGGGAATAAAATTCCTCGCCAATTGTTTTAAACAACGGTCTTGGTTGTTGTGGTTAAATTAACAAAAAGGATAAACAGCAAAAGTTGGTCTTCTTCCACTCTCAATCACTTTTTCTTCTATGATTCAAAATTGTCTTAGACTGCCAGCAGTCCCTTTCTGGATAGTCGAGAGGGCGCGCGAAATAGCCGAGCGAAAAAACCGAAACCTGGAGCGAAAGTGCGGAGGAGGGCCGGCGGGAAAGGATAAGAAAGGCGCCGGTCCCACTCCGCACGTTCTCTCCAGGTTTCAATGTTTTCGCTCGGCTATTTCGCGCGCGCCCTCTCGACTATCCAGAAGGGGACTGCTAGCAGTCTAAAATTGTCTCTGTAGAAAACACTCGCTTCAACGGAAACATTTGTATCAAATTTGTTTGGGTTACTTGTGTCTGCTCTTCATACAAATCAAAACACAGAACAGATGAAGAATAAAGTCGAAGACTTTTTAAGAAACGATAGAACATTAACATATTTGTCTTTCATTTTCGTTGAACTTGACTGCTAATATTAAAACAAGGTCGAAACGTTCTTCTCTTATGTAGTTGATTTTTCATTTTGAAATCTGGCTTCTTCATTAGTTTTGGAGATTATTGTTTATCGTTTCTTGCTGCCAGCCATTCAACTTTACAGCTTGGCCAGAGGATTCAGTTACATTTGACGGCAAGAAAAGTTGTTTATCTAGTCTAAAAGTCGTTTTAGCCGTTTTAGTCGTTGCCAAAAGGCAAAGACCAAACGATGAAGAGTAATCATTTTAATATTGGTTTTGTTTGCGTTTAATATGGTCTGTATAACTTCTGTTTTCATAAATGTTCGATTGAAAGAAAGTTGTTCCAAGCTTTAATGTAAAGCTCGAAATAATAGCTCCTTCCAAGAACCAGGCATCGGGTTTTTAAAGGTTCTCAGCAGTACGTTGTAGATTTTACGTTGGAGGAAAAGACATTTTTCTGCAAGCTGGCGCTCGATGTAGCACAGAAAACTCATTATGAAATTTCAAGATTTGTGGAAAAATATTGTTGCGCCATTCTAAACGAACGCTTGTTTCAATTAGCCTAGATTGTTGTCACTAGAGAAAAACATGGAGCTATGCAATTGTACATTTTGTTTTAAATTTTATCACTTGCTCCATAATAAGAAAACATTTGTAATTTTTTTTGTACTGAAGCTATTTTCTCCTGTGTTACAAAGAAAAAGGTCTTGTTATTAAAGGCAACTTGACAAGCTATGAACCGTTTGAAGTCTAAGACTGATTGGACGCAGAGTATGAAGAAACATTACGATACCAGACATTCATATATGAAAATCCAAAACGTTTTTGATCTATCATCCCTCCGCGGGGCAAAATTTTCACCGAATGATTTTCTAGCTTGTCAAGTTTCTTTTAATATCCTCCATGTATACACCATCTCGTGCAAACACTGCGTCTCTTTTCGATACAATTTTACATGTTTTTAATATCGAGTTAAATGGCAAACTGGGTTCATCAATAGATTTGGTATACCGAGTTTACCAAGAGTGTGAAGTTTCGTGGAGTTTGTTGTTAACTGAAAGAAAAAGAAAAAATTGAAGTTCACGGTTTTCAGACAAGCAATACATTCAGCTTTGCAAAAATCGTGCATTTCAAAGTTTGATTTCTCTTTCAGTTTACAAAAAAATCTATGAAAGTTTATATTTATATAAAAAAAAAACCAGATCAAGATTACATCGAAAAGAATCAATCTGTGTGGCATGGAAAGGTTTCATTCCAAATTTCGAGTTTAACTGATATAAATGTTTTTTGCACGAGGTAGTGTATGCTGTTTTGGCGGGTTAAAGTTTGTAGGGGTACACTTTGAACATTCTTGTTGATCAAAAATTGTTCAATGGGTACTCTTTTGAATTTTTTGCCAAAATTGTTGCCAGGGGAAACGCTGTGCAAATTTTTTCAAATTTTCCCGCCAAAAGACTTAGTATATAGAGGAAGAAAACTCTGTCACACCTTTTTAATAGTTAAACGATTTTCACTTAACTAATTAACCAAATAAGAAAGTACTGAAAAGAGATTATTTAGAGAGAATAAAGACAATGCAAATAAAACAAGTGTTTGTTCATCTTTTATTGGTGTTGAATTTTAATTCTTTAATAATTACATCAAGAAATAATATAATTATTTTTAAGTACTAGATACTAGTAAATATTAAAAATTAAAAAATACGGCGCATGCGTATTTTGAGCGCCTATATTTTTTCTAAGTCTTTTGGCGGGAAAATTGGACAAGTTAAAACGGCATTTTATTACCTGGCAAATGTAAAGGCAATTCATTTTGCACACATAATATTGCCAAATGCAAAGATTTCAACAAGATTCGTGAAATTTTAATAAACGCTCACTTGGAAATACAAAAGTTCAATATTTGCTGAAAGATATTTGACTGGAATAATTCTCTTTTGCATCTTGCTATTACTTCAAAAAATATGTGTGCGATAGTCTGATAGACTGACTGAATTTTTGTTTTCTTTTTGTTCAAAGTTCGCCTATGATAACATTACACGACACAACTTTCTTACTAACGATACACGCAAATAAAACGACTGAATATTTTTCAGAAATGTCTTTAGACCCTTGTAGCGACATTAAAAGTTTTTCCAATTTTTACATGTGCCATGTAATTAAATTGGTCCTCCCTTATCGATACAGCACAACAAAGACATCGTGAACAAACATGCTTCTCATTAAAACTAGAGCGTTACATCCGAACGATGGTTGAGTCAATGTAAACTGATAAACAATCCTACTTTGGACTGAAAACAAACAAAATTAACATTCGCCTAGAATCAGAGAGTGATTTATTTAACCCGTGAATCAGATTTAACGATTAGTCAAAAGTGGGAACAAAAGAAAACAAAGTAATTAACGAGTAATAGTGCGTAATAGGTTGGTATCTATTTCACGAGTTAAGTAAAATCACTCTATAGACTGAAAACCAGCATGATGCATGATGTTTTCTAGAAGACTAGTGAATGGTCGGAATGAACGCTTAAAAGGCACTTCACCTGACGAAATGCCAAACGGTTGAACACTTAACAAGGATTTAGAACTTCAACGACTGCTCACGGTTACTGCCAAAATTGATTTCACTTCCAAAACGTCTATCACCTCATGCAGAATTTTTTAGTCGAATCAAATTGCTCTTGTTCTAATGTAGGCTATTGTTCAAAAGAACATTGTAATGTCTTTCGTTCAGCACGGAGGAGTCATTTTTTTTACTTTCATATTGTGCCTCAACGTAAAATCTTAACTGGAAAACTAAGAGTGAAATCCTAATCCACAACTGATACCTAACGGAGACAAATAGCCAAAACAGAAGTTTGATCTCTGTTTTCACTGATAAGTTAAAGGCGTGGCTGACTGCGCGGATTCTTTAACCTCCAGGTGGACAACATTTAAGTTGAAAAACAAAATCGTAACAGGATAAATAAATCTAACCATAAAATTGCCAATGCTGTCACTGAAAAAAATAGCTGTATTCACAAACTTTTTTCATTTTTTTTCTCAAAATTATCATTACTTTTGACTATTGAGTTGCATGTGATATCTTGCCACAGCAAGTTAAATATTTGCAAGCTGCCAAAAATATCAAAAGGTAAACATATATTGTAACATTTGCACTGCAAACTAGTGTCGGATAAAGACCCTAAACCTTCACTGAAAACTGTTCTTTGAACGGAGTAGAGAAAGTAGCAAGTTTCTCTAGAAAATTGATTCAAGGTTCGCCTGAAAACGGCCTTACACTGTCAGTTTCCCGAAGTTCGCCTATACAAGTTGCGTAGGTACGTTGAGTAGAATAAATCTCTAAAATTTGGTTAAAAATGTCTGACAAGATATCGAAATAATCTACATCGTTTAAAATAAAGGGCTTTTGCATTACTGTTGCTATGGTAATAGCTGTTGCTTGGTAAACTTGTAAAAAAAGCAGTTTTTTTGAAAAGATGGTGTAGAATGACTAGAAGGAAGAAGAGTTTTTTTCTGAGCGATATTTTGTCAAAAGATATATTCCAAGGCTAAAACACTGCAAGTTCCTTGATTGCTGTAGAAGATGGTTCCATAGTCGAGTTTCTCAAAAAGTTCTAATTTTTGAGACTGTGGATGGAATCCTAACGTGTAAACATTCAAATAACTGAGTTGTTGAACAATACTTGGCGCATGACTTCTCAAATTAATAAAAGCTACTCAGCAGTACTTTCCTGTGGTGCTGTTTATTATCCTGTGCAAGGTGGTTTTAACTTTTGAGTCTGGGGATGAAATCCTAAAGTGTGACCATTTAAATGAAAGCTACTGAGCAGTACCTTCCTGTGGTGCTGTTTATTATGTTGTACAAGGTGATTCTAACTTTTGAGTCTGGGGATGAAATCCTTAAGTGTGACCAGTCAAATAAAAGCTACTGAGCAGTACTTTCCACTGGTGCTGTTTATTATGCTGTACAAGGTGGTTCTAGCTTTTGAGTCTGTGGATGAAATCCCAAAGTGTAACCATTGAAATGAAAGCTACTGAGCAGTACTTTCCTGTGGTGCTGTTTATTATGCTGTGCAAGGTGGTGTAACTTTTGAGTCTGTGGATGAAATCCTAAAGTGTGACCATTCAAATAAAAGCTACCGGAGCAGTACTTTCCACTGGGGCTGTTTATTATGCTGTACAAGATGGTTCTAGCTTTTGAGTCTGTGGATGAAATCCCAAAGTGTGACCATTGAAATGAAAGCTACCGAGAGATACTTTCCTGTGGTGCTGTTTATTATGCTGTACAAGGTGATTCTAACGTTTGAGTCTGTGGATGAAATCCTAAAGTGTGAACATTCAAATGAAAGCCGACTGAGCAGTACTTTCCTGTAGTGCTGTTTATTATGCTGTACCAGGTGGATCTAATTTTTGAGTCTGTGGATCATATCCTAAAGTGTGACCATTCAAATGAAAGCCGCTGTGCAGTACTTTCCTGTGGTGTTATTTATTATGCTGTACAAGGTGGTTCTGACTTTTGAGTCAGTGGATGAAATCCTAAACTATGACCATTCAAATGAAATCTACTGAGCAGTACTTTCCTATGGCGCTGTCTGTTATGCTGTACAAGGTGGCTGATCTCTTGATGAATTCACTAATGAAAATGCGACCTTTTAAATCAAGAAAGAATATTTTGCTTTGCTTGCTCGTAACCGGTAGCTAGTCTATTTGTTTCTGTTTTTCCTTTTTTTAGTGTCTGTCGAGAGTTATATCATTACTGACCTGTTTAAGATTAGTTTTGTCAATCTCTACATTCTCTCTTTCCAAACCCACCAACAATTGTCAAGTTACAGGACTAGAACAAAGACAGAGACGAACCCGAGTCCGGATTTTTTTTATACGTAGTGTTATGCGGGATTGTGACAAACTGATTTGGCTTAACTGTAACAAGACCAAACTCTGGAATTACCATGCAAGAAATTGTACTCTTTCTGTCAACTAAATTGCGGTAGCAAGAGATTATGTTTTGAGTGAAGTAATAAATGATTATAGCACTTAACAAATATCTTTTGTTTGCTACACTCGTTTGGAAAATTTCAGATTTTATGTTCTCTCTATGGTATTAACCAGTAGGCAGCTCTGAATTTTGAATTTTGTTCACCATTTCTGAGTTGCACTGTATCTTTGACAATGGAAATGCTATTTTCAGTCAGTTATTTCGATTCTTTTTAGAGGAATCAATGCCTGGAAAAATACTGTAGTCTAGTACCGTATTATTTTACCCTTATGCGGGCCACAACTGCGTTTACGTCGCACCTTATACATTTATCCTCCGTATTCCTGAAACCTGAAAGTGTTATGCATGTTCTTTGCACGGCGGAATATTGAGAACCTGTTTGATCTGCGGTTGAATACGGTAAATGTATCAGCTAAGGTTTTTGAAGTTAGTTATTTCTACCTTTAGTTCTTGCTCAAGTTCACTATCTTTGTTGCTTTCCTGATTCTGCGGCCATCTAAAAGTTCCTTGTATCTTGTAACCTGCAGACGAAACAAAATTTAATGAGTTCACAGCAGACACAGTTATAATTAGTCGCTATTTGGACTGGGACGGTAAATTGACACCAAACTGAACTATTTTGATCACACCTAAACAGCACCGGCTTCCATTCCATCTGGCGTGGTACAACACTATGTTTCACTGTTTCATGCTTATACTAATAACACACAACTTATGCGTTATTGTTCTTGTAAAAATTCTAGTTTAGTTTAACGTTCTATCAAGACTTATTGAGGCTGTAATTTAAACGAAATCGAATTCTAACTTAGACCTTGGTTGAAGATAATCAATCGAACCCATGTATCTCCTTATAAATAAGTCATTTTAGGCATACAAGTGTGTTTCTAGTCACTGCTTCATGCTTTCTTAATTAACTCTTTTACTCCCAAGAGTGCTCAAAATGAGACTTCAATAGAAGTCGCACATTTTGTTTTGTAAAATACTCAAATATGAAAGTACTGCTTAAGAGGTTTCATTTGAGTGGTTACACCATACTGGATTTCCAGATCCACAGACTCAAAAGTTAGAACCACTTTAAATGTGTCCATAACTGACTCTGAGAGTGAAAGGGTTAAGGCTGTTTATAGTAACCAACCCTGAAGCATTCGCGTTAATTAGCAAGAATAAAAATGGTTTTTACCGTGGTTTTGTTAACCCACGTCAGAACGTCGTGTGAATAACTGACCGATTGTTATTCAGATTACTGACTGACTGACTGACTCGTCCTAGTAAACCTATTTCACTGGTGGATGTCTCAAGGTAGTGAAGTTGGAATCTCACCTTTCTTAATTAAAGGAATGTCACGGTGTGAGTAACGTCACCTTTGTTACGTTGCCCATACTATTTGTGTGTTCGCTAACGTTCACCTGGAAAGTGAAAAAATGTTAAGAGATGCTTCTTAAAATGGCTAACTCCGGGGGGGGGGGGGGGAGAGGTTCAAACCCTTATCCTTTAATATACTAATTTTTGCCAAAATGGTACCCCTTTCATATACCTGGAGCAAAAAATTGCACCCCTTTCTTATACCTCAAGGATACGCCAAAACAATAGAATTTCCTATAATCGCTACGTTTTCCCGGGTTTTCAGTCGGTCTGATTCAGTTGCGTAGTCAATTCTGCTTGAAATGTGGCACCCTTTGATATACTTCGCCTTAGCCGCCATTTCTTCCACTTTGCAGCTGATTTTGTGACCCTTTCATACAGCTATTTCAATTAACGATGTCAGATGAAAGTTTAAGCCTACGCGACAAGACCGCAGGGTAATATGGGATTTTTATGCCTAAGTTCACCAAAATCATCAGTATCTTGCTTGCCGTACAATAGCAAAGTATATGGAAGAGTTTTTAAAGCATAAAAATTAATCAAATAACGTGAAAGAATTATTTTCAGATACAGTTTTCGTTTTAAACAATTTTTAATCCCACTCACCTTTTTGTTTACCGGGTTAAAACGGATGCAAATTTTAAATATGTGGGTACACGTGGAGCACGTGCATGGTATGTAAATTAGAAGTATGAAAAACATTAACAGCAGCATGAAAAATATGGAACATGAATTTTTGTACTTCAAGGCAAGAACTAACAACTGAAAATGGAAAACCAAATCAGGATTGCCACTGACAATAATCGGATGGTGCCAATTTATTACTTGTACTAAGAAATTCATAGTTCCCGGCCAACTTCTGACAACCGTTAAACTAAGTCTGATTTGCAACTACCCACACTACCCTTCGGTCTTGTGGCGTAAGCTTGAGTCAGATCCGACAACCTTAATTGAAATAGCTGTATCCTAAAATGGTAATTTTCCCTACTCTCTAATACACTGCGAGCTTAAAAAAGGCACCCCTTTTGGGCGGAGCCTCCCCGTATAGCCCACTATAGGGAGTGGCCACCCAGGGGGTAAACTTTAACATAGACACAAAATCAAGACGTCAGAAAAAAAAAACCCTCACAAAAAGGTTCACTCCGTTCTTCATCCTCTTGTTGGATGTTTTTTGAGGGACGAGGGGTTAATCCAGTTCCCAGTTTGTTTGGAGCCGAAAGATATAAATGTGGTTCCCCTTTTTCAGACCCTGATCTTGCTCAATTTGAAACCTAATTCAAGCGAATATAGCAGAAACTGGATTGCATTTGCCACATTATTTTTTGAAGTTCTGTACCAAGTCTCACCTCTTAAAACATGCTCTTTTGAGGCCAATAGCTCTCTGTTGTGTTCCAGTCGAGGCCGTTTTTTTACCTGGAAAGAGACAAAGGGTGCGTTTGATTGGGAAATTTTGGATTTTGGATTTTGGATTTTGGATTTCGGATTTTCCAATAAAACGCGAAATCCAAAAATAGATTTCGACCAGCCGAAATCCTTTTCCAAGACGGATATTATTAAAAGAAAAAAATTTTAATAAAACCCAAAAATGGATTTCGACCAGCCGAAATCCTTTTCCAAGAAGGGATTTCAATCAAGGGGCCTTAATTGAAACCCGTCTGGGAAAAGGATTTCGGCTGGTCGAAATCCATTTTTGGATTTCGCGTTTTATTGGGAAATCCGAATCCGAAATCCAAAATCGAAATCCGGTTTTCCCAATCGAACGCACCCACAGAATTTCGTTGAGACATGCTGGTTATTATTTATACTTTTACCAATATACTTAAAAAAATGGCCAGTCGTAAAATGTTAGAGGAAGGCTGAGAAGGTGTTCCTCTTCCTGAAATAAAGCTGGGGTCGTGAAACCAAAGAACTTGACTACCAGATATCAAAACCGGGAAATAATTTTAATGGAGAAAGTATTAGATTTATTTAGTAGCTGTTAACTTTTCACTGCTTTATATATTAGTCCATCTTAATTGTTAGCGTGTGCAATCCTCGAGGAAACTGTTATCATTACTTTTTTTAAACCCAATAATTGCCTCTAAATTAATTATAATTCAAAAATGTTTTGTAAGCCTTGAGAAGGTTTACAAGGCAAGTAAAGCGAGTCATTTTAATAATGCGTACCTCAAGATATATAGATCGATGCTTGATCGCGAAGAAACACCTAGTGAAAGCTCTTAGAGAATATCTATTCTGACCACTTAGGCTCAAAGCAAACTCGACAGGACATAGAAGGGCACGCTTCAAAGAAAAAAATATAAAAAGTCCACTAAATGATAGCCAGAAAACAGAAAAGAAAGTTGTTTCAGCCTGTGTATTTCTCGCAGCGTACGTACAGAGTATCTACCACTACTGGAATGCAAATAAGATGTTGGCGGTAATTAAATATGGCCAAGAATTCAATCTTCGAAAGAGGAACGAATGTCAAGAATACTGTCAAGCGATGGTTCACTACTGTATGCTATTTTTTTTGCCCAACTACCATTTAGCCACATCTACGTCATCTACATAGGAAACGCAATAAATGTTGCAAAGAACACCGTACACAAATTACATTGTTTTTACCTGAGTACACTTCTCAAGGTTGCCGTTGTTTACCACTGTTCCATTGCTCAACGAACTAAATGTTCTCTCCAGAGACAAACCGGCGTTTAGTTTCCAAGCTGACTCAGCTAAACTCTTTCTTGTTTACATTACATAAAGCGCTCAAAACTGTTAGTGAACTTTACAGCAATAATCGGACTGCTGTGTTACATCTTGCCCTTGCCGTCTGCTTCACTTCCCTCGTGCTAAAGGTGCAGAGAAAACATGAATAATTACTACCTTATTGAGCTTATCTGCAATTTAAATAATAATAGTCATGACAAAAAATGCTGTACATTTTCCTTTCAAAATGGTCCCTCGTTACTGGTTTTTCTTGAAGTAAACGTAGTTTTGTATAACTTTTATAAGAATTTCTACCACCGTTTTATTATATATTTCACATTTACTTAGGGAGGGGGAGGTGAGTAGTTGATCATACATAGCTGTTTTGTGAGGTTTTTCTTTTTCTTTCCTTTCCTTAGCGACCTGTAAACTACTGAGAAACGTTTGTATTCGTCCCTGCTTTAACTCATATCTCCAAGCAAGTATTACTCTAGCATTGAATAGACTAGTTTATGGTTTGGCTTTCGTTTTTGCTATGCATTTTAGGGGGGAAGAAAGTAATGCATGTGATAAAATTTTGTAACAGTCCGTCGATGGACTTTTCCGCACGAACAAGCCAATTCTTAACTTTTACCCAAATGGAAACATAAAAGAATGCATTTAATAACGCTAGGTCCAAATAACATGTTGAAGATAGGAAATATATGGCCTGGGGCATTGACTATTGTATTTCCCGAAACTCCTGAGAATAACGATTGTGAAAAAATCATTTCTTGATTTTTAACATTCTCTCCGAATGCCGGCTTTTCCTTTCACATTAGGACCTGAGGACAATAGGACGTCTTATTCCAGTGTAGGATAAGGGTGATTGTAGCGCCCAAGACATCCCTCTTGGACCTCATCCCTGTCTGTTTTAAGACGATTGTTGACTATGAAAGGGCTTCAGAGTGAATGGGATAACGCCTTCTTATAAATGGAGTGAAGCGAAAGGTTTCTCATGTCAAAGGCACGTGCGGTATAATACGTGCAACCCCTGTATGCCATTTAATTTCGACTGTCTTAGGTATCTTGTAACGGACATCTAGACACGGTTTTTTGTATTCACTACGTGAACGTATCATCTTAGCTAGTTCCCAGGTCCCTAAACCGTCGCCTCTGGTATATCATGACAATGTTGGGTTGTTTACCAAATGTACTGTAATTTATGTACCACGTTAAAAATTAGTTATCTGATTTTCAATAAAGCAAGGAAAGGAAAAAGGAAGAAAGGGAAGGAAGGAGGAAAAGAAGGAAGGAAGGAAGGAAGGAAGGAAGGAAGGAAGGAAGATATGATCTAGCACATAGAATAACTGAGAACAATTACATAGGGCGGGAACTCATATGAAAACGAGTTTTCTTTCGCTTGTAAATGAAACCGAGTTACATACAACCTTGTCCCCAGGGTCTCGTTTCTTCAGTCTATTATTATAGGCTGTGTGTCAGGCCTCGCTTTCAAACGGAGGCTTAATACATCTCAGAGGTAAACCGGGAGAAAGGCGTGGAAATGAGATTGGGAGAGGTAAACCCCTGAATCTTGTCACTTAGTCTGCAAAACTCAGTATGAGGAGATACAACAACTCTTATGGTAAATCATTTATTTTTTGTCCAATAATTCCAAACAATTGTAATAATTAAGTTTTATTGTTCAAGTATTACAACTGGTTGTTTATTTGAGTAAAAAATTACTTTATATACATTTATTAATTATATGCCTATTACTGAGGAGACGCACAGTGTTCCACTTTTTACTAATTTGCACAGGCCCCCCACGTCACACTTAAGGACGGTGCCTCCTAATACTGAGATATTTTCTGTAAAGGCTACGACTATGGGGAAAAAGCAGATCTTAGCAAGACCTATTGAAATAAAAAATAACCACGATTTTTCTTAATGTTCTGCCACTGGTTTATCTTACCGACCTACTTGAGAGAGATAACCCTTCTCGATCTTTACGATCCTCTAATCAGATGTTACTAAACGTTCCAAGTACAAACACCGTTTCGTATGGAGACCGTGCACGCTTTCAGCGTTGCAGCGCCTAAATTGTGGAATTCTGCTCCTTATGAAATCAGAACTGCTGAAAATTTAAACCAATTTAACTCTAAACTTAGAACTCATTTGTTTCGTATTGCGTATTTTTAACCTTCTGTGGACTTTAACATTGCACCTTTTTAATCGTTCGGATTATAGCTTTTCAACTATTGCCATGACAAGATTAGTAGATTAGTAGATTATTGTTTATATTTCTTGTTAAGCGCTTTAGAGCCTCAGTATAAAGCGCTCTAGAAATAACAAATAAGTATTAGTATTGGTATTATTTTTTAGAGATAATTAAGCAACCACAATTCTAAAAAAGCTTTAAAACACAAAGAACATATGGCACTTTCTTTCCAGATTTGAGCTCAATTATCTCTGAATAAATGGTTACCCCCAATTTTTTTTTTAGATTCTTGTAGCCCTTGCTAAGATCTACTTTTTCCGCACAGTCATAAACTGTGCAAAAATACCTTGAGAAACGCACTCGAATATCTCTATGGGCCCGTTAACTTTCTCGAAAGTCCCGATGTCTTTTCGGGCCCGAAAAGCTATTTTATGAGCACAATACCTTAAAGATTCAAATTTTGTTGCTTTTTAAAAGCTAATCAGTAAAATTGTAAGTTCACGAAACAAGTCGAACTGGTTTGCCGGCAAAAAGTTATACCGCCATTCTATAGATTTTGATTTTAAAATATACCTTAGGGCCCGAAACGTTACCGGGACTTTCGAGAAACGTGCCCACCCGAGAGCGCAGAACGTATGCACGGTGACAAAAAGAGGTACCGTCCGTAAGTGCGCCCCGCTGTAAGTGACTACACAATTCCTTCTTTGTTCATCTGTTAAAAAAATAATATGAGCGTTCCTTGTATTGAACATTAAGTATTTCATATTAAAGAGCATCATTCAGTAAGCAGTATCAACCTTAGTAAAGCTATTAGAAAGTATTATTTGCAATGATACGTGCTAGTTAATTTCAAAAAAAATATTTGATGAATGCATGGAATTATTTGTAAAGCACCAGCGAAATTGTAACATGAAGATTTACTCTTCACCACCCAAACAACTTTTTTCGTGGCTTCCCTGACATGAACTGCTCCAAAACAAACTGCGCAACGTCTTTGCGGTTTACTTCCTCTAATGAAACTGCTAACTGCGAGATCATTTGAGATCGGCTCAGCCGGCACCGCGTCCTCCATACGCACAGCAGTCTAAAGGCTTTCTCCTGGGGACCCATAGTGAGGCCACCAAGCTGCAAAAGATCGTTGTCTCCTACCCCGAGAAATGTTCCCAGCTGGGACCACTCCTCTCCATTTAGTTTGTATGCGACTCGCCGAAGCTCGCGGTCACTAAGGCAATCTGCAAATAGATGTGACAAGATCTTTAGCCTTTTTTCTCGAAATACCAGAGGTAAAAACCCGCAGAAAATGTAGTTTGCAGAATAACGACAAACTAACACAAGTTAATAAAAATTAGGGTTCTCTCATAGACCAAAGAATGAAGGGGTGGGAAAAAAGAGCTGAAGACCGAGCATAAAGGAGGGAGGGAGTATGCGGGAGGCTGGGAAATCCGGAAGGGGTTGAAAGCGAGATCCCCCCACCCCCTTATCCCAGATAAAGAGTCTAGTTGCAGCTAGCTACCTGGGCTCACTAACTCCTCAGTGGAAGGGTTGCTTGTACATCACAGGGTACCCAAACATGAAGTGATTAGTAGTACTACTGTGCCAACAAATGGTCAAACTACACTTGAAAACACGGACACAATTTTACAGCATAACAAACAGCGTACCGCGCGGCTTTCAATTAAGTGGGCACACTTTAGGATTTCATACACAGGCTCAAAATATAGAACCACCTTGTACAGTGCATGTGCTTGGCTTTAATCGCAGAACAATTGCAATCAAATCGCTGAGAAATCGTCGCAAATGGCATCAACGTTGCTGGTTGCTGGCATCAACGTTGGCATCAACGCTGGTTGCTGGCATCAACGTTGCATCAAAAATCGCCGTCTCTAGTGAGCAGTTTGGAAATGACTGATATCTGCTCACGTGCCGTACCCTTGGGCCAATTTCCCCCACATTGAGTCGACATTGTCTGTCTTCACGGCAGGTTAATTGCTTTTGTTTGGCGGAGTTTTGCTTGAAATCATGTAACATAGTTCCAACTTTTGATCCGTGGGCCGACGAAATCTCGCCGAGTATTTCGAACATTTTTGAATTTTTTTTTGTATAAATGGCCCTTGGTTAACAAGACCACCACGTTTCTTCTCCGCGGTGGTGCTGTTTGTTCCCCACCGAGTAAAAAATGGAATTTTACTCACGGAAGTAGATGTTTTTTAGTTAAAGCGATGACCTTACCCGTCTGAGCGATCTCTACATTGCTTAAGCTTGGATTCGGAGATGGGCTCCCCCCTGAGTCATCGGAATTGGAGTCGAGGCTAATCGTGCTGCCATGGAAACTGGAACTCCTTGCTGTCATAAGCTGCTGCTCCAGTTTTCTCCGTTCACTTTCCGCTTGTCCCAGTTTCTTGTCCATTACTATTTTCATTTGACGTATCTAGGATATAGAAAGGATTATGAATTAGGATTTGTAGTAGGATTAGGATTTGCAGACACGGTGTGGTTTAGGCGTCAGCGCGTTGGTTAGCACGTCCTTGATTTGTGCCTCCAACCGCTGACCTATGCACCAAGGTGTGTCCTCAAAGCCCCGCCTCGCCGCGAGAATCACCTGCGGCGAGAAGAGAAGCGCGTCATGTCGAGCTGCTAGTGCAGTGAGCCAGAGCCACTACCGTTAGCGGCTGGACACAAGCGTCACGTTTCAGCGCGGTAGACGATTCAACGCGGCAGGCGATTTCGCGCTCGCTCACTTGTTCGTTTTCCTCGACTATCCTAGAGTGGAAAAGAGAGACTGCTCGTAGTCTAACGAATTCTCTGCTGTGATTTAAAGTGGAAGCGGTTCAAGTGGACTCACTAGGTTTTGCAGCTCCACTTCCTTTTTCTGCCATTGCTGTTTCTCTTTGTTGTGTCTTTCTGATAGCTCTGCTTGAAGCTCCATACACTCTTTCCTGAGTAAATTAAAATCAAAAGATAATCTCAATATAATGTCAATGAAAACGACATCTATGAAATCAGCTGATATGATATCGGAATATAATAAAAACAATTTAAAAAAAACCTTGGGCCCGGTTAGCCAAAGCCGGATTCTATTTTTAAAAAAAATTACCTGAGTCGTTTTGTCCACTTGGCCTCTATTTCATCTACTTCTCTCTTCAGTTTGGAGTCATGGCTGTTGTTAAAGTGTTCCAGTTCAGCCTAGAACAAAGAATGACAGTACAAGTTTAAATTAGACATATACAGGAGGTAAAGCAACGGTCCGTGTCCAGCAAAGATGAACATGGACACAAAAGCAAATTGAAGTCGTTGTCAGTCGTCCCACTAGGGCGGGTGTTTATGTTTAGAAACATCACTACTCACCCTGGATGGAATAGAAAACGGATAAATGGCGTTAACAGTCAGACGTCAAAAGTGTGATATTACTGTCAACCGTCAACGGAGGCAGTTAATATTAGTAAATTTTTATATTTAATATTTAATCAAAATTCCAAATTTCATTAAATTTCACAAGACAATCAAATGTATCTGGGGTCAGCCTAAAACAGAATGCTAAGATTCCTTGGAATGAGCCGCCTAATTATCATAGATAGTAGTTAAAATAATGGTCTCAAAACTACGGTTTCAGATGACAAAAAGAACTCCTCTCGCTCTCCAAAATTGAGTAATTGTGAATAGTTTAATCTTCATACTAGTATATTTCATTTCAGATTGGGACTAATTAACTCTGCACAGCCGTTTTGCTGAACTCGAAACTGGACGACTATTTGTCAGCATTCCCTAAAAGTTAAGGACGGTGCCTCCTTTTGTTACTGCGCATACGTTCTGCGCATCTCGGTCTGATCTGAGATATTGAATTTTCTTAAGGAATTTGCCTACTACTACAACGGTATTTTTGCGCAGTTTATGACTACGTGGAAAAGCAGATCTTACTTAGCAAGGGCTCTCAGATCTAAAAAGAAAATTGGGGGTAACCAAGCATTTTTAGAGATAATTGAGCTTAAATTTGGAAAGAAATTTCCAAACATTCTTTGTATTTTAAAGCTTTTGTAGAATTATGGTTGCTTAATTATCTTTAGAAAATGCTTGGTTACCCACATTTTTCCTTTTAGATTCCGATAACCCTTGCTAAGATCTGCTTTTTCCATATTGTCTTAACCTTGGCAAAAATACGTCTGTATTAGAGGCACCGTCCTTAAGGGCCTGGCTAAACTAGGAAACATTGTTTCCAGACATGTTTCCTTGGGTGGCTAAACTGGGAAACATACGTTTCGAAAGCAAAGTTTGCGTGACTTCATTCAGAAACATTTCCCTGCTTCCAAGACGCAAAATTTGCGTCCGCAACATATGTTTCTCGTGCAGCTAAACTGGGAAACATTTGCGTCTGCAACAATGTTTCCTAGTTTAGCCAGACCCTAAGGTTGTCTAAGGATACAAGACACGATGTAATGCAAAGACCACACTCTACGCCCACCCGTCCGACCGTCCAATTTAACGTCCTACACGTTGACTAGAAAATCACCGAGTCTCTAGGGTATATCTTGCCGGAAAGCCAGTAAGTGTATGTAGCAATGGAGATTTTGATTCCGTTTTTGGTAACTAACAGGGATAAGATCATGCAGATCAACACAATGTGTTCGACCAGGACCCAAACTACAACTAGACTAACTAGCCTGCGAGGAAGCTCTATCGGGGGTGGGGACGCGAAGGAGGGAAAAATGGAGAGAGAACCCTTCGCGCCCCCACCCCCGAGAGAGCTTGCTCGTAGGCTACCGCGGTCTCGATTAACAGAATCTGTTTATTAAAGGGAACCATTATGAAAGGATCGTTGACTGCGAGAGACACAATGAGTCAAAATTTGGTTCCAAATTTTTACAGTCTTCGAACCGAATACAACACTCTGGGAGCTCAATTCAAGCTATTGAGCAGTCTTTTCTATTGGTACTGTTTATTTTGCTGTATATGCTGGTTTAAACTCGTGCGTCTATGGAAAGAAGCTTAAATTAAGTGTGACCATTCAAACAAACGCTATTGGACAGTACTTTTCTGTGGTACTGTTAATTATGCTGTATAAGGTGGTTCTACTTTTGAGTCTCTGGTGAAACCCTACGGTGTGTGCATTAAATTCAAATGAAAGCTACTGAGCAGTACTTTCCTCTGGGGCTGTTTATTATGCTGTAAATGGTGGTTCTAACTGTTGAGTCGGCGAATGAACTCTGAAAGTGTGTGACCATTCAAATGAAAGCTACTGAGCAGTACTTTCCTGTGGTGCTGTTTATTATGCTGTACATGGTGGTTCTAACTCTTAAGTCTATGGTTGAAATCCTAAAGTGTGCCATTCAAATGCAAGCTACTGAGCAGTACTTTCCTGTGGTGTTTTTTATAATGCTGTACATGGAAAGTTCTACTTTTGAGTCTTTGGGTGAAAACGAAAAGCGTGACCATTCACAATTAAAGGCCACTGAACAGTTCTTTCTTTGGCACTGCTTACTGTGCTGCATTTACAAGGTGGTTTCAACTTTGGAGTCTATTGATATTTGCATTTTTTTCAAGTACTTTGTGTCAGCAAAAGAGTAACTGAATTATTTTTTTACTTACCTCAAGTTCAGCTACTCTGTGTTTGGTTTTTCTGAGTTCTTCATCCAGGTTATTAATGTGTACATCAGCATCCCCACATACTCCGTTCTTAGATTCCTCCAGCACGTTTGTTTTCGTGTCAGTCAACTCATTTACTCGCCTCTCCAAAATCTCAATTTTCTTATTTTTAGCTGAAATTTGTAGAGCCAGTTCTTCTTTCTCGCTTTTGAGGAAATTATTCATAGCTTCTAGAGTCTCGATTTTTTTCTGCGAGTAGGAGAGGGCCGCATCATCTGTAAGTTCTTTCAGACTTTTGTTTTCCCCTTCAAGACGTAATATTTCCTGTCTGAAACGTTCAACATCGGAAGACAGTTTTTCATTTGTTATTTGTCCACAAGATAACTCTTCAATCTTCTTTAGGAGAACGTCGACCTCCTAAACACAAAATGAAAAACACCATAGCCAAATGAGATTTTAATCATGATGCTAGTGTACTTGCGTGAAGAGCATTTGGGAACAATTTCACAACAGCCTTATGTAGAACAGTCAGAGAATGTAAGTGCATTGCATGCAGGATTCATTTCCTTACTTAACACCAAAACTCGGACGACATGATATGATGCTTGGTGATAATGATAATGGTGATGACGATGATGATGACGTTGACGATGCCCAATGGTAATGGTGATGATTCTATTGACGGAGTTTTCGTTACTAGAGCTCATTAAGAGAATGATATTGATGATGGTGTTGCTGTAGTTAAAAATGATGATGATGATGATGATCACGATGATCACGATGATGATGACGATGATAATGATAACGATAATGATGGAGGTGGTGGTCATGGTGAGGATGTTGGTGATAATGATGATGATGATGATAATGGTGGTGACGATGGAGAAAAATGGTAATGGTGTTGGTGATAAACACAAATGTTGCATTAAACAGATAGTGTCAGTGTTGGTGTCTATTTACCACTGCAGCTGTGCACATAAAAGCGATAACTGACTGACAATGACAACGCTTTGTTTTAGGTGCGCATTACTGACTGTAGTGCAAGTTTAGTGCAACAAGTGAGTTACATTGGCATTTACGGAACTAATTATTTCTATGCACAACAGTTTTTCCAAGTACTACAGTACCATAAATACCCAGAAGATCTTACCCACGTATTATTTCTCCTCTGGAAATACACGAGTATCATTGGATTGATAATACAAAAGAATATCTTGTAGCGCGCATTATAGCCTGTAATCGCAGCTTGTTCTCTTAACTCACTTATCACTTTGCCTCTTATTTTAACTTAGAGCTTTGACCTTGTGCATAAAGTATTAGTTTGGTAAAAGTGTCTTAATTAATTAATACAGATGTTCAGAGTGCTTGAAAATAAGGCATCGGAAATTGCAACTACAAGTGTGCAAGTTACTTCAAATCACATAGTTAAACGGTGTTTTTTATTGTGCAGGTGCGCTAATGCTTTACCTCATAGTGTTTTTACATTAAATTAACAGTTGTGCTTAAAATTTAATACAGCTTTCATACATTTGCAATTACAGAACACATAGGTGCTTTTATGAAGATAGCCAGTGCCCCCGATGCCGTTTTATCTTCATCTCTACTAACAGGTGCAAGTGCAGAGTGATTCCGTCAGTTCCGGTGCATTTTGTGCATGAGGTGATTTCCGGTTACTCCAGCGATACCAGTACTCCTATAAACACCAACCTGTTCCAGTTCGAATATTCGCCTGTTTTTCTTCACCAGCTCTCGCGCAATCTCCATTTGCTCTTCTTCTTTGAAGCCGCCATCTGGTTCGTTCCCAGGCCACTGCGTTATGCTGGTTTCCAGGCTGCTGGCTTGACTCGGTTCGATATTCTGGCCTTTCTCAGGACTATCACTCACCAAGTCAGCATGAAGTGCTTCGTGGATGGGATTGCTGTGGTGTTCCACAATATCTCCTTCGTGTTTGATGATTGAAATGCTCTCCACCGTGTGTAATCTGTGAAGTTTTAACTCTGAATGCATCTTCGACCCTAGTCGTCCATCCAAAGAAGAGGATAAGCTCCTCTGAGCCGGGAACTTGTGTTTATCTTTATCACCAGTAAGTTGCATTCGTTTCATGAATTCAATCCGACGAAGCAGTTCCTTGTTTTTATTTTGAACCAACGCAAGGTTTTCTTCGTCTTGGACGATTTTCTGATGAAGAGAATGTAGTTCTTTTTCCTTGCTTAAGATTTCGTCCATGGTGGGTGTTTTGCGGGCGGGCGTGTGATTGCCAGTAATCTCGTCAAGTGTCTAAAATAGTGGTCAAAGACAGCGGAAGTTTATCAGTCTATCAGTCAATCAATCATTCGGCCAGTCCATCAGTCAATACGTCAGTCAGTCAGCCAGTCAGTCAGTCAGTCAGCCAGCTGGCTAGCCGGTAAACCAGCCAGTCAGAGAATCAGTTATGTCCCATTGAGTCAGTCAGTCGGTCAGTCAGTCAGTCAGTCAGTCAGTCATTCATTCATTCAGTCAGTCAGTCAGTCAGTCAGTTAAAGCCAGCCAATCAGTCTGTCATTTGGCTAATATATAAGTGACTCAGAGAGTCAAGTCAGTCAGTCAGTCAGTCAGTCAGACAGTCAGTGAGTCAGTCAGTGAGTCAGTGAGTCAGTCAGTCAGTCAGTTAAAGCCAGTCAATCAGTCTTTCAATAAGTGACTTAGAGAGTCAAGTCAGTCAGTCAGTCAGTCAGTCAGTCCGTCAGTCAGTCAGTCAGTCAGTCCGTCAGTCAGTCATATACAATTTGTATGTCATTTCTCACCTTGGGACTTTCCTTGCTTTCATTCGTCAACTCCCTTTCTGTGGCTTCACAATTTTGATTCATTCGGGAACATGCTTCCTGCAAAGTCTTGTTCTCAGTGCTTAATCTCTCGTGTTCCCGGATGAGCGCTGTTATGCTCTCCTTTATGCATGACCAAGCCCTGCTTTTCCCCTCGGAAATATCGGCTACAGAAACGCGGAAAGTACCGGGGAGTTTTGTTTCCTCCAAAGGATTTAGAACATTCGAGACGAGCCTGTGTCTTGTGCTTTCTAGTTCATAGATCAGAGAATCATTTTCTTTCTTTTTGAGCTGGATTTCCTCAGCCTTGCTGCTCCCATTTTTTATTTCAAAATCCAGCTTTTCCTTGACTACTTGCAGTTCTTCTTCTAAGGTGTTTGCTCGCTCTGCCGAAGAACGGAGAGTTTTTACTTCTTTCTCAAGCGATATAATTTTCCTTTCTTTTTCTTCAAGCATTGTTTTGTGACCCTCGTCCATGCTTTCAACTCGATTTCTCAGTTTTCGACTTCCGTCTCCAAACTTGCTTGCTCTAAGTTCCTCTTCAATGAGACGAGCTTCTAACTGCTCCCTTCTTGACTGCACTATGGTTTTGTTCTTCTCCGAATGTTGGACTTTGTTAGAAAGTTCTTTCTGTTCTTCACTGTTAACCTCGGAAATTCCCCGCAATTTGGAAATTTCTTGTTGCATTTTCGTTATCCTCTGCCGGAGATTTCCGTTACCTCTGTTAAGTTCTTCAATCCGAGTTTTTGCTTCGGCAAGGTTGTTGCTTTCTATATCAATGTCTTCCTCTAGTTCCCTGTTGAGCTTGCGAATGCGGTCATATTTTGCTTCAAGCTCAACGTAATTCTGATGGAGTTCCTCGTTGTCTTTGGTGTAATCTTCAATTTCCTTTTCTGCGTGCCTTAATTTTTGATTTTGCGAATCATAATCTTTTTTTAGTTCTTGCAGCTTCTTCGAAATCACTGACAGTTCTTCTTCTAATTCAACTTTTCTGTTTTCTAGGAGATCCCTTTCTTCAGTGACCTTTTCAAGTTCATTGGTTTTGTTTTCCAAGCATTTCTCTATGACAGTAAATTCGTCTTTAAAACGGCCATAGTCTTTTTGTAGACCATTATATGACTGCAAAAGTTGTTTGTTGTCTTCGCTTAAGTCTTCGACCTCTTTCTCAAGGAAACTAATTTCCTCTCTCAAAAATTTTACCTCGTCAGTCTTATGTTCAGACCTATTTGCAGCGTTCTTAGTAAGGACATTTTCCTTTTTATGGGTTTTCTGCTCTTGAAGCCTTTTAAGTTCCTTCGACAGATGCTCGATTTTCTCCGCATCCGCTTTTCGGGCAGCCGAAGTTTGCTCTTCTTGGCGATGTTTCTCGTCTTGAAGTCGTTGAAGATCTTTTGTTATGATTTGGATCTTTTTCTTTAGAGACGTCAATTCTTTCTTTAACCTCATCGCCTCGAGCGCTTGGTTTTCCAACTGAATTTCGAGGTTTTCGCCTTTTTTCTCAAGCCGCTTTTTGTCTTCCAGAGAAATGTTAAGGTCTTCTTTGATTCCTTGAAATGTTTCAAGCTCGTCCAGAAGAGTTTTATTTTCCAGTTTTAAACTATCTATCTCAATAAGGCATCTTTCTTTTTCGTCTTTCAAGGCTCGCAAGTCTTCCTTTGTTCCTTCTAATTCCTTGATGTCGTTTGCTAAGACTGCTTTTTCCTTTTCCAATTCATCTCGTCTTGCATTCAGATTTTTAAATTCTCTAAGAAGGGTTTCATTTTCGTTGTTTAATCTTTCCAACTTTCTTAATAGGGTGTCTTCTTCATCTCTTACAGTACTAAAATCTTCGTTAATTCTTTTTAACCCTTCAATTTCGCTCATTAGAGTTTCGTTTTCGTTTCTCAATATTTCATTCTCCTTTGATACACCTTCGTTTTCATTTAAAAACGTTCTGAAGTCTGAGTTGCCGTTTTGTATTTCTTCCTGTTCTTTACAAAGAGTTTCGTTTTCTTTCTTCAGTCTTTGGATTTTTTCTGTTAGACTTTGCTTATCGTTTCTAATAATATCAAGCTCTTCTTTAATGTCTTCCATTGCTTTAATTTCTTCCAGCAGAGTATCGTTTTCTTGTCTTAAGATACCCATCTCTTTCAGTGCAATAACCTTCTCTTGTTTGAGCTTGTCAAGTTCTTCTTTGATCTGATCAAACTGCTCAACCTTTTCAAGAAATTGTTTATTTTCATTTTCCAATTTCTCAATCTGCTTCAGAGCGTTCTCGTTTTCGATTTTAAGAGAGTTAGAATTTTCCTTTTCTTTGCTCGTTTGTTCAAGATCTCCGACGTTCTCAAAATCTTCTTTCATCTTGATGAATTCGTCAACTCGTAGAATAAGCCTCTGGTTTTCATCTCTCAGAATTTCAATCTGTTTCATTGCATCCTCTTTTTCAGTTTTAAGAATGCTGATATGTTCTTTTAATGTGTTCATTTTTCGCTCGTTTTCGTCTTGTAACGTCCTCATCTTGTTTAGTCCAACGACCTTTTGTTCCCGAAGACTTTCAAGTTCTTCTTCCATATAGTCCATTTCGTTAACCTTCCGAAGAAGCTTGTTATTTTCATTTCTCAAAACCTCAATTTGCTTCAAGGCATTCTTATTTTCGATGTTAAGAGATCTGAAGTCTTCGTTCTCTTTTATCACCCTTTCAAGATCATCTCGAAGATTGTCATAATCTTTTTTTGTCTTGACAGATTCGTCAACCGTTTGTAGAAGCCTTTCGTTTTCAGTTTTTAGAATTTCAATTTGTTTCATCCCTTCCTCGTTTTGAGCTTTGACTTCGTTCAGCTTTCGCTCATGTTCTTCCCTAAGAGTGTTCATCTCGTGTAGTCCACTGACCTTCTCTTGTTCAAGAGTTTCAAGATCGTTTCTCACCTGGTCCATTTCGTCAAGTTTTTGAAGAAGTGTGTCATTTTCATCTTTCAAAATCTCAACCTGCTTAACTGCATTCTCCTTTTCAGTTTTAAGAGCGGTGAAATCTTCACTTGATCTTTTCATTTTTTCTACACCATCACGGAAATTGTCAAAGTCTTCTTTCATTTGGTCGAATTCTACAACTCTTTGAAGAAGTTGTTGATTTTCTCTTCTCAAGATCTCAAGTTCTCTTAGCGCGTTATCTTTTTGGAGTTTAAGAGCGCCGGCGTCTTCTTTCTCTCTGTTCAATTTTTCAAGATCATCAAGCAAATTTTTGCTTTGTTTTCGGAGCTTTTCAGTCTCCTTTTCTGCGTGCACTTTTTCATCTTTTAGACATTTGATTTCATCAGCGTAGGTATTTATAGTCTGCTTATCCGCCGCGGCGACCAGGTCTCGTTTATTCAAGTCTTTTTGCATTTCGTCCACTCTTTCTTGTAGCGAAGAGCGGTCCCTCTCTAGCTTATCAGCGCGCTGCATTTCATCACGTACTCGTTTTTCTAGTTCTTCGCGGTCACTTGTTAACTTGACCAGATCTTTTTGCAACGCTGTGTGTTCGACCTTTAATCCCACCTCCTTGTCCCGTACCAGGGTTCTTAAGTTGTCCCTCATGGACTCGATTTCTTCCTTCATCTGCACTACCTCATGAATACGCGTCTGCAATGACTCCTCTAGCTCCTGAGTTTTACATTGCCGTTGATTCCGTTCCTGCTTCTCTTGCTCCAAAATTTTGTTTTCTTTCAAAAGGTTGTTGTACTTCTCTGCTAGGTTGACGTAAAGTGTGTTACCTTTGTCTCGCTCCTCCTTAATCACCTGCATTTCTTTCTTTAGAGAGTCTACTTGCTTACTAAGAAGTTGGATTTCCTCTTCTTTGCTTTTAAGTCTTGCCCTCAGTTTCTCCCTCAACCTTACTTCAATTTGGTTTTGCGAAGAGCTGTTGTTTTCCAGTTCGTCTCTCAATCGATTGTACTCTTCCTCCAGTTCTCTATACATGTTAATCCCTCTTCGCTTCTCCATTTCAAAATTTTTGACCTCATCTTCCAATGCTCGTATCTTCTCCCTTTCCTTTCCTAACTTCGTTTCTAGGTCCTCCGTAAACAGCTTTAATTTCTCGAAGTCTTTTTTCAGCGCGATGTTCCTTTCGCTTTCGCTAGCTTCTTCGACTGTCCCTCCTACCAGTAAACTGTTTTTATCTTGATCATTCTCCTCGTGTTCGTTTCCAATCTGCTGTTGTTTTCCATCGCTGAAACTATCATCGAATGTCAGTGACGCACATTCCAGCTGATTTTCGTTTCTTACTACGATTTCTTTTTCCAGAAAAGCGTGACCGCGGCTGGCCTGAAATATAAAAGTCATTAACAAACAAGCCAATACACATTAATGAGTCCCAAAGAGGAACACTTTCATTTTCTTTATGTTGTCATGGAAACGTAACGTGTACCTTGCCGTACACACAAGAGCCGGAAGCATTCGCTACTTTATTCCAATAGACCCGCATCTAAACACATTGTACATAGGTTTATTCTAGAGTTCGGACCCCGGGAATGATTCAACTTCTGTAATAAACCTCATTTCAAAATGCTCTTCCATAATTTTCACAAATTTGGACTTTAGTTGTTTGCCTGACGCTTTTTTCAATTAAATTGATCTTTTAGTAAAAAGAAATGTCTGATTTGTCATAGGCTACCATCGAAGAGAGCAATACATACACCTTATTTGGTGTTTTGGTAGATAATACAAGCGGATATTTTACGAATTGTGGTGAGGAAAAATGCGAGCAATGAGTAAAATGTCCGCGTTTATTATCGACCAAAACACCGAATAAGAGGTTTATTATTCCACTGCATTTTGTTTTTGCTTCGTCCTCGACTCTTCCAGCAAAAAACAGGTCAAACTGGGACTGTACAGTGTAATACGCTGGCATATCTTGCGTATTCTCTTTCCCTTATAAGGTGAAATGACGCAACAGCGGAATAATAAAAAGAAATGCGGACCTTCGGAGTTTGTCTTGGCTAACTAACTTTATGGTCAGAAATACATCACTGCTTATAATATTAACCAGTTTGCCAGCAATCAAGACGTAACGAGTAAGAGAGTATGTTTTTCGAGGGCCTAGATGGGGTTTACTGTTAGGTGTTATGGGCCATATATATTTTTTACTGTTAAGTGTTATACAGCCCAAATTTTTACTGTTAACTGTTAAATATGAAATTACAGTTAAGTGTTACAACACATATCTAGATGCTAAATGAAACAAGAAAAATGGATAACTGAAACTACAGAAGTAATGTTACTGGCGAAATTGCCATTAACATGCGAAAAAAGGCCATTTTCTCGATCTTTGTGCAAATTTTTATTCATTTATCTATTTTAACTGTTACAGCGAATTTTTTACTGTTAGCTGTTAAATGGCCTAAAATTTTAGTGTAAGCTGTTATGCCGACCCCCCCATCTAGGCCCTCTTTTTCTGAAGGATTATAAACAACGAAAATAGAGTTGATGAGATCTCTTTTGGCTTTATCCACACAACATGTTTCAGAAGTCCATTTTCCAATTTATCCGAAGCGTACCAAAATTGAAATGTCCACCGAAGTGTTCCGGTACTGTTTTCACATCTCTACACTAATTCTTTTTCATTATGATAAGCATACTTTTTGATACCTTCTCGCCTATTGTCCACACTAATCGGTGAATAATCGAAATACGTCATAAATTTCAAAACCGGCCTCCGTTTTTCGCTCGCCCCAAACTATTGCCTTTTCAAAACGATATGTTTTCACTCCTCGATAGTAAAACCGTTTTCATAACCTTTTGGAATTGTTTTGGTGTGGACGATAAGTAAAAACTCATCGAACAGTATGCTCGTTAGACAAAAGGGCATCTCTGAGTCCCGTTGAACAATATTGTGCACATAAAGTAGTTTTCGGGCTTGGTATGGTATCGGGAGTTTCAAGAAACGGGTCCCTAGTCTCAATGCCATTTCTGCGATCGTTTCCATAGTTACGATCATTACCTTCGTTGAGAACCTTTTAAAGCAATCGATAGGACAATAGCTTTTATTTGAATTTGGTAACGCTTACTGAAACGATTCATAAGTAGCAGTTTTCTCACCTGGTTTTCAGATTTCACCTTTTCCTCCAATTCTTTGTTCCTCTGAGCTGCGACAGTAAGTCTTCCCTGCAGTGACGACACTTCTTTCGTCAACTTCTCAACCATAGATTTGTAATCGTTCAATTTCTTTTCATACTCGGATCTTGTAGCATCTTCACCGTGCTTTATCGAATTTTCCTTTTCGTCACTATTCTCACTCGTTTTAGCCCGCAATGCTCTTATTTCCTCGTTGGCTGCATCCAACTTTGTTTTATAGTCGAGAAGGTCTTCTTCTTTTTCCTTGCTGTCTGTTTGGAGTTGCTCAATTGTCTTTTTCAGTTCGTCAATTTCTGCTTCTTTATCGTCTAAATCGTCCTCCAAATTCTCTCGATCCCTTTCCAGCGACGTCAACTTTTCTTGTAGAGCGTCAACCTTGTCTTGTAGTTGATTAACTAGAGAGGAACATAGAAAGGATTTAGCCTATTAGTTGATAAACCGAGTTATGTCCTGTCTAAACAACAGACCAAGCACTGATATCATCAAAGAATGGCCAAAGAGGTGGTGCAACGACAATAAGAGCTACGAACAAGGGTAGGGGTACCGACCTACGGGTTGGTACGACCAATCCGTACATCGGACGTTCATCGTAGGTCCGAAGTAACACGTCTCCACTTACACCTAATTGCAATAACATTGTCATGCAAAATTGACAAAAAAAAAAGCCAAATAGGAATTAATTAGCCATGCAAATTACATTGTCAGATTTTGATAATTCTGAAAGCACTTGAGCAGTACAATATAATATTTCCATTTTGTATCAATTGAGCTGATACAAGGTAAATAATAATAATAAAAAATTGACCACCGTATCGACCTTTTGAGCTTTAGCCATTCGTCAGAGCAATCCCATGAACGAAGTTAGCGTGCCTAATTTATTCCTATGTGGTTTTTTCCTTTTTCCTTTTTCTTCCTTTTTTGAAGACAACAATATTGCAATTAGGTGTAGGTCAGAAGCACGCAAATTCAGCCACTCCAGATTCAAAACTTTTGCCCACTTACGATTTGTACAAGCTCGTGTTTTAAAAACATGGTAAGTATACAAAACCCTTGAAATGGAAAGCCAACTTCCAGAAAGTGAAATTCGTCGACTTTCATGAGCAAAATTACAAGAAGAAATATGTTTTGCTATATAAATTCAACAAAACCATCATTAAAATAGCAGCAGGGTGAGTTATGACCATTTTGAGCCTGCTTTGCCTATTCAGGAGGTTCTCTAACGATTTAACTGCAAGCAACAACAACAACAAAAATACGGTATGAAAGCATGTACCAGTCGTCTCATCGTTGTTTGCTGGTGACTTATATTGTTCCAATTCAACGTACGCCTTGCTCAGTTTGGAAGCCAAATCTTCACAGGTTTTCTTCATTTCCTCTTTTTGCATCTTGATCTTTTTCAATTCGTTTTCCATTTCAGCTTTGTCGTTTTCTTCATCTGTTTTCCCAGTATTTTCTTTGAAAATGTCCATTTCCAGTCTTACAGTCTCCAATTTACGCTTCAAGTCGCTATTTTTCCTTTCATATCCTTCCACTTTCGTTTCCAAATTATTTTTTTCTTCTGCTAATGATTTTCTCTGTTCATCTAAAACTTCAAATCGTTTTGTAAGTTCCTGGACTAATGATTCTTTTTCATCTCGCAGAGAATTGTACTGTGTTTCAAATTTATCCCTGTCCTCTTTGAGCTCAGCAATCTCATCCTGGAGCGTTTTATTAACCGTGGTACTCTTATCGTTTATTTCTCTCAGTTCCTCTCTTTCTGTTTGCAAATTTTCAATTTGTTCCTCTAAATGTTTTCTCGTGTCTCGATATTCTTTCCTTTCCTTTTCCAAAAGATAAACTTTTTCTTCAATGACGTCGTAATTGTCCATCCTTTCTTTGATCGAAGTATATTTTTGAGATAACGTTTCGAAAGCTTTTGATTTTTCGGTAAGTTTATCGTCTAAAGCTCTTTTCTGTGCCTCAGTTTCTGCAACCCTTTTCAGAACGTCATTGTTTTCTTTGGCCTTCTTGGACAAATTAATCTTTTCAATCTCCAGTTTTGAAACTTTTTCTTCTAATTCTTTCTTTGCCGTCTCACTATTATGTAGCTCGTCTTCCAATGCACCAGCTCTTTCTTCCTCGTCGCGAAGTTTGTCTTCCAGCTGTTGATTTTCCTTTTCTGCGTTTTGTAACTTTGAGACAAGTTCCTTTAACTTGGATTCGAGTTTCTTTGCATCTAGTGGTACCTCCTGTTCTTCAGATTTTCTACTTTCTGTAAATGTGTAAATGATAAAAGAGTTTCACAAAAAACGTTGAAATTTACGATACAAATGACTCTTAACTCCCGCTATCTCAAATACGCAAGGAAAACCAGAAATTCAAGTTCGAGATAACGGGAGTTGGAGATAGCCAATCCTAAACAACTGAGCCACATCAACAGGAAAAGCGAGGTAACAGAGGATGACAGGGGATGAGATGGGGAGAGTCTACTTTCTTTATGTAAGGAGAATACGAGTGCTAGGCGTCCCAAGTTTTGTAACGAGAGAATAGTCAACGAAAAGGACTACTCACATATGAGGGAGAGCCGAATTCATCGACATGATACAGCTACGATATATTGCTACGATATCATATGCGATATATCATATCATATATCATATCATATCATGTGATCATTAGTGCTGATTCTGTGTATGGAATTCTAGACTCAGTTCTTCACTGTGTTTAAACACTTACCCAGGATTAATAGTCAACCACCTAACCATTACAAACTTGCTGATGGGTACCATATAACTGTACGTTACCTAGTCTTTTTCTCTCTGTAGGGGATACCACGTTTGAGTTTTCGTCAAGAGCTGACTCACCCTGAAACGAATGAAAGTAACATTTCAGGTGTCAAATGAAGCCAATTCATAATGATATCTAGACATGCATGATCGATATTATTGTGGACATTGCCACGGTCAATTGAATTTGTCTGGTTTATAAAATGTATAGTTTAGCTAATTTTGAGTAAAAACCCCCAGTTTTTTTTTTCTTCAACGATGCTAGCGAACAGCAAGAGGATTCTGTGCGTGTAAAGTAAATGACGATCCTTTCGATATTTAAAATTAATATTTACCCAGGTTTACAGTAGTACCGTTGTTTATGGAAAAGATATTGGACTAAAACCGCAAAGAAATTACTGCGATCTTGTTTTCGCATCACCGATAATCCGAGAGCAAAAGTCGCACGTCTAAAAATTGCCTTTCATTCACTGGTGATAGTCGAATAAAAAAGAGGCTCGGACGCACGTTTCATCTGCCATAAAGATCGTGCATTAAAAGTCACCTGCGTGACTTGATGTAGTCATGTAGTTTTTGTTCATCTACGTTGATCAAATTAGGTCTGATTTGTACTGTATAACAGAGCAGTTAATTAACGGATCATTAATCAATGGATACTTAATGAAGATCGTCAATTGTTATTGAGGATAAACATTTGTAATCAAGAGGAGCGGAGTTTCAATCGAAAAAATTCGAAGTCCTTCCCGTTAGAAAGAGATAAATATTGCAGCTCATTGGGCATTCTAATATCGAAATGTTCGATTTTTGTGCGCAAGTCTGGAACTTATTTACAGTTTTCAGCTAGTTTCGTCATTAACAACAGACTAAAATAAAAAGTTAAACTTACATGCCCGAGCCTGAAGGAAAAATGACTGAGTTGTTACAAACGTTCTCCAGCATCTGTTCCTAAACGTCCGAGGGGAACGACTGCTTATACGAACACAACACAAAACTTCATTCCTGTATTAGGTTTCGCTGTGTAGTTACTTAATCTACATTCGATATAGAAGTGAAAGAGGTCCACGAAAGAATGATTCCGTTGTTTATTCTTACTTTTCTATGAAAATTTAACCGAAAAATCAGCTCCACTCTTCCGTTGTCCTAGTTTACCAACAAAGACTCTGACACCTCAAAGGTTCTCACATCATTTCCGATTAATCAGCAAACATCCGAAGATTGCCCGAGGGCCGTGTGCGTCATAGTCCCGGAAATTCCGAAGATGTTCGGACAATAACATGACATGGATAGAAACCTCCAAATATTTCCAACTAAAATTTTGCTTACGGCCGTTATAGCCTGAATTTGTTCTTTGCGCTCAAAAACAACAATCTGACGAGGAATTCTCTTAAAAAGAAGTATTCGCTGTGAAACGCCGAAAATTCGAACGGAGTTACAGAGGTTCAAAGGTATCCAAAACCCCATACAATTGCCGCGCCATAACTTCCTTGCCAACTCTACAAAATGGCGGTCGAAATCGTGATAGATCTACGACTTGTGCAGATGTTAGTAAACAAATTCCCACTATGTAATACCGTAAGGTATTGGCAATAAGTACTGATAGCTTACTACCACTCAAACCGAAATATTTATATTGTCCTTTTCAGAGACAAATCAAAGGCTCCGGCTCAGCTTACCTCAGTTGAGTTGCTGCTTTTCTGTTTCCCAGTAAATCCTGGAGACTAGAAGAAAAAAAAAGAATTGTTAGTTTACATCGCGCGAAAGTGCCGTGAACCATGGAGATAATAGTTATTTTGTCCTCAGTGGATATAACTGATTTATCATACTAAATTAAGTTATCAGTAAGTGAATAAACCTTGCTTGATCTGTTCGAATCTTTCCGTCTTGGTCTCTAAATCTACAATGTTGCTTTTCTACTGAAAGATGCGATTTTTGAATTCCATAATTCTCTGGCAAGGAAGAATTTACGTTTATGACGTCAGAAACGCTTATATACGACCCAATGCAACGTTGGTTTCCACTTTTCGACGCGGCGGTTAGCTTGAAAGGCGAATTTATGAAGAGGGAAGTTAGTAATAAACATTTATCATGCAGTTACGCATGGATAAAGCATTGTTATTCTCTTAACGTTCACATTTTCACGCAATAGAAAAGTTCCGCTTTTAAATGCATGAATCTTGCGTCGTAAAAATTATTTTGTTCCCCCGTTGATTTATTTGAAACATTCGCCAACATTATGAAACATGATTGCAACAGTCAAGTAACGACCAACAAAATTAAACCAAATGATCAGTTAAACTCTCGTAAACATGACGTTGTTGTTGATCAATATGTCAGTCTCAAGGCAAGCGTGATATTAGAATATTGTTACGATAATGATACTCGGGGTTGTCGAGGTAACTAGTACTATACCAAATAATATAATCATCTGTGTGAACTGCAGGTGAAAATGTTATGAAACAACTACCCAAGCGGTGAACGCAGGAACTTAAGATGTTGAGAAGAATACCTTAAAAATTCCGGGTTGAACGAGATTCCAAGCTATCGACGCTGCAATACCGATGCAACACTCTCAATTACCAACTGAGTTATAAAGCCAAATGGGAGCTGCTGAGATTAGATGGCAAATTATACCCATTGTGGTAAATAAATGAAATTGAACGTACGAAATTTTCTTCTCGCAATATCAAATAACAACTAAAATCACAATAAAACTTGTGGATACGTCTCATGGCGCCGTTAAGGCCGGACTGACCCTGATATATGCCGACTTTTTATGGATACTACATCAAGTGATATTGTTTTTACCTTGATCCACTCATGCTCAAGACATTCGTCCACTGTCATTCTTTGCCTGTAGAATAAACGATGATTAAAATTATCACAAACGAACAGTCACCAGTATAGAAAAGCAAGGCCTTCCAGTCCTTGAAGTACCCAAGATTAAAAGTAAAAAAAAAAAAAAAAAGGACAGAACAACTGCATGCCAACCAAAACTATCATTTTGTAACGCATGAACACACAGTAACAAGAAAAAGTAATGCTTCTTATTAGCTTTTTCTTTTATGGAGATTCTATCTAACGACTCAAGGATATCCATTGGCACAGAAGTTATAACCACCTTGCACAGCATAAACAATATCACACGTGCACGAATGGACCGCTCAGAGGCTGCCATTTGAATTTAAGGTTTCAACCACAGACTCAAAAGTTAGTTCTACCTTGTACAGCAGAATAAACAGTACCACAGGAGAGCACTGCTCAGTAGTTTTCATTTAAATGGTCACACTTTAGGATTTCCTCCAGGGACTCAAAAGTTGAACCACCTTGTACAGCATGATAAACAGCACCACAGGAAAGTACTGCTCAATAGCTTTCATTTGAATGGTCACACTTAAGGATTTCACCCACAGACTCAAACGTTAGAACCACAATGCAGGCATAATAATAATAATAATAATAATAATAATAATAATAATAATAATAATAATATATAATAATAATAATAATAATGATAATATTTCGGCTTTAGGAGCACTTAAACAGTCTCAGTGCTCTTACAATTATGCAGATAAAAAGGAATCTAACTAATACTAATACTAATTGGTAGAATTATGTGAAGATCATCGCAGTGAAGGTGTTTCAACCTAAACGGTTGAAAAGAAGAAACCTGAAAAAATTCAGGCTTGAATGGGAATCGAACCCATGACCTCTGCGATACAGAGGTCATGGGTTTCATTCCCGTTCAAGCCTGAATTTTTTCAGGTTTCTTCTTTTCAACCGCTTAGGTTGAAACACCTTCACTGCGATGATCTTCACATAATTCTATCTTTATCCGCAGTTCAAATATATGAATTTCACATATTAATGTTCACTAATACCAATTACAATGAAAAATATGTGCTAAATATGTACTAATTTACAATAATTATTGAAAGCTAGAAACTAACATAACAATAATAATGATTAATTCTTAAAAAGGAAGGTTTCATACCTGAGAAAGATAGCAGAGTCAGACGAAAATGTATTTATTACACCCATTTTGAAATCACCAGTGATCCTTGCAATCTGATTGGCTCTCAGCAGTGTGATTTATTCACGAATGGCACTTATTTCTTGCTATAAATGGCATCATTTTTTTAGCCAGTCAAAATGAAAATGAAAATAATACTAACCAATCACATTTCATGGCTTAACTGCACTAGCCAATCAGTTTGCAGAAAAATATAAGGCAAAAAAAGTCCTTTTGGGGGGAAATTTTGCAATTTCTGTTGCCCAAATTCCCCTTTTCCAGATAAAAATGGATGAATTCAACTGCTTACAGTTTTTAAACAACAACAATGATCTCCTTGCGGCTGAACAGATAATTTTCAACCTTTTGATGTCAGTTTTAATCAAATGGTCGCCGACTTTAATACCAAATATTCTGCAGTTCCGCACGGTCTCGAGTCCACCGGAACCAAAACCAAAACAACAACAACAACAACAACAACCCAACAAGACGAAGTAGCAGACGTTTCAAGATTTTCTGTAGTTTCAAACAAAGATGTCGAAGAGATTAAGTCTGTTGCAGTAAACAAAAATACTTCCAGCTCGAGAAAACAGTGGAGGAATGTTTTTAATTCGTGGTGCTCCTCCCGCCATCTTGACATCAACCGAAGAAATCCGGTCAGCCGCGCCATTTCTTCTGTGAAATCACGGGCCATTCACGGGAATCTTCTTTGGATGACTACTACGAAATAAACGAAATTCAGAGAAAGAAACTTTCTCACACAATCAGTGGATTCAGTAAAGCTTCAAGCCAAAATAGTGCAAGCAAATCTCCTAATAAAGTCAGCCAAAACAGTACCAATTTGGCCGCCTCAAATCAAGAGATTGCCCTCAAACAACGAGCTCCTCTGTCCAGTCTATTCCCCATATCCAACAACAGAGCCAGATGTATTAGACAATGGCTTTCAATCCTGCATTTCAGCCTGCTGGATTTCCGGGATTCCAACCCTGGTTTTGCTTCCCAGTACATGGCAGCTTTCGCCAGCAGTTCAGCTCCGGTTCCAGCACAAAATTACTCTGGTTGCACGTTCAGTTAATTTCGGTTGCTCCAAAGATGCCCAGAAGTCTCCCAAACTACAGAACAAGCGAAGGGCTTGTATCATTGAGTCAGACGATGAGGACTAAACTTTAGAAGTGGACATTTTGTTAGAAAGATAAATGGCTCTCATCTGCCATGGCTTGACAGCTTTGAATGACTGATCAAAAACTATTTCGTTTACGCACGAGCGAGTTTTGTCACATGACATTTGTCATTTGCATAATTTTTGTAACAGCGTTTCCGGTTCCACTTTTTTAAAAACCGGATTTCCTGAAGTATTGGATAGATAAACATTAATATTGACAGAAAACTGTGTGACTTCAAAATAGGTGTATAAAGTGATAATTGAACTGAGTGGAGTGCAAGTTTGGTCTGAAATCTATACTTGTGATTTCAAATCGAACTCGCGCTGCGCGCTCGTTCCATTTTGAAATCATGCGTATGATTTCAGACCAAATTGCACTCCACTCAGTTCAATTACCATTATAAATCAGTTAATAAAAAGTATATAAATTAATATCAGTTAAACTAGGAAAAAAAACAATTGCAATAAATACTTCGGATCTTTGATGAGCAGCTTCTTTATAAAATCCTTTGCCTCTTTGCTGACGTAGTCAAAAACGTCCGAAAATTCCCATCTTCCCTCCGTGATGCGGGAAAAAGTATCAGCTTCGCTTTCACCCAGGAATGGGGATTCACCACTTAACCTGTAGAAAATGAAATAAAAATATACTTTTAAAATATCAGATTGATCAAACATTCAACTACTTACAGTCACAGTCCTAACAGTCATCTTTCGAGATTTTAAAATTAGCTTGACAGTGGGACGTAAGAAAAAGAAGATAAATTATCTTATTCCCATTCAGTGTGTCATCTAGGCCTTGATTTAAACCCGAACTTTAATACAGTTAAACCTCTGATAGGAACGACCAATCAAATTTCATAATGTCCTAGTCTCCAACGCAGCCGTCCATAGGCCTCGTCACACCGTGATCCAACCCAAATGTCTGTTTAAGGACGGTGCTTCCTTTTGTTGCTGCGCATGCGTTTTGCGCATCTCGGGATATTCGGGTTCCTTAAGGAATTTGCCCACTAATACAACAATATTTTGCGCGGTTTAAGACTACGTGGAAAAAGCAGATCTAAGCAAGGGCTATCAGAACCCCAAAAGAAAATTTGGGTTACCACGCATTTTTCAGAGATAATTGAGCTTAAATTTGGAAAGAAATTGCCATACATTCTTTGTATTTTAACGCTTTTTTAGAATTATGGTTGCTTAATTATCTCTGAGAAATGCGTGGTTACCCACATTTTTCTTTTTGGATTCCAATAACCCTTGGTAAGATCTACTTTCCCCCCATAGTCATAACCTTTGCAGAGTCCTAAACTGTTATCTCTTTATAAAAACAATCCTTTAAGGTGATTCCATCGAAATAGAAGGAATATTTCAAATTTTCCAAAACTTGGCCCAGTTGGTAATTATATTTAGAACATTTCAAAGTTGCAATAAAAAATAGGGGTCACCGTGTTTGTTTTTTCACAAAATGGAGAGCCATTAATAGCAACTATACAACCCGCAAGGTTTTCCTGAGAAACCCTAGTAATCAGAAATGAGCACTATAATTGCTTTAAAAAGTCATTGCTTGTATTGAAATATTGGAGCAGTTCAACAAAACAGACATTTATCTTGTATTTTATACTGTTTTAGTTCAACAGGAATCAAGATTATGAAATAAACTAAAAAATTTGCGCCGAGCGTACATACCCTGCTGCACCTAAGGACGTGTTCTTTTCGGCATTTAAATAAAAATATCTCAAAGCAGAATTTTTAACTTTTCTCAAAATCGCAATATATTGTACTAGACCGTGTGCCATTTGAATTTATGTATCAAAAAATGGGGGTCACCGAGCTCGTTTAGGAGCAAACGACCATTTATTTCTCTGAACAGCTCAGCTTTCATAGAAAACCTATCAAGTTCCGAGGGTGCGCGCGCTCGTGCACGCGCTAATCACGCAAGAAATGATGCGCAGAAAGGATGCGTAATGCAATTGAATGGAATCACCTTAATACGGCCACCCGAAATGCCTAGTGGCTTAAATGACCAAAAAAAACAACAAATGACAAAAAAAAGGCCAAAATCATCTTTCAAACTGTATATGGTAGTCAGTTGCAAAATCATTTCGCCTTTTCTAAATTACGATTCCTTCACCATGTTCTCTTGTTTTTCTTTTCCCTCTCCATCTTATTTGTAGGCTACCATAATTTGGTAGTAGCCAGTTATGGCCAATATTTTCTGTCCCGTCCGAGGTCGTACTAATGAAGTGCCACTGCACTTCCCTAGTAGGCCCCTGGAAAAGAATGGTACCTTTGTGGTCCATATTCATAACTTCCCTTTTTCGTATAATTATAGAACCGCCACATGCCAGGACAACGGAATACCATCAAAAAAAATATACTTACATTATATACGCTATCACGCCAATCGCCCTGAAAACCGAAGAGAAAATATCGTTATTAGTTTGAGCATGCTACTCATCAACGGTATTGCACATTGATTTGGACATTTGTACGAATCAATAAAATGGAAACGATGAAGAGCATTCTCACCACATATCTGCAGACAGCGTCACTGGCTCATAATTTACAATTTCTGGAGCTGTAAATGTGGAAAACAAAGCTTAGAAAAGTTAGCAAATGGGTATCATTACTTCACGAATAGCTATCGACGTAAATCTATATCCCTTGGCACATCAGGATCACTTACCGACATACTCCGCGGTTCCAAATGAGATTTTCGTTTCTTCTTGAGGATCAAACTTTCTTGTTAGACTGAAATCGATCAACTTGATTTTGGATCCTCCTTCATTCTTGAACATCACATTTTGCGGCTGAAAATGAAGTAATGAAAAACAGAAGATTGGTTTTACATATTTTCGTCAAATAGGAAACATGGCCCTATGAAGGTGCACTGGGATAGGACGTTTGGCGACCCATCGAACGTTTGCTGCAGAAACCAACAAAGTTTAAAAAATGGCTCCCTGCTTGGAGCCCGAATAAAGCTATCGATCTTCGGACCTTAAGAAGCCAAATATGGCTCTTTACAAAATAGAAGTTAGCTGATCCTTTATATTTTTTCGCTGGGCTGAAGCTCCAGTGAACCTTTATTGGAAAATCGTGCCTGGAATTGAGAACTAGTGGTGTCTTTGGACAACAACTACTCTTTAATCTTCACTTCAGAAAAATTGTTACCGGCAACTTGTTGAAAAAAGAAAAACTGATCTAAAGAGTAACTTTGCGGTGGACTCGCCTTCCATACACTATCGATAGAGTAGTCATGTTGGTGTTGTGGTAAAATGGTCCCCCAGACTACTGACCATAAACTAAGTTGTAGCTAGTTAGCCTCCTTTCAAAGACGCACCTCACAAGACTACTTTGTTGATTTCTCCGGATCTGGGGCAGGATGTCTTTAGTTTAGGTTGCTCTGTGCCCAGGAAGATAATAGGCGGGAGGGAGGGGGTAGCATGATCGCTGATGTTCTTTATGTTAATTTGACTGACATTCGCCTAGCCTCCCGGTGTTCGACATTCCTTTCCCATTGTTTTATTTGAGAGGCATTCTAACCAATTACCATTGAGGCATTGCCTGACAACGACCAATCAAATTGATCGTTATAATGTGTGGAGGAGTGTAATACGACTCCTCTAAAAACGACTGCGTGGGAGGCTAACATTCGCCGCGCTCGGTACGTGAAGTAAGCAACCGCCCAGAGGAGTGGTGAAAGGACTGACCCTGCTAGATCAAGCTTTCGAAACGACTCTCACCTTCAAGTCAAGATGCATGAAACCCTTGTCGTGCATAAACTTGAGGCCATCCAAAACTTGCTTGAGAATTTTCCCCGCTTCAAACTCGGGAAGAGAATCTCCGTCTATCCGAGCGAATAAATCACCTCCTCTGGCACTGGATGGTGACAAAAGAATCGGATTTAAGTGTGAATCCTTCTGTGTGACTTTTTAGTTAACAATGTTTTCAACATCACTGCATTGCAAGACAGACAGTCGAAGACAAAATCAGGCAAATAGACAGACAGACAGACAGACAGACAGACAGACTGTGGATAAGTCCAAAAGTGTCGCAAAACAAAGAAAAGCGGCTTATGAGCAGCACTTTCCGCTGTTGCAGTTAACCCTACTCAAGATGGCTCTAAATTTAGAGTCTGCGGATGCGGAAAACCTTATGGGTGTAACCATTCTCAACTGAAAGCTGTCGAGCAATACTTTCTTGTGGTAGTGTATGGTACACTGTGCTATATGTTTATTTTCAATTTTTTGAGTCTGTGGTCATGGATGATATCCTAACTGTTACCATCAAAGTGAAAGCTACTGAGCAGTACTTCCCAGTGGTCTTGTTTAATCTTCTCCTTTCCTTCCTTCCTTCCCGGCTTCCTTCCTTCCATCTGTTTTTTTTTTGCATAATGAACTTTGTGAACACCGTATGGGACATTGCAATAATACTTACAATTCCATAATCAGGATAATTTGTCTGGGTTCTTCAAATGCGTCGTACAGTCTGATAAGACGCGGGTGGTGAAGTGCGTTCATGACAGCAATTTCACGTTTAAACTCCTCTTTTTGGCTCGGCCTGGATTTGATGAACTTTGCGCAAAATCTTGTTGCGGTCTCAAGCTCTACGCACTTTTTCACGATACCAAATCTGCCTCTGAAGTGTTAATGATAACAAACATAAAATACTGAGAATCGGTGGGTACATCTATATTGACAATTCTAATTATTTTAGTTTACTTCTTTGGCACACACATCAGCTCGCCCTCGGCTGTTTTAACCAATTTTCCTCATCACACTGCATTTCTGTTTTAGTTGCGCTTTTTAAATTCAGCGCTTTTAACGGTACAAAACTCCCGGGTGTGTCGCCGCATTCGTTGCGTACCGATACCGTTTATTACGTGCTCTCTTCGATTCCAGTGAGTCTGCAGTGGTCACTGAAACTTCTAAAACTCATAAGGGCGCTCCTTCTTGACCACTAAGCCTAATACGCTCTCAGTGCCAGTTTTAACTCTCATCAACGCTCATTTACTTTCGTTCTAATTTTTCAAGTTGCCGCTTTTATAGGGCTGGCATGTAATATGCCTCAAACTTAAAAGTCCAAATTTAATTTGAACATAAACTGTTTTGACATAACTTAGTGAAAGTGTTGTACTTACCTTCCAACCTCCTCCTCAATACAGTAGAATGTTTGAACATCATCTTCTCTTATTTCAACAAACTCTTTCGGCACAAATACATCATCATCCTCTGACTCCTCACTTTCATCCTCTTCCTCAGATTTATCGCTTTCAACTGAAAAAAACATTTTTCAAAACTCAGCTTAATCTTTTGGTTAACGTCTATCCTTTTCCATTCCAATTTACGCCTCACAAGAAATAAATCATTCTTTTTTATCAGGGATTGCAAGTATAAGATTGTGGTGACTATATGTATAATTAGCTTTTGTAGAGAAATAAAGAATGCTATTAACCAGGGCCCGGTTGTTTAAAGCACGATTAAGCTAACCCAGGATTAGCGTGAACTTTGATTCCTGTTTGATTACTCAAAATCATCACTTAAAATTAACTTTTAAAAATATTTGCAACGAAGAAGATGAAAACCGCGAAAACTTTTAATCGTGGATTAGCTTCAATCGGCTTTCGAACAATCGGGCCCAGGAGCAAGCTCCCTCATTAATCCTGCATTTTTTGGAAGGGCGCTGCTTGTGACTCCATATACATGAAGCATGTGCTTCTAGCGGCGTCAAATCCTTTTTTTTTGCCTTTTATTGACAAACAAGATATAAAACTTGTTATTCTACCTTCAACAGTCAGCCAGCCCGCGCAAGTGACTCTCCCGGCCTCGTTTTGAGCCACACAACAGTACTCTCCTGTGTCGTCATCTTCACAATCCCGTATGACAAGCGTAAATCGCGCAGAGTCATGCTTCACCAGTGAAATACGCTCGCTTTCTGTGACGTCAACTGCGTTTTTAAACCATTCCAATTCAAAAGGAGAGTTACCGCTGACAACCACCTCAAGCGTAACGGTGTCACTTTCGCTGACTGTGACGTCATGGAGTTCCTTCGTAAAGACTGGTACTTCTGTTGAGCATAATAATATTGTAATTCAGTTCATTATTTGGGAGTAACAACGCCCGGTGCATTGTTTATGTAGTCCAGTAAATTACAACCTCGTTCCCAGGGTCCTCTCCCTTAATCAATTAAGAGAGAGAACCTTGGGAACGAGATTGATTGGTTGAGTAAACTACGGAAGTCCAAACTGCTAGAAAGGACTCACCAATTGAACTGTCTGTCTCCTGCTCCTCATCATCCTCCTCCTCGCTTTTGGACGCAGCTGAAATTTAAAAGTATTCTATTGCAATTACTCGCTACATACATCTTATTCGATGGTTTAACATATAATACGCGCGGATATTTCGCGAGTTGCGAGCAATGAGCAAAAGGCCCGCAAGTATTATATGTTAAGCCATCGAATAAGAGATTTATTATTCCACTTGAAAAAATCACGTCAAAATTTGGTTTTTCCAGTCCTTCGGCCCGAACACCTGTGAAACCTGGATTTTGCAGTGCAATACATTATTTTACTGTGTAATACCGTGGCATATTTTGCGCGTTCTCTTGACCTTATATGGTAAAATGGCGCAAGAGTGGACTAATAATAAAGATTATTGCCCTTCCAAGGAACACGTTTGGTCATAAATTTTGCCGATTTAGGCATAAAAAATCGTTGGAAGTTAGGAACGTAAGGCCTCGTCCGAATTGCCTCCTGGTGTTAACCTGATAAACTAAAATGCGAAGAACATTGATTACATCTTCTGTGATTAACCTACGGAGACACAAATACGTCTTTCCGAGAAAGGCTTTTCTACCGAGGCATGTACAACTTAACGCGAGCTCTGCTTTTAGAGAGAAATACTGTAATCAAAGAGCGCGAAATAAATTATTAAACAACCGTGTTGGATAAATTTGGCCAAGGATGTGGCAGGTTTAATTGAATTAGTGATGTACTAACAGGCCCGCCTGATTATCACGTCAGCATCATGCCTCGCTATAAGTGACATTATGACAGGTCATAATGTTTGCTTTTAGGACATAATTTACCCCTAAAGCTCTAATTATGGCTTAGGTTTAATGTTATGGGCTTCTTTTTGAATCTCAGGGCTTCATGTTGAATCTCTAATGTCACAGTCAAATTGAAGCTTCAACATTCCCCCCACCGGCAACTCCCCGGGCATTGAACTTTTGAAGATTGGCTTGTTCCAAGTCCCTCCCCTCGGGGCAAAAAGGCCGTTCAAATGCCCCACCAATTAGTACTGAAATACCTCTCCTCAAAGGCAAATTTCTTCTTTAATCAAACACTGCTCACGCTTTTCAGAGAAGAGATATGCCCTAATGACACCTTCAAACTTCTTTTAAAGACCCTTTTGTAAGAGTTACTCGCTAACAAAGGCGACATTCTATCTCGCAAATCCGTCAAACCCTGCAAAAACCGAAAAAACTCACGGGCGTATTACACTAGAACAAGAGATAAATCCGGTTCAAATTCCCCACTCTTCCAAGGCAACGTTCAAATTCCCCCCTCCCCGGGCACAATGTACCGTCAAATGCCCGGGATATGCTCGGGGGGGGGGGGGGGGGAGGGGGAGTTGAAGCTTCGATTTGACCGGTACATAAACTGGCGTGTAGAAGACACAAAATTGTCCTTACTTTCGATAGACAGTTTTCCTTTGCAGGTGACTCTTCCAGCCTCGTTTTGAACCACACAGCAGTATTCTCCAGAGTCATCTTCTACAGAATCCTGGATGATGAGTGAATACCTTCCATCTCCGCAATTGGTAAAAGATACTCTCCCTCCCTCTGTGAGTACGCTACCGTTCTTCAACCACTCCAGGTGGCAGTCAGAGTTGTTGCTGATGACAACCTCCAAGGAAACAGTTTCTCCCTCGATGACTGACGAATCGCTGAGTTCTTTGGCAAAAACTGGGGGCTCTGTCAATAAATGATAGAAAAGTGAAACGGCGGAACGACTGAGTAGAATCGATCAATTTTAGATTAAAATCCATCAATCATCCAAACAATCAATTATTAGTCTGCCAGACTCTAGTCAATCAGTCAGTCAGTTAGTCATTAAGATCGGTCCGTCAGTCCGTCGGTCGGTCCTTCTGTCAGTCATTCATTCATACATGTAGTCAGTCAGTCAGTTAGTCAATAAGTCGGTCTTTCAGTTGTGATTCAGTCAATCAGTCAGTGATTTAATCAATTACGCGGTCAGTCATAAATCTGGGATATAAACTTTCTTATAAGAATTTCTTTAATCGATTCCCTTGTTGAATTTGAGCTCAAATATGGCTTTATTTTCTAGCTACTTCAAATGATGATGATTATGAATTTCGAAGAATTATGTGAAGATCATTGCAGTGAAGGTGTTTCAACCTAAGCGGCCTGAATTTTTTCAGGTTTCTTCTTTTCAACCGCTTAGGTTGAAACACCTTCACTGCGATGATCCACACATAATTCTGTCTTTATCCGCAGTTCAAATATATGAATTTCATATATTAATGTTCATTATGAATTTTATCTGCACTTACGCTTCGAGATTTGTTTGTTTCCTTCTAGAGAAATGTCTCCACCATTGTCTCCTTGTGTACCACTCTGCTCTTTTTCTTGTACTGGCATTTCCTTTTTATCATTCTCTGCCGTTGTCTCGTCACCGCTCTCCTCTTCCTTACCGGAAGGCACAGTCGCTAAGGAAGGTACAACAGAAGGCCGACTCTTTATATTCATTGGGGATGATAGACTTGATAATCGCCGGACAGCCACGAGAGCATTCACGGATTTCTGTAAACAGAAAGGAATGTTGTTTGTGTTAATGGGCAATCTTGATATAGGAGCCCATGTAACCGCTAAGAGTAAAAATTTCGCTGTAACTATAGCTTCGGTGGCTTTTTTCTTGTTTTATTCAGAATCTAGAATGGATTGCTTAACCTTGTCCTGGCCAAATCATGGAATTTTAACACGCTGAACACTGATCATTAACGTACTACTAAAATTAGATCGACCTTTAAATTGGAAGTTCAGTTCTGAATTTATTAAAAGGTTTTTAAAACAGACTAACCTTGCGGGATCAGGTTTAGTTGTTGAACTGTATATAAACACCTTATTCCAAAATGGCGAAAAATACATTATTCTGTTGTCTTCATGTTAATTTGCCCTTGTTGCCTCGTTTTAAGCCAAATATTCCTTTGAATTCTGCAGAAGGGATCGAGGCAACAAGGGCCAATTAACAATGAGACAAAAGAGTAATGTATTTTCCGCCATTTTGGAATACGGTGCATCAAGGGTGTAAGTATGTACATGTATGGCAGTTTTGTATTGACGGTGTTGCGTGGTATTATGATAATGTAATGTTTATGAGTTTTGTGAAGGTGTTATGTGAGGGTCTCATTTTAACCCTTTAAGCTCCAGTAGTGACCAGTATCTAATTTCTCCTTACAATATCACTCCATGATCAAGCAAACAGGTCATGAGAAAGAAGGAAGAGATAACTGAACATAAAATTCTTGATGTTTAAACAAATTCTCCCAGTGTGTACCATAAGAAATATATGGACACCAGCGAGGAAAATATGCACGCTGATACGATAAACGTAGGACGTTTTACCGACAGCGTCAAGCGTCTGATTGGTCAAATTTTAACCGTTAATCGACAAATGAGTGAAAATATTTTCCTTTGACCTTGAATGTTTGTTCTTATTAAAATGATTTAACCCTCAAGGATCCATTGATTGGAAATTTTTAAGTTAAAGGGGCTATTTCACGCATTTTTAGTACGCCTTTAAAAAGCTGTAAAGGCATTGGTTAAGTTCCTGTTTAAAACTCTTTAGTTTGATAAAGAAGTTACGACTGGAGAAATGTGTTAAAAGAAGAAGTTGACACAGTCGTGATAACTCAGAAAAAATCTGAGCCCTCCCAACGGGAGGAGCATCCAACCGGCACCTGGAAGGTCATAGATTCGACTCCCGTTGGGAGGACTCAGATTTTTTCTGAGTTATCACGACTGTGTCAACTTCTTCTTTTAACTCTTTAGTTTTCTGAAGCTAAAAAAAATGGGGTTAAGTTGTGGATGGTTTGGATGTAAATGGATTGGAATTAAAAAAATGGCCATTTTTTCCTTTGTTGTATCTTGGAAAAGTCGCTAACAACTGATGATGGTTTGTTTCCCATTTTAGAACATTACTGTCTCCCACTTGGTGTACTAGGGGTCTTTTATTATGACAAAAGATGCTTAGTTTAAACTTCAGTAACCCCCCCCCCCGACATAGCCCCTTTATGTGCTGTAATGTCACATCACAGTTCTGTGCTGCGTTGTGTAACGCCCATGAACAACAGAAGTACATGGGTATTTAACACACGCTCGATTTCCCTAGCTATAGTTGTCACACGATGTTCACACGATTTTAGTTCTGGGTTCACACTCGACTAACCTCGAGGAGTTCACCATCGGTCAGCAGCCCTGAATGACTGGCGCATGTGTTTAAGCTGGAAATCTATGAGCATATGCAATGAACAGAATTCTTTTGACGTGACCTGTGTTGTGCGTGACAGGTTTATTTGCCTGAGATGATGTGCTTGTTTAAAGGATCCTAGTCACCCACAGTGCTTTGCGTGCATCAAGTGAGAAATCCGCCATTTTCTATGCCACCTAAATCAGGATTTTTTCACAGTGAATTGAAATCCGGCTACATCCGCGCCAATACGGCCAGTTTGGGCCTTCATTTACTTCTCTGGCCTTAAAAAATTAATAGCGGTTACATCTGGCCGGTTATTTTGGTGTTGTTTGCTATTTTTCTCGTGAAATGTGCGAGACAAAGCCAGGACTCTAAGCGCTTTACGTTCTCCTTCGCGTGGCAGTACCAAAACAGCCAAGCTTATGAAAGAAATCATCATTCAAGGACCTTCTTGGTTATTGCACTAGTCAAGCAAAAGATATCCAGTGGATTGAAATGCTGGTCAAGCTTATTCGCCGACATTTTACTTCATTACAGTGCGCGTTCTTCACGGGCTGAAATGCTTTGGTCTTCTAAATGTGACGACGGGACTCGCTCTGCAGTGCTGGTAGCGACGCTAAAGCGAAAGCTTCAAAGCCTTCGATGCCTAAGAACAACACTTCGATTTTTTCCATAAACTAATCCCTGGACTTGTAGAAAAGGAGGAGAAAGAATGGTTTGTGAACAGAAACTTTGTAAATCAGATCTGTTACAGTTAGCCGCAGTCGACACCTTAGTTAGCTGCAGTACGTTTTGTTTTCATGGCAGTTCGTGTATTTTGAAATTGAAATGAATATCCATGCTGCGCGATGATAACAAAGAAAATAAAAGCTATTAACAAAAGAGTTTCTTCTCTTTGAAAGGAATGTGAAATGTTCTCGCTTTATCTAGCGCTAATTAAAACTAAATGCGGCTCGGAGCGGTGGTCACAGCGGCGTGATCGAGTGAGTTTTGGAAACATTTCTGCCCTCCGTGCATTCGCCTTTTGTGTTTTATGGCGATGGGAAAGTCAAGAATACCCAATTAAACAAGATTCTAAACCTTTATGATTCTAGATTCGCTTGTAAATCATATTCCGCGAGCGCTCGCTAAATACAGTTTGCTTTAGGGTAAGCGGACTGGGAGGCTGGCCGGCTTACGAACGCAAACATTCTTTGAGTTCTAGGTTTTTGGACAGCCCCCAAAATGCGCTGAAAATAATCGAAAGCCCTTTTACTGGCACTGAAATCAAAAACAAGCGAAGAAATTTCAGGTTCAGGCTACAGTTTATATTTTTACCAGTTGAACTGTTGACGTTTTGTCACGTTCGACGAGTAATCTGATCGCAAATTTCAGATCAAAACAATAACAAAGGCGTGCCTGACTAGGATCCTTTAACAAGTTAAATCTGTGTGGTGTTAGACGTGAAATAGTGTGGATAGGAAGTAACATTTGTTATGTGTGCAGAATTTATAAATGACGTAGACGGACAATTAGTAGCAGCCCCTTTTCCAGGGTCTTTAGGTTGCACATTCCAAAATGGCGGCCAGGCGTCTTACAGGTGACCGCAATCTTGGTTTGCACGACTTAAAAAACAATGGAAACGAGGATGAATTAACAGTGATTATAAAGGTTATTTTGGTATCAGTGAAACGTAAGGTACCGCTGTCACTGTCTAAGATCTTTAATAAACATCGATAGGGGATTTTTGAGTAAGGTATTAAGCTGGTTTTCAGAAAATCAACAACCATGGGTTGTGTTCCCTGATTGAAAGTCATACAAATTGTTTATAAATTTAAATTTTGGAATTTTCGCACAGTCCTCTAAATCCTAACGCAATTTAAAAGATGCAGTAGAATAAACTCGAAGAGCGTAGCCCGGTTCGTTGGAATTCCCCACTATTGATATGGGCAAAACCAGTCTAAACGTCACGGTGGCTTAATAATGACAAACAGTGACAACGGCACGGCGAGGTTTGACTGGGAAAAGAGTCAATAACCCAATAGTACTGTCTTACAGTTAGCATATGTGCAAACAGGCAAACCACTTCTAAATCTACAATTAATCCCAGTAATCAACGATTAATGATTCTGATTTCAGATTATTCGTTATAATTAGCTGTTAGTAAATCACGTCAAATCATCATTGTTAGTAATCAGTTAATCATTCATTGATCAATATCATAAAAATTAATGTGTATATAACTGCTGAAGAAAAGGCAAAAGAGATAAAAGACAAATGAATAAATAACACAAGAGAAAGACCTATTTTTTAACCAACATGCCAAAATAAAAATTTAGTTTAGAATACAATGAACAACCCCCTCTGGTGTACAACCAAATGTTAAGTCGCTAGACCTCCTTTTGTTACTGCGCATACGTTCTGCGCATCTTGGGATATTCAGGTTTCTTAAGGAATTTGCCCACTAATACAACAATATTTTTGTGCAGTTTATGTCTAGGTGGAAAAAGCAGATCTAAGCGAGGGCTATGAGAATCCACAAAGAAAATTGGGGGTGACCACGCATTTTTCAGAGATAATTGAGCTTAAATTTGGAAAGCAATCGCCATACATTCTTTGTATTTTAACGCATTTTTAGAATTATGGTTGCTTAATTATCTCTGAAAAATGCGTGGTTACCCACATTTTTCTTGGATTCCAATAACCCTTGGTAAGATCTACTTTCTCCCCAAAGTCGTAACCTTTGCAAAAATACATCTGTATTAGGACGCACCGTCCTTAGCCCCATGCACACGATCGAGCAAATTTTTTATGGCAAATTTCCTGTGACAAATGGCTTTTGGACTGCGGAACAGCAAGCGCGCAAGCAGGGAAAGGTGGCCGGAAAGTTGCACAAGGTAAGTGAAAAACGTCATCCGGCCAAAAATAAAAGGCTCGTTTTTCAAGTGAAGGCAAATTAAATCATAATTTGTTAAAATGCTTCTAACAGCAGAGAAATTGCCTGAAACTGCTAAATCACTAAGTTAGGCCCGATAAAAGCTTCGAAAAACGCAAGAGCGAAGAATCTGGGAAATAGTTTTCCACAAATCTTTGACAAATTTTCTTTGACGATCTATCTGCACGAGCGTAATTTCACATTTGACAAATTTTCTTCGACAAATGAAAACTATAATAATGTCCATAATAATAATAAACCTGGTGTGCCAGTTTTCATGTGTCATATGAAAATTTGACAAACTTTTTTATCCACACGAGCAAATAGCATTTGTCATAGGAAATATGTCTCTAAAAAAAGAGAATTTGCTCGCGATCGTGTGCATGGGGCTTTAAGTTCAATGATCTAGGGTTGACTGAGGCGAGGACTTGAGTCAACTGACCTTTGAAAGACCTACTGGTTTCAAAGTTGAAGAAAAGCTTTTAAGTGGCTGTCTCCCTAAGATCCTCATAACTCAAATTGGTCACAAAATAGATTTCCTTCAAATCTTGTATGTGAATTGCACTTTGTCTGGGTACTTTAAAAACACTTTTCGTTTGGGCTCTAAATGCTTTCTTCAACAGTTTACAAGGGGGTCCCCTGGTGGACAAAAATGCACATTTTATTGGTACAAAAATGCCAATTTTCAATAACTTTGGTAAATCCTCACAACACTTAAAATTTGATGCAGGACAAAATTCTACTGTTGGTTGATAAGTACAACTCTTCCTTATCCTACATTGTTACTGACATTTCCATGTAGTTGTTTTGAGTAGTTAAAACAGTTCCTTTTAACAACCCAGTTTAACAGCTTTTAAAAAAGTAGGAAAAATGGGTAAACAAAAATACATGTTAACAAAAAGTGAGACCTCGTCTAGCAAATTCCTTGCAGTCATGGAAAGTTAAAGACTTGGTCTTAATTATAATAAAATAAAATCGTGCGGCCAGACGGTTTAAAGAACGTGGCGCCGCTTTGAAACACCAGTATTTCTTAATTATGCAAATTACAAACCACAACCTATGCGTGGAATTTAAGAGCAACTGTGATGCGAGCAATGCTCCCTTACATCAGGAAAACACGAAAATAGTTTCAAACTACAGCAGGACACAAATGTAAACTGGTAACATTTCGCATATAGCTTTAATTAAAATGTACAGCATTCAAATAGCTCATTAACTATGTTCAATTCACAAGATAAACAAGTTATGAAGTACATGCCACTCGATGATTGCTAATTGCGCTTTACAAAACAACCTTGATCTAGAACTATTAATCTGAGAATAAATCAATAAAAGCAAGTCATATTGCCTATATCACAGCCTGTGTTTTGCAAACTTATTTAGCGAACACTTAGTGCCTTGCAAAACAATGAAATCAACGAAGGGCATCTTGTTCTGTTTACATTTGCACCCGTTACCTCAATTTTCTGTCATCTTCGATGAAATATATAGATCCGTGCGTTTCAGAGATCATCTTAGAAGCGTCAAACAGTCGGTTTTTAGAAAATTCTTCGTTCAACAACCTTCGTTTACAACAAGCTTTCCCTGCATTTAGTTCTGTCGTGTTATATTATTCTGGCAGTAGCCGCTGACCAGTTACTAATGTCAACAACAACACCGGGTACTGCTCCATTTTGCACTCGCGTTTTGGCTCTTAGCTATCTAAAATTTGAATTCATGATCCTTCACGAATTAATAGTGAAATTATTTGAAAAAAAGGGTTGGAGCTCATGGGGAGAAGAAACAAATTTTTGTCCTTAATTTAATCTGCAAGCACACCGACCCAATGAAGACCATGGTTTGGCTAAGTAAAATAACTCGTACAGCTGGGTACGTCTTCATAGATTTGAAAATAACCTTCCTGTTTTCGACTTCTGGGGCTTTGAAAGGTTCCTTCAGTTTTGAGAAAGTAATCAGCTGCAGTTAAGAGACAACCTTAACCCTATCTAGACCGGGCCTTCTTTGGTCTTCTGAAGCCGTTGTGGGGCAGGCCTCCAGCAAACTCCGATAGCAATAAAGCAATGAAAATGAAACTTAGAGGGTCAAAATTATGTCCAAGAATTTTGTCCAAGAATGTCTCCTTTGAGATCGGCAAGGGATACTGATGACGTCACACGACGTCAGATTTATGTCATAATTTCCAATTGGATCCACCGTATTGGATTTCGTGATTTCCCTAAGACTTCGGAAAGCCACCCAATTGACCAAAAAGTGAACAAAAATAATAAAAAGAACTCTAAAATTATCTAATAGCATGACACCTTCAGTAAGAAGTCATTTTTGTTTTCAGTTAAAACAGTAATGTACCAAACAATTTCAGATGAACACGCCTGTCAAAGTTTGATTGCCTTAGCAACGTGAATCTCACTGTACATTGACCTACCACACTAATTTGCTCCCAACTAATTTTTCAATAAAATTTTGGCAGTGCTTGTTCACACATTAAAAAAATAATAGAAAAGTTTCAAGTCCCCAAAGGCAGAGTCTGTGCACTCCCCCCCCCCCTCCCCCATTATAGGGTTAATTTAAAATAAAGTAGGGTTTCAAGGAAATCAAAAATTCCTTCGGCAATGGCAGTAGTAAATGACTGGAGACAGTATTCAAGAGGAAACGAGTTTCTGTTCTAGATAACGGGCGTCTACTGTACAGGTAGATTAAGAGTAGTCTAGTGGAGATAGAACTTATAGTAGAGTAATTTTTGCGCGAGCTCGAGTATCTCACCCGCTATTCAATCCCTAACAAAAATCTGAGGATACTCGTAACTTCCATTGATTAAGCCTGGTTCTCATACTACCCAGCTGGCTAGTCTGTGATCAACTCCGGAAGGGCATGTACTTAAACCCGGAACGCCGGAACGCCGGAACGCCGGAACGCCGGAACACTTAAACCTGGAACGCCGGAATACTAAAACCCGGAACGCTAGAATACTTCAACTCTAAATGACGATTTAATATACAAAAGATCGCTGAAAAGACGAACAATTAAGGTTAAGCCACGCTACATTGTTAACGTTACCTTCTGCCTCCCACCAAAACCTGCGCGCAGGCTAGTTAAGATTCAGTGTCTCACCTCTTTTTCTCTGGACTTTGGCTGGGACTAAAGGAAGGGAATAACAGTTTATCACTTTGTAAAATGTTACTTTAAACGCTTTAAGTCAAACAGAAAATTTCAGGTACATACGCTTACCTTGCTGGAGAGTCCTCCATGTCGATGCCAGCGCGAAACAGCCCAGCAATCAAATAAATTATAATAATAATGGTTGACGGGAAAGGAGGGGATAGTGAGGAGAATGGTTTTGGCGGGAGTCAGAAGGTAACATTAATAATGCGGTAGCGCGGCTTAACCCTAATTGTTTGTCTTTTCAGCGATCTTCTTTGTGTTAAATCGTCATTTAGAGTTGAGGTATTCCGGCATTTCGGGTTTAAGTATTCCAGTGTTCAGGGCTTAAGAATTCCAGCGTTCCGGGTTTAAGTATTCCCGCGTTCGGAGTTTTAGTATTCCGGCATTCCGGCGTTCCGGCGTTCCGGCGTTCCGGCGTTCCGGCGTTTAAGTACATGCCCTCCGGAAGTGACATTCACTATGTTTGGCGGTATTAACTGCTAATCTAGAGAAAGTGCAGCAAAACCAAGTCGGGGCGAAATTTCAAAAGCAAGACGTTTTTTGGGGTATCGTAGGTTCACATTTGGTAAGCAGTACCCTACGATCAGGTGGTTCTAGGGGCTACATACTGCAAACTGGATCATAACCATTAAGTCGTCATGGACCAAGCTCCCACGACTGTTTTACCAAACAGAAAGTATTCAACGGAGGATATTTCTATCAAGTTGTAATATTTTTGCTATACTGACATTTCGCCAGGGTCGGATTCCAGAATTTAACTGCTTAGATGAAACTAGAAGTTTATTTTCAAACATGTTAAGATGCCCCCCCAAAGTCCGAGTTATCACGTTATTTCACCTTGCTAAAAATACAAAAAAAATAGCAACCACGTCACACACTGTGGTTATGTGCTTGCAGCTCTAAATTAAGGGCAAAATTTTGAATTTTTAATTTTCCCTCATGAGCTCCAGCCCTTATTTTCAAATGAATTCACCCTTCATTGGTGAGCGATCATACATTCAAATAGAAACGCGAGTGCAACAGGTCTTTTTGTTGACATTAGCTACTGGTCAGCGGCTACTGTCAAAAAATTTAACACGAGAGAAGTAATACATGGAAAGCTTGGTCTAAATGAAGGCCTTTGAACAAAGAATTTTCCCAAAACCAACTGTTTTGACGCTTCTAAGATGATCTCTGAAACGCACGGATCTATATTTGATGGAAGATGACAGAATAATTGAGGTAATGGGTGCAAATGTAAACAGAACAAGATGCCCTTCGTTGATTTCATTGTTTTGCAAGGCACTTCGCTAAATAAGTTTGCAGAACACAGGCTGTGATATAGGCAATATGACTTGCTTTTATTGATTTATTCTCAGATTAATAGTTCTAGATCAAGGTTGTTTTGTAAAGCGCAATTAGCAATCATCGAGTGGCATGTACTTCATAACTTGTTTATCTTGTGAATTGAACATAGTTAATGAGCTATTTGAATGCTGTACATTTTAATTAAAGCTATATGTGAAATGTTACCAGTTTACATTTGTGTCCTGCTGTAGTTTGAAACTATTTTCGTGTTTTCCTGATGTAAGGGAGCATTGCTCGCATCACAGTTGCTCTTAAATTCCACGCATAGGTTGTGGTTTGTAATTTGCATAATTAAGAAATACTGGTGTTTCAAAGCGGCGCCACGTTCTTTAAACCGTCTGGCCGCACGATTTTATTTTATTATAATTAAGACCAAGTATTTAACTTTCCATGACTGCAAGGAATTTGCTAGACGAGGTCTCACTTTTTGTTAACATGTATTTTTGTTTACCCATTTTTCCTACTTTTTTAAAAGCTGTTAAACTGGGTTGTTAAAAGGAACTGTTTTAACTACTCAAAACAACTACATGGAAATGCCAGTAACAATGTAGGATAAGGAAGAGTTGTACTTATCAACCAACAGTAGAATTTTGTCCTGCATCAAATTTTAAGTGTTGTGAGGAGTTACCAAAGTTATTGAAAATTGGCATTTTTGTACCAATAAAATGTGCATTTTTGTCCACCAGGGGACCCCCTTGTAAACTGTTGAAGAAAGCATTTAGAGCCCAAACGAAAAGTGTTTTTAAAGTACCCAGACAAAGTGCAATTCACATACAAGATTTGAAGGAAATCTATTTTGTGACCAATTTGGGTTATGAGGATCTTAGGGAGACAGCCACTTAAAGAACACTTAATGGTTTAAATCCCATTCGTCGAAACAGTGAAAAACGTTTTCCTAATCCCCATAATGTTCACTCTTAAAACAATGAAGGTTTTATTGCCTTTTTCGGCCTCATTGCCATCTGAGGCTTGCAACAGAGGCTTGGGTTTCTCAGAAAACACTAGGCCTGTGCTACATCCTTAATTCACTTTCAGTAAATCACACTTTTGTCGTCCGTCCCTCACCTGCCATCTTCTTTTGGCCAAAAAGTGCTTAAGCTTCTTGGTGTCGATTTTGACCGCGTTTGCTGAGGCACTTGTCTGAAAAAAAAAATTATAAAAATTTTGAAATAATGAAATCCTGTTTGTATGAGTGTTCACTGAAGTCCTAATCTTCACTCAAATGGATCACTTGCGAACAGAGACTACTTACTGTATGCATGTTAAGTTTTAGGCCTCTTCTTTAATGAAATAATAATAATCGCCGGTAGAATATAGTTTAAGCATGTCAAGATTAGCTAGGTCTCAGTGATTCGCTGAAGTTTTAGGGATGTTTTTATACTTATTTTTGTCCAAAACGGTTGGCGGACAAGAATCGTTTTTCCAACACAAATCTAATCCACAAAATTCCAGCCTGGCTAGTACACTAAAACTTTCTGACCTTTTTTGTGTGATAATACAGTGATTATAGGCCTGGAATGAAGGGATTCAGAATTTCCATTCCACACCTTTCAAGAATTGTTGAACTCAAAATGTTAAGCGCGTTTGGGCACCTTGTTGAATGATGTCGAATGATGTTAATCAAAATTATTTTCTGGCGTTATCAGGTGCGAGCTGCAATATTGAATTCGTTTCGCCAGCTCGTTGCAGATCGTCCAATTAATAAGTTGATTCAATAGTTTTGAGTGATGTTGTATCTGCCTGTCCGAGGTCTATTGATTCCTTCGAAAACAAAACCAAGAAATTTTCTTAATTTTCGTCAAAAGAGAGTCGCGGTTTTCAAACCTGAAAACTGCAGGATGTGCTTTTTCACACGACATTAATTTCTTAGTAAATCGAGACAAATAATATGAAAGTTAGGGCGGCGATTTTTGACTCTAAGCTCCAACGGCTATATTTGGAGTAACTATGCAACATTTTTAGGCGACTTCCATTCAATTTTTGTGTATTTGATTTAGTACTTATATTCATCAAGGTCAGACGACTTTGTAATAAATATGGACGTCTGAAGATCAGATAGAGAAAAAATAATCTTTTATTCGTTCTCGTTACCTTCATCCACCCGTGTTCAAGACTTTGCTTGACTGTATTACGTTTTCTGTTGTTATAAAATAGAAGCAGCACTAATCATTACACCAAAATTGGACAATAGGCATTAAAATAACACACTATAAGGACTCCAGGTGGGCTAATTTTCTTTTTACGTCCACCCCAGTGTTTGCGTTTTGCATTAGATTATAAACAGCATTTTAATTTTTCAGGTTAATTAACGGTTTCGCATTTAGGATAACTGGCACTCTTTTACTGTTTGGAGTTCAGCAGATAGGTAGGATTTGAGTTCAGGTAAAGATGTTAAGACTTAAGACTATCGAAATGGTCAGGCGCGATAAACATTTTTTAGACTCTTCATAGATGTGGCATCTGTAGTGTGCGGCTCGTCCAAGTTATTACAATAAATAGATTTTTGACCTCCTTTGAGGTGGCTTATGGCGGTAGTCTTAGTTTTAACCTCGATTTAGCCTAAAACTAAGCCAAACTTGCATCAGTAAAAAAAGATCATGGCTCACAGCGATGAGAGCAGCTTAAGTAGGGTTATGGATTCGAATCCCCCCACAATTTTTGTTTTTGTTTTTTTTTTAGGCCTTCTTCGCTGAAGTTGCTCTACACGTCACTGGAAAGGACATTCAACCTCGTTACCAGGGAACCACGGTCCAGAGGGCGGGAAGAAATGAGACCCTCGGCACCAGGCTGCGCAAAAAACGTTTCGACAACGCAATTGTTTCTAGTCTATATAGAGATGGGCAAGTCGTCATTAGAAACCATGTCAGGCCATAATTGCGATGTCAACAGTGCTCGTTTTTTCTGTTGTTGCTATCTTAGTGTAACGTACATGTACCTGGCATTTTTGACCAATAACATAGAGATAAAATCCTTGGCTTCGTCTGATATGACGTCAAAGCTTTCATCATCAAAGTCCCATTCAACGCCCGTGACATTGGCAAGGGTTTCGTTGTCGTCGTCTCCCAGAAGTGGAGATAGACCACTGAGTCTGCAAGTCAATAATTATAATAGAAAGTATAATTAATTTACATGAGAAAGATGTCGTCTCCCAGCAGTGGAGAAAGACCACTGAATCTGCAAGTCAATAATTATAATATAAAGCATAATTAATTTATCATAAAGATACTTAATTATAAATGATGTAAATAATGATAATGACTTACAAGATGTAGGCTATCACCCCAACACTCCTAAAAGAGAAAAAAGAGATAGAGGTAATTGTATTATTTGCAAACCAAGGAATTGAGCTTCCACTAACAAATAAGTGAAGGTCCATAGCACAAGTCTCCCAAACCACTGATGTGATTATGCTGGCTGCCCAATTATAATGGTTTGTATGGGAATATGGGCGTAATAAGGAGATAGAAATACAACCAGAATGCTTCGCCCTACCTCCATAATTCGTTTTTGTGGTGTATTTCGCCTAATTCAGAGCGATGGTTTTGCTATTGACATTGTTGTTATATTTTTGTCTCCATTTTTGACTCCTAAATACGCCCGTTTAATTCCGTATACAAACCCCTATAACACTGTTGTGCAACCAGAATTATTGCAAGAGTTCTGCTTTAATAAATCAAATTGTGAAACCAATTTCTTTCTACACACGCTCAATATTTTATGGCTACTCTTGCTTAACGGCTGATCTGCCTACTATGAGTTTAACTACTCACCACATGTCGGTAGCTAATGAAATGGTTTCAAAATTCACTGCCTCAGGAGCTGAAAAGAAAGAAAGTGTCCACACTTAATCGCACCTAAGATCTTTTCTTTATGGTTCTATGAGCATTCTTTATTTCGAAAGAAGATCCTCTCCTCAGTGCGCTATGATTTAGCGATAGGTTTTCTCGTTATTATTGTTACGCAAGAAGATTTCAGTACTTTGTGATCTGGTGTAGTCTGCGCTTGCAATTTTTTCTGTTAAAAGTAACAATTCTTAGTATTGAACGATTTCATTGGTGATTATATAATTATACTATGGTTTCATCTTGATTTGTTTTGCTAGCATTGTTTATGTGTTGTTCGGTCTGGAGGTTGAAACACCTGCGTTTAACTGGAAAATTTTGGCTCAATAATTTTAACTTTTGTACACATAACGTGGCGCTAGCTTAGCGAGGTGTACAGACAAAATGTACTTGTATCAAAATGTTCAGTGTCAGTTAAAAAGTTTATCCTCGATAGCTAAAACGAACAAATGAACGAATAACGTGTGATTTCACATGATCACAGGACAAGTTCTTCTCTGCCTCAGTGCAGAAAAGTTCAATCATATAAAGTTAAAAAAATTATAGAAAGTTCTGTCGATCTAGCTTAAGCATCAGTTGTTTAGCTGTTTGAATGAAGCTAATCAGACAGCGCAATGTCTCATACATCTAGAAAATTTTATGTAACAACAAGAGAGTCTTCCTCCCTTGGTAACAAATTTAAACGTACCCATAAACTCAGGGGTCCCCTTGAGTGCCTTCATTTTGACCCCTGGCACCAGCTCCTGCGCCAAGCCAAAGTCAATCAGTTTGATATCCCAGCTGTCCTTGCTGACGCACACAATGTTTTCCGGCTGGTTGGAATTCAAAACAAAATTTTCAAAACCCCCTCATGCGGCTCAAAACCGTTAAGGCGAAAAAGGTATTTTAATGATACACCCTGCATTGCAATATCTCATTAGAGCAGTTTTCAATTGAGTGTCGAAAGTAATGTTTTGTTTGCTCTGGTTTCGGCTTCACTTCGCTCTCTGATTGGTTTAAAGGCTCGCACCACTTTCTTAGCCAATCAGGCGTAAAACCAAAACCAATCGTGACTTGCTCGCACGCGTTTTCCCGCGCTCAACGCTAATTTATACTTGTATTTGCTTTCAATTCTGATTGGTTCATTTTGTGTTTTGTTCCTGTTGTGATTGGTTGGGGTAATTACTTTGGTTTTGGTTTTACGACACTCATTTGAAAACCGCTCTATATTCCTATCAAATCCGAAATGTGTCGAAATAGAGTGATTTATCTTAACCCGTGAAATAGACACTAAACTACTAGTACTATTTCAAAAACGAGTGCGAGGGTTTCATCAGGTTTCCAAACACGAGAAAACATTTGAAACCACGAGGCCGCAGGCCTCGTGGTTTTATTGTTTTCGAGTGTTTGGAAACCTGATGAAACCCGAAGCACGAGTTTTTGTAATTACTTCTCCAACAAAAAAAATTAGAAGCACTTATCATTTTAATGAGTTTTCTCGATTCAAATATTCTATTTGTGGATCGTAATCAACGCTTTGAGGCGTTGATTGAGATCCCGTCGCCGACGTGCTAGTGTGTGAAATTATTCTTGCATTTAATGCAACGTTTTTCAGTCTTGTTGTTTGTCAGTTCGAAGCAAACACGTTGCTTTGAATTCACAAGCCAAATGGCAGAAATGGCAGAGTACAGATTTAGAGCTGCCAAAACTTTTGAACAAGAAGAAAAGTGTGTGGCCAGCGCTATTCCGAAGTCTACCCAATATAAAAACAAATGGGCGGTTGGAATTTTTGAACAATGGCAAAAAGTCCGAGTTCCTAAAGTAGCAACGTTGGAACCAGGCGGTCTATTTAAAAATTACGATCTGCACAAAGTTCAGTCCTTGGAATTTCCGTTGCTTGAAATGGATGCTTTAAGCCTCAATTATTGGCTGGCAAAGTTTATCCAAGAAGTTGCTAAACCATCAAAGGAAAGATACCCACCCAGAACCATATATCAGATTGTGTGCGGAATACGTCGATTCATGGAGGAAAAGAATGCAAACTTGGATTTCAATCTCCTCGATGCATCAGACAAAAGGTGCAGTAGTGTTGCTTTCATTGTCATAATTTGCTCTCATATTGTGTGAATAAATAAATTTGTTGATGTCCATGTTTTCGTCTTGCCTTTTGAATATGCAGATTAAGAAACAATTTACACACGGGTTTGAAATCGTTTCTAAACGCGTGTGGTTTTCAACTCGTTTTTCATTGGGTTTCTAAACTCATCCACCTGACCAGAATGGGCCGTTCTGGTAGGCTGATAACAATATGAATAATTAATGAGTTTGAGAAGCCACTATCAGACACTCATTCCATTGTTATCTTATGTTTAATTTGACGAGTATACGAGACACTGATTCATAGAATTAAAATGACGTGAACTGCGGAAACACAAATGAAATGAAGATGTGACCATGGCAGTTGTAATCGCAATTTAAGCAATTATGAATTAAGCCCGACGCAGAGTTTTTCCTGAGCTTGTGCTTACTGAACAAGTGAGAATAAAAAAAAATTAAATAAGTCAATTTATATTGCACATGTTCCATGTGAATATGTTCACATGCACATTACAAATATCAATTGGAACGCTTAAAGGATGAATGTTAAAGGTAACAAAACGTAGCTTGAAATCACTTTGAATACGAAATTAACCTCAAACGATGGCAGGAGAACAGAGAGGTTAGTTTCTAAAGAAAATGTATTGCTAAGTCGTTGGGAAAGTGAAGTAAAAAATTTGGATCTATCAACTGAGTTGATAAGGCCAATTGACCACCAGAAAGAAATTCAAAAGTCTGACGTTTCGAGCGTTAGCCTCTCATCAGAGCGGTGCAGTTCAGTGCTAGATCCCTTGTAACTGAGCTAGGTTGTAAGAAAATTTTATATATGTGTGACACTACTCGTCCTTCCCCAGTAAAAAGGCAAAATTTACCTCGCTCCTTATGTCTATCAGGCTTGTATTAGTTACCTGTCTGACTGGTCTTAGTTACCTGTCTGGCTGGTCCTAGTTACCTGTCTGGCTGGTTTAAGTTACCTGTCTGATGGGTCTTAGTTACCTGTCTGACGGATCTTAGTTACCTGTCTGACTGGTCTTAGTTACCTGACAGACTGGTTTTAGTTACCTGTCAGACTGGTTTTAGTTACCTGTCAGACTGGTCTCAGTTACCTGTCAGATTGGTTTTTAGTCTGACTGGTTTTAACTACCTGTCAGACTGGTTTTAAATTACCTTAAGATCCAGATGCACGATGTTTTTATTGTGCATGTACTGCAGTCCCTGCAGTAGTTGGTACATGTAAAACGAGGCTTCTTTTTCTGTCAAACAGTCTGCATCAGCCACTCGCTCAAATAACTCCCCTCCAGACACGCTGTAAAGAAATCAGAAAACTCGTTAGAATTACATGTAAGCGCTTGAGTTACATTGAATATCGAGAGCAATGAGCTGAACTCTTGTACTTAATTGAGATAGGTTACAAATCTTGCAAGTGTTTTAAAAGTCTTGTTTTCACTAGCAAGGCAGAATGAGACTTAACTTAAATGTAAAGAAATGCTTATTAATTATCATAATCACTGAAAATATACGGGTCCGACGCCAGCATAGAAACGCAAGCGCAGATACAAAGGAAATAAGACAAAACATAACATAAATAAAATAAATGTCATTTCTACTCACAACTCCATAATCATGACAATCTTGCCCGACACGTCAAATGCATCCATCAATCCCACAAGCCTCTGGTGGTGTAGCTGATTCATGATGTTGATTTCGCGCATGATATCTTCACGCGAAGAACCGCTACCACTGGAACTGAGCTTGATGTACTTGGCAGCGAACTTTTTGTGGGAAGAGCGCTCGATCACTTTCTTTACCACACCAAACCTGCCCCTGAAAGTGAGATATGAAAAAAAAAAAGAAAAATAACAATGATAATAATAATAATAATGCTAATGATAATGATAATGATAATGATAATGATAATGATAATGATAATAATAATAATAATAATAATAATAATAATAATAAAGCTTCATTGCCAGCTCTAGCTCTATTATAAGCTCTATTTGAGCTGCAGTCTGAGTGGAACAAAGTTTCAGACTGTTACACCGATAATTTCAATCAGTTTTTTTAAGTTAAAAAAATAAGTTTATCAGGGAATTTGATTTTAACAGTTTAACAATTCAAATACAGCAAAGGATAGAGTCAAATTTCAAATTTTATTTTCTACTGGTAGAAAAAATGTTACGGCTGTATTTCATTTAATTTTTATTTATTTGATCTTTTGTTGCTTTTTCAGCATCCGTGTCATCTTTTCTCAATTTTAGTACTAAGCGCACGACCCCATTATGCAATATAACGCTCCAGTTCTTACGATCATAAAGAAAAGATCTTTTCTTATTATTCTCAATATTTCCCAAGTTCAAAACTCATTACGAAATTCATTTCTTCGAGCAGTGAGAAAATTAAAACAAGATAGAAAAAAAAAATGGAAAAGTAGCGCCTAGCAGTCTTCGGTGAGTATTTACACCTTATATACCTTATCACCTTATCAGTGAGTATTTAAATCTTGTATATTACACCTTATATATATATTTAGACCTTAAAAGCATCTTACTTTCCGATTTCCTCATGAATCTCAAAGAAATCTTCTGGACGAGACGATTTTAGGCCCACAGGTGGCCTGGGTTCGAGTTCCAAATCTTTTTCCGAGGCTGAAATGAAACGATAACAGCAAGATAAGCTTGTTACTGCGTGTCTTCATTTTGCTGGCGTCGACACCGTGCTCAACGCCTATACGGTATTTAAAATGGCGGCGAGAGAACACGTTAGCAAACGGTAGACCATGGGACCTCACGATTTTTCCAGTTTGGACAATAGCGTGCCTTTAGCCATATCAGGTGTAATTTTTCTGTAGACACGTGATCTCTCACTTATCAGGTCGTTCTTTCCACCATTTCAAATACAGGGAGGACTTTATTCACCCATACGATCATACAGTCTTTTCCGACTCCGTTATATATGAAACGACTCCCGAGATGTCGTCTGTGGCACGGTTATTATTTCTTGAATGTGGACGATTTCAGCTATGAGGGAGTCAACTAGTGTGGGCGAATTGGTTTGGGCAAAGTTGCATTTGGTGTATTGACCGAGGCATTAGTGGCACAGGTGGCCAACTTTCAACTGAACATGTGTCCGCTTCATTCAGACACGTAGACCAACACCACAGTCACCACAAGCAACATCTTTCCCTTGCAAAAAGTTTAATTAGGCATGTAATAAAAACAGCGAGGTACTCTTAACAGTATGTTTTTAATAAATATCCTGCAAGGAATTTTTGTAGGAAAAGCAATGAAATAATTCCTCACCTGTTGTGAAAATCTCGTCTCTGACATTGCTGTAAGCGGGATCCTGTAATTTAAGGAACGACAGCAAGCAAATTAACTATTTACAAGTCTTTCTAAGTAGTAATAAGTATAGTGTCTTGAAGCTGAACTTGGGGAAATTGGAAAGCAACAACGACAATGAGAAATAATCTTAATAGCTCAGTTTCACTTGAATGGTCACACTTTAAGGATTTGTTCCACAGATTTAAGAGTTAGGACGACCTTGTACTGCACAACAAACAGTACAATAAGCTTCTGACAGTACTCAGTCAGTCTCTCTTATTTCAAAGGTTACTCCAAAGGATTTCAACCACAAATTCAAAAGCTCGAGTCACCTTGTGCAGCACAATAAAGGGTATACTGTACTGACCAGAAGCTTTCATTTGACCGTGTCACACCTTAGGATATCATCCACAAACTCGAAAGCTAGAAACAGTTTGTACAGCATAATAATATAAACAGTACCACAGGAAAGTACTGCTCAGTAGCTTTCATTTGAATGGTCACACTTTAGGATTTCATCCACAGACTCAAAAGACCTCAAAAGTTAGAAACAGTTTGTACTGAAACAGTACTACGGGAAAGTAGTACTCATTTTAATGTTACTTAGTGAAATAAAGCGCTTTATTTGACTCAAAGTCAGACTTTTGAGGCCGGGAAAAAGACTGAGCTTACTGTGTCTTGAAAACAAAAATCTGTTCTCGTTTCTCAGTGTTATAATGGGTGAAACATGATGTTTTATCACGGTGAGAAGATAAATTAAATAAGTGCAGAACAATATGGAGTCATATTAATATTTGACTTTGAAAATCGCGTTTCAAACCTAGTCTTTTTAAACAAGGATTAAGACAGGACTCCTTAGCTATTATTCTTGTTCACTCATTCTTAGCTACATCCGCGCTTTAGAAAACAGCATGGACACAGTGGCAAGTGTTTTTTTAACGGTTTCCAAAATGGAACAATTGACATATAAAAACAAAGTCAAGGTTAATAATCATAAGCATAAATATAACCTAATTCGTAAAGGTAAAATTAGATTTCGAAAGCATTACATATAGCCATAACTTAGATATGCTTTTTCTCACAATTGACCGGCTGGCAATAAGAGACTTGTAAAGCTACAACATGTTGATGTCCACATTCGACTTTGAAGTGCGAAATTACCCAACAGCTGCGCTCACATTGAGTAAGAAAAATTCTTAACTGAAGCAAGAAAACAATGAACTAAATGACCACAGATATTTAGACGAGAATTAATACGAATTAGCTAAGTAGAGGGCAATATCGTTTAAGTACTTTGTTGCGTACATTCTTGAAAGCAATAAAACTCTCAAGAATTAACTGTTCTTAAGCGATTGCGTTCTCAGTTATGGCGATCCAAGCTTTTCCAAAGCGATGAAGCTAAGATATTATTTTACCCAGCTACTCGAACCGTGCAAATTTGTTTAATTCCTAAGTTGAGGATTGAATGTTTTTCAATGACGTTGTGGTATGTTCTGTATATGGGTTTAACCGTACATCGCAAAGATAAGTTAACAACCTTTTGCCTGACAATACCAGACCATTCATGAGAGTAGAATGCTTGAAAACCTTTTAAGCCACTAACCTCGAAGATGGTATTCAAGTGCTCGAATAATCTGTCCATGTCTTTGCTTTACCGTGGACTATAACCTTGATCTCACAAGCTTTACGAAAAGAAAGAAGACATTTTCTAACCCGGACGACATCTTGTGTTGAATGACGGAATTGGAAAGTAAACTGAGATTTGACCAAACGATGTTGGTCCGCATGTTTTTCCCACGTTCGCGGAAAGAAATCGATCTGCTCGATTCGTGTCGGTTGGTCGCTTTCGCACAAAGCTACACAGCATAAGAGACTACATGGTCCGCTGAGTAAATTACAACGGAATGTAGAAGTTTGGATGACAAACAAAAGCGTGCTACAGTGTAATAGAAAAGGTAATTTCAGTCAATAATGCCTTTTACAATTAGAAAGCTGTGAATTAAAATACCGGTTTTTGAATTATTTTGTTAAAATCAATCGAAATATTTGTGAAAATGACAATGAAAGTTATCGTAATTAGGACACGCTACAGTTCTACGCATGTGCGGAAAGGCCTTGTGAGAAGGTGGGACTAAGACTCGCTGAATCACCTTTTCCGATTAAAACCTCAAAAAATGTCTCCAAAACAATGACCGACAAAACCCTGTTATTCCTCTTTTTCTTCGAAGTTTAGAGCGGAAAAAATCTTAAACCATGACTCACTTCCAACTGGGTCTATTTAGTTTAAAACGGAAGAAAACATCCTAAATCCTTATAGCGAAATACTGACAAACAGAGAGCACCACAACAAAGAACTTTATCCTCGGACTAAAACATTTGGAACATGATTGTCTTAATGGCCCTGGGGAAAAAGATTGATAAATGGTTCTTGTTGCCAATGATAATCGAAGTTTTTAAAGTTGTTTTTCGGCTAACACTATTTAAGGTATGGCTAACCTCATGACGTCCCATTTTCGTTGATGCAAGTCAGATATTTGACCTTATGACCCTTCCGTAGGGCTTTTTACATTCTTGGACATTTTTTCGACGACTTGCCTATACGAGAACGCAGTAGAAACGCACAAACATGCCGATCATACAAGGAAAAATTATAAAATTGTTGACATCCTACGAATAAATGATCAAAAGGCGAGAAAAACGTTCTGGCTGTTATCTAGATTAAAATCTGCACTTTTTTCCGTAGACAATATTCAGTATTGGAGAGCTTTAATAAAGCTTTTTTTTAGTTGTAAACGATGTTGAATTCCGGCTACATCCGATCCTCTCGTGATAGCGTTTAGCACTCATTCGTTTGTTTATATACTTGACTTCCGAGTTATCGGAAAATTCAGAAGGTCAATTGTAGCAGCTACGTGTATCCATGCAGACTACTCACAGGAGCCTTTGATTTGATTGTGGGGGTGCATCGGCCAAGTGGTTACGATTACCGCATCAAGGTTTTCTTAGTTGTTATGCGGACAGTCATTAGCGTCGGGTCTAGCTACCATATTGGCCAAACTTGAGTCGTGGTGATTCTGAGGTTTGCCTTGTTCGTCTTTGTTTGTTAGTCTTATTTGGTCTATGAATTTTTTCGAGAACAAATAAACTTGCTGACATAATATCATCTATTAAAAAGTTGCCTGATATCCCCCTGGGATCTTTGGGAAGACCTCTTTGTCTAATTTCTGCAATAGACCATTTTCATTATGACGTCACACGCGCTAAGGTTTCTGGTAGTTGTAGTAAAGATCGTGCCCAGTGTCGCGCGATCGCGGGAAAGTGTCAAAAAATCAGCAGAAGCGCCATGTCGGCCAAGGCAAGCTACCAGGTGTTTTACAAAGTTATGTGCTCGATTGCTATACAAATTCAAAGAAATTCAGTGTGGAGTTTTTTTATGTTTTTGTTTTCGATAAACGAGGAATTGCGAAGTGTTGTTAGCTAACATTTCAATGAAAAACTTTTTTCCCAAATTCTGGATACCGAGTGTGTAGTAGTAGGAAAACGTGTCTTAACAATGTGCCAATGCAATTTCACTCATGAGAAAAAGAATCGAAGGGGAGGAGGGAGTATCTGAGATAAGAGATATAGAACAATTAGAACAGTTTTTAAATAACAGAACCAAATGGAGATGGAAGCAATAAAATTTTTCTATCTAGCATAGTGCAAAACAAAATGAGGAACCCATTAAAATGCTTTGAGCGACTCGCTCTGAAATTTAATGAAAACAAAACAAAACATTAAATATTTCGCTTTGAGTGAATCGGCAGTTCTAAGTTAAATCATTAAAATGCAAGAGAAATACCATTCACTACTACAAGTTAACGCAAAACATGTAAAGGTGATTGAAATATTCCGTCAACTAAAAAAGCAAGCAATGTTATTCGCACTAAGACGGCCGAACGATTTTTTGCGTTCAAAACAACCCAATGTGCAGTACCAAAGGAGAGCAAACTGGCTTGAGAAACAACATTAACTCAGTCTAGAATAGTTTCTATTACTGTTTTTTGAATTATTTTCACCATTTTGCAAAATGAGACATAAGCTTAACAAACAAAACCTACAAAGACAAAATCTTGAAAGTTTATACGCTCAACATTTTTTCGCCAAGATTAACTGTAATAAATGCAACTGCAATATCAGATCGCTTATTTTCATTTTCACGCGAAATTCTATGAAAGCACAAGCAGAGAAAAAGGGAAACAAACTCTCAGGTATGAAAAAAAATATTCAGAATAGCACTTGCTGTCGGCCTGGGAAAGCAAAATGTCTCTCTCGAGTACAATTCCGCTTAACTTGACACTGTTTTGTACCAAATTTGTACCAAGTTTTCTAAACATTTCAAGAAAGCTATTGTAAATGTGGATTCACTCAGTTAAAGAATTCTTACGAAGTCAATCCACAGTCAAATATGTAATTTAGCAACGGTTGAAGTGGAAGAAATACTTAAAATCGATCGTTGTCCTTGGAAATAAAAAACGACACTGACAATACAGTCTGTTCTCGAACAAGGATTTCTTTGCTCCAACTCTCCAATTTCTCCTATAACTGCCGTCGAGTATTTCAAGTCTTTTCCTTGTAGCAAAAAGCTTTTAAAAGAATTGTCTTCAAAAGACTTCATCCTAAGGATGCATGTAAAACTACCGGCCTGAAAATCGAGCGCACATCCGCTAAAAAGGTTTTGTAACGCACTGAGTGCGAAACGATAAAAAAAAAAATCAAAAATCTTGCAAAATAAAGCTTCCTTACTTTTACATTGTTGTCTCTTGGTGTGTCCTGGTGGGTAAAAAGCAGGTTTGTCGCTTATGTCACTCGAGTTCCTCTCAATTATGCACATTATAGACGTGATGTGATCGACAAACTCGGCCACCATTGCATTGCATGTGTTTCTGTGGATTATTTTGAATTTTCCTGCGATTGAGCGACTCTGGGTGCGATCTTTACTACAACTACCAGAAACCTTTGCGTGTGTGACGTCATAATGAAAATGGTCGATACCATTCTCCTACAGCCCTCAAGTTTTCTGTATTTTTACAATACAGTAAGAAATGCCATGCGCTTTATAAAACTGCGTTACCTGTAACAGTTTGCGTGACTACTTGTCGAAAGGCGATCCCCTCAACTAAACGCCCAGGGTTGAATTAACCTTTTATATTATTGCTTTTGGTTGAAGTCTTGGCTTGTTTTCACCGCTAAATGTTTGGATTCTACAAAATTAACCCAGTGTAGATTCTAGCGTTTTTGTTCTCTCTTTATATGAGCTATATTCCAAGTTCATGAATTGAAATAATTTGTCTGAGTTTTAAGAAAGACTTTTCATAACCAATTAAATTCATTATTATGCGTGTAATTTACTTCGGGAATTTAAAACTCTCATCATGAGCATCGCAACAACGTACCTAGTGTAGCCCTGTCCCCAAGAAAACCAAAAGCAAAAGATAAGCCTTTTCCCTTCCCCACTCCCAATAGGATGTCATTAACAATAAACGTTTACGGCGGATCGACAGACCGACAGACCAACCGACTGAATTTTTCGCCCCCTTGCTATAACACGTTTCAACGCTACGAGTCTTCACGAGGTAAAAAAAAAAAGAGATCTAATGGAAAACTTCCATATTTAATAGTGCTGTCTGACCGCGCATGCGTTTAATATAAGCCGCCTACGGCACCGCAGGCACAGGAAGCAAAGAAGTTTTTACAACACGTACTTATACGATTCGCCGATACCACTGTGTACATATCCTACATAAAATGTTGATTAATCTTTTCGATTATTCTGTTTTTGTCGTAGTAATCAGTCTGGATTCAGTCAGTTTTGAAGAAGTTACCACGTTATTGGTGCAATTTAAGAGCATAATTTTGTTTAATTGTATTTGGAAACACAAACTTTTCTGAGATCAAAATAAATCGCATTTACTGGCTACAAATAGGATTTGACGCTAGTGAAGCCTTATTTCATTTTTTTTGGGGGGGGGAAGGGGAAATTTAGTTACGCACACGTACCGTTTGCTTGTCTGTCATTTTCTCTGCGTCTTGTTTCTTCTTTTCCTTGATTTTTTCGCCTTGCCAGATTACTCTGTTGTTTTCAAATTCCCTCAACATGGCTAAAGCGTCTTCTTTGTCCTGCAAGCATTGCTCTTGTTCGAGTTGTAGTCTTATGTGTCTTTGTTGCAACTTGTTTAAATCGTCCTTCGCGTAACCCAGTCGAATTTTCAAATCTTCGTTCTCTTCGCTTAGTCTCTTGTTTTGGCTTTGCAATATCTCGATTTGCTTGTTCAGCTCCTCAGTTTCGTTTTGTAATTGTAGTGCAATAAACACGGTGGCTTTGTCTCTCTCTTCAATGGCTTCGTCGCGTGCTATTACTGCTTCGTTGTAAAGTTGCTCCAGGCAAGTGTAACGTTGTTGTAATTCTTCTAATTCACTAAGTCCTTGAGAACAAACGAAGCAAAACCATAAAAACACATTAGTTTAAACTGAATAAAAATAAAAATAACATGTATATGGGGAGTGTTCAAAGAATTCATCTAAAAGCCGGCTAAAAGGTAGAGCTGAATTATACGCATTACCAGCGACCTATTAGAACATAATAATCATAATAAGCAGTGCAGCGGAAAGTACCGCTCTATGGCACTCGAATTCTTTTGAATATGATCACACTTAATCGACAGGTACATGCAAAAGTAAGAAATATTTGTATAAAAAAGCTAAGGGTTTGTTTGAGCTTCCCTAGAAAAGTAACAGCACAAACAAACAACAACAATTTTATTCAAAATTTTAACTTATTACACAAGTATACAGAGCCTGGAGGCCACTTCTAAAATCAAGGGTAGTATTCTGGCTCTAAAAATCGAAGCTTCGCTCTTATTAGGGGAAGATTTACAGAATTAGTTAAAAACCTATCACACACCGAAAGAATTCAGGACATCGTAATACGATGCTATTTTAGTGAAACCAGCAATTTGATCGAGGCATCAGTGCAATGATGCAAGAACAAACAAACAACTCATTGATTTACGATCACACATAGCACTTAGCTACGTAATTTCGCTTTAAAAATACACAGTACCTTTGTCACGTCTTACCCTGTTTGTTCAGAACTTTCCCAAAGCTTTCTTCCTCTCAGAAATAAGCCCTTAATGTAGGACATATCAGCGCGCATACGTTGCAGATGGAAGCTAAAATTCGTTCAGTTGAACTCCCAAGGGACGTTTAAGTTTGTTATTTTTGTTAAAAAGCGGCCTACATAGAAAGAACAAAGGGAGCGAATTCGTGTTTTTAGGCACTGTTTTTTTCCTTTTGTTTTGCGCACGGTCAAGCTATGATTTGACTATAAAACTAACAAATTGATGCGTCGGCATTCCAATAAACTAGTGTGATGAACAAATTAAGGAGGCTTTTCAACAATAGTGACATGAGAAGTACTGAAAACGACTTCCATTCCTCTGATTTGATTGACCGCAGTATAGAATTTTTATCCTTAGTTTCAGAAGTTAGAATTACTTTGTACAGTACGATAAACAGGTCTAAGTATGTGACTGATCAATACTTAACGTCATGAATTAAGGGTTACACCGAGAAGGGGTATTTTTCTTTTTGCGCCCAGTTCAAGATGATGGACATTTGAGTTTTTCATTGCTTTAACCTGGAGTAACCTTTCAGTTTTTCAGGTTCATAGATCGTCTTTTATTTCAAATTAAGCACTGCTTTACTTTTTGGCTTCAGCAAGTGGTTCACAGAATTCAGTTATGTTAAGGCAAACACTTAGTGAATTGTAACTAGAAAACGATGAGTGCTTGCATAATGCCGAGATGCTACGACAATGGTTGTGTAAATGTAGGACGCAACATAGAATAGGTTTGAACCCAATTCAACCAATTTGTGTTTTTTTACAGTTGCTTTCTTTTCATTTTTTTTTCTGATAAAAACGTTAATCAGCCTCCACCTTGAAGTGAGCGTAAAAGGAAAATAATGAGCCCGTAAATGTTGGTCTTGCTGTGCTCACACGTAAGCTCCTTGAGAGGTCAGAAGTTCGAACCACATTACATGACGCAATGTTTAAAGTGATTCTAAAAGGAAAGTTCTAAACGTTTGTGTATTTCATAAGAATGCTGCGGTTAGGTAAATTCTAACCCTTCCGGCATGCAATATAACTGAGTCAAGGAATTCAATTTTTGATCTCGGCAGGAAATCAATATCACGAAGATGATCTGTTATAATTTGCAAATAATAATTGTTCATCATAATCGGCTCAAATCGGATAACCTAACTGGCCTTTTAAGAAATTTAAATTAACGTACAACGAGGTCTCGACATCAGAAATGTGTTTGAATTAGCCAATGAGATGCTTTATTAGATTTGCTCTTCAACGTCAGGAAATCATAAGTGAGAGCATGTTTTTGACTTGTTACTTACAAAGAGAAGTGTTTATTTAGCTTTCGATGAGACCAGGACTCTGCCAAACAATTTCAGGTGGACATATTGTTGTCACTGCTTAAACGCCGCCGTACAAAATTCATGATTTTCGTTGTGACGAATAATCCACGATTTTCACAGAGTAATACAACAAGAACCTTTTTCAATGTCGCCTAAGCCTAGTCAACGGGACGTAAAGTTAATGTTCCTGAGTTGTAGCAAAAGAAACAACATGGCTTTAACTATACAAACAAAATACAGAGCACTTGAAATGCAGGCATTTCCACTTTTACGCAGCCCGGACTCCGGGAAACACGCAAAGTTTCTGCGAAAACGGCGAAATCCAGCATCACATGTGAAGTACAAAACAGAAATTGCCATTGAAAACTGGATTGTTTTCAGTTATTACTTCCAATTCCAGCTCTCCAAAAGCATTTGCTAACGCTAACAAGTAATGGAACGTGAACGGAATTATTGAATTCATTCAAGACAAGTGCATAAATTTCAAATCTCCCTACATCAGGATTTGAAATTTTAGATCTAACTTGAGAGTAGGGTCTACGCATCTCGTTGTTATAACTTACCTCAGAAGTTCAGCGCTGTATTAATCAAGACACTGGCTGATACAGCTCGAACAACTAATTGAATTGGGTTGTTTTTGTTCTGTAGATTAGCACAAAATCTTAAATGCGGTGTCACGCCGAATAGAAAGCCGATATTAGGCCCTGCAGGCAAACAAAGCTACTGGTGGCTCCTCTAATTAACTTCGCGGTATGTCGCTTTGGCAAGCTGTGCGTCGACGCAGAAACGATTTGAAAATAATTACTCGTCACTTGAAATTGCTAAGATTGAGACACGAAAGAAAGAGCGGCGAAACGGTATGGCGTAAGCTGACTTGGCGGAAGTTTATAACCACGGGCATTCGAACATTTTCATGTCATAGTGAGTCGTATTTGTTCAAAAGAAATCGCTTGTGCGGTTTGAATGTATTTAAAAGAACAACATGATTGCGAAAGGTTTGGAGGGAGTAAATAAGATCATCGAAAAAGCTCAAAGCGAATAGTTTCTTATTCGGTAATTTTACTTAATTATTGTTTATTACATTTTGTTACGCACTCATAAATGAGCTTTATATTACATGCAATAGAAACAAGGTCCAGTATTCGTAACTTAAAAAGGAACATTATATCGCCCATGATCATTACTGTAATCTCATTTGAAAATAGCATAACTACGGCATGTAACCTAAGTGACAAGTCCTAATTATCTAGTGTCATGAAAACACTAATAAAGTCTCTAGGGTAACAACATCATAAATCGCACCACTTACCCATTTTCTAGCTGGTTGGTCTCTTGAGTAATTTGGATGCCTTTAGATGAAGATATTTGAAAAGTCAATAGCCCTGGCGCCAAAGAAGCGTCATTTCAAACATTTCTTCAGTGCATCTCCCGGATTCCTTGACATAAAATTACTCCATAGAAATTATGTCCGCAAGTTTTGTATCATTCATTGAATTTTGCCAAAGCAAAACCGCACGGTTTCCATTTTCATTGGTAACAGTTACATATCAGCGTTTAAACGGTAACTCCAGTAACAGTTTTAGAAACCACGCTCTGCGCAGTTCTTGGGCATTGATATGTTATTTGGCAAAAATGGCCACCCTAAAAGGACTATTTAAAATTCAGACATCCTGTATGCATGTATTCGAAATCATAAGCTGCATGTAGACATAGCCTTGTCTTAATGTCAACTTTGCAGTTGATTTGCTTTCACAACTGAAGTTAGTGTATTATAATGGTAATACCCTTTATAGCCACACCTATTTTCGAACAGCTTGAACAAAAGAAACAAGGTGACAGTTTGAAGCGCTGTCCAGAGGAGACGTACATTGTCTTAAAAATAAACAACTCTAGGGGTCTAAAATGTTGCTTTTAATTTGAATGCGCCCTTTCTGTGTGAAGTCTGTTTGCAACTCTATTCCTTTCTTTTGTCAGTGTTTATTGAAAGTTTTCTTAAGTACATTTATTATTCAATTGAACCCCGCTCTCAGAGGATGTTGTTTTAGTTTATTAGAGTCCAAACTTATTCATCGATGCTGTTTAGTATCAAAATATGATGAACTAGGCTGTTGACAGAGAGGTATCGAAGAATATTTTGTCATAGGGGAGGGGTAGGTTGCGTTTTGTTCTCTTCTACATCGTCAGTGCTAAGGCCTAAACACAATAGCTAACCAACGATGGTTTTCCGTAACACCAAGAAACGCGCGCAAATTTGCTTCTAGATTCTTGTTCTAGATGAACCTGTATGAATTCTATAATGCCTTGCACGATGGTTCTGGCTTTTGAGTCTGTGGATTAAATCCATAAAGTGTGACCATTCACATGAAAGGTGGCAGTACTTTCCTGTTGCGCAGGTCACGGGCTGCTTCTTCTGTTGAACAAGGTTGTTCTAACTTTTAAGTATACAGGTGAAATCCGAAAGTGTGGCCACTCAAATAAAAGCTACTGACCAGTACTTCCCTTTGGTGCTGTTTATTATGCTGAACAAGTGGTTCTAAATTTTTAGTCTCTGAATGAAATCCAAAATTGTGACCTTTCAAGTGAAAACTATTGAGCAGTGTTTTCCTGTGGCTATGTTTAGTATGCTGAACAGGGTGGCTCTAACATTTGAGTCTATGGATGTTTCAGAACCAACAATTAATTATAAGATTTTTTCCCCAAACCTTGTGCCACTTCCTTCACACCGAAGCAGTATCGTTGATTCATTCAGCTCGGGAAAGAAACGCTGCAACACTACGCAAAGTTTTGGCGCCTTTTTCGTTCAGTCATGTGTCCGATTCTTATTCCCTTTTTATCCGTCTTTTCTCATTCTTTCTCTCTCTTTCTTGATTTTATAATAATTGTAGTGGTTGAGTTTTCAATAACACAATTATTCTACTTGGGCTTGCTGGATATTGAATGATTATAGCCAACTCGGCGCGTGCTCGAGAAACGGCCTTGCTTGTTATCCGGACAAAACAGAAGTCTTACATCTAACATCAAGATTTGCAAAGCATCACGAACTAATTCCTTGTTTTAGAATAAATGATGTTGAAATTACACCTTCGTCAACGATACGTGACCTTGGAGTTATACTTGATTCACACCTTCAGCTACAACATCATATTAACAATGTTTGCAAGTCTGGCTATTTTGCTTTGAAAAACATCGGAAAGACCAGAAGCTATATCAGTCACTCCGACTGTGAGCGATTGGTCCATGCGTTTATTACATCAAAGCTCTACATGAACAATAGTATTCTGATTGGTTTCCCATCGATAGAACTCGATAAGCTCCAGTGTTTACAGAACACTGCAGCAAGGCTTGTTGTCAGAGCGAAGAAAAATGAACATATAACACTAATACTGAAGCGCCTCCATTGCCTTCCAGTAAAAGCAAGAATTGATCTCAGCATCTTGTTGATCACGTATAAAGTTCTTCATAACCAGGCACCGGACTACATAAAAGAACTTTTAGTTGAATATAAACCTAGCCGCTCACTACGCTCATCAACTCAAAACCTGTTCGCTGTTCCACCAACAAAGTAGAAAACTGGAGATAGAGCCTTCCAAGTTGCCACACCTAAGCTATGGAACTCGATGCCCAGCAGTATACGTTGGCTAGCTCTTTGACTAGTTTTAAAAGCTGAGTTAAAATGTTTCTTTTCAAAAAGTGTTTTCCGTAGTTATTTGACTTTGAACTCTTACATATTCTAATAGTTTTTTAGTCTCTCTTTTCTTTGTTTTTATCTTTTAATCGATGTAAGAGCATAGAGACTTTGTGTTATGTTCCTAATACTTATTCAGTGACATAAACAGACGATTTCAATACCAAAATATTTTTATTTCCAGTTCACAAGACAAACACATCTTTTCCACGGCCCATGTCACTCTTGACCAGCGGGCATGGAAGCAAAAGAAGGCGCGGGCATTGGAAAAGTAGTTTGATGAAGCACGGACTCAAAGTCGCCTCAACATTTTTAGTATCATCGCCATGAAAGAAAGGAAATTGTTTGTGCCTTGAAGCAAAATAAAAATAAAATAAAAAAATTGAAGGAAAGAGATTCACCAGTTCTTTATAAAATATTTCTCTTTTATTCCTATAAACATAAACAACATAAATTACAACTTTTAGGAAACCTATTTGCTCTTTTTGTCCTCACCTTATTCAAACACACGCACTTAAATTTACAGTAAAATCTATGCAATTACAAACCTTGGAGGTTATCTGATTATGTAAGTCTCTTAGCAAAAGGTATAATATTTCTTTCCTTCTATATAAATCTTATTAAGCACACAACTCTCAGAACAGAAACGACTAAAATATATATAAACTTGATATTCGTGGAGAGAGTACAGTGCTTGTTTAAAATTTCTGATAACTCTAGGCGGGGAAATTTTGGTGGGAGTAAATGTCTCCAATGCTCTTTATAAACCTTGAGAAAAACAGAAAATTATCGAGGAATTTGCTATTCCAGAATATATACATGTAAGCGGAAAATGGCCATCCCGCAGGCTTTGTTTTCTAGCCCTTCCAGCCCCAACATCAACAGGCACAATCTCCTCACGAACCTTCATATCTTTATTATGATACATTTTGGGAGAATTTGTTTTTAAACAGTACGTCTTTGGTGATCACTTTCTTCATTCTCGTGACCTCTATGTTAGCCCATGAAGTGATATTGTAAGGAGAAGTTAGTTTCTGGTCACTACTAGGGTTTAAAGGGTTCACATTTTCACTCCCACGGCCTTAACTTGTCTTGTGCGTGTAATAAGATTCTAACGTTTGAGTCTGTGCATGGAATCGTAAAGTGTAACCATTCAAATGAAAGCTACTGAGTAGTACTACCCTGTGGTGCTGTTTCTTATGCTGAACAAAGTGGTCCTAAATTTTCAGTCTGTGGGTGAAATCCTAAAGTGTGACCATTCAGTTGAAAGCTATTGAGCAGTACTTTCCTGTGGTTCTGTTTATTATGCTGTACAACTGTTGTTCTAACGTTCCACTCTATAATCGATGAACTGTGACCATTTCAGTGAAAGCGATTGTTGAGCTACTGTATGTTTACTGAACAAGGTGGGTGTACGGATGAAATGGTAGTGTGTAGTTGGAAATATGATTTTCCAAAACCTAATTATGCCACTTTTTCAGATTTGGCACTGCGGTAGTTTAATGCTTTCATATCATTTCCAAACAATGCCAAAAAGAAAAAGTAAAGCTGAGCATACACATATTATCGGACATTTTCCTTTTCATCAACTCTAAACGTCTTATTTATCAAATAGCTGCTGACATTAGAACCAATACTACAGATCTGAAATTTTTCGGATAATACAAAAACCTACAAACATTGTCAGAAGTCAGAGTCGCAAAGAGATAGAATATCATAAAAGTTCACGTCCCAAGCCGTTTTCAAATGACTAAACAGATGTTTTGATGTCCTAACCCCTACCCCTTTCAATGAAGATTTTAAGGCAAATCCCCTGAAAGAAAATTGTTTGGAGGGGAATGGGGTGCCTTGCCGACCTTTCGGACCATGTTTGTTGGCAGTACAATGATATCGATACGATACGAGTCTATGTTGACTAAGACGCCGACAACGACGTCAAACTATAGAGAAACTTACTTTAACCAAGCCTAGTGAGTGAATTCATTTTTCATGCGTTAGCCCTAGTCCAATATGATTTATGGCGCTCTTTCCTTACATTTTGCAATTAAGAATTACTCAATAAATACGGTTTAGTTAAACCAATATGACCATATCGAAAAGCGGGTTAAAATTTCTCATCATGTCAAGTTCATAAGGAAAAGGACAGAATACTTTTTTGAGAAGTCATCCAGCATTCAATCTGAAATCTTGCTGAGTATTTCGTAGAAGGTTACCTTGTTCGTGTTACCTGCAAGACAAAAATTAAAAAAAAAAAAGTATTACTAAAATAGTTACCGGGTGTGACCATTCAAACAGCAGCATTTTAACTGAGCAGTACATTCCTGTGATAACATTTATTATAATGTGCAAAGTAGTTCTAACTTTTGAAGTTTGGGGATGAAATCCTAAAGTGTCACCATTCAAATGAAAGCTACTGAGCAGTACTTTCCTGTGGTACTGTTTATTATGCTGTACAAGGTGGTTCTAACTTTTGAAGTTTGGGGATGAAATCCTAAAGTGTGACCATTCAAATGCATGAAAGCTACTGAGCAGTACTTTCCTGTGGTACTGTTTATTATGCTGTACAAGGTGGTTCTAACTTTTGAAGTTTGGAGATAAATCCTAAAGTGTGACCATTCAAATGAAAGCTACTGAGCAGTACTTTCCTGTGGTGCTGTTTATTATGCTGTACAAGGTGGTTCTAACTTTTGAGTCTGTGGATGAAATCCTAAAGTGTGACCATTCAAATGAAAGCTAATGAGCAGTACTTTCCTGTGGTGCTGTTTATTACGCTGTACAAGGTGGTTCTAACTTTTGAGTCTGTGGATGAAATCCTAAGGTGTGACCATTCAAATGAAAACTACTGAGCAGTACTTTCCTGTGGTACTGTTTGTTATGCTGTACAAGGTGGTTCTAATTTTTGAGTCTGTGGATGAAATCCTTAAGTGTGACCATTCAAATGAAAGCTACTGAGCAGTACTTTCCTGTGGTACTGTTTATTACGCTGTACAAGGTGGTTCTAACTTTTGAGTCTGTGAATGAAATCCTTAAGTGTGACCATTCAAATGAAAGCTACTGAGCAGTACTTTCCTGTGGTGCTGTTTATTATGCTGTACAAGGTGGTTCTAACTTTTGAAGTTTGGGGATGAAATCCTAAAGTGTGACCATTCAAATGAAAGCTACTGAGCAGTACTTTCCTGTGGTACTGTTTATTATGCTGTACAAGGTGGTTCTAACTTTTGAGTCTGTCGATGAAAACCTAAAGTGTAACCATTCAAATGAAAGCCACTGAGCAGTCTTTCCTGTGGTGCTGTTTATTATGCTGTACAAGGTGGTTCTAACTTTTGAGTCTGTGGATGAAATCCTAAAGTGTGACCATTCAAATGAAAGCTAATGAGCAGTACTTTCCTGTGGTGCTGTTTATTACGCTGTACAAAGTGGTTCTAACTTTTGAGTCTGTGGATGAAATCCTAAGGTGTGACCATTCAAATGAAAACTACTGAGCAGTACTTTCCTGTGGTACTGTTTGTTATGCTGTACAAGGTGGTTCTAATTTTTGAGTCTGTGGATGAAATCCTTAAGTGTGACCATTCAAATGAAAGCTACTGAGCAGTACTTTCCTGTGGTACTGTTTATTACGCTGTACAAGGTGGTTCTAACTTTTGAGTCTGTGAATGAAATCCTTAAGTGTGACCATTCAAATGAAAGCTACTGAGCAGTACTTTCCTGTGGTGCTGTTTATTATGCTGTACAAGGTGGTTCTAACTTTTGAAGTTTGGGGATGAAATCCTAAAGTGTGACCATTCAAATGAAAGCTACTGAGCAGTACTTTCCTGTGGTACTGTTTATTATGCTGTACAAGGTGGTTCTAACTTTTGAGTCTGTCGATGAAAACCTAAAGTGTAACCATTCAAATGAAAGCTACTGAGCAGTACTTTACTGTGGTGCTGTTTATTATGCTGTACAAGGTGGTTCTAACTTTTGAGTCTGTGGATGAAATCCTTAAGTGTGATCATTCAAATGAAAGGTACTGAGTAGTACTTTCCTGTGGTGCTCTTTGTTATTATGTGCAAGGTGACTGTAACTATTTTATGCGTGGATGAAATTCTAAAGTATCACCTACGAGGTGAAGCTCATAGGCGATGAAGTTACTGAGCAACATTTTCTAGTGGTGCCGTTTGTTATGCTGTACAAGGTGGATTTAGCGACTGGTTTTAAGGTCTGTGGATAAAATCTGACAGTGCATATTACACGTGAATACTATAGAACAGTACTTTACTAAGGTACGTTTTCCCACGTTAAAATTTTCGAGCTGAATTCTTACCATTTTCGTCTGAGTTGTTGCCGAAGTCCCTACTTTCTCGTTTCATCAGTTTCCGGTATCTCTGAATGATGCTGCGCCGCTCGGTTGACGCTCTCTTCAGCGTGCTCGGGGCGTCATCGCTCATGCGCTCCTCGGACTCTGAATCAAACCGCTGGAGGGTTTGAGAGAGAACCGTGGACTCAACGTGTTCTGGAATACTTAAAAGAAATTAAAGAACAAATTAAAACCAAGGACAAAATGTCGACCCAAGGAATTGAAAAATCGAATTTCTTGCTCCTCAGAGACAAAGGTAGGTCCAAAGTCTTTTGGCCTCCGAGCGCAGTTCCATGTACGCAAGCTGGCATCTCCAAGTTTGCAATGACTGCGACTCCGTTTGGCCAGTGGTTTCCCAGCTGGTCTTAATTAAGGCCCACTTAGACGGTACAACTTTCACTTTCGACTATCGCATGCAATTTTTGTAGGCCGCGCTGCATGGGCCATGAAAAAAGCGTATACAACTCCAATCATGTAACGGTGAAATCCGTGGGCGTGGCCACCGTTACATGATTACTCCGACGTTGTTCAGACTATGCACATCTTTCGTGACATTCCTGTAGGTATGATTTACACGACGCGATTTGTGTTATAACCATGGCGAAAGCAAGTCACATGATTCGAGCAGCGCGAGCTCAACCTCGTCCCCAGGGCCTTCTCCTCGTTCAAAATGGCGGTCGGAGAAACCCCTGGCCAAGGCCGCTGAAATACTCCAAGAATCGTGGAGTATTTTGTCACGTGACACACGATGAAATGGCTTTTTCGGAGGTTGTTTCCAGCGTATGCCGGCCCTGTTTGTTTTCTGCAATCGGAAACCGTTGTTCAAACGGAACGAAGACATTTCATCGTGTTTACGTGACGAAATTCTAACGAATTTTTGGAGCCACTTTGGCAGCCTTGGCCAGGGGTTTCTCCGACCGCCATTTTGAACGAGGAGAAGGCCCTGGGGACGAGGTTGGCGCGAGCTACAAAAGTCGTTCAAAACAAACGTCGGACCGTCTAAATCAGCGCTAATGGAAACAAAGAACCAAACATCGAATAATAGTACAGAAAGGAACGATTCCTTGCGATTCACTGTCTTAGAGAAAATTAGAATGCGATATGAACAGAATTGTGCATTCCACGCCTACCTTCCCATGCAGGGTACCAGCCCTTCTTCTAGAACCTTCGCGTCTTTTCTCGTGCGCTGAGCCACCCATTTCCAGCTCTGTCGCGCTTGATCATAGTTTGCGCGAGTGTTGATCACGTGAAGTGTCTCACCAACGGTGAAGCTCAACTCGTCTGGTGACATTGCCTTATATGGGTGTATAGTCCTGACAAATAAGCAAGAGTCCTGGCGTCAACACTCCATTACAACTCGGCGTCCACATAATTATTGCAAATAGGACATAACAGGCTATCTATTTGAGGATTTTTCCCTTGTTTTTTTTCTTTTGTTTAGGCAAATCATGCGCAATGTCGCACCACGTCACGCATTGAACGCAGCCGCTAAAGAAGAATAGTAGAAAATATAGCAGTGGTCGCTGTAATGATTTCACACGGGTCAGAAAACTTCCACAAAAACAGGAACACGAACTACAACATAAACTACAAAGATCATATATTGCTACATTTATTTCCGCCCAGAGAAAATATATTCCGCATTGGGCTCGGTCGCTTCGCGACTGCACGCAATACGGAATATATTTTCTTCCAATAAGCCGTCAACATAATGCATTATTGACGCCAAAAAGTAGCAATCAGTTTATTATAAAACCAGCCTAAACGGGGGCGTACTCAAGAACAGTTGTTTACAAACAGCACTAACTGCACTAACAGCACCAACTGCCGGGAGGTTAGGCCACACTTTCTAGCGCATAGCATATAGTCCCTCAATAGCCTTTTTAACCGCGACATGAATGGTTGCTGGAAATTTATACTGCGAGTAGCTAGTAGCTAAGCGCTGTGAGCTGTGACTCAAGACTCAAAAGGGAAAATTTGTACATAACGTTGATTTTGTTTCAGAAGGAAACACAAATACTACACCGCGCAACCTACCTGACGTAGAGTGAATCGTAAGGCTTGTCTTCAAGGATTTCCTTGTAATCTAATAACAAAGAAAACGTTTAAGTGCAACTTAAAAGAAAAACGTTTAAGTGCAACGAAAACGCTTAAGTGTACGCTGACGTGCAACTTTGAACAATGTAGATCTATGTAGATGTTTAAAGAACACTTTCAAAACAAAAAAAAATCAACAACACAAGATGACTTACTTGACACCAGTTGAGCCTCAATCCTAAGATATGTACAAGTGCTTAGAAGGCGGACAATCCGCGTAGCGTGATCCAGTGTGGCCTTGGTCAGATCATAACTGTTCAGCTGAAGACATCAATTAAAGTAAAACGTTAAAAAAGTTCGGACAGCAAAGCAAAAGGCTATCTAGAAGACATAACATACCTTAAAGAGCCTGTCGCCAACTTGAAGCCCAGCGGCCTTACAAACTGAGTTTTCCTGCAGCTCAATGACGTAAATACCGACACGATAACCACCGGACACTTCAAGTCCCAGGCCATCGAGTGGCTTCTTTTCGAGGCGAATTACACGAGGACTGGTGAGAGAAATGAAGGGAAGAATCAGTAAAACACAAGCTTTTAAAAGGCGCGACTGCTGCAGTAGGTAACGTTCTGCGCAACGTGTTTCGTATTTGTCTAAAGTGATGCGACGATGATTTGTGAAACAATGTTACGGTTGGACGTATTTGTTGATGTCATGCGAAGACACGAGCATTTGAAAACTACTGTGTCCTCTGCTCAATCCATTTGATTGCACCTTTCCAGCTACAACAAACTTTCATTCCGGTGACTGTTCTTCGTCTTCCAAAGTTGTAATCAAAGGCACTCTGAATAACGTAAGCCATTACATTGTTGACAGCCTGCTGAAGTGTTTTGTCAAACTGTCGGTGTTGGCGGACACGCTAGGAGGCAAATTCCGTGTGTGACTCTTTGTACTGAGTCACTGTTGAAGTTCATAACGTTTTCAGTACACCGAGAATGAGCCCGTGAAACTTGCCGCCTGTTGAAATGAGACCAAAAGCACAAGCCCTCGCAAGACAAGTTGCTTGAGACTAGCAGGGCTAAGCTCTGCAGCGCTTAAGATATCTAAATGGGTGTTGTTGACTGTGATAAGTCCCGTTATTTTGTGACTACAGAACTTACGTCTGCTATCATGGGAATCAAACTAAACTTGAAAACAAACAGTATGAACTTAACATTAGATGTACTTAGAGATGTAAACATACCTCCCCTCTAAGGGCACTATCGTTCCACATGTGTTCGATCTCATTAAACCTGAACTTATTCCATCATCATCTACTCGAACAGCAGTGATGGTAGACTGCGCACGAACCAACGTCCCGTCGACCATCGCGGGCGTTAGAAACGTTCCCGATTGCAACTGCGACGTACTGACGAACTTTCGGTTAAAAGGAGAACGACTGTTCGGCTTCAATGTCCCATAATCGCATGCATCGCTCTCTTTAGCGTCTGAAGTATTCTGAGAATCGTCTACACACGCCCCAGTCCTCGCATCAGGCCAATCGTCCGCCACAATTGTCTCAAGTTGGGAATCTGAGGAGGGGCTATATATAGCATTTGCCCCTCTATGTCTGTCCGACATGAAAAGTCCATACCCGGAGTATTTATTTCCGTAGAGGTCTGAGTTCGAATCTGTGAGCGACGGATCATTGTTTGAACTCATAGAGCCAACACTTGAGTTAATGGAAAATCTTGAGTCACGTGATATTGAGCTGTCATTTGAAATGAGTGACAGGCGGTTGTCGCCGTTAGAGCGGGGAAGACGTCTCAGTACTACAGCATCAGATTCGGAGTCTGTAGTGTTTACAGTCTGAAAATTAAAAAAAAATAGAAATAAGTTATGAATACTAAAATTAGCTTGCAATGTGGCAAGAAGAATATCGCAAGATGCGCGACCTGCAAATGGAAAGCGGATGGTTTCTCGTTCATCGCAAGAAACGGAAGAACCTTTGCTCTCTCTGGTTTTTACCACCTGTATACAAAAGGGGACCTCCGAAGCACTTGACACCTGCACTACACTACAATCAATGTATAGAAGAATAAAGACAGTGAACCTACTTTTAATTCGCACATTTGCTGCCTAGCCTGGATCGTTCTGGACACGTGAAGTTTCAGCTTGTCGCCGGACTTTTTGGTGACTTTCTCCACAGAAGAGGCGATTATTTTATCAAGGTGTTTCCCGTTTATCTACAAAATAAGAAGTTGGTTTATTGAATATAAAGAAGACCATCGCAGTTATATACGCAACTTGTGCAGTTGCGAAAAGAAGGCCTGAAAAAACAATTCAGGCTTGTACGGGATTCGAACCCTTGACCTCTGCGATACCGGTGCAGCGCTCTAACCAATTGAGCTAACAAGTTGAACTGGGAGTTGGTCATTAAGTCGGTTCGTTAAAAACCCGTGAAGGATGAAGATGAAATGGTGAATATATGAATATCATGACTGCGGGATGAAGAATTGAATGAAAGAAGACCTTCGCAGATGCAGACGCAACTTTTGCAGTTTCGAAAAGAAAGCCTGAAAAAAATTCAGGCTTTGCAACCGCAAAAGTTGCATCTATAACTGCGATGGTCTTCTTTACATTCAATTCTTCATCCCCCAGTTCTAATACTATATGATATTCATATATTCATCATTTCCAGCTGGTTTATATGAAGAAGATGACGCTAAATGGGGTAAACCGGCAGAGAGGCTGAGATCTATGCATGTGGGCACCAGCACTAGTTTTCCGTCAAAGAGCTGTCTTTCTTAAAGAGAGTTCAGTTACACTAAAATGAATCGCAAACGGTGGGCACAAACTTAAATTAGAGGTCTGTTTAAGAGAGATGTCCGTCTTAGAGACGTGCCCGTCTTAGAGGTATGTGTCCGCTAAGAAATATCTCCCTCTACTGCATATGAAGCACATCCTAAGGGCCCGTTCGCGCATATAAAATTACGAAGCCGTTTTAAATTTTAAACAAATTTTGTGAACGCTTAACAGTTTCTGAAAAGCACCGTCGTCCTGCCTCGACAAATTAGTTTCATTAAAGGCCAAGTTAACCCTTAAAGTCCTAACACTGCTGAAAATAAAATTTTTATCACTTTATCAGTGGTCACATACAGGTGTTCCATTTCATAGTTTTGACTGGAGTCTGTAGAATTTTTGCATATTTCTCAGTTTTGAAGTGCGTACACGTTTGACAAAACTGAAATTTAGTAAGGTCAAATTTCAGCTTTGTGCAAATGAGCCCTAAAGTGGAGGCCTCATGAGTCAGGGATAAAACAATTCATCGAAAGACAATCTATTTTATATTACCTTCATAACATAATCTCCAATTTCCAGTTTGTTCTGATCTTCTGATATAAAACCGTGTTTCAGTTCCTTTACGTATAACCCACACTCAAAGCCAAGACCTAAAAAATAATTTAAAAATATATTACGCAAACATGCACTGTTTAAGGAAAACTATGTTTCATTTTAATTCCGAGTCAAACAAAATTTATGTTTAGTCTTGGTTTAGGCTAAATCACAAATTTTTGTAAGGTTCCTTTGAAGATTTTAGAGGTCCTCAGAAAAGGGGTCCCAAGGTATTTGAACTTGCCGTATACAACTTGAGATTAACGGCAATTGCCTATCCTTCAAAGGAAGGCCTGGTGCACAACGATACGGGATTCCAGGAACCTTACCTAAGCAGGTGTAAATTGTATCATTGAAACTTGGAAGAACCGCAATCCACGAAACCCTAAACTTGGCCTGACAAATGTAGCTAATGACGCTGACCCCGCTTAAATTTGGTTAAGAGCAAGGTTTTCCTAATCCCTGTCTATACTTCGTTTACTCGGCCCTTGAGGTTCAACATTTCAGCCTACGATTTTACGATTTTGGATGCGTAAGGTGTGTCCTTACCAGCTTTAGATTTCTTGGTAGTTCTAAGATCCAAGTCAAAACTTATCTGGCAAGTGCCGACGGGTCGCTTGAGAACCTAGAATAAGGAGAACAGCCAAGATAAAAAATAAAATTATAAAAGCAGGAGCACATATATCTGGAAATGCACATTCGCGCTGGGTAAAGGATGACACAAAGTTTGTTAAAGGTTCTTATCAGAGGTCCTTTTCGCAGACCTCACGAAGAGTTCCATGGTTAAATTTGAATAGTGTTTCAGAGCCGAAGCGCCTTCGGGACGTTTGAAAAACGCACGCCAGAAGTGAAGTGCTAGTAAGCTGACGCAAGAATGCCTTCCGAGTAGGCACCCTTTCGGGAGCTCGGGTGGACGGTATGTGGAACCTCATAATCAACGGTGTACTGTGAAATTCTTCCATTGGACAATTGTGTTGATGATAAAGGTAATTTCAGGCTTACCATATTTGGAGCTGCAATGCCTCCATCCAGCAGAGATTTAACGAGATTTAGGTCCGACTGCGTCACCGGTATATCGTTGATGGACACTATCTCGTCATATTTTCTAGAATAAAAGTTAATCCACGAAAGAATCAATCAATCAATCAATCAATCAATCAATCAATCAATCAATCAATCAATCAATTCGAACAAACAAACAATTACTCAGACTGGCAGTCAACAAGCCAAACAGTCAATAACAAACAAACCAATGAATGAATCAATCGATGAAATAACTGGTTGAAGAAACACTTAAATCAATGGATCAATCAATCAACGGTTTCATAAATGAACAAATCAATCAATCAATCAATTAATCAAACAATCATTCAATCGATCGATCAATCAATCAATCAATCAATCAATCAATCAATCAATAAATCAATCAATCAGCCAGCAAAAAGGTCTGTCGGCACGCTCCGGGAGACAGTCAAACAGTCAATCAGTCACTCAATTAACCAATCAAACACGAGTTTGTGTTAATAATAATAACAACTCTATTCAAGTGTCGGAGTATTTAGCAGGCAGTGCTATAACGCTTTGCAAGTAACATGAGAAATAAAACAAACATTTTTTAGAAACCCCAACTGGTGGGAGGCTTATCAGCTGGCTATTTACAAGCGTGGCTGAGGATTTGAACACGTGACTAACGTGAAACAAATCCAAGTGGTCAGAAAGAAAGACTTGAACCTGGGACTTCAGGATTACATGTCCAGTGCCTTAACCATTGGGCCACGCCGTCTCCCTTTTAATTCGTGATTTGTGTTAATTGTTGTTAGCAATTCGTGTTTGTGTATTCAAAATAAAAAAAATAAAATAAAATAAAAAACAGCTTTGTTCCAAATGACATAAAGATACTAATAATAACATAGTGAAACTGGTTGATACCTGATGTTTCTAGCGTTGCCGAACGCCTTGTCGATATCAACAATGGCCGTGCACGGTTTTCCACTCATTGAAACGCGCGCCAATTTGATGGAGTCTAGCGGATCATCCTAAAAGAAATAAAAGGGAAATTCAGTAACCGCAAAACGTGGACGTAACACGTCCTGCAGTTTTGTCGACGACATCTAACGTACCTTTTCTAAAGACACTCTTATTTCTTCACTTTCCGTGAATGACGTGTCTGGGGACTAAACACAAGGCATGATGTTAGCAAACGCCATAAAATAAATGTGGCAATTAGTGGCGTGGATCAGTCGATAAGGAGAGTAGACGATCGTCAGTTTGCTGGGGATAGCTCAAAGTCTCCCCCAACATGATTTTAACTAAAGCCTTTGCACAATCCTGAAGCACCTGCACAGTTCTGACTTTTTATCAATAGCACCTGCACCGACGCTCACGAGAATCTTCTCCCAGAAGGAGGTGGGCTATTCAAGGAAGAAGAAGAAGAATTACATTTTCACTGATTGTTTAACTTAGCGAGATACGAGGTTGCTTCTCGGTTGTTGTTTTTGTTGTTTTGCTTTGCTAGCTGCCAAAACCCAATATAACTGCGGGTTAAGATGGTAAAAGTTTAGGTGAATGCGTTTAGAAACAGCACTGCTCAGAATTGACCCAACTATTTACTGACAAATAAAAATTGACAACCCTACTCGATTCCTGATTCGCCAAAGGGCAGAAAGGGTCGCCCCGTTTTCAAAATGGCGGAAAGCTAAAAGCCACATGTTGATCTATTCCCAGTCCTACCTCGATTCCCTCAACTGTATCTCCCGCGCAAAACTTGCACTCCTTGAGCGAGCACGGAATTGACAGTTCACTAGAATTGTTCGCGCTCAAACCGGTCTTCGCCAACCGGTTTAGCAAGTGATTATACTCTTCTTTTAGTTTCTCTAACTGTTCTGCAGTTGAAAAGCACTTCTGGATCGCTTCATCCCTAGCTTGCACAATGGCAGCAATTTCGCGGTGTAGTCGTTTTCTTTCCTTGACCGATTGCCTCCACTGTTCCTTGGCATGATCCCTTTCTCTCTTGTAAGTCTCAGATTTTTCTTCCAGAGCTGTAACTTGAGCGTCCATTTCAATATTCCTTTGTTGGGACTTGGTAAGTTCAGTGCTTAATTTCCGTACCGATGCCTCCTTCTCAATTTTTTCTCGTAAAAGAACATCCTGCTCTGCAATCGAGTCATTTTGTTCTTGTTTTGATACTTCGACTTGTTCACTTAATATTGATGTCTCTTGTTTGATTCTGTCCAGGGCGTCTTCTTTTCGTTTCAGTTTCATCGTTAAATCATCGCGTTCTGCTTTTACCTGCAGATTAGAAAAGCATTTATGTGAATGCTCATCCTTATAAATGCTTTTTCTCATAGAGTGGAACATGAAGTTTTGTGATGTGGTTCTAAACTTTACGCCAAAAATCCAATTGCGTAACTATTCCTATGCTACTCTGTTCTGAACCCCAAGATAGCAGGAACTGCGATATGTGACAAAGCGAGCGCGAAAATCAAATGCGTGACAACTATCTGACAAAACCTGATAGATACTATTATACAGAGTGTCTTATTTTGGTGTCCAAGATGAGCAAGCCAGGCTCACTTTCTATTCTTAACTGAATGAGTGCATGAAATTCTCAAGTATCGCCATTCAAATGAAAGCTACTGAGTAGTACTTTCCGGTGATGCTGTATAATTTGCTGTACAAGGTGGTTCTTACTTTCTAGTCAGTGGATGAAATTCTGAAGTGCGACCATTCAAATGAAAGCTACTGAGCAGGACTTTCTTGTGGTGTGTTTATTTCGCTGTATACATGGTGGTTCTAACGTTTGGGTCGGTGGATGAAATCCTGAAGCGTGACCATTATTCAAATGAAAGCTACTGAGCAGTACTTTCCTGTGGTCTTTTCCTTTTTTTGTTCAAGGCCGGTGGCTCTAACTTTCAAGTCGGTGGATGAAATTCTGAAGCATCGTCATTCAAATGAAAGTTACCGAGCAGTACTTTTCTGTGGTGCTGTTTATTACATTGTAACAATTCTTCTAGTGTTAAGTCTGTGGACGACATCCTAAGGTGCGACTAACCATGTGAAAACTGGTGAGCAGAACCTGTGCTACGGAGAAAAGCTCCTTCATCAGCGTACGCTGCCCGGGGGGGTTCTCCATTCGTATTTGGGTATAGGTGAGCCGCTGATGGTTTGAAACCCTGACCCTGTTTAGGACAAAAAATCCTAAAATACATACCCTGTTTAGGACATCAAGCTCAATTTTATTACCCTGTTTAGGACATGCAACACCCTGTTTATAATTAGGACATACTCCCGCGAAATTATATACCCTGTTTAGGACAGACTCGCATGAAATCTCATACCCTGTTTAGGACAGAGAGGCCAAAAACCATACCCTGTCCAGCGGCACATCCCCGTATAAGCCACATAAGGGAGTACCCCCCCCCCCCGGTACGATGTAAAAAGTGTAAACCATGAACGATGTGACATAATGGAATTCTGGGAAAATAGCACCTGGCAAGCTTGTTACTCCGTTCTGTTTATTGATATTCAAGGTATTTTTGATTCATGAAGAGTTTTTGGAGTATATCTATCAGTTTTATTTTATTCGTGCCATCATGATGTGCACGGTGTCTGAGAATCAAAGCACGTTCACCCGCTTCCCAGAACACCATTATGTCGTATAGTTCTGCATTCTGTTTTGAAGATAAGCGCCGACACTCAAGTCAGTTTCGGAATGGTTATAAAAACGAGACACACTATTTTAGGAACCAGCATTCTAAGATACGGACTACGTGCTAAATAGCACGACCACTTAGTTGGTTATGTTGGAGTCAAAAGCATTTCAAACACTTCTAGACGTAATGACCCTGAAGCAAGTAGACAAAATTGACAAGTCTGTCACATTGTAGTGACCTATAGCGTCAAATTGTCTCTTAAAAGAGACATATATCTTATAAGGCAAGTACAAACTTAAAAAAAACAGTCATGGGAATATGCTCCTTTTAAATAGCTTTCAATTACGTGGTGGCACTTAAGGATTTTCTTCCACAGACGTAAAAGTTAGAACCACCTAGTACAGCAAAATGAACAGCAACAAAGGAAAGTACTGCTCAGTAGCTTTCATTTGAATGGTCCGGCACACATTAGGATTTCATCCACAGGATCAAAAGTTAGAATCCCCTTGTACAGTATAATAAACAGCACCACAGGAAAGTGCTACTAAACAGCTTTAATTTGAATGGTGACACTTTAGTATTTCATCCACAGACTCAATTATCAGACATGTCAGAACCACACTGCACAAATGTATTGCTGAGAGCTAGAAACACGCTACCAGTGACAAATTCCCCTATGTTGAAGGAACTTTTGATATGTTAAAGGACATCATCAGAAGGCTTTGAAATTAATCTTCGGACGTCTTAGGAAATAGTCGGGTCGACTTCGGAAATCCTGACACTCCCAGAACAAAAACATCACGCATTTGAAACGGAAAATGTTAACAGACCTGCCAACCTTTTCCGCGTCAAGTGCGTTCCTGTGCACCTATAAAACTGAAGTAAAACTAAAACATGACCTGTCCCATTTTGTTTGATAGTGCAGTAAAATGGCCTCCAAGTTAATAGTGTTCCATACTTAATTGATCCAAAGACACCCCTTCATGTTGCAGCGCAATTAAGTGTTTCAAATTGTTGCGGTGTACTTCTAGTCATTCGTTAGTTAGTGAACATGCATTGACAAAAGCAAATAATCATACGGACAACAAGATAAATGTTTTGAGTATTTCAGGAAAAAAATAAAATAAAAGCAAATAATGAAGTCTGTTGGAAAGCTCTTTGACAATAATAACCTCTCATTGCCTTTCTCCTCACGTCAATAGACAAGTGTGAGACATTTTCTAATTAAACTTTAGATCACAACGCCGAGTTCTGTTATATTCACGGTAAGCAAAGATCAGTCAACGAGGCGCAACAAAATTGGCTATCGTTCGAAAAAACTCGGACGAGACCACTATTCTTTTAGTCGACAACTACATGTGTACAATTGTAAAAACAAAAACAAAAACAAGCAAAAACGAACAACGATTTTCAGGTCATATTTACAAAAACTGAAAATAAATTCTACTTTACGAGGACCTTTCACCATTCACGATCCGCCCGAATAGTCAATGACAATCATTGACCCAATGAGCTTCGCGCATTCAAAACAGATGGATATCAGTGAATCTCCCGAGAATAAAATTAAAAAGAGAACATTTAAAAGTATATTGAGCGAATACACACGTACACTGACACCTCTGCACTCTCAAGTTTCCTAGGAGGGGGACATTGGGACCTATCAGAAACCGAAAAACCGGCCAAAATTTTCACCAAAACCGAAAAACCGGAAGAAAAATCGCTCAAAACCGAAAAAACGCCGAGAATAATGATCAAAACTGCAAATTCGTGATTTTCAGTCCCTCAACTCTTGATACAACAGCCAAAATATTGGCCTTAGTGACGATTCAATGCCCCTGTTATACTGCTTGCAGCGCCAATTTGATGCGCATTATCCCGAAGAAATTTTTGCAATGTTCAACCAAAGGAATCGCTTCTTCCATTGTCTCCGTCTCATTTGAAGGTGAAACTTTTGTAACTCGTGATGAACTCAAAAAGGTTCGTACAATACGCCAATTTGCTCTCAAGAACCGAATCACCGCTTTTTTGTTCATAAAAACCGAAACCCGAATGTCAAAAAGGGAAAAAACCGTAAACCGCAGTGGATACCAAAACCGAAAAACCGGAGATTTTGAGTGCAAAAACCGAAAAACCGATCTCAAAAGTGACCAAAACCGTAAAACCGAACAACCCAATGTCCCCCTCTCCTAGGTGCTAGCTGAATAAGCCATTAATTTTAAAAGACTATAACGTATTAACGTCAAGTATCAATACGTCCGCTTTTTCGAGTAAATTGCGGCCGTTTTAAAGTAGGCGTAGAAAGAAATTCAGCCGAAAGCAACCATCAGGTCAGTTTTTACAAACCCTTAAGCGCGGACTGTCGCTCTCAAAACTCTTGAGTAGTAAAGGTGCTTTAACAGTGATCAGCATCAAATTTCTGCTCATCATATCAGTGCATTGCAACACATACGGGTCATGAGAATTTAACAAATGATCACAAAAGATGAATTGTCTTGATGTTTAAACAAGTTCTCCCAATTAGTAATAAATAAAATCTATGGAGACCTGTTAGGAGAATTTGTATGATGATGTTTGGGCTTAAAGGGTTAAATAGTATACACCAAACTGACTGGAAAACAACGATATTAAAGTCACATTCACAGGATAACCAATACTGATAATAATAAAGAAAAATAGAAAAAATGCCTATTGCCCAACCAAGCACATAGCACCCAATGATTGACTATCAGGGAATAGTCACTGATGATTGCGCCAATCAGATTCGCGCATTCGCAGTTGACTACCTAACGGTGGACAACAACGATATTAAAATCACATTCACAGAATAACATTCACAGAATAACCAATACTGATAATAATAAAGAAAAATGAAAAAGAAAACCTAGTGCCCAACCAAGCGCATATCACCCAATGATTGACTATCAGGGAATAGTCACTGATGGTTGCGCCAATCAGATTCGAACATTCGCAGTTGACTACCTAACGGTGGACGACTACTAAAACCAAAGAGAGTGGGTTTAAAAATAAATGGACAATTATAGATATATTGAGCGAATACACTGATATCCCTGTACACTTAGTTACGCACTGAGGTGCTCGTTGACTTAAACATCATCATCATCATACAAGTTATAATAGTCCCATCAATATGTCAACACTCAGGCCTTCTCTTCTAATTAATGGCCGCCCTTTTGCAGTGGCTACCAAAAAAAATAATAATAATAATTGGGCCAAACGCGATCATGCGTTTACGGAGAGTTTACCATTATAACAAAACGTTTGGTTTTGGAGGTGGACAACGGCTTTTGAGAGAGTCAAATCCTTGTAATTTTGACTTCGAGTATTCCCGTTGTGCGTCTGGGTTCCCTGTGATATTTCCTGGGGTAAAAACTCGATCAATACTAATATTCTAAAGAGTGAGCATTTAAAAGCCGGAAAGCTGTTGAGCAGCAGTTTCCTGTGGTGTCATTCATTTTTTTTCAATTTTAACTGAGAGGAAGTTTATAAGAATTTGATACTTTGCAACTCTTTAAAGCTATTTTTTCATGGAAGGCATACCTCCGAAAATTTAATAATTTTGCCAAATTTACTTCCAGAGATAAACAACTCATGCAGTTATGACTTTTGAGGCGTCCAACGAACCTCCAAAGTGTGACTATTGAAATGGAAGCCACTTTTTTAACGTCATTTAAGATCAGAGGCTACCAAAACGCCATCAGTTTAACAGGGTTATTAAATAGACTACGAGGTGTTAAATGTGTGTAACGCATGCTGTTCAACGATCGCGTGTCACACACGAACACACGCGATTCTATTTTCTCACCTTGTTAAGTTCTTTCACAAGAGAATCCAGCTGATCTAAAGTGTTTTCCCATTTACTCGTGGCCTTGCCCCACTCTTCCAGCGCTTTGTCCTTCTCTTTAACCGCTTGGTCTCTTTGATCAATAACAGTCGCAAGTTCTTCCAAAGCTATTTCTTTATCAGTTTGCGCAGATATTAGGTTTTTCTGTAGGTCGTTTAAAAAATTATGTTTGCTCTGTTCACCAGCCGAGATCACCTCGTTCAATTTTTTCATGTATTTCCTTAGAGCTATGGCCTCCACAACAGCTTTGATTCGCGAGTCTTTTAACCGTTCACAATTCTTACATGAAGTAGCAGGTTTTTGAAGTGGAACGGCGTTAGCTTCGATGGTAGTTTCAAGGTGTTCGACCTTCGATGGAAAAATCACGTTGTTGGCGTTGCTTTTAGATTCCACTGACTCCATTTCTAGGTCGCTGACAGACATTCGAGTCCTTTTGGATCCATTCGAGTCTTTCTCACAATTATCGAATTCTTGTTTGATGTGGGAGCTTAACAATTCTTTCAAGTTTTCAATCTCGCGCTCGGCGTCTTGAAGCCTGTCATTCGCATCTTGTAAGTCCTTGTTTATTTTACTACAATCGTCCACAGCCTTATTCCTTTCGTCCAAAAGCTGGGCATTATGCTCCATCAAGACTGTGACCTTTTCAGTATCTGACATCGAAATTGTTGAATTCCTTTGCTCGTCCGTCGAAACATTTTGTTCTTTGTTTGTCTGTTTTCGTCCGCTTAGCGACATGGAACGAAACAGACGGGACGACGTTTTTCTGTCACGATCGCTGGTCGTCGTTCGCTTAGGCATCTCGAAGCTCCTGATCTCTATGCAGCTGTTCCGTTTAGATGCACCTAGAAGAAACAGAATCCAGACTTCATGTTAAAATGCAGCTATGCTAAAATAACTCTTGACCAGGTGACCTTTTAGTCTCAAAACAAAATACTACAGTGACAATATGACATCACTGATATTCACGTTTAAGTTTAGTTAGCGGAAAAAACTTCATAACTACGTAATCCCGGGGGCATTTTTGAAAGTCATATTGCTTAAGCGTATCAAACCACAAGAGGCAATAAATTATTAGAGTAAAAAGTTAATATGTAGTTACATTAACGACGGCATGGCACTATTTGCTTCCATGAATAAATCGGTTACGAAAACATACCTAGGTTTAATTCGCTCTCAAAATAGCGAATCAAGCTTGCGCCACATGCACAAGACTGAGAAAAAATCCAAAAATTTTAGTTAACATAGTACGGAAAACAAATAGCACCACGAGAAGGAACCCATCAAAAGCTTTCGTTTAAAGGATCGCATTTAAAACGATTCTGTCCACAGACTCAAAAGTCAGAACCGCCGAGATCACACGACTCTGCAAGTGAAGTCACATGTTTACTCCGTGGTCGAATTGTGTATGGTCTCGTAGACTGTAAGAAGGAGGCCTGTTTCGCCAACAAATTGAACTTCAAACACAAGCCACAACAAACAAGATTGTAACAAAGGGCGCCAAGAATAAACAGTGGGCTTATTTTGTTGTCAGATAAAAACGTTCCATGAATCATACCCAAGCGTTCTTGGCGACATGCGACATCTGTGACATCCGTGGTGTAAACTAGCCTTTCAAACCAACACCCCGGCAATATGGGTCCAATGCAATATCTTACCGGGCATTAAAGGATGCTTGAATTCAAGCTCATCGAAACAGAGTCAACATACCATGAAAAGACCGTGGACATAACTTATAAAAGAGTGCATAAAATGAATGACCTTCAAGTCAGGGTTAAAATAACTGTCATACGCTTCAAAAACTTTAAAATAGGCTTTCAATCAAATGATGGGGCGACTTTTGAATTAAACGCGCCTACGCGAATGTGACATATTCACACGAGCGTCGGGCAATATGGGCCTTAGCTGCCTTAAATTCTGCACTTTCCGTTTCTATTTTCTGAGCTTTGACCGCTTATGAATGACAACCAACCGAGAATCAATTAAAAACAGAAGAACACATTCTGTGGTTCTAATGTAAATACTAGTTTGATGAGCATTCATGGTGACGTTGTACGTTAAGACTAAACACCTTAATAAAGAAAGAAATATAATTTCGACGCTTTTTTTCACAAACTTTTCCATCAAAGTATTCCGGAAATGATGTTACCTTTGAACGAAAGCCGAAACTTTTGTGCCCTAATAAAATGTGACGTTTCATTTACATATTGTAAGCAGAAAAATAAACGAGGTCGGCGACTTGATAAGGCCACATCATGGATTGCAACTGTCCAAGTCTCTTCTTTTCGATAAGATATTACAGTGCTGCAAAGCAATATAAAATAGTGCAAGTTTTTATTTTTCTGAAATTGTGCAGAAATTGAGGCCACGTTGTCTTTTTACGACACGTCATAAGGGGAGCAAAAGAAATCGTGTCAAATTTTAGACTAACCACTGTGACAATATTATCGAATGTTGGATAGTCCGTTCGGCCTAAATTATATTTGACAAGGAAAACAAAAACATCGAAACACACAAACCTGGCATAGAAGATTCCAGCCTCACTAATTTAAACATTTGATGATCAATTTAACAGACCGCAGCCGAAAACATTTGGTTTTTCACACGCACTTAACGTCAAAGCGGGCCACACAGTAATGTATAGTCTGATAAGCCCCGTGCTTTATGCAAGATTTAGATCTACCTAGCCTCTTCAATTGGTGAGAGAAATCGAGAGGCTACGAAGCAAAGATTAAATAACCTGTCATGTCGGCTGTCGATATATCGACAGAGAGGCAAGGAAATTTAACCACATTTAAACCGGTATCGGAAGTTTGCTGAGATGTATAATCAATCGACGTAAATTGAATCGAAGCCGAAACGTAAGCTTCTTAAAGCGCGGACAGCAAAAAAAGTGAACAGATGGAAAAAGGAAATATCAGATAGCTGTAGGTAATAAAACACAAGTTGTCAGCTGGCAGACATTTTTCTCATAACAGATTCAGCTACACCCGTGGCAATTCCAAACACCATAATTCAACTCACCAATCTCACTGTCGTTACACCATTCAGGTGGAATGATTCCCTCGACGTTCACAGCGAGAAAAGACCGTTCGCCCGATTGTGCTCGATTACGCGTATAATAGAAACGTTTACAAGAGGTATCTTAGAACTTGAGCAATCGAAACTCGTTCATGGCTCTTATCCAAGCACTCGCCAGCGAAGCGTACGATATATTTTTTACACCAGCAAACAATACACATGCAGATTCAGTCCGCCCGTAAAGATCGCGTTGAATATTCATGTCCCTTCCTTGTAATAACTGTCATATGCTAATTGGAGGACCTTTAAGGACATGTATTGACTGTCGTTTTAAGTGGCTTTCATTGTTTGTGATCATACCACACCGCTAAATTTCTTGTAAACTGACCCGAACCAATTTATGGCAAACGACCTAATCAGCTCATTTCTTGATACGGAATAATATTACACTCTCAAAAGCAGTTTAACTTTATAGAACAAAAACGGACAAAACTTACTTAAACTTAAGAAAAGATGGAATATTCAGCATGTCGCGAGCGAGCGTGGGACAAAGAAAAAATCTGTGCCCCCGACGGGAATCGAACCCAGGACCTTCCGTACACCGGTCGGACGCTCATGTTCACGATATTAGATAACGAACTTGTTCGCAATTATCCGTGCAAAAAATAATTTTTTCCGAGCTGTACGGTGTAACAAAGCTGAACTTGGTCCTACACAGATAACGAGAAAGTCAACTTCGGAGGTGTCAGATGTCAGGTCGTACACGGATGTTATGACTAGTAGAGAATGTTTTAAAAAACTCAAAATTCACAAATCACGCAACAGAAAAGTCAAAGATACTTTATAAAGGAAACAGCAGTAAAAATATATAATTGGTAATACAACGCTGTGGAAAGAAAAATTAGCACAGTTTTACTGAAAAAAAGAGGAAAAGTTTTACGAACACACGCTGGATTTTTCTCTATCAGGAATTACGAAGAGAAACGCGATAGCAGGATTCTTACAAAAGTGCACAAATCCGGACTAAATAAACAAAACTAAAACATAATAAGGCTATTTACGACAAATTGACTTATAAACACCACGATATTAGATAACGAACCAATATTGGGTCCTACCCAAAAGCTTTTAGCTTAACATAGTCAATTGACATTAAAACTGAAGGATGGGGGACAATTTACAACGGATTGAAGGTTTTTGAATGCGATACAAACGTGATAAAGACTGACAAACTGATATGTTGATTAATCTTGGAAAAAATGTGCAACGCAGCATCAGGACACGTGGCGGTATGAAAAAGAGAGATGAACTTCAATCGGATTTAGGTAAGAAGCTTGAGTGTAATGCATGTAAGAATGATATCAGAGCCGAGGTTTTGAATGTGGTTACCCAAACTTCAACCATTTTAAATTATTTTTCAGCAGTTTTAACCATTGGCTAATACAGCCAACCACGTTTACACGATTTTAGCTGACCAGCTATCCAAATTTCGATTATTACATCTGCGAGTTACAATTTTGGCTTTTTCTTTTCCATGTTTACTTCCTTAGAATTCTAGAATTTTCTGAAACAAAATATTAACAATGGTATTTTACCAGGGTGACCTTAGGGACCTGGAAAAATAAAAAAGAGACTAACAAAGAAAAACATGGCACGAATCAATAAAATGTGATACTAACAGCTATAAAACTAAATAAAAACTTGTCGTAAAAAAGACCTATAAAATCTAATTCTTAAAGACTGACATACAACTAAAACTAAAAAAAAAAAAGCTTACAAAAAGTTGTCGACCTATAAAAACCAAAACCAGGGTCTTAAAAAATTATTAGAGATCTGCAATCTATCAAACGGTCAGACAAATTGTTCAAAAAAGTTGGCGATGCCTTAAAATATAAGCTGTAGTGAAGTGGATAATATACCGGTACTTCACGTGGACAGATGAAACAAACTTTAAGGGGCTATTAGTGATGCATTAAGATATCTCTTATTTCCCCTAATCTCGATTTCGCTTGTAGTAGAATATGTGCTAATACCCCAACGTGGAGCAAATCATAGCGCTCCATTTTTCGTACCCAGTCCGCATATTTCTGTAGACTGCAAACATGTGCAAAATACTCATATGACTTGTTTTGCATAATTATCACCACCACCACCACACCCACCACCACACCCACACCCAAACAACAACAACAACAACAACAAACTGTTTCCACTCCGGTAATTCGTGACGATCTGTAACATGTTAATCTTACTTCTTAATTGTAGTCGAAGATTTTCACCGTAATTCTGTAACTGAGGAAATACCCATAAGCATGCTAGGGCATGATAAAGATAACCGCCTCTTAAAACGTTTTTAAGCGGAGATGACAACTTATGCTACTTGTGTGGTTTACCTGTGTTAGTTTTTCATGGAATTCACTGGTATAAGGAAACTCCAACAAGAAAAAATGCTTATGTTATTAGCACTCTCAAGGAGATTTCATTATGACTAGGAAATTCACCGAGATGGATGTATTATAGCAGTCTACGGCAACTATCATGTAAGGGTCCCAAATTACCTAATTTTACAAAGATTCCTCTTGACTGACTTAAAGAACCGAAGAGGGATTACCTTTCTAATCTCAGAGTCGAATCATGCAATGCGCCCGTAAATTTTGAACCTAAAGATAAAATCCTAAAATGTGGAACGCGTACTGTATACTATCCAATACCGTCTTTTTAAAAAGAAATTTTAAGTGTGGCAACTCAAATGAGAGCTATTGAACAACAGTTTCCTGTGGTGCTATTTATTTTACTGTGTTTATAAACAAGTGGAAATTTTAAGAGTAATTTAGTAGTTTCTATTTTCACGTTCTTAAGAGACAAAAGATCTTAAAAGCAAAACGCAAAGCAAAGGAATCCCCTTTTAACTGGAACCTTCTATAGCAAATTCCGACGAGGATCAGTGTTGAAACAACGGTGGCAGAATGCCCACATAGTACAGCGACTTAGGAAGACTATCATTAAGTTCCACAATTCGAAACCACTGATACATGATCTCTCATCATATACTCAGTAAACTACACCTCCGAATTTCAAATTAGATTCATCGTGTACACGAAAGACTTGCCTGTGAAAAGGCTATTTAGGGGAGGGAAGGAAGCCATGTTCAGATAAAAAAAAATAGCCCCTTCAACAGTACAAAGTTAAAAGGCAGTTGCGTTTTGAACTGTGAGAAGAAACCATTTTCATTATTATGGAATATAAACCGGTGCGTATACTTCAAAATAAGCAAGCAATGTCAAACTTTTCCAAACAGTAGCCTTTGAATATGATAGTACATGGATAGTACATGGGGATAGTACATGGCTTTCAGGTTTGATCCAGAGACTCAAAACTTCGAACATCATCAATTAACTTGATGTTTGACCTTGTGAGTATTAAATTAAGGTTAACATCTTTTTCTTTGTGATTGCAACAGCTAGTCTATTGAAAAAGTCCTGAATAACTTGTTATTGTTGTGCATTTATTGTTGAGTTGTTTTTCCCCGGTCTCCCTGTAATTGCTTTTAAAAAGCGTGAAGTCTTGCGCGAAGTCTGACAATAAAAGTTTTACCAATTCATTCAGGACTGACAACCACAAAACCGCTTGTCAGACTTGTAGTCTACTGCGGACCTCCAATGAACATCAGTTACCATGCACGAAATAGGTGTAGCCTGTTTATTTTTCGCTCGCGCTCCACTATCTGAACGCCTGGAACAGGCTAAAATAGGTGAAGCAAGGCTACCAGCACACCCTCTAAATTCCTATTTTCATTTTAACATTTTTTTGCGCAGAAGCACCTCAAACCAGTAGGATAATTATGTTAGTAAAGATATTTAGAATTTCAATTGTAACTGGCTCTAAAATAGTTCTGTCGGATGAAAGCCTAACGTCGAATGTTCATATAGGGCTATTCAGTGCCAGCGGTAGATTCCTGTGGTGCTGTTTATTGCACTGTATAACTGTGGTGCTGTTTATCACGCTTTACAAAGCGGCTTTAACTTTTGAATCTGTCGGGATTATATCCTGCAAAGTGTGACCATTCAAACTGGAGATGCCGCACACAGCGTGACTCACTTTGTATCAAGAGCACCACAAAACCGCACTATATACAGTCTCACAGTCTATTGCGTGCCTACAACAAACTTCGTTATCACGCAAAACGGAACACTTGGTTAACAAAATGCCTTTCAAGAGTCGAACAAAAAAGTCACACCTTCTAATGGAATTGATGTTGTCATATTCACTAAATATAAACAATTAAATATAGAGAATATGAACAATCAAGAAAATGTTAGGGTTAAATTAGAATCTAGCCTCGAGTTTGGAGATTAAAAAGCGGTAAGGTGCGTTATTCCATTGAAAACAGTTGAGCAGCGTTCTGCTGTTGAACTTTAATTACATTATTCAAGGTGGTTCAAATTTTGAGACTGTGGATGAAATCCTAAAGTAAGGGGAATGCTACTGGCGGTATATTCAAGTGGTGACGTTTGTTCTGTAATTATTTTTAAGTGGAAATTTAGGAAAATCGGAACACTTTCTAAAAGGGTAAGGAGTTAATGGATATCGAAATCATTTGGCTGCGAGAATGGAGGAGTTGTAAAGTAGGCGGAGTAGGCGTATCCTACACCGCTTGCAACAGTATTGTTTACTTTGATGACATAACTCCGCCACACAATATTGTTGCGTTCCCTATAATTTGTTTGTCAAGCCCCCTTTGTTTAAGAAGTGCTTTTTAAAATATCGCACCACCTTTTCTTGGAGTCGATCACGAAAGGTTTATAAGTGAAAAGGAAATTAGAGAACCGGTGACAACTGAAATGTTAAATACTCATCACGAATGACTTCCAGAGCAAGTATAATGGAGCCTTTTATAACACACGAATTAAAGGATTAATTATGCTATAAACTGGAACCCCTAGAAGTAAACCATGCATGAAAGAATTTTTTATTGATCTCTCTTCTATAGAAGCCATTTCGCCTGCAAAAGAGCGAAGCGCAGACAGATTTGTATAAGTTGATACCATTTTATTTATTGTTTTCAACAAACGGTCGGGCTTTTCCCTTTATTACCTGCTCACGGACAAAGGCCCCGGATATGACATGGCCATTGTGGGTGATGATTTTTGTCTCGCCGGCGACAAAATTTTACACACATAACGCTTGTAGATGCACGGAGCGATTCGCGTTTCCGTAGCAGGAAACAGCTGCAAGTGAAAATACTCCCCCTAGGTGGGATACTAAACCGCCCATTGCAAGCGTTTATTACCCTTGATATTTTGTAAGGCTTCCTCAAAGCTTCATTAGTACTCAGACAAGTTTTTTGTCGAAGGAAACAATACAATTGAATAGACTCGAACCAAAATTTGGGTAGAAATTCCGACACTATAATGTCTGAGTGGAACACCGCGATCTTAGATAACAATGCCCTATAAAAATCATTTTACAGTCGTCGTAATAAGCAAATTAAGGTGCTTTTCAAAAGTACCCGAGGGCGCTTTGAGCACTCTTAACTTTGCCGGGTATCAATAACAGCAATGGTAAATGAGCTCAATGATTAGTTGCCATGCATAAGGACATATATTGCCACTGTTCCCCAGTCAAAGTCAAGTGTGCCAAAAAGGGAAAAATGAAAACTGGTATTTGCAGTGGGAAAATGAGATTTGAGGCATGGATGCTAGGAATGGCAACTGGAATTGGGCAAAAACTACTATTAGAAAAGGTTTTGGACAGAATTTGAGTAGAAATGGGAAACGGGATTTCACCAAAAAATGGGGCCGCAAAATCTACCAGGACCCTCTTTCTTGTGAATTAAATATAACAAATTAAGGCGATCCAGTGCGCAAAATCTGGTGTTTTCCGCTTTGTGCCTCTCCGTCGAAATTTTAAAGATAAAAGATCGACTTTTTGCAATCTATTTCTCTACCCGTTTTAATGTCTTATTCTCGCCGCTAATGTGTTACACTGTAAAACAGTCCGTATATTTACGTGAGTTGTCCCGGCGTACTACAAACCGCGCAGAGATCGAACATTCCCCCGCAAGTTTTAAGAGGAAAAAAACGACTGTATTGCAGTCTACTCATAGGTACTCCTAGGAAATCTAGAAATCGTGACCAAACGGGACAGAATCCCCTAAAATAGCGTGACCTCACTCAGAATCACAGATAGATCCGCCAAAAAAAAGCGTTACCCAGTGTGACAGTGGTGTGACTTTGCGACACAGAATCGCCTGAAGTCGTATCACCACACTCATCTTACCCGAGCTTTCACACATATAAGTAATCTTCCTACCCTGTTGCGTTTCTTGGACAAGAGGCGACGGTTTAAAAGACTTTTTCTTGCGATTTTCAATGCTCCCAAGGCTGTTGGATCTACCGAGCACTTGTCCTTTTAACTTTGATGCTGGATCAGGAGCTGTAGTGGAACAAAAACAAAAAGAACATAACTCTAATGACGATACTATGCCTTGGTTTTTCAAACAATATTTACTTTCTAACAGTGAGCGATCGAAAAGTCACGATTTATGCAGTTTATTGTTCAGTACTGGATGGAGAACAAGAGTTTGAAGACATTTTATCTGCTAGGCAGGAATTAACTTCCTTGAATGCTACCCATTCTTTGAACAACATGGATCGCACGGCCGTTGCATAACGCTGGTTTCTGTAGGATACTAGCCCCTTACCATAATAATAATAATAATAATAATAATAATAATGATGATGATGATGATGGTGATGATGACGACGACGACGACGATGACGATGATAACTTATATAGCGCCTATTCATTTCTGTACTAAGCGCTTTACAATATAATTTCACAGCTGACTGCTAATTAAAACCCAAAGTTATCAAAAGTCCAAAACATAGTTATAAGTTGTAAACTGCCTTAAAACGACACATTTTCAGCTTGGATTTAAAAACATTTATTATTAGTGTAACTGTTACAACTCAATCTAACGTCTATTGGAAGCTCATTTCATAATCTAGGAGCGGGTACATAGAAAGCCCTGTGACCATACTGCCCCCCACCCCCCCCCCCCCCCCCGCTGCAAGCCTCCCTTCCTTTGACAGTTTGCTAGTCCACGCACGGTTAACCCTAGAATTATTTCCACCGGTACCGATTTATATAGCTGGGTAGAGAAAGACAGTGCGGAATTAAATTTCTTGGACGTTGCTCGAACCAACGACCTTCGAGTTTCCGACCTAGCTAAGATCGGAATGTCTGACGCTCCTAACAATTACATATGTCTCCACGTTTGAACAAAGGGTCCTATGAAGAGTTCGTGCAAGCTGAAAGATAAAGTTAGCTTTAATGATAATTGTAATTGCGCAACGTTGTAGTAGATCGAAAATTTAACATGTCAAGTTTAGCTTTCATTTTGGATTAAAGAACAGATGCTTCGTGCAAGACCGTCTCCATCAGCACACACAGCGAAAACACTGTTTACAACAGAAGCTTTATTCCTTTATCTACGGTGGGAGGAAAAACTGTTAGATAAGCAAAAACCGAAAGGAAAAAGTCTTTGCATGTTTTCCTTCAACGTATAAGAAGAAGAATCACTGACGTTTTGGAATTGCTTATCTTCTTCAAAGGCTTCCAGTTGCAATTCTTTAGAACGAATTCTGACCAAGTGATTCAGACTTACCCATGATAACACCACACTTTCTTCTTTACGTACACTGCAATTGCACATTCACGGTTTACAACGACTTAAAAAGATGTCTGGGGACAAAACGTCCGTAATATTTATGCTTTCCAGGTAAGATAATTTCCAAGTTCAGGATTTTGCACTAAGTAAATTACAATATGGAGAAGCATTCCTCTTGCTTTATACCTTCAAGTACCTGTCCGAATACAGCGGTTATTAAGACAGCGTTAGACAGGCCATTCATCCTTATCTTAGTGTTTTTGCCTTATCAATTGGTACATTAGTCAAAACATGCCTAATACATAGATTATTTTGTCTTCGTGAGTAGCAACGCCTATCTTTAGTTATTTTAGGATTACCTTTCACGGACGTCCTCGGATAAAAGGTGGTATTTCTCCGAGTCTGTGTATGAAATGCTGAAGTGTCAATATTCAACGATAAGATATCGAGCAGTTGTTTTACTTTGTATGCTACAAAAGGTGGAGTGCTTCTATAATTTTTGAGTGTTTAAATGAAATCTTTAACTTGGCGTTGCCATTAAAATGAACCTCACTGAACAGTAGTTTACTGAGGTGCTGTTTGTTTCGATGTATAAGGTAGTCTAGACGGAAACCCTTAAGCCAATTGAGCAGACCTTTCCTGTAGTGCTGTTTACTATCCTGTACAAGGTGGTTTTTGAATCTGTGAATGGAACCGAAAAGTGTGACCATTGAAAACTGGTACCCCTTTCACATACCTATTTAAGAACACTGCATCTCTTTTCTAAACCCTTGGAAGGAAGTCTCCTTGTCGTTTTCATGTAGCGCTTAAAAAATTAAAATGATACAGTAATAAGGTGCGTCTACTCGAAATACCTAAATGACAGATTTCCCTACCCTTTCATGTACTTCAGCTCGTGAAATCCCTACCCTTTCATATACCTGAAGCCTCAAAAAAGTACCCCTTTCGGGCGGAGCCTCCCCGTATAGTATAGGCCATTATAGGGAGTCCCCCCTCCCCCGGGCCCGTGGCCAGTTAAGGTCGTTTTTGGCCATAATTTGCATTGAAAAGGGTACGTTAACAAATTTTATCTTGATTTTTTTCAAAGGAATTCTGAAAAATACAGAAACATTTACCGACGGCTTGCGTTTCTTTTCTGCCCCTTTCATTTCCTCTTAATATTTGAGAGCGTTTTGAACATCTTTTATATTTATAATAAAAAATTCTGATATATTTAGAAGAAACTTAGTAAAAAGAGTGGTTACTCCTGGAGAATAATCTAAATATCACTTCAGTGAATCACTTCCGCTCTCACGTTCTAAAAACGACCTCATAAGAAAATAAGGAGACAAAACCGGAAAGGTCGCCCCTGGCAAGATTTGGAAAAAGGGCTACCGTTATATCACATTTAAGTGCAAACTTTGAACTTCAAAATCCGAAAAACGTAAGAGCTGAACCTGGCGTAGCATGACAAAGAGAGCTAATACCACAGGAAATTTCATCTGAGTGGTCGCACCTTAGGATTTTGAGTCTTTAGGACAGACTCAAATGTGAAACCACCTTGTACAGCATAATAAACAGCACCACAGGAAAGTACTGCTTAGTAGCTTTCATTTGAATGGTCACACTTAAGGATTTCATCCACAGACTCAAAAGTTAGAACCACCTTGTACAGCATTATAAACAGGACCACAGGAAAGTACTGCTTAGTAGCTTTCATTTGAATGGTCACACTCTAGGATTTCAACCACAGACTCAAACGTTAAAACCACCTTGAGGCCCTGTTAGGGTAAATTCCGACAAGCGACATTGCCTTGAAACAGCCGGATATAAGACAAATGAAATGGCGACAAACGATACAAAGATGGATTGAAACTGCGACAGCGACGAAGACAAGCACAAATACAATAGTTCAATACCGACAGGGACATGGCTTCCTCCTCAATAGGTGAAACGAAGGGTTTTGAAATTCAGACTAGGCACATACGCACCCCCCCTCCCCCCTAAAAGGGCGTCCACCTTAATTGTATGGCAAGAAAGGGACTGTACTGCCCAGTAAACAACCCGGCTAATATATCATGTTTTGTTAAGTATGGCGAGGAGCGTGCTGTAAGCTTGCTTTTTACCTTGAAAGAAGAAGAAAAAGTCGTCAAAAGTAATGGAAGTGAGAAAATGTAAACTTAAACAAAATATACGTTTAGCTCATTAGAATCGCAAGTTTCTGGATATCCCGTCGCGAAATCCACCGCCATTGTTCTAATTCATCTCTTTTTTCCCAAAATTTTTGTTCCGTTTTGCTCTTTGGAATCTTCAATTCAATGCAGTTATCATCATACTTAGTGGTGTTCATACTTTAGTGGTGTTCGAGAAAAGAACTTAGAGATAAGCGAAGCGAAATTTCGATATATTGAGTAGCCGCATCAGCTTTTTGTAGATTCAATTTAAACACCGCGTGTAAAATGTTAAGCCCGCACAATTCGTAAAGCAACCTATAAAAGTCTGCTCATTTCTATCTCACTTTACTTTTACATTTTATACCGAGAGACGCAAAAATTGACCCACAAATTGTACAAAATAACAAACAGTACCATTACAGCCCTCGTCAAACTGACTTGCAATTGAATGATCATTCTTCAGGATTTAGCCGTCATGTATGGGGCGCCAAGTGTAAAAATATTATTTACACAATAAATTGGTATATTTTGTGTTATTTAGTATATTGCAAATAAAGTCTCTTGGTTATTTATAAATTACCAATTGTACGACCTTTGCGTGACTACACGATTTATAAATCGGAAGCAACGTGACTTTGCGATTTATAAATCTCAAGGAACATGACTTTGCGATTTATAAATCGCAGCAACATAACTTTGCGATTTATAAATCGCAAGCAATGTAACTTTGCGATTTATAAATTGCATTTTACATTTTCTGTGCAAATGTGCGACTTATAAATCGCAAAAGTTTGCTTTGTAAATAGCAAATGAGTGATTTATAAATCGCAAGTGTGCGAATTATAAATCACAAATGTGCGATATATAAATGCAATTGCGTGATTTATAAATCGCAAACCGTAAACCGTTATTTGCGGGCTCGGCCTTAGTCAGTGGTATCTCAAAACAAAAAAGCCGCGTCGATTTGGCGGGAAAAGTATAGGAAATATGACGGATAGAGAAGATCTGGCAAGGCGACTCTCCACAGCCGTTTCGGTGGCCATCAGCGAGGCCCTAACCACCCAAGAACAGACTCAGCACATACCGGTAAGAACATTTTTTCTCTGTAATCAAAACATGCCGCTTCGTTGGCTTTTTGTTCGTCCCTAATCTAACCTAAATCAGGTAACTCGATGCTAGGACTACTTGGACAAACAGTAGCGAGGTGAAGCCGGATCTTGGTGTAGATCAGGATCAGCAATGTTGAATAAAACAAAAAACCAATTGCAAGGCTGATTGGACAGCTAAGAAGGTTAATTTTATTGCCCAATATTTTCGGTGAGACAAAACTCACCTTCATCAGGGGCTGTAAAAGCTAAGTAAAAATCGAATGAAACGGTTTCAAATGATTAAAATGAAAAGATTAAATATGATTGGTTGACAAAGCGGAAACGTGACTAACAGCTTTTTTTAAAATAGAAATAGATTAAGTTTCATCTCGTCTGTTTATTCCGTGGGGTTCAAGAGTCTTTCCCTTTGAAATCCGAAGAAAAATGCTTCTCCGGCTTTACGAATGCTGTCCCTGTTCGAGTGAATGAGTTCTAGGGGAATGAGTTCTATGTCGTTAATGGAGTGGCCAGGAAGAGTAAAGTGATCTGAAACGGCGGTGGGTTGATCAATGTGACGATGGGTGATGGCTTTTCGATTGCACGTCTGTGTTCCCCAAATCTGTCGCTGAGTTGACTTTTACTTTCTCCAATGTATTGTACCTTGCATCTGGAGCACTGTATCATATATATGAGATTCGAAGATGAGCAAGAGATGTGATGTAGAATTTGCCTTTGTTCGTTAGTGGAGAAGAAGGTGTAAAACGTGGTTCCCACTGTAATGAAAGGACATGTTTTGCACCTACTTCTGTTACAGCGGAAAGCTCCAGATGTTTTGGGGGGTGGTCTGCGGTGTGTGGCTCTGACTAGAATGTCACGTAGGTTGTTGCAACGGCGGTATGATATGAGAGGAGAAGAAGGAAATGCTGCTTTGCATCGCTGTGAAGAACGAAGAATGTTTAGGTTGTTGAAAATGATTTGACGTATGTTAGGAAGGGCTGGATTAAATGTTACTACAAACGGGATTCTGTTATTCTCTTGTGTTCATTTTAATCATTTTAAATCTTGTAACCGTTTCATTCGATTTTTACTTAGCTTTTACAGCCCCTGATGAAGGTGAGTTTTGTCTCACCGAAATATTGGGCAATAAAGTTAACCTTCTTAGCTGTCCAATCAGCCTTGCAATTGGTTTTTTGTTTTATTCAACATTGCTGATCCTGATCTACACCAAGATCCGGCTTCACCTCGCTACTGTTTGTCCAAGTGGTCCTAGCATCGAGTTACCTGATTTAGGTTATATTAGGGACGAACAAAAAGCCAACGAAGCGGCATGTTTTGATTACAGAGACAAAATGTCCTTACCGGTATAAGCTGAGTTTGTTCTTGGGTGGCTAGGGCCTCGCTGATGGCCACTGAAACGGCTGTGGAGAGTCGCCTTGCCAGAGCTTCTCTATCCACCATATTTCCTATACTTTTTCCGCCAAATCTACGCGGCTTTTTTGTTTTGAGATACCACTGACTAAGGCCGAGCCTGCAAATAACGGTTTGCGGTTTGCGATTTATAAATCACGCAATTGCGATTTATATATCGCACATTTGTGATTTATAATTCGCACACTTGCGATTTATAAATCACTCATTTGCTATTTACAAAGCAAACTTTTGCGATTTATAAGTCGCACATTTGCACAGAAAATGTAAAATGCAATTTATAAATCGCAAAGTTACATTGCTTGCGATTTATAAATCGCAAAGTTATGTTGCTGCGATTTATAAATCGCGAAGTCATGTTCCTTGAGATTTATAAATCGCAAAGTCAAGTTGCTTCCGATTTATAAATCGTGTAGTCACGCAAAGGTCGTACAATTGGTAATTTATAAATAACCAAGCGACTTTATTTGCAATATACTAAATAACACAAAATATACCAAATTATTGTGTAAATAATATTTTTACACTTGGCGCCCCATAGTCATGCGGCTATCACTTCGCTCATTTAGCCAAAACTTCTCGTGACTTGGCTGACAGTTAACCAGATTCCTTAGTACGTATCAGTTAAGAACATCAGGTTTCTCAGCTGACAGGTTGCAGAACATATTCAGCTACAAATCCCCATTTACGTCCTTCCTGCATGCTTGTGCACCGATCACGCGGGCGCCCGCGCGAAAACCAGAGTTCCGCTTCCGTTTACATAACGAACACTGTATATGCAAAGAAGCACGCGAAAATACTGACGCGTGTATGTATGCGGACATAGCAAGCGGGTGACACAAGAAGCAAGTTTTAAACTGAGTTTTCCCTTAAGATAGCTCGACAGCGAGCATGTTACTACTTTTGGTGAAGAGTACTGTAGGATTTTTGATAAAGCAACTACTCAAGTTTCACTATTAAACCCGAAAAGCGGACGATGTGACACGAACAAGATTTAAGGGTCTTCAAGATCCGCCATTGGTTGGGCTTACATGTCAACGAACACGTGAAAAATTCCAGTCATTATATTATCCCTAAAGCATGGTTATCAGGAGAAAGAAAAGTGAAAATTTCTGTTAGGCTAATTGAACACAAGTTGACTACCGCTTGCACAAAATTCGTCTCCGAAGTTTCGAGTTCCTTTGTGACAGCCAAAAGATGCTTTAATTATTGTATATAAGCAGTTATTTTTCAAATATTGGGAACAAATCAATTTTGAACAAGACTTCACGTCATGTTGAAGTCTAACTTTTGAGGCTGTACGGCAGATGTCAATGAAGTCAGAAGTGTGACCATTCAAATGAAATCTCAGTAAGAAGCCGAATAAGCACTACTCTCCGGTGGTAATGTTTACTATGCAGCTCCTTTGGGACTGTGAATGAATCACAAGTGCGACCATTCAGACGAAAGGCCTAGAGCGGTTTCTTTCCTGCGGTGCTGTTTATTATGCTTTCAGGTACTTTCTATATTTAAATTGATCCTGTCTCTGTGGATGAAATCCCAAAGCGTGCCCATTCAAATGAAAGCGGTAGAGCGAGTTCTTCCCGCGGTGCGGTGTGAGATCGTGCTTTCGGCTCAGGTCCTCTACAGGCTAGTATTCTGTTTAACTATTGAGAACTTTTGAGACCGTGGATGCAATCTTCAGGGATGTGACCATTCAAATGAAAAAGCTGTCCAGGACTACTTCTCTTTGGTGCCGATTTTTTCGTTATACGGAAAAAAAAATAATTCGAGCTTATTTTTTAACTCAAGGAAAGTGAAAGCACTTTTTCTGCTCGTAGCAGTCCTCGTTTTAAAAGTACAGATTAACTTAACTTGAAAGGGATTAATCGGTTTACAAATTGCAGGCATTCAGCCTTCACAATCGATTTCCGCTTCTTTTGCTTGAGGTATCTGTTACCGGTTGATTTTAGCGGAAAACAATGTGAATCATTCCCCTTGAAATTCCTTTTCTAACGTTTATCTTTTCCTGTGGCTTAACCATTGTTGTTTTAGCACAGGTTGTCAATCAACTAAAAAAGCAAGGCCGCGATTGCAAAAGCGAAAAAGCTGGAAGATCGTGTCGTTGTAACTCAAGCGGAAATAAAAACGCTAACGAGGTGTTCTGCTCTTTCTAAATCACTAAAATCAGTCCGGATTCAAAACTGAAAATGTTCTACTTAACAACTTGATTTTTTTTCCATTAAACAGCACCACAGGAAAGTACTGCTCAGTAGCTTTATTTTGAATAGTCACACTTAAGGATTTCATCCGCAGACTCAATAGTTAGAATTATTTGGGTACACGACGATGTCTTTGACACAACATTTAACATCATAATTGACAGATTCACACCTTATGCCTTGCTAGTCACGACAAGCTAATTCCAGTGAATATTTGGCGAGAAAAATGCAAGATAACTCTAAAATGACACCCTCGTACACAAACTGATCTCCTAATTTTAAGCTTCCCTTTTTTTCTTTCTCTAATAACCAGCATTTATTACTGAGATCCTTTTAAATTCAAAATTAACACTCATGTAAGCCCAACTTTTGCATAATGTCTATCCGATTAAAATCATTTAAAATAGCATGGAGATGAAGCGTGTAACCTCTTTCAATGTAAGAATCACAGGAATCAAACGTAAAGACTTGGTATATGGTTCTTTTTAACTATTAAGTCTTTCAATGAGGGTGAAGTCCTCAAGTAAGAGAGACTATTCAACAAAGAAAGGTAGCGAGCAGTATTTTGTCAAATAATGCTCATTCTAAAATTTCAAAAAGCTGCAGCTTGTCAGGTAAACAAGACCGAATTTCACACGACAGGGGCAAACCAACATCGTTAAATCTACGTAATGTGTATTAACAGAAACAACGATAGATACGGGATGCAGTATAATTTTCGACTTGCTGTGAAAATCAAATGGCCAACGAGTGTTTGCGTTCTTGAAAACTCTTGCCCTATTGTCTACCAAGCACGAAAATTATCAATAGCGTCCTGCTAGCAAACTTAATATTATGAACGCGTTGTTATCAGCTTACCGTGACAAGGAGCATAGCCATAGATGCTTAAAAGAAGACTGCCTTGTTTTAAACTATTCTCATTTACGCCATCCGAAGGCGAAACCAACTCTGAAGCACTCATTTTCGCTTCACCTGTAAAGTAACTTCTGTTCGACCCGATGTTTTAACTGCGCTGTTGTTGATAACCATCAATTGTAACCTCGCTGTGGCAAACTCGCATGGAATCGCTAGGACGTTGTCACCGCTGACTAAAGCATGTTTTCTTTTGTTGACCTTTCCGCGATCCGCTTTTCAAGAGCGTTTAGGACCCCCGCCTGAGTAGGCATAAACCGAAACATAATACCAGTCGACTGATTGTGCGCGCTAAATCGACCTTTCAGCACAATTCGTGTGACGTACGTTTAAAAGATCGCAGTCAAACAGAAACTACGCACATTCCCTGAGCAAAATAGCTCATAGTGCGCGGCGTAATCTCCCTTAATCCCCCAAATTGTTTGGCACAATTTAGCTTCTGTCAAATGCCGACCGAACACTTCATTTTGAGCAAATATACATGAAACTTGGACGTCCCATAGTGTCAACAGCCCCTGACCTTTTAGCTTTCAGAATTTATTTTTCTTTCATTTTCAAGTCTTTCCTTTAGCCATCTAATTTGGGTCTTCATCGAAAACATCGCAGTCAAATTTGTTCTTACTGCGGGGGTAACTTTCTCGGCAAATTAAAGGATTTATACAAAAGGTAGAAGAAGATAGAAATTTACATAAAAATAAAGCTTGGAAAAGTTGTTCCCAGTTCTTTTGAAAGCGGTAAGAATGAAAAGATTTTTGTCGCATGCCACAGTTTGGCAAGTGGATAGAGCTGTTTACAAGATGGGACCTGTTTATAAGTAAACAAAGCATTATAAATTTGTGTACCTGTTATATTACATGTAAATACGTGTTACCTGCAGAACTGTCTGCTGAGCTTCCACGTGTTTACACACTGTTTGTGTTTTACACTTTCACGAGCGAATAACCGAGGTTTTTTTTTTAACTGGAAAAGACAGGTATCACAATTTTCTTTTTGTATTCGCAAACGCAAAAGTAAGAACCACCTGACAAACGGCATAACTACCCGCACCACAAGAAGAAAACAGCTCAGTTAAGCTTTCACTTGAATGGTCACACTTTAGGAGTTATATACTTCAGGATTTCATTTGCAAACGTTAGTGAACACCACCTAGTAAACACAACCAAAGGAAAATACTACTTTAACTATGAACTGCACTATATGATTGTTCTACTCAGTATCTTTCCCTTTTGAATCGTAACACTTATTTTTTCATGTATATCTTATTATCAATTAAAACCATAGAACAGGGAGCAATACAAGAACGGAGCCGCTTTGCTGTTGATCCGGTTTCTAGATGTCAAAAAGTGTGGGAGTCGAGATTTGAACAGAATCCAAGCTGAAATTTTAACAGCCTTCAAAGCCATTTAGCGAAATTCAACAAAAATACCATAGGAGTCAAATATTGTGTTTCTTTTATGCGACTCTTCCATGATTAGATGATACAAGAAAATTAGTTAACCGTTTTTTTGGGAAAGAAAACTGATAAAGGTGCGTACCAAATAGCTCTTGAATACACCTTAACCCACTGACTCCTGGAAATTTCGCCAAAAAATGCCTTTTGAAGCGAGTAAAGCCGTTTTTAGGTCGCTGTCTAGCCAAAAAGAATCGAAACTGTGCAAAACCTTGTTTACGAGTGGAGCACTAGACTAGCTTTTGTTCCTGAAGGCAAATTACAGCTTTCGAAGTTCGGGCATGCGCAGAAATCAAAATTTTTTCGAGAAAGTTTCGCTGCCCCCTCGTCTTTTACCTTTTGCGTTCTCTCCTCTCCGCTTCTTTTACTTTTCGTACCCCGTTTTTTTCTTCTTTTGTTGGGCATTTACTAGGCTTGCTTTCGGTGGGAAAAGGTTTTGCAAAAAGTTCGAGGATCGTGAATTTTTGTTGAAGGAAGTACGAGTGGGTAGTGGGACAAGATTTTCATTGGAATTTTCTGGTCAAAGTTACACGGTTTTTTGCGTCGTTTTCTGGTCTGTTTCGCCAAATCGCGCTCATCTGGGTATAGATTGAAAGATCTCATCTCCCTGCACAAGTTAGTTGTCAAAGTTGTCTAGGACCGTTAAAACTGATGACGTCACAAGTGGTACAAGGGGCGTTGTTAAACAAGGGCGGTTGCGGGCGCTTTAGGAGTCAATGTGTTACGATTGAGCTGGACCCGTCCCTAAACGTACAGCTGTACATGCACCAGTTCGTTTTCTTAAAAATAGTTAAGCTTAGAACAGTTTTGTTGGATGGTATAATCATAAGAACATAGAGACAGTTATCCTATCTGTAAGTGTTGCACATTTCTCTCTTTCTAGCTAGTTCCCACATCAAGTTGAATGGTACCTTCATCTTACACTGTGAAGACAGTATTCTTCGTTATACCTCTATCGTATTTCACGAAATGTCAAAGGGGATTTATTGTTTCTCTATATTCTTCTGCCTTTTGCCAGCTGTAAACTAAGATCTCGCTAGAAGAGATTTCCAAACAAACAAAAAAAGCTGAGTAAGATTTTCCAGCGGTGGAATACTTTTTATTAACAGAAATCTGTGTGATTCTTACTTCAATAAATGTGTTCTTGGGATAATTATCACTGGGATTTTCGTGACCAAAAAAGAAAGATACCACAGGACCGACCATTTTCGTTACGCATATGAGATAAAAGTATTGCTCACTCGTTTAGCATGGACAATGTTGTGTTAAATGTTACCCACCTGGCATAACCTAGTATGTAGTCTAACCTAACCTAGTCTGTTGCTCCTAACATAACCTAGTCTGTTGTTCCTGTCACAGTCCCCTATTTCCAGTGTGATTGCCGAGCCGAGTTGAATCCCTTCATTCATCCTGCTGCCATCTTGAAACATGAGGGCGCGAAATCTGGGGAGCAGTTTGGTACATTCTCGTCCCCAGAGCTGCGATCCTTCTGGCCAGCGCCACGGATCGAGAGCTCTGGCGGGGGCCAGGATGACGCTCAAGCGCAATAGCTGCCCATTTTTGTAACCAATGGTAACCGTTATTGTTTCAAATTTCTGAGGCTGGGCAGAAAGCCGGAAGTCCGTGATTCGCGGACTTCCTGCTTTCGGACCCTGCCAGAGCTCTCGATCCGTGGCACTGGCCAAAACGATCGCAGCTCTGGGGATGAGAATGCAGTTTTATACTCTTCTCAGATTTTGCGCGCCGCATCTTTCAAGATGGGGGACTGGAACAAAGCGATTCAACTCAGCGATCTCACCGGAAAATAGGGCACAGTGAACACGGGTCTAGGTTTAACCAAACAAAGTTTCCTTTCCTGTCAACTTACTTAGTACACGCGTTATTACAGTTAAAACTGTATATTTTTGAAAAATAGGTATTCCAAAAAGCCAAAATACCCATTGTTACAATGAACAAAGTAAACCGCACGTTTTGATTGGTCTAAGGGAGTGTGTGATTGAAGCACAGACGCACGAACGACATAATGAGCAGCAAAGTTCTTCTTGCGGAAATCGTGGCTATAAAGTTTTTTAAAAACATTTGTAGTTTTGTGCGGGACAATCGATATCAAAACAATGTTTAAAGCAAATAGATTCCATTTGTCCGTTACTCGCCCGCGGCTCGCAGCGTACTTCTTAGTTCTTACCCCGCAAATTCTGACAATCGCGAGTGAAATCTTTGGAGATGTTGCTAGGAATCCCAGCAGGTGTGTAGTCTCACGCGTGCGCGTTTATTGGGTTGTCACGCGGCCCTCCACCTCATGTTGCGTGACGCCATGAAACAACAACCCATGTAGAGCTTGGTAGACACTCCTCGAGTCGTGCTGCGAAGACAATCCATAGCAAGGAGCCAAAGGGAATGTCTTACGAGCTGTGGGTTTCAAAAAAGGTTTCATTTCTAGGGGAAATGGGAGACCTTCTCAGACATGGAGTATGCCACTACGTGCGTAAAGGAAAAAGTCCTTCGCAACTTCACCTAAACGGCTAAACCGAAAATTTTCAGTATTTCCTCACCCAGGTACATTTATTCATTCTTCAGATATGCAGATGCTCCTCCGCAGTAAAGATACTTGGAGGATTTGTAGCCTCGAAAAATACTCTTGTTATCAATCTGTTTCTCGATCGAATGTATAATTTAATAAAATCCTGAGAAGCGTGTCACTCCTGATAAAATATAACTCGCTTTAGGAAATAACTTGGAGAGTGTAAGAAATCGAAAGAAAAACAACTCACCACCGCGGCAAAGTATTGCTGTCATTTGAGATTTGCTCATATTTGATAAATAATTTCACAGAACACCACTTTTTTTTAATTTTTGAAGCTGTATTAAAATACAGAATCGAAAATCGAAATTTGAACCCAAAGAAGAAAGATGAGAGTAGTTTCCTTGGCATCAGTCGAGAACATTTCAACTACTAATTCTGCGCGCTATCAACACACACTCACAAGCACAAGCAAAAATACACAAACCGGTAAAACATGAAATCTCACCTCCATACTTTTAAAATTGTAACACCTTTGCTACATCATTCAGATCATTTGGCGGGGAAGAAACCCAAAAAGGCTTCCCAATGAGATGAAGAAGTTATGACGGTACGAAGACGTAGATTTGCCCCTCAAATTAACTTTGCGCAGTTAAACAAATCGAAGTATCAGTATACATATGCGAAGACTTCGGCGCCGGTGGCTTCAGTACTGGCAAACAACAACTGACGTCACCGATGTCGCGCTAATTCCAGAAAGTCGACAATCTATTGTTTCGGATGTCAATCAAACTGGGCGGCAAATGCCTTCTCGGCACCCTTCGTCATTCGGGATCCAGTCACGCAAACATGCGTGATTCCAGGCTGCGTCAGAGAAGGAAATTCATTTCAATATCTGAACAAAGTATTGCCTGGTTTACTGCTGCGAATCCGAAAATCTGAAAACTTAAATAAAACTTTGAAATAACTATAGAGAAAATAGAAGAGGAATTATTTGCTAGGTAACCTTATCTTACATTTTAACGAAAGCACAGGGTCCTAAGGGGGTTTAAGGCTCAAGGCCCCGGGCTAAAAAATGTAGGGCTCCAGGGCTCTTAGACAGAAACATTGGGGCTCAAGGGCTCCATGGTTGTACCTTAGGGCTCTATTTAGCGAGATCTCATTGTATTTGTCCGGGGTCCGAGTCAGAAAAGGCTTTGGGTTCCGGGCTCCACGGCAAAAATTTCTGGGCTCCAGGGCTCCAATGACCCCCCCCCCCTCCCCCTTTAAACCCTGAAAGCAAATTTCACCGAATGCGAAAGTCTGAAGTGATTTAAACTAAGAGAGGATGAAGGGAGAGAGCGAAACTCCCATACATGAGCCTGTTCCGATGAAAATTATTTGAAATCTGATTTTTGGTTCTGTGTCATGCTGCGTGGTTATTTTAACTTACCTCATTGGTAAGTTAAAATGACGTCACGTAATTTTAGATTGTTGACATGAGAACAAGAGATGAAAATAACCTTCGCAGCATGGGTGCGAACTAATAATAAATTTCAAATAATTATCATGGGGCACAGGGATTCACTCTCTTACTTCATCTTCTCTTGTTTAACCTAATATGCTAGTGCCAATGCTGCTCACATATGAGGAACATTGCTGACGGCATTGGAAAGACCACGTGGTTTTGAAGTCAGTTGGTGAAATCGTTAAAAGTCGTTGTAATATCGAAACGAATCGGTTAGAAGGGAGTTCCCGGATACTGGACTGAGAAAAACCTAGAGGCGCTATCAAACTTTGCTTTCTTAACAATTATTTATTACGTTACAAAGCAGCGTAATATGCTCGTCTTAGTCCACCCTTTCTATATTTCCTCCTTCCTTCCTTTCTTTTTTTCTTTGTTTGTTTGTTTGTTTGTTTCTTTCTTTCTTCCTTCCTTCGTTCCTTCATTCCTTTGTTTGTTTGTTTGTTTGTTTGTTTGCTTCTTTCTTTCTTTCTTTCTTCCTTCATTCCTTTCTTTCTTTCTTTCTTTCTTTCTTTTTCTTTCTTTCTTTCTTTTTTCATTCATTCATTCATTCATTCATTCATTCATTCATTCATTCATTCATTCTTACTTCTTTCTTATTGAGCCCACAAAAAGTGATCGAAAAGCTTTTTGGAGCACTTCTTAAACGTATAATTATTGGTGAATAACCTTTATTTAAACACGATACTTTTTAAGTGTTTAGCTTGTGGGGTCGTGTATACGTGAAAAATAGATTAAAATAAGAAAATAATTGAATAATAAAATAAATAATGAATGTTTGCTATATACAATATAAAAGTTAAATATTCTGCTATTTACAGTACAATTCAGAAGTCGGTGAGCACACGTTTAAAATATACATAATGCAAATTTATCATACTTTTACTGTTTTTGTGCCTAACAAAACTTTAATTTATAATTCGGTAAATTGTGATCGTCCGGGTGAGTGTAGTCCCGAGAAGGACTGTTTGAGGTGTCGTTGACTGACGTTTCGACAACCTGAGCGGATGTCATCATCAGAAGCAGAGGTTAAGTCATCATCAGAGTCATCTTGACTCTGATGATAACTTCCGCTCAGGTTGTCGAAACGTCGAAACGTCAGTCAATTTCACCTCAAAACAGTCCTTCTCTGGACTACACTCACCTGGACGATCACAATTTACCGAATTATGATATGACTCCTGGGTTCAAACCACAGTTTTAAAACTTTATTTATTATTTATTATTGGCCACAGGCAGACCAAGCGATGGCCTCGTTAATAATTTGCAACGGTCCTTCTCGGTTTGACTCAAACGATAAAAAAAATGCCCCATAAATCACTGAATTTGAGATCTTTTGTTCCTAAATTACAATAAACTGTAAGCAAGATAAATAAAGATCACTTACCTAATGTTGATTGTGTGTTATTGTGAGATTTGGTGGGGTTTTGGGACGATTAATTCCTCACTTGCCGCTGACGCCCCCTGCAAGTGAGGAATTAATCGTCCCAAAACCCCACCAAATCTCACAATAACACACAATCAACATTAGGTAAGTGATCTTTATTTATCTTGCTTACAGTTTATTGTAATTTAGGAACAAAAGATCTCAAATTCAGCGATTTATGGGGCATTTTTTTCGATCGTTTGAGTCAAACCGAGAACAACCGTTGCAAATTATTAACGAGGCCATCGCTTGGTCTGCCTGTGTATGGACTTAATACTTTTCGGTAAATCACCGCTCTACCCAGAGTTGTCTCAGCTCTTTCTATACGCGGTACAAGGACACATAAATCGAACAATGGCTAGCCTCTCACGTTGCCGTTTTCGGGGAAGACGTATCATGTGGGGAGGAGGGCGTTCTCGTCCCCAAAGCCCGCTATCCAGTAGAATCGCGGGCTCTAGTGACGAGAATGGAAGGAGGGTGATTGCGACTCCCCTTGAAACGACTGCGTGGGATGCTAAAGAATGGCTAACATACATGTACTTTACGTAGATAAACACTAGAATAAATAAATCGTCCTTGTTTAACGAGGTTACCGACTGGTCTCTACACTGTCTAGTTAAATGACTAAAAAACAAATATGTAACCTTCCGACCCCACATCCAAGACGAATCTAAAATTCTACCTTTTCCGGAAGGAAAACGGAAGAATCCAAAGTTCACATAACCTTTTCCTTTCATAATACATACAGACAGGCAATCACACAGACAGACAGACGGACAGACAGACGAACGGACGGACAGACAAACAGACAGACAGACATTTAGGCCTTCCCTTCATCAAGATTAAGCCTCAGTGCCCGTATATATATAATAAAGAGGTTGGGCAGGTATAAGTGGTTAGGAAATATACCTTACTGGATATATTACTCCCAAAATTGTCAGTTATCAATAATGAAATTATTTACTGTTGTTGCCTCTCTAATTTTCTACCCATTAGTTAGGAAAACAATTTCTTCAACAAGCAAGACCTCTTTTGTCTACGTGTCATATATGGATATTTAACGTCCGGTTGAGTCTACAATTCAGTGAGGATTTTTGTAAATGTCCATATATGAAGATGAGGGATCTCCTTTCCCTAAAAAGCTGAGGCTTTTATCAGTGTAATTACGATGTCATTTGGATTAATAAATCATCGTGTAAGTTGCAGCTGAGCTAAAAACTAAATTGGGATTATCTTCATAATCGAATCCACATAAGAATACAAAGTGAAGATGGCAATACCAAATGCAATGTATTTCTTCCGCCCTTCAACGGCGTCAAGTGTCGGTACAGAAGCTGAGAATTTTATTTTTTGTTTGGATAGAATCTTGTGTCCAGCCTCTTCATCTTGAAATACTGGTTTAGAGTCTTCTTCGACGGTTGGAGACATCACATATCGTTCCAGTTCTTCTGCAGATTTTTCATCTTGGATATCAATCAGCACTTAAAAAAGGTGATAGAAAAATGTATGAAATGGACATGCATGAAAGTGTTTATATGGTCTTCAGAAAATACTGTACCTGATTGCGGCTGGCTTGGCTTTCCCGTCTTCCCGTTGTATTTTTCTATTTTCCTTACAGATGCATCGTTACTTTCCAAGGCTGTTTTCACCAGTCTCGTTACTGCCTCCTTCACCTCTAGAATAGGTGGTCTTACCGCTTGACGAAAGTCTGCAACAAAACAATACATTTTTTTAATGTTCAGTTGAAAATGTTGTAAATCTGAATTAAATACTTCGTATCATAAATTATACCTCAAAACTCCAGGAGCATACCGTTATCATATGTTATATCAGTAACCACGGTCATGGGTAATAATCCGGGTCATATTCCCCAAGTGATATCACCAGCTTTCAAAACAAGAGTCAAAGACGGTATTTTAAAATTTCAAGATGAAAGAGCGTTTTGTTACAATTGCACCAGACGAAGATATCATTATCATCATCATCATCATCATCATCGTCGTCGTCGTCATCGTCATCGTCATCATCATGCCATCTGGGCCTAAATGGCACACAGGACTTCAACGAGTCTTTTCCACTCAGTCCGGTTGGTCGCAACTTCACGAGCCTCTTCCCAAATCTTCCACCCCGATTCTGCATCCTTTTCCTTCTGAGCCATTCTACGCCATGTTGTTCTTAGCCTTCCCACTTTCCTCCTACCGACTGGAAGCCATTTCAAAGCCTTTGTAGGGTCCTCGCTCGGTTGCATCCTTAAAACACGCCCTATCCACTTCCATCTTCTTCTCTTTACTTCCTTGCTGACTGGTGGCACTCCGGTCCTTCTGTATAATTTGCGATCTGCGATCTGGCCATCGTATCCCTAGGATCCTCCTTAGACATCTGTTTGAAAAGTATCCAGTATGCTGTTCTCTTTCTTGTTCATTTTCCAGCTCTCGGCTCCATACAAAAGAACAGACTTTACGTTAGAGCAATACAGGTTGATTTTGGTTTTTGTGCTGTACATAGCCGAGGAAAGCACTGGTCTCAGCTTGTAGAAGGCTTGCTGCAAATCGGTTCCTAGAATCTGAATAGGGGTATTGCTGCGATTGTTCATGGCGATCACCTTGGACTTACCAATGCTTGGCTTCAGCCCTACTCTCTCACCATAAAGCTCTAAATCCTCCGTCTTCTTTTGTGTTTTTGGGTATGGGACAGCAGTACAATATCATCAGCAAAGTCGAGATCCTCAAGCTGCTCGCTCACACCCCACTGAATGCCATGCATTTCCCTGTCTGTCACCCTACACATCACCCAGAAACAGACAGACATATCCCACACCCCTACCTCACACCAGAGATCACACTGAACCAATCTGATAATCTGCCGCCTATGGGCCACAGGCGGCCCAAGCTCACGATGAGAGGAGTTGAAATAATTAACATAATACTCTTTTGAAATACGCGAAACGTGACTCTCGCCTGGTGGCATATGGAGGTGTTGTGTTACAATGGTTCGTATTTATAAAGGTTTGTATGGGAGAAAACGCTCTCGAATTTATAGCTAAATATAATGATATTTTGACAATAAAATCAACTTACCTCAATGTCTTTCTCCCATACAAACCCTTATAAATACGAACCGTTGTAACACAACACCTCCAAATGCCACCAGGCGAGAGTCACGTTTCGCGTATTTCAAAAGAGTATTATGTTAATTATTTCAACTCCTCTCATCGTGAGCTTGGGCCGCCTGTGTTGTGCCTAACACTGCAGGTGTAGTTTTCGTATAACAGCTGCACAATCGTAATAATCTTTAAGGTCGACCACAAGCTCTCCCTGTGAACGCTATCGAACTCTTTCTCAAAATCAATAAAGTTCAAGTACAGCAATGATTCGCAATGATTCGTACTAGTAAGGTGGGGTAAGGTAAAGGCTTAACCCCCTCCCTCCCAGAGTCAGTTATGGAGACATTCAGGTGATTCTGACATCTGGGTCTGTCGATGAAATCCTACAGTGTTACCATTCAAATGAAACCTCTTCAGCAGTACTTTCACATGACACTTTTTATATTTAAACATTTTACAAATGAAATTTGGGATTCGTCTTGAATTTTGATTTTAGGCACTCTTGGGAGTGACAGGGTTAATTTCACGAGGATGACACTTGACAGTAAACAGATTGTCACTGACGAACTCGTGGCTCTCAATACTCAATACTCAAAACTGCTCAATACTCAGTACTGAATAATTAGGACTCATAAGCACGGCATAATAGGAAAACGAAAAATTCTCTTTGAAGAGGTCACAGACCTCGTAAAACACAATCCCTTATAGTGGAGGTAAGGGTTAAGATACAACTCCTAACAATACAGTTCATTAACAAAGAAAACAGAAGAAGTTGGACGATTAGCAGATACCCATCATCGTTTCCTGCTGGTCTCTCTTTTTGTTCTGCTAAACTGGAAAGATGACTGAGAGAGTCCCGGCCAAGAACAAGCATGGTCGATGACCGCAATCCGCGTTCCCATAGTCCTCAGGCTTCTTGGTCAGCGGGCGGTCGCCGGGACAGACTCTGGAGTAATGGAATTTTAACCGCAGAAATCCTGCGGTTAACGGTTCTTGGGTTTGTTAGTGAACAACGAGTGAACAGCCAATCAAAAAATTTATATTTTTTCCATTACCCCAGAGTCTCTCCCAGAGACCGCCCGATGACCAAGAATCCTGAGGACTCTGAGAACGAAACCGGGTCATGATAATGTGTGTGAGGGTTTTCCGAGAAATCCAAACGACCGCCTTACCATCAAGTCTGTTTTGAAGTTCCCTAGAGCGTCTTTGCAGCTTCCTTCTGAGCTTTCTGGCCAAGTTTCCTTCCATGGCCGAATTTTTAAAATTTTTGAAACATTGAGTGATTTCTGCTCTTGTAACCACTGTAAATGCGAAGATCGTTCCGCCACCTGGAAAAGAAAATCGTTGATAGATAACTTAAATTATTTCCTCAAAAAACTCAATGTTCAATCCACCGTACCGAAAAATATGGCGAATGGTACATTTACCCACAGTTCGTAGCGAACAAGACTCCCTAAAAATGCGAAGTACGTTTCGCTTATGTAGTTTCATTCTTGGGAATTTTTGTTCTAGTTTCAAACTTGAGCGCTAAACTGAGAATTTAACCGTCAATAGAAATTATTATTATTATTATTATTATTATTATTATTATTATTGTATTTCGGATCGCCAAATGTTGAAATCCATTTTCTCATTGAGTTCTTCCAAAGCTTCCGACCTCGCAGGGTATTTTATTCGTTTTTAAAATTTCAACCCAGCTCCAATCAACACCAGTTTCAATGCCCTCTCAGTCGCCTCCAGCGTGAGCAAGCTTATTAAGAGCTTGCCAGCTCGAGTAAGCTCAGGTACGTTTAAATCTTCCCCCTTTCCAATGACACAGCAAACGACTTCCTGTTGTTGTTTCCTAGCCGTGGGGACCAGATCGAAACAATCATTACATCATCGTTTAAGAATTTTGACGCATGCCCAACCAGTCCCAAAACATTTTAAGACATCACGTCATTGAGACATACCTTCAGGGAGGGGGACAGGTGCAAGATCTAGAGTTTCTTCAATTTCCTTTTCCTTGGCTTGAACTTCTTCGCAAACTAAAAGATATCAAAACAGCAGCCACGTCACCAGTGTGGTAAATTAAACCCTTTCAACTCCAGTGCTCTGCGATACTAGATTGGCAACCAATTAAGCTTTTGAACAGCGTAATGCTAGCTCGAGCGTTTAAAGGCAGTTTAAATCTTGAAGGCAGAACCTTTATTTTCGGACAGCCTATATTTATATATTTTAATATTTAAAAAAAAGCCTGTTTCCGAAACTCAAGACGGCAGATTTTCATTCGGCGGTTGCTTAGACGCCTGAAGTCTGCCGAAGCTCGTGTGCTAGCTATCGTATAAAAGTTGCAGGTCGTTGGCAAGAGTTTGTTGTCTGAATCCAGGTTATAATTAAACGAGTGGGAGGGTCGGCTGGAGTATAACTCGGTGAGAAGACGATGAGAGCAGACAAGGGTCGATAAGATTTCGCGTATGCATAAGATTAAAAAACTTGGACTGTCGTGGAGTGCACTGTAAACCTCTTTTCGTCTGTTCCTCCGGTCATGTAAACTTCTGGGCCCGGTTGTTCGAAAGCCGGTAACCGCAAACCAGGGATAAACCTGGGATAAAATTTAACCACGATCCTTGTTTCTTATATTCAAAAGAGTTTTCACTGCAAATACCATGTGAGCAACCAAAGCAACCAAAGTCAAAATGTAGTCCAGAAAGCATTTACAGGAATCCGTATCGTTTGGCTATAAACGGAATTAAAATTTTACGCTAATCCTGGGTTAACTTAACCCTACCTTGAACAACTGGGCCCTGGCTGTGCGTAACCACTTCAGTTAGTTGCGAGTTACTGATCCAAAAGAAGACTGCCTCTTTACGACCTCTTTACGTCATAGAAACTAGCACCATTTAGTACCCATGTCATTCATACGAGACACAACGACAGACTTACCACAACAGTGGACTTCTCCGTGGAAGAACTTAAACAACGCATTTGTCTTCAGCGAATGCGCAAAGTACCAGAATGCGTGGGGATCTTTGGTGTGAATCATCGTCACAAGCTCGGTCACCATGTGATCTGATATCGTCTCACTGGAGACTCACAGTCTGCACCATCGAGAATCCCAAAATTTCGGAGGTAGCCCAGAATTTTTTTCACGTCGTGGCTTCGCAGGGATTTCTGGAAGAGGAGAAGAAACGAGTCGGGGCCACTGGACACGAACTTCTCGTATCTCGAGACAGCGTGATTTAAAAGTTGTTTTGTAGAGTTTGTAGACTCGAGAAATCGAAGGCATTGCTCTAGATCAAAGTGGCGCTCTGGTATCGAACTGCATTCAGCCATGTTTCAATGAAACGATTTCTTTCCTCTGCAACAAACAAGAGTAAAAATTATGGGTAAGTTGGGTTACACAAACGTTGGCAATAGTGTTGCTTTTTAGCTGAGCATGCATCTTCATACGTTTCACAAGTCCAAACTGATCAGCTTACCTGGTACAAAAGCTTTTGTCATCAAACGCTTCGGATCCGCGATTTCCGTGCACTGCTTTCGAAAATGTGTTTATCTCGTTTTGTTTATCCTGCTTCTAAACACCGTGAAGTAATTGTTTCATGCTCTATTAAGCAGATCGTCACATGACCTTTACATATTGTTGACAGTCGTATGAACTTTCAACGATTTACATGTGAGTTGTGATACTGAAAACGCCTTTCAGACTTCAACTCCATTATTGTCATAAATTTGAAAATCACGTGAGATTGAGGTAGTCACACCAAATTTGATTCTGCACTTATCTGTTTGCTTTTTTGTTTGTGTTTGTTAAACGTTCTTGTCTGTTTGTTTGCTTTTTTGTTTGTTTGTTACTGAAGAAAGGTATGGTTAAACCAGATGCCTGTTATTTTGCATTTAATTGATTTAAACAACGCAATCTGATCATGCATATTTTTTAAAAACAGAAACCCCACAGAGTTCGAGATTGCTTGGTAAAGAAATTATAATCTGTAATCGAATCATAAGTGAGGAGAGAAGGGAGAGAGAGTTGTAAGTGACTGGTGTGAATGCTTTCTTATTATTAAATCATGATTTACGTCTAATGGAACACGCTCATAACTTGAAACTACGCAGATGGCATTCTTTCTTCCAATTTTAGTACTTGTAAATTGAACAGAATTTGGCTAAAGCATCTTATTTTACGTGGCGAAAAATCTATTTCTAGCAAAAGCTTCCAAGTAAACGTTATTTGACATGGGAACCCTAGTATCCTAGTATCCCCCCCCCCCACCCCCGCTTCAAAAAAAAAACCATCTGATTTGGGATATTCCCTAGGAAGACCGACGCAAAAAGAGTACCGTTTTGGGGGTGAAAAAGTGAAAAATCATTCCACAGCTGCTCAAACTGTTGATCGGCTAATGCACAGTGGGCAGCCGAAATCACACCACAGCTTCTGAACAACTGACCAAAAATCGCGTGATGTTAAGAGCTCCTGACGACATCACGACAAGTCACGCCAGTCACGCTTTGGTGACTTTGTAAACAACTCGATCAATTTCTTCACGTGTTTAAAAGTTATTTTTCGGCTGCTAAAGAAGAAGCGGAGTATGTATGTAGATCTTAATTTCTCTTTGTTCGATAATGAGTAGTCTAACATAACATTTACCGTTATACGCTAAGAGACGTATCAAACTCGAGTCTGCCAATGTTATATTTGAGTTAATGAATCCACTTTGTTATTGCTTTGATGCGCTAGCTAGATGCTTATTCAAGTGTAGCAATGGAAGTTTGTAATTCAAATTGTACATTGTAAGGTCGTTTCTGATTGGTGTGTGGTATCAGGAGTCAATCACACCACATGGATCGTCTGCACAGGTAACCCACACAACCAAACCTAAAGTCACAACTGAAAATCATAGTGTATACTAATCAATCTTGAACTTTTTAAGCGTCCAAAGTAATAAAATAAGAGTAAATGAAAAATACGTAATCGATTCTTTGAAAGAGAAACGTTTAAACATGGCATTGAAACGCAATCCTTTAAATGTTTCTCGGCTGATCCGGTTTGCAATGCAGTTTAGTCTGCTCCGATATGGACCCTAAATTTGACTGAAAAAGGCGCACATGCTCCGTTCAGTAACATCTTTACTGACAACAGATATAAGATCCAATTTTGAATGTCAAATGACCCAAACCTGACTAAGATATGACCTATATTTTTGTTGACAAAATGTCCCACTTTCTTACCTGAAAATGGTCAGAAATTTTTACACTCCAACCAGTGCAAATTTTATTCATATATGACCTAATTTTTACAGATGACTTATTTTTCACTGACGCAAAATAGGACCCCGATATCAACTAAAACTATCTTAATTTGCACAGACCAAACAAACCAATTGTAGCCCCGAACAGCCGAAGTTTTCACTATCGATTGCTTTACCTGCAGTTGTCAGTAACCCCACCTTATTCTGATCCAAAGTTTTAGCTATTATTCTCACCTGAAACCTGCAAGGGCCCATGTTCTTCTGCACCAGTTGACGAAGAGGTACTTTCATCTTGCAGGTGCGTTTCTAAATTTTCATTGAGCTACAGTTTGAATAACTCTAATAGTGTCGTTATTTTCTGCCATTTAAATCAGGCTCTGATCACTGAATGACAGTTACAAGTAAAAAAGTTTTCGTAAAACGTGATTCCCGAAGCGTTGACCTTCTGTGAAAGTAAGATACTTGGAAAAATAATATACCTATCCTGTTTAAATCTGATGGACTTATATCTGTATAGAAGCCACAAGTCGCCTTTTAAGCGGCGGTTAAAACATTTGTTAGTAAAAGTTTTCCAAAAGCCGAGAAACTAATCATTATAGCCAAATTTAAGGACAACTGAAAACGACGCCTTCTTGATACACTAGTCACATTTGTCATATTTGATCAGAGGAACTGGGCTTTTTTGGAATTTTAAGTATTAAATTCACAAACATGGAATTGTTTAGAAATCACTGAAATGTTACGGGAATTATTTGACATCGGGTTCCGGCCAAAGAAACAACGTATTTTCCACAATGTTTTCGGAGCTTCAAAATGGGGAACGCATTTGTAACCTACTAAATCTGTTACATTATACAGACCTACCGAAAGAAACTGACGTTTTCCAAACGTTATCGGTCGAATTTGGCTCGGTTGTAGCAGAAAATATGTTAGGTTAAGGCTTCAAGAATGTTATGGTTCGTTTCTAGCGTATATAGCACACAGGTCGTCTGTGATTGGTGCATTTCATCAGCAGCTGCATCACCCCATCTACATTGTCGCTGAAGCGGATGGAAAACGACCAATCACGTGCGTTACTCGTGATCGTCACACTCTGTTAACTTTAGAGTGTTGACGCGTCCACTTCGGTTAATAATTTAAACTTGTTTCAGTGATCTTTTATTCCCTTTTAATAGCAAAATCTATCGCTCTGAGTTCTCGCTATATTGCATGATCGTGTCTTCAATTTTGATCTCTCTTCACCCTGCACAGCTCAATGGGATCAAGATGGCTGCAGTAAGACGCACACACATTTTTAAGGTAACACTTAGCTCCCTTTAGTCTTTTTCGTTCAGTTTGCAGAATATTTTTTTTTCTGATTGAAGGAAACCCAAAGTAATAGTAACACTTAGGCTGATAAACGCTAAAGAAATTGAGTCGACAGCTCTTGAACAGCACTTGCCCGAGGTTTGCTTATTACGGTGTACAAGGTGGTTCTAGCTTTTGAATGTGTGGATCGATGAAATTCTACATTTTGACCGCTCAAGCGACAGCTGTCGAACAGTAACTGACAACAACAATTTTCTTGATACTTACACTCAAGATAACTTCTACCCACAAAAAGTCAAGACCCAATTCAGGCGGGCGAAGGGTGCACATAAATAGAACGAAAGAAAAGGAAGCAGGATTATATGACTTACAGTTCCAACTGTTAAAAGCACCGGTGTATTAATTTACAAAGTAAGAAGTAAGCATGAACTAAATAAATTTAAATGGTGTTTTTTTTAAAACTTGGACGTATATGTGTGGGGATGGGAGAGGTGCTTTGGCGTTTTCCTTGAATTTTTCCAAGATGATTTTTCATCAGCGTTTGTCGTTTTCGTTAGCTGTACGGATATCCGCAACCTCGTCCCCAGGGTCTTCTCGCTTTTCAATATGGCGGTTGCCCGGGAGAAGACGGTATTCTCCCGAGCCGCCGCCATATTGAAAAGCGAGAAGACCTTTGGACAAGGTTGCGGATATCCGTTGGACACATTTTGAAAGAAGTTTGGTAAGAAACTACAGGAGCGTATCATGGCTTCTGGTTTCTATGGTCGGGAGGTATGACGTCATAAGTAAAATGTTTTCGCCTTTTTGGTGAAAAAGCACAAAATGTTGACGAAAAGCAGCAAAGCGTTTAACTGTGTCATATTCTACGTGCGAAGCATCAAAAAATTTAATTTTAAAAACTTTTCAATGTTTGTAATTTTCACTTTCAATTTCTAATTTTGGGTAATTAAAATCTAAGAAGGGACCATCTTTGATGACGTCACAGGCTCCCAGCAGCGCCACAACCCATAATATATACCTCATCTTGTAGCCAACATCACTGGCTTTCTACCAAAGGAAATTCGAAATATTGTAATACTGTAAAAAAACCCAACGGGGTCCATCAACTCCCGCCCCCACTTGTACCGTGGTGGAGCGTGTATTTGCTAGTACGTCCTCAGGATCTGAGCTAATTTTAGCTCACTGATGATCACTTTTTTTGAATGAAATCTTTGAAATAATGAATAAATAAATATTATATATTTGAACTGCGGGATGAAGAATTAAATGTAGAGAGGGCCATCGCAGTTGTAGACGCAACTTTTGCAGATGCGAAAAAAGAGCCTGAAAAAAATTCAGGCTTGTACGGAATTCGAACCTTGACCTCTGCGATACCGGTGCAACGCTCCAGCCAACTGAGCTAACAAGCCAACTGGGAGCTTTCTTCAGGCTTTCTTTTCGCAACTACAAAAGTTGCGTCTATAACTGCGATGGTCTTCTTTACATTTAATTCTTCATCCCTCAGTTCAAATATATGATATTCATCTTCATCCTTCACGGGTTTACGACTTAACTCTATTCAGACCGGGCTTTCTTCGACCTTCTGGGACCGGGGGGGGGGGACGTGTGTGTACGCGCTAATTCTAATCACCATAGATACTGTGATGTCACTGTGACGTGATATGACGTCATTATGACGTCATTTGTTTCTCAATGTTTCACTTAGAAGCTCTGAAGCAATGAATTTACTGAATACTGTACCTGAAGGAGTAAAAATACTTTTGTTGGGTATAAAGGGCATCTATAATATATTTTCTGAATGTATATTTTTGGAAGACATGAAATTATGCAGATAAATTTCATTTTAGAGATAAAATGGCCATTTTGGTGTCCGCCATCTTGGATCCGCTTTCTTGAATTTCTTTTAATTCATCTGCTTCATTTAATAAACAAGAAAATGAAGCCAGTTGACCGTAAAAAGTTTATTTAATTAATTAACAATGTCATAAACTTGAAATTTATGGCGAATAGTGAATAGAGAAATCACCTTTTTTACCATTAAGTCCGCCATCTTGGATTTTCACGTTTTCAATTTCACGTTGTCCTCAAATTGGTACTAAATTCCTTTTTTTAGTGAGCGGTTATTCCTAAATGACAAATTGTTGCTACAATTAATGAAAAAATACAAATTCGATTAGAAAACCTTAAAATAGTAGCGTCTAAGGCGAGAATCGTGATTTTTTAAAAAAACATTCCTGTCACGCAGTGGTTGCCATGGCAAGGTTTTTTTTTGGACACAAAACACTCATGCCAAAATGTTCTCAGTTAAATATTAGGAAGAGCCACAAAATCTAGGGGTAATAGCATAAACGGCTACGAAATTACACAACTTCAAAGTTGAGGCGGGCTTCAAAAGCCCCCCCCCCCCACCCCCCGGTCTGAATAGGGTTTTTCAGGCTTTCTTTTCGCAACTGCAAAAGTTGCGTCTATAACTGCGATGGTCTTCTTTACATTTAATGAAATCTCTGTTGTATGACGCGCCGGGCTGTGTTGCCTCTAGACTACTCCGCCAAGAGTATTCTTCTGTATATTCATTTGGTGCTGCTTGGGTTACGGTACCAATATGGCAGCCGGAAATCAATGAAAACATCTGGAACTCACTTTTGCTATGACAGCAATTACTTTTCCCTCGTGAACTAGTATACATAAACATAAACACCTCCCCTAATACTCTGACTGTTCGAACTGCCAAAAATCGTAAGAATAGACCTTTTTAAACGAGAGTGCAATTTCACGGCACCATCTAGATGTCAGGTACTGGGCGGCAATTTCGAAAATTCAAGATGCTGTATTTTAAACACAAGGATGATACCGAGTTGGAAACTTGTGGAAATATATATTTTTAGGTGTTCCTACACCTGGTGACGACAAAAAATTTAGCAACCTCAGAGAGTTTTGATTTCAAAATTTTATGACGTCACATGCAAAACAGCATTAAATAAAAATCAATCACCAACATGAATACAAAAGATAACTTTTATTTCACCCATAAAAGTTGACCCAACACTTTTTTAATTACGTTCTACAACTTCAAACTTCTACTATAGATGGAGTTTTTTAGACTTAGCTACTAATCCTTAACCCTTAACCCTAACAGTGATGAAAGTGAAATTTCTCTTTACATTATAACCACTTGTTCAAACATTCAAGTGACAAGAATAAACGAAGTGATCACTAAGGACATGATGTCTTGATATTTAGACAAATTTTCCTTACTATTTCTATAAGAAATGTATGGTGAACAGTAAGGAGACTATACATTTTTATATCAGGGCTTAAAGGGTTAATTGAGTATGTTTAGTATCCGCCCAGCCGGAATTATATTTCACTCCAACTGATTAACCCACGGGCTGGTTATTTATGACATTTACAACGAAAGGACATCTCAAGATAAAATACTCTGTCTTATTTATTTGCTGGACCAGCCTAGCTTCAGTTATATATTACACTCCTTTTTTGTCCTACGAAAAATAAGGATCTATTCTATATTATACTATAATATTATCTAAAATCCTAATTAGCTGGATCCAGCCGGCTTTTTCAAGATAGATTCCTGTGTTTTTAACGAGGACATTTGGCTGTTATCTTGATATCAAATCGGCAGATACAATGACATCATACCTAGCGGTATTTAAGTTAACACTACGTTGCTATCAAAATATCATATCATATCATATCATATCATATCATATCATATCATATCATATCATATCATATCATAGCGGAGCCAGCGCGCTAGCGCGTCAGCGGAGCTCCATTGCTAAGGAAATTTGGTAATCTATCAAGCCAAAAAATTTGGGTAGTGATGTAGTAGTCACGTGACCGTCCGTACCGTACATCCGTCCGTCCGTACATCCGTACGTCCGTCCGTCCGCACCACAGGGATACCAATACACTTCCTACACTGGATATAACCCTGTGCTGAATCCCGTGTGTTTTCGGCGCGAAATCGCATGTTGACCCGCGTTGTAGCAAAACAAGCAAAGACAACAAAAGTCAAAAAGAAATTTGTTAATGGAAAAAAAAAAGTTCAAAAGAACACTCAGTTGTCTTTTTGGTGGAAGGGGAAAAGTTCAATCTAGGCGAAAGAAATTCGGCGATAAAGTTCAGGCAAAAAGTTCAAATTTGCCTCGTCGGTTCTGTTCAAACTCGGTCGACACACCGCTTGAGTTCGCAGCTTTTCGCAGCTGTTTCGACGCCAAATATAGCAGAGCTAGTGCTTTTTGTTTTTTTCTGTCCACAACCATGGTTTTTACGGCGTTTCGAACACATTTTGCCGGGAAAAACACCAGCATTTTCATGCTGATAGGCAGCTTGTCACGAAAGAAGAAATAAGTATTAAAATTAACTGCTTAAATAATGTCAAACGCCCATGGCCTAGCGCACTAGTTACCGGCATCTCACGCCGACGACCCGGGTTCGCTACTCAGCGGCAACAAGAATTTTTTTCTTTTTTTTCTTTGTTTTTTTTTTTTAATAAAACGACTTGGATGAGAATATTTTCACAAATTAATAACTGCCAGCAAAAACAAAACAAAAAACAAAAGCAAAAAACAGACAAAACAAAAAGGGGAGCTCCGCTTTTAGGCTTGGCTAAATCTATATATTATCATATCATATCATCAGCTCCTCATATCATATCATATCATATCATATCATATCATATCATATCATATCATATCATATCATATCATATCGTATTTTACCGTACCCAAATTGTGAAATAGCCAATCAGAAGCCTTGTTTACTGTCATGATTTTCTACGATATCAAGTCACTGACCTGATATCCTACGATATCATGGACAGTTTCTAAAACTCGCACTTTTTTGCAGACTTCAGAGATGAAAATTACAACAGAAATACAACGAAACGCAAAACTATTACATTTGTTAAGTAAGAAAGTAATTTTTTTACGCTAACAAAGAAAACAAATTCAATTTCGCGGCAAAATTGGACGGGGCTACACTGGCCGGCGCTCGCGTGTACGTTTACGGACAGCGCTCGAACTTTTTCACTTCAAAATGGAGCCGCATTTTTCAGATTTCTCTCTTAATTTGGACTTCCAAGATTCAGAAAATGAAACTCCAAACAAAAGAATTATAAAAATGACAGATGAGGAGTTAGAGAAGAGTATTGACGCACTATTCTTCTCACGGTTCACGCGCTATATGACAAGAACTCCTGACTGATCACGGTAACTGAAAAATATCGCCGGGTCTTAGGACGAATTTGGGTACGGTAAATACCTAATCGTACCTTTTTGGTGCGCTTTGGCAGCTCGACCAAACTCGCCTGATATGCCGCCGAAGCGTACCAAAAAGGTACGATTAGGTATAAATATCGTATCGTATCGTATCGTATCGTATCGTATTGTATCGTAACGTAACACAACATAGCATGACATGACATGACATAACATAATATAACTTACACGACATAACATAACATGACATATCATAACGTGACATGACGTAAATAAATATACAAACAAACAAAGGAGAATAGGAACCGCAAATCAAAAGGTGATCAAAAACATCAAAAAGTTGCAATAGACAAACAGAAACAAGAAGTCAAACGCCGGAAGTGGGTAGAAGGTAAACAGTGTGACCGCTGACAACGTTACAAAAGCTGCTTTGTAGGCTCGTTTGCGTCGAATTGCGTTACAGAACTGCTCCTTTGGTACTAAATTGTCTGGAGAGAGGCTTTTTTCATCCTTTAATTGCCTGGGTTTGTTGGTTTCATCCGTCGGAGTCGCTAAGGTCGATCCTTTAAAACAAAATCAAAAACATAAATGTAGAATTCTACTCTTGAGAATGTGCATGCTCACTGTAAGTCAAGGGCTCGAATCTGTTTCAGCCCCAACGGCCAAATTAGCCCTGATCAGGCCCCCTACGGCTGATTCGACCCTTCGTATATAAAGCCAATTTTTCATAACCTGCGGCAATACGGCCCAATCAAACACGGTACTCACAACGTGACCCAATGAAGCACCTCGGTGCCGACTCGCTAAGGTCGATCCTTTAAAACAAAATCAAAAACATAAATGTAGAATTCTACTCTTGAGAATGTGCATGCTCACTGTAAGTCAAGGGCTCGAATCTGTTTCAGCCCCAACGGCCAAATTAGCCCTGATCAGGCCCCCTACGGCTGATTCGACCCTTCGTATATAAAGCCAATTTTTCATAACCTGCGGCAATACGGCCCAATCAAACACGGTACTCACAACGTGACCCAATGAAGCACCTCGGTGCCGACTCTATGCCTTAAATTAGAACTATTTTGGTCTATTTTGGACTTTTTAATCAAAATGTACTCTCCGAAACGGGCTCATGTAGGCCTTAAACAGATCAGATCTTTTGAGTTTACAATGTGTCTTAACAGGCCAGGGCTGGAATGAACAACTAGTTTGACAAAACAGATGAAGGTTTTTTAATGTACGCTAGCCTTGAAAAAAGAAAAAAACATGACAAAACCACCTTCTATTCGGCTTCAGCGGGAAATGGCGTCAGGTCTTCAAGACAAATCAAACCTTAGTAACCGTGTCTTTCTCACTATCAATTCTAGTTTATCAATCGAAGAACAGTTACCGGTATCTTTAGCATCGTTAAAGCAGCAATCTTTCTCCACAAAATAAAAAAAGCACTACACTGGCGTTTGTCTCCTTCATCTGGAAACTTTGCCTACTCTTTTACGTTAATTTTCTTTACGCTGAAGTTGTGTAGCCTCCAATTCGCGTGAATGGTAGCCCGTTAATGTCGGAACCCTTACTAAGAAAGTGTAATTTCCCTATAACAAGCAAGCATGATGTATATTTACGAGAAACTGTGGACACATCAAGTATTTTACACACCTTCAACGTCATCATCATCATCTAGAGAATCTTGGCCAGGCGCAGAAAAACCTGATCGAGAGCAAAACGTGAATGGAGTGTTAATGCATCAGTCATTTCCGGCAGTCCCCATCCCCCTCCCGGCCGACTCCCAGGCATTAGGATTTTTTGAAAACAAACCGGCAAATGCCACGAGCTGTTCAAATGCCCCGCAGTACAGGTGAAAAAGTTAATTTCTTAGTTTCTGGGCTTACTCCATTCTAATTAAAGCTAAATCAGGCCAAACTAAGTCTCAAATAAGTCTTACTTCTCTGTAGTGCCCAAATGACCATTCGTTCTGCGGATGTAATGTCTCATTTTGTTCACCTTAGACAAAGTTCATCACAAGTTTATCGTCCTTGCCTGATGACCTTCTCACTTAAAGGAAGTGACAGTACTGCGACGTGAAAATCACCAGACTGTCAAATGCCCTGGGGTAGACTAATGCCCGACCCCCTGGGACAGACAATGAGGAAAAATGCCCCGCTAATGCCCGGGGGAGGGATGAAAACTACTGGAATTGACTGATGCATAACTAATAGATAAAAAGGCCAGATTGGCTTGTTGGAAATATGAAGTTCTCTTGAAGTGTTCAACTTGCCTTATCACAAATTCAGCCAGCCTAACAAATTTGTGAAACATCTTGTTAGAGGGACAATTCATTGCAATTTTTTTTCAGTTCAATCTAACATCATTATTGGAAATTGAGGCAGACTCGGTTCAAAATTATAGTAACAGTATTTACATGGAAAAAACGAAATTCGATGTAATTTGAACGACCGTTTGGAAATTCCATGTAGAAAATTTCTGTAAAATTTCTGAGCTAGAAAAAAATGTAGTCCCAGTCGGGCGCCACATTATGTTTTTAGTATCCAACAATCCAACATACGTTTTCGTCTCCTGTTGATTGCTTCTTTGGCTGTTGTACATTTCTTCCCAAACTTTCCTTTGAACTCTTTCATCTTGGATAAAGCAGTAGCAAGTGCAGTGACTTGGCCTTCCAAATCTGTCATACAGGCATATTTAAGAGATGTTACGTTAAAAAAATTGAAAGCATACCATCGGAGGGGGTTTAGGAGATCTGGAATTTCGCCTGTGGCTCTGTTTCACATAAACACTCGAAGTTTTCCAACCCTAATCATATTTATTGACCAACATATTGTGTGAGCATCCGCGCTATTTTCTGAAAACTGACTCATTGTTGTCTGTATCTGTATATTTCATCTGGCTCGTACGGCTTGGCGGTTACTGAACGATAACGCATAATTATATTGTTGTTCGTTCGCTGGTTCATTCATTTATCAATTGCGTGGAATAAGATTGATGTTGAGGAGACAGTGAAACCTTTTGTACTGGTTGCTAACATCTACCTTCGTTATTTGTGTTTTCCACATGATCGGGCTCCATATCGCCAACCACAGGATCTGGGGTCACCGCAGGATCTTCTGTGTCATATTGCTTCTTATCATGTTTTTCTGGGAAAACAAAGAGGTTAAGTAACCAATTGATAAACAAAAGAAAAGAAAAAAGGAAGAGATGAAAGGGAAGAAGAATAAAAAAAGGACTGAAGAAAAAGAGGAATGGAGGATGAAAGGAGGAAAGAAAAGGTGTTGGGGAGGATAGACAAGGAGGGAGGAAGGAAGGAAGGAAGGAAGGAAGGAAGGAAGGAAGGAAGGAAGGAAGGAAGGAAGGGAGGAAGGAAGGAAGGAAGGAAGGAAGGGAGGGAGGGAGGGAGGGAGGGAGGAAGGGAGGGAGGGAGGAAGGGAGGGAGGGAGGGAGGGAGGGAGGAAGAAAGGAAGGGAGGGAGGGAGGGAGAGACAGAGGGAGAGAGGAAGGAAGGAAGGAAGGAAGGAAGGAAAGAAGGAAGGAGGGAGGGAAGGAAGGAAGGAAGGAAGGAAGGAAGGAAGGAGAGAGGAAGGAAGGAAGGAAGGAAACAAACGAACAAACAAACAAACAATAGCTGCACTAAAAGATCTCAGCAGATCCCAGAAATCCAACCTACTGTTTTTTTCTAATCTTTTGTTCACTGCCTCTCTTGCTGTTGTGCATTTATCTTCAACCATTTCTTTGATAGCGTGAATCATCATCGAAATAAGAACGACTATTGCAGGTTTATCGCTGTCCAAATCTATGATAAAAATTCGTTTGACAGTAAGTATAGGTAGCAAATTATAACAGAAAGCCAACCCGTAAAGAAACTAAGAAAGAAACCAAAAACGTATGTGCATGGCAAGATAGAATATTTTTCCTTTCCCACCTGTACGTCTACTTGTGCAATGTATGTTATCATTGTGACCAGTCAAATGAGCACATATTGAGCAGTACTTTCCTGTGGTGCTGTTTATTATTCTGTACAAGGTAGTTTTAGCTTTTGAGTCTATGGATGAAACCCTAAAGTGTGACCATTCAAGTGAAAGCTATTGAGCGTACTTTCCTATGGTACTGCTTAACATGCGTTATAAGGTGACTCTTACTTTTGAGCCCGTGGATAAGACCCCTCAAGTGTGATCATTCATACGAAAGCTGTTGGGCAGTACTTGTCGTGGTACTGTTTATTATACTATACACTACAGGGTGGCTGTCACTTTTTAGTCTGTGAATGGAATCATTAAGTGTGGCCATTCAAATGAAAGCTTCCAATACTTCCTTGCTGCGCTATTTACTCCACAAACCGCTTTCAAATCAAAATTGGGGAATTCAGTTTCAGTAAAAAAGGGTGTGTTTTATTATCTTACCTGGGAATTCCAACTGCTCTTCTTTTTCCCTTTTTTCGATGTCTTTGCACACTGCAAAAGTCACACAGCATGATTAATTGCCATCATAACACAGCAACTGCTTTCGATTAACTTCAAATATTAATCAATGTGATCAATTGCCTCATGCGGTTATGCATTCGTGGCCCTAGTCTCGAAACAAGGTTTTAATTAAATGCTTGTCACGTCACGTGCTCAAACGTGTCAAAACTCGCCCCAAAGTAACGTTTCGTTTGTACGTACACAGTTTTGTGCAAACCTATGGCAACTTCTTGTTGTTTTCTGTGCATCAACCTCTCCCTGTTTCATACTTTAGAGAAGCCGGAATACTCGACACGTTTGCACTTTAAAAACTAAGGCTCGAGGCGAAATCAGCAGCGCACAAAATAGGAATAAAGGTCATTGGTTTAGAAAACTCGCACGATGCACTTTAACCAATCAGAAAGACCTTAAAAAGGAAAACCCCCCTCATGTCCTTAATTACTAAGATCCATCGGAAGGTGAGGTTTGGGGTTAAAATTAGCAAGTCTGACGTAAATACAAATGAGGGTCACTGTGACTGATTATTGGGAAAAATCATTCCACTTGTTTTCACCAATCAGGGCAAGTCTTATGATATTGGTTTTGTTTTGTTTTTGGATTTTCATTTTTATTTACGAGTAAACACGTAGCACGGACAATATAGCATCTTAGCCGGCAAAGCCTATGTTAATTTTTCTCGAGAATGTCAACGGTTGCAAATTTGAGCTCATGGTCGAAACCATAACTCCGTTTCTACTTGGTAATCTGCTCTGTTCGTGCCATTTAAATTGTATCTTAGAATATGTGCACCTATTAACTGATAAGAAACTAACATCCTTTATAATCGATCAGGTCTATATTTTAAATTGGAGAAGTTAGTGACCAAATTCAAAACACGAAGACAAGAAAAATGAACAAAAAAATGAACAAAATTTTCGGCAAACAGCCGGACACACACACTCAGTCAAACATGTACAGCTAAAACTAAAAAATTGTGAATTTGTCAAATTTCAGAAAAATCTCGCAAGGCGACATTATTGTTATATACATACCACAGCAGTGAAAATTTTCGCCATGGAAGTATTTGAACAGATCTTTGCGTCTGGTCTTTAACGAGTGAGCTAAAAACCAGTAAGCATGAGGGCCTCTTTTCCCAATTTTAGTTAAAAGCTCCGTTGCCTTTCGTTCTGGAGTGGGAAACAAGCTGTCGTTCAAGATTCGCTCATGATCCTCTTGATCGAAAATCCCGTAAGACCGCAAAAAGATACAGGTCCTGTCGATATCCTCGATGCCAATGCGCCTGTTTGGGACAATAACGTCAATCAAAGCATTATTTTCAGCTGGTTATCAGTAGAATTGGAGAAACGAGTGCCACAAAGACGTTTTTGCCACTAGCTTTGATTTATATGCTTGTACAGCATAATTAACATAATCATAGGAAAACAGTCCTTAATAGCTTTCCGAGTTGAATGGTCACACTCCTGGATTTCATCCACCGACTCAAAAGTTTGAACCACTTTCCACAGCATAATAAACAGCATTGGAAAGCACTGCTCAATAACTTTCACTTGAATGGTCACACTCCAGGATTTCATTTACAGAATCCAACGTTAGGACTGCCTTGTACAACACATAAACGACATCACATCAAAGTCATAATAATAGCTTCGTTAGGGACACTCAACAGATCGTTTTGGTGAAACGTCTGTTCGGAAGACCTAAATCGCCTCAGGAATGCGGGTTCAATTGTGATCAAAACTTGAGTTTTCTTTGGTGAAATGTCATCTCAATTTTTCGTAACACGGTTAAAGTTATTCCGGAGGGGACAAAAACGTTGTTTAGAGCGTGAAATAAGGTCAGCCGGCTTTTAGTTTTTTAGTTAGGTATTTTTGTACATATGTAATATAGCATATTTTTAAATTTTATTTTTATTATTCTTGTAAAGCGCTTTTGATCAGGATATATAAATAGCGCTATATAAGCTATTAAATTATTATTATTATTCAGGAAAGCAAGCAAGCAGTTAGGAAATTCGGCGAATGATATCTGTTCCCTAACATTCTCTGGCTGCGACTTTTAGTTTCAGCTAAATAATCCGCACATGATCATCTTGTCTTAGCTTTCATAAATATCCTCTTTAAAGGCCTTGAAACAATCTGAAAATACAGGAAACGACAATTGAAGCATTCTGCTAGAATTTTCTGGTTGGTTGCTTCTGACGAACACTTCAAAATCTCATCACTGACACCCGGTTCAAGCTAAATTGAGTATGAGATTTGTACTAAGTACGGATAAAGGTTTAATAAAATAAAGGTGACAAAATCTGCAAGGGTACTCGTACAGTATGAAGTATAAAATCGATCAAAGTAATAACCAACAGTTTGGAAATACCTGGTAAAAAAATTCAAGTGATGATCAAGACATCCACGCTCTAATATTGCTCCGAATCTTGCGATCGTGTTTGCTCCCTCGGTAGGAGAATTTGCTTCTTTAAGAAACCTCAAGCAGTCGTCAGGTTGGGAATGTTTGCTCATCGCTTGTTATCATGAAATCACCACCGAGATGGGTCTTCGTATTTTCATGACAACACCACCGTACAGGGATGCTTCACGGCTTCGGGTGTTTTCATGGAATGGCCACTGAAAGTGGTGCAATAAAATATATAGGTTTTGAGGTGCAATTAAAACGTAAACAGGAACTAAGCTATTAACGTGCACAATAAAAGGGAGGTTTTTTGAACTCATCAACCTTGGAAGAGTTCATTGAACCGAAACAAAGTGTTTTTCTTTCTGCACGGCCGGAGATCGAACTGAATCACTGAGTAAACTACTACCACCCGCACGCGTCCAGGATTCGACGCGAAAATTTCTGTACTTCGTCTGTACACATAAGATGTTAGAAAGTTCAATCTGCTGTACAGTCATGTATCCCTTTGGAAGGCAAAATAAAGTTTGTACGTGGGTTGTTGCTAAGTCAAAACAGATGGTTAAGAGTCATTAAACTTTGAAGAACTACATTATGCTCGGTCCAGTAGTACTGAATCAAAACAACAAACTTCCACTGATTGTTTTGTACGTGCGTAAGAAGAAAATTTTATACCAGGCGAAAGCTGTTACCGTTTTCCACAGGTACGATACTCGTCACAGACGTCATTTTCCCTTTTTCAGTCGAGGGTGAACACCGGCAAAACCATTGGCTGGCAAGATAAAGCTGATACTGATGAAGTTGGATTTTGATCTTGGTTTCGAACGTGTAACGTTCTTCTGTAGGCTTGATGTCCTCTTTTCCATGGTTGCAAAACATTTACGTCCTACTGAAGTGGTCACTTATTAATTTGAGTCTTTCACGCAATATCAACTTCTGTGTGAATTTGCATCAATTTCAAATTCTTAAAGTCTAAAAAAGATAGCTTAGTGCAATATCCAAAGATAGCTAAAACGTCTTATCTCATTTTTATGCTTTTACTGAAGACTTTTGTAGAATTCGACCAAACGATCGAGACAACGCTAGTCAGAAAAATTTGCACAGAAGAAAAGCAAAATCCCCCGAAAAGCTTCATAACGAAATCTTACCAAATTTCTTAATTAAAAGGCATGAAACGGTCTGACGAACTTCGATTTCTGATTGGCTGGCTGATTTCGTGGGCTGTTAACAGTTTCCGTATAGAAACTTTCGATTCTTTGTTTATTTCTGTTAATTTGTAAAGCAAATAACTTCTTTTTGCAAATCTAAAAGGTTCGTACTAACAGGAACACGTTAAAGTTCACGGTAACATATTAAAAATAATAAGTGGACAATTCTCATCCGCCTTATGCTCTCTTTCCTGATAATATGTGTTTCTCTGTAAATATGTATTAAAATGTTTATCATTTGCAAAATTTCACACAGAAAGAATTCAACCTAACGATGACTTCTTACCAAGTTTCTTTATTTGGAAAGGGAAAGTTGGCCGGAAAGTGGTCTGATCGTCCTCGATCTCTGATTGCTTGGATTTGATCATGTGTAATTGTTTATAGTTACTTTGTTTGTGTGTTGTTTTTATTTTTTATGATAATGAGTTACTTAATTTAGGCCTAAATGACCCTTACCACTGAAGGTAAGAGAATGCAGGGTGAAACCTTGAAAAACAGTTTTTATTAATATCTCTGTTTCCAGAACAAATAATCAACGCAACATATATGCTTCAATAGTCAGACAATATTTACAAGATGGTATGAAAAGACGAACAAAACAGTCGGTTGCAAATGTTTGAATAACCGTGCTCAATAAATCGAGTACTGTGACGTTCTTATATAAATGCCTTCAAATATTTCCACTGTAACCCTCTTACGCGTCAAGAGCATTTAGAGTGTAGGACACCGACTTAAACCTGTTTTTCGTCACCTCTTTATCGCCAAATATGTTGGCGTTCTTCCTTGTTAAAACGGCAAAACGCTCTTTGGACTTGAAGTTTTTGAAAGATGTCTTTAAACTCAAGTTTTTAAAACTGGGAAAAATGATTTGGGCGCTACCATCGGAGATGACTCAGTTTTAGTTGGGACGCATTGCACCACGTGATGCACTTCGACTAATCGCATGCAAGCGGAAATATATGATGGAGGCACTTTGAACAATTCCATGAAGTGAACATATTTGATAGATGTACTTTAACAAATCGCATGCAAGTGGAAGTATATGATAGGTGCATTTCGACCAATTGCATGCCAGCGGAATTATTTGACCAATTTTGACCAATTGCATGGAAGCAGAAATATTCGATAGATACATTTCCGTTGACCAACTGCATGCCAGCGGAAATATTTGATAGATGCATTTTGGCCATTGCATTTATGCGGAAATATTTGATAGAGACATTTTGAGCAAATTCATGCAAGCGAAATATGTGACACATGCATTTTGACCAATTGCATGCAAACGAAAATATTTGACAGATGAAAAGACAACATATACAACTCGACTTCGTAAACTACGTCCTACAGTAGGTGATATCCCCAGTTTCTTGAAATTTTAATATTACGTTAACTCTTTAAGCGCCAATATTAACATCAATATTCTCTTCATTATTCTCCTTATATTTCTTATGTTACTAGTTAAGAGAATTTGATTAAAAAAAATCAAGACATTTGATCATTGGTCATCATTTCCATTATTCTCATGACCTGTATGTTCGAACAAGTAGTAATACTGTAAGGAGAAATTAGAAATTGACCCAGATTTTAAGAACATACTAAGAACGTTCCCAAGCTGAGACTAAGAGACAAAGCACTGAGTAATTTTATTCAGTTCTGTATCCGTTTTTGCATCGAGCTAAAAAACACATAGTAACAACATGGATTTCTATCGAATCACATTTTCTTTGTTTTTTTCATGTAGAGCTCAGGCTATATTTTCGATTCATTCTCAACTGTGGAAGAGTAATAAAGTGAAGTTTGATGAAAAGAAAAAACCAAAACAGCATGTACGTCGAAGAAATTTGACATGATGCATCGCACAATGATCACGTCTACATCAGTTTTCTGAAATACCACGTAACTTAGAACATGCTAAGAACGTTTTAGGCTCAAAACGTGAAAAAAATAAGAACAGTCAGTTTCGGTTCAGCCTAAGCCGCAAAATTAGACGTTCTTATATATAAAAAAAAAGTGTATTGGAACTTAAAGAGTTACGATTACGCTGCCCTTGGCCACTTTAGCTGGCATAGCGGTCTTTCAAGCATTCAAGAAAGACTAAACATGGATGAAAGGTTTGTCAACTTTATCTTGCATTGTACAACTAAATGACATACAACTGTTTTTGTTTATCCTGCCCACACCACCGGTCAGATCTGATTGGCTTGAAGCACTATCTACAGTCGTAATCACTAGCTAAGACATGCTCCGAGTAACGCGCGATTCTTTTGCGTCAATTGAGATTTTTTCCCTCAGAAATGCTTTAATTACACGACAGCAAAGCGCGCGCAAAATCTTTTGACCTGGATATATAAAACCAGAATAGTCATAAAATAAAAGAAGAAACCAAGAATGGATTGTTGGTGTCGTGAGTCCAGGGCTTTAATTTGTGTCACAAAACCGAAGCTAGAGCACAAGCTAAAACAAAATCTGCAGAACAGAGAATATTTCTCCACGTCTTGCTTCCAATCGTTTTCATGACGTCAGCAAAAAAAGCATTTTAAGATAAAACTATCACAGATTTCAGGCGAAAAAAATTATCAATAATATGTACAAACCACTGATTTCCCCTTTCACTGACCGATCCACGCAAGCACGTGTTAGACTATAATTGCCCATATTTTTCCATGCCATGGTAGAGTTGGAGTAAGTAACAGCCATCTCAAAAAACACATGCCTGAAATTTTGATTTGGGTGTTCCAGTACCCAGGTATAAACGGCGTTAACTGACTTACTTAGGCCTCACTGTGCCATCTGGCACTTAAGGCCCCAGAAAAATGGCGTGGACTTTCCAAACGGAAGGACGCGCCCACTGATTTTTTTTTTTACGACAGAAAGTTCTAGTTTTTTTCTGCGGATACTAATTAAACAATAGAGTGTTTCTGTCGAAGGCACTAACGTGTGATATCGTGTGATACGTTTCCCGAGGAAATTTGATGTTCACAACAAATATTATATGAAGTTCCGAGGGAACCTATCACACATAGGGCCGGAGACAGAAGGACTCTATTGTTTTTATTGTACAACGCTAAATTTTGAGCGAAAATTGCCAAAAACGGGCACTATGCGCTGATAGGCGCCCGCTGAGGAGAGACACTATCACGTCACGCGATCGATTTCGACCAATGGGAGCACGCCAAAATTGAGTGTTGTACTATAAACGTAGATAAGGTGATGTCAGCAATGTGGGACAATCTTTGAAGTGCCTTATCATCAAAGTCTCAAAGTGGCAAAGTTGGAAAGAACGCACGTGAATTCACAAGACAATGTGAATTTGTCAAATTCTTGCAAAGAATTTCGCACAAACAAGGTTTTGGGAGTTAACTTTGAGCCGGTAATTTTTGCGCAAGCCCTGGCCGGAAAAGTCTCAGTCAGGTTTTCAGATGCCTAAAAAAGGAGCAAAATGTGTTTGTTCAAACAAGCCTTTTCGTGTCGCTTTCCCCTGTCCGCACCACACTAATACGTATTCATTTGAAAATGGATACCTTAGTTTTTATGTGTTTTCGGATATTACCTACACTAAAAACAACCAAAACTGCTATCAGCGTTTTCGCAAGTCTCTCTTTTCTACCGTCCACACACTACAGCGTTTTCAAAACGACGCGTTTTAACCAGTCCACACTGAAAACGACACGTGTCGAAAAGTCTTCACTTTCAAACCGTTTTTATATGCGTTTTCGATCGTTTTAGTGTGGGCAATCGGGGGGAATGCATTAACATGCATGCGTTCTCGAATGAAAATGCAATAGGATCTAACGGATCTAAGGGCCGATTTTCTTAGACGGTACCATGTTTGCTTACAACTGTCTTATGCGACTTGCTCACGTCATGTCTGCAACACGAATCGTGTCGTCTTAGTCAGACGTACAACATCTTCAAGCAGTTGCACACAACACGAAAAATGTCGTAGGATTCGGAAACATGTTTTTAAACCCTACGAGAGTCGTAGCCACAATCAAAGTGTTAGAATGACGGGTTGTTTACGATCTTTGCTAAATACAAGCAACAGGCGCAATAAAAGTTGCACACGACAGTCGTAAGCAAAAATCGTATCGTCAAGACGGTGCCCCCTAAATTAGAGGCATTTTTGCAAAGGTTATGACCATGGGGAAAAAGTAAATCTTACCACTTGATATTGGAATCTAAAAGGGAAAAGGTGAATAACTACGCATTTTTCATATATAACTAAGCGACCATAATTCTACAAAACCTTTCAAATGCAAAGTATGTATGGCAATTTCTTTCCAAATCTAAGGTCAACTATCTCTGAAAAATGTGTGTAACGCTCAATTTTCTTTCTGGATTCTGATAGCCCTCGCTGAGATCTCCTTTTTCCACAACGCATAAACCGCGCAAAAACACCTTTGTATTAGTAAGCAAATTAAACTTGAATATCTCGGACCAGACCCGAGATGCGCAGAACGTATGCACAGTGACAAAGGGACGCACCGCCCTTAATCGGCCCTAAGACATGTTGACGTTATCTACTCGTCACCAGTCCTCTCCTCGTTTCTAAAGCGCTCAATATGTCAAACAAAGTCACTGACAAGCTCAGCTATTGCTGAATGTCTTTGTTGTCGTCTTTCCTTCCCAGGGTGCACCAAACTCGCCATGCTGCTGTTGTTGTTGTAGGGACTTGATGAGTTTAGCAGTGAGGGCGTAGACCCGCCAAACAGAATGGAAGCTGAACGGCCAAGATGTCTGTTCCCTGCCTCCATGTTGGCTGTTTTCATTTGCTGTAACTGACCGTATAGTTTTCGTATCTCCTCCTGACAAAGCATCAAAAGAGAAAGATATAATGAATGAAATGATCTTCGCAGTTTGTAGGCAATTTAAGAAGCTGCTTTTATTACGTCTGAAAGAAGTCTTCAAGGCTACAACGAGAAGCAAACCCAGAACTCCGCAATACCGGTGCACTGAGCTGACATTTAACATTTTCACTTCCAAGCTAGGAAACAATTGTAAAGGCCATTTTACCTATTATTCCAGCAAAGTGTAACAGGCGTAAATGAAATCCATTGAAAATACCATAGAAATTACAGCATTGTCAAGTACGGATAAACACAGTACAAACACAGTCTAAGGCCAAGTTTTCAAGACTAACCACCTGACAGAAGCGACTTCAAAAAGAAGAAGAAACTGTAGCCTGCGTGTGAAGGGTGCGCGCGAGGCTCACGCGGCGCTCCTACGAGATTGCGTCCTGACACTTCCTTCGTAAGGTGGACAAACTGTTCTTTTGCGTAGAAGACAAACCTACCTTAAGATCCTCATTTTCTTGGCTCAAGTTAACAGTCCCTTCTGAGGTCCCGGCGGCTGGCATGTTAAGAGCGGCCCCTTTTACGGACGCAATCCGCCCGCTTGTATCGAACACATCTCCGCGCCCCTTGATAACACGGACTATCTGAATATCAAACACGTAAAAGTAAAATGTAATGATTGCGAATTTCGATTGAATTAATGGTACGAAAAATCACGTAGCCTGTTAGTTTCCGCAGGCCAGTGCTTAACTCAGCATGTAAATGTTTCCAAGGTAACTGCTATATTAGTCCATTCCTAACCCACGTGCACCCTCGGCCCAAGAATAAATGTTGACAGATCAGCACCCTATCCACAATACTAAATGTCCAGAAAGCAGCACCCCACCCACCCTTCCCACGAATCAATGTTAAAAGACCACAAAGCTGTTTAAACTTTTTATTGTAGTATCAGTTTTATACCCCTTGTTTTAATTTGTAACGTTTTTTACCCTTTGTATAATTCTTTCTTTAGACTATAAAGAAGAGAAGCCGTCCTTTTCGAAATATTGGATTTTTTTTTCTTATATCAGTTTCCCCATTTTGCAATCAGCATTTCTTTTTTGTCATATTGGTTCTTTGTTTTATAGCTAATTATATCCTTTACTACAGGATCCGTTGCTGTTATTTTGTTACAGTGGTCCATGCAAAGTGACTTGTTTCTAACAGACCAGCTCCCCACCAGACCACAACAACGGGGACTACGTCTCGTACTCTTTAGGTTCTTTAACGTCCTCTACTTATTTAGTGAGATACAGCCGAACCTCTCTACAGCGGCCACCTTGGAGACATAGGTGAGTGGCCGTTGTAGAGAGGTGGCCAATATGGGGAGGTAGGGATGTAACATGGCACCACTTTTGGGGGAATGGATAGAAAATTTTTACTTTTAAAACTACTTTATTGTAGCATATAAATACATAAAACGACCAAAATGACCAATAAAACAGAAACCAGCTGTTCAGAACAAAAACGTTAACGAAACAAAGCGAGTATTGTGCAGTGAGTCCGTCAGTTTGTAAACTGTTCGCTCTTAAATGGCCGTTGTGGAGAGGTTATTTGGGCAGTTGGGACACACTTTGATGGCCGTTGCCGTTATGGAGAGGTGGCCGTTGTAGAGAGGTTAAAACAAGAGTGAATGTATGGACTGTCTGCCAGGACACAAATAAGTGGCCTTTGCGTTGAGGTCAGTGGCCGTTGTAGAGAGGTTAAAACAAGAGTGAATGTATGGACTGTCCGCTGGAACACAAATAAGTGGCCTTTGCGTTGAGGTCAGTGGCCGTTGTAGAGAGGTTAAAACAAGAGTGAATGTATGGACTGTCCGCTGGGACACAAATAAGTGGCCTTTGCGTTGAGGTCAGAGGCCGTTGTAGAGAGGTTAAAACAAGAGTGAATGTATGGACTGTCCGCTGGGACACAAATAAGTGGCCTTTGCGTTGAGGTCAGTGGCCGTTGTAGAGAGGTTAAAACAAGAGTGAATGTATGGACTGTCCGCTGGGACACAAATAAGTGGCCTTTGCGTTGAGGTCAGTGGCCGTTGTAGAGAGGTTAAAACAAGAGTGAATGTATGGACTGTCCGCTGGGACACAAATAAGTGGCCTTTGCGTTGAGGTCAGTGGCCGTTGTAGAGAGGTTAAAACAAGAGTGAATGTATGGACTGTCCGCTGGGACACAAATAAGTGGCCTTTGCGTTGAGGTCAGTGGCCGTTGTAGAGAGGTTAAAACAAGAGTGAATGTATGGACTGTCCGCTGGGACACAAATAAGTGGCCTTTGCGTTGAGGTCAGTGGCCGTTGAAGAGAGGTGGCCGTTAGTGGAGGTTCGACTGTAAGGTGTCGGAGAGAAGAACAAAGAGCTTAAGGTCACCACCCGATGATGAGATTATCTGAACTGACAAACGGTGTTCAGCGGTAACATAGTACCCTAATCTCCTAGACAGCACCTTTTTATAGTGTGCCTTGGACTGCAAAAAGGTCCATACCTTTGGTACAAAGACGAGTCCTAACAGAACAGAAACGCTGAGCTGGACCCTAAAGAACTCTAACAGGTAAATCATGTCAGGTCCCGCAAGGTTCCCAATAAAAAGTCTGCAAAAAATAAGAAGAAACAAAATCAACATGTAATAAAAATCATTATATAGACACCTCTAGGATCTAATCAAGAGTGCGCTCTGATTGGTACCCGACGAACAGACAAGCTTGAGAACAAGCCCTTGTGGGGGTGGGGGTGGGGGTGGGGATAAAGCTCCCCCTCCCCCATCAACCCCACACCACGCGAAACAACTACGTTTCCGGGGCATTTCCGTTCCAAAAGCCGTGGGAACGAGGTTGCCGGCGAGATCTTTCTCGCAGGCTAGTAAAAGGCTTTCAGGTCATATCCTAAAAGTAGAGAAATCGCGCGACAAAGATGGTGAAAACCAGCTTCTTTCAAGAGATTTTTGGTAACTCAATAAATTTCTCTTCACAAAAGTAATGTCTAAAAACATGGGCCCATAAACTCAAAGCCAACTCAGTGCTTTTTGGCTATTTAGACTACTCCTCCCCCCCACCCCCCCCCCCCCCCCCCACCTAAATACAAGCCTTATTATTGTCGCTGGCACAGGAATGCCAGGGTTTGTTTGCACATGAAAATTTAGTCACCCTGTCTTCAGGGGGGGGGGGGGGAGGCATACTCATTCACAATAGTTAACCGGAAGTGAAATAGGTAAATAAAGATGGCACCCAAGGATAAGAAATATTAAGAGACGCTGTTCTGACACCCTGGTTACCGTTTCAATAGGCATCACTCCGTAATGATGGGTTGCCCTGAGGTTCCGCTCTTTTTGTAAACACTTTATAGATATATGTATATATATATATATATATATATATAGGTCTTAACATAGTTACTCGAGGGACTGGTTATGAAACCTTGCAAGTTTCAAAGGCCATAACAAAGGTGCTGCAATTTATGTTGAAAGTACTACGACGGTGCACAATCTTTTGTTTTACGTTCGCACACTATAGCTGAATAACTTAGCTGCGACATTTTTATTGGTTAGTTGCTCATGTAAAATTCAAAACCTATTGTTGTTTGTGCACGGTTAAGGCTAAAAACGATAACAAAAACATAAAACAAAGGACTTTGCTGAGCTTCATAACCAGATTCTTTTATTAACTATGGTCTTAAGAAAAGACTTCATTTACGTGTCACTGAACACTCTCTCGTTTCTACACTAACCGATGACACCGACGTTTATTGCAAACGGACATTCCTGAAACGTCACAAACGAATGGCATGTGAGGTTTCAGGGAGACCGACTCGAGACCTGATATAAAAATGCATATTCTCCTTACTGTTCTCCATACATTTCTTATGGAACTAGTAAGGAGAATTTGTCTAAATATCAAGACATCTCATGCTTGGTGATCACTTTCTTCATTCTCATCACTTGATTGTTTGAACAAGTAGTGATAATTTTAAGTGAAATTTTATTTTCGTCACTGTTAGGGTTTAAAGGTGTTAAGCACAGTTTTGAACAATAGCGAACGGTTAAGCAGCAAAAAGACGTACAGGGCAAAAGTTCAAGGCAGAGTCAATACGCCTAGCGGAGAAAAAGCGTTTAAGGGGGAGTTGCTCCTGAAAGCTATGCTCTTCGGCTTTAGTTTCAGATTTTTTTCATTTATTGCCTCTTTAATGCTTCACACAATGCAAAGTGCCATCACATTTTTTAGCCCAAGATCCCAGAATATCATGATATTTTTTAATGATTATTCAAATTCAAAAAGTAAAAGTTAGGGGGCGGGGAAGGGCTAATGATTTTTAAGGAAATTGAAGAAAAACTATATTCAAAGGTTATTAGTAATTGAAAGTCGGAGATAAAAATTTCGTAGGTGGTCAACAACTTGATGTTTGACGCAACCCACTAACAACCGAACCTGGTCTCGCTTGGGGGCGAACTGTCTGGTGGCGTGAAAAAAGCTTTTACTCCTCTTTTATTTCTATCTCGCTTGGGGGGCGCACTGTATGGTGCTGTGAAAAACGTTTTTATTCCTCTTTTACTTCTATCTCGTTATACTGAATCACATTCTATTTCATAAAAATTCACATGTATCTCTAAACAAATTGACTGTTCTTCTTTCATAGCACTCTTAACTGACAGCCCTTTCGCCGTCCAAGCTGACAACTGACAGAAAGCCAATGTTAGAACTGACAACAGATAATTTCTATTGAATCATGTAACTGATAGATGTCACGGACCACACAAACAGCTCCTAGGGACGAAAATTTTCGTGCTCGCAAATTTACGAAAAGAGAAGGAATATTGCCCTGGGCGACATGCAATTAAGTCAGCAATGACGAAAGCTCTGACGCAAATTGCTGTTAATGGGGGAACATTTTACGCAGGTATGGCAAAGTTGAACAAACAATCTTATACTAAAATCACAAATTTATGCGTTTGACGTAGTTTGAAGGAACCCGGAACGTGAACGATGGAACGCCAAAACAGGTGGAATTGAATGACATTACCTAGAGGATCTTACACAAGGAAACACATTTTAACATGAATTCAGTCTGTAAAAGAAACTTCTAAGCATGATTACATAAACTAAGTATTGGACAGTACATTCTTGCGGTGCCGTCAAAATGCTGACTTTTCAGTCTGTAGTAGAAATCCTAACGTGTGGCCATTCGAATAATAACAGGTTCTGGGGCATCACTCTCCTATAGTGCTGTTTACTTAACTGAGGCAAAAGGTGATTCTAGCTTTTGATTCTGTGAGTGAAATCGTAAACTGTGACACTTCGCACGAAAACTGTTGAGCGGTTCTTTTCTGTGGTGCCGTCTATTGTGCTGTACAACGTGGCTCTAACCTTTTAGACTGTGTATGAAATCCTAAAGTGTGACCATTCAAATGGAAGCTACTGAGCAGTACTTTCCTGTGGTACTGTTTATTATGCTGTACAAGGTGGTTCTAACTTTTGACTCTGTGGATGAAATCCTTAAGTGTGAGCATGCAAATGGAAGCTACTGAGCAGTACTTTCCTATGGTTCTGTTTATTATGCTGTACAAGGTGGCTCTATCTTTTAAGGCCTAAAGTGTGGTCATTCCTATGAAAGCCACTCGACAAGCAGTACTTTCCTCTGGTGCTCGTTAGAAGCTTAGCCCGCTTAAAAAAGAGTTAAAGTGGCGAACATGAAATGGTGTAGATTGGAAGAAGTTTCCAAAAAAAAAAAAAAAAAAACAGACCGGAGACAAAATTGTATCTGAATAAATTACTGATTAAGCCGCTTTCGTGACAGATTGCGGCTAAACCCATGAAGCAGTTAAAACTAATAATGTCATGATTATCTACCAGAGACGTTATCAGAACAATTTTCAATGCTAATTTGTTTCCTTACTTATCATTTTTTTATGTCTCAGGAAAATATATTATGAAATTAAAGAAAATTTTGGCGCCCACCAACTTCCAGTCGTTAAGACAATACTGATAACGAACCGATCACTAATGTTCATAATTATTTATCAAGTCACTGTCAATTTATTAAGCGTGGCTCTTAGTCTATGCCTCAGGGGATCACCGAAGTGACAGTGATGCCTACATGCCCCAGGGCCTCACACTCGTTTTTTCCGCTCACCCTTTACGCTGCTGCTTATAAGGGCAGAAGCTCTCTTAAGAACTTCCTTTTTAAACTTGTTTTACAAATGACAGGCACATGTACAGTATTAAAGTTAACAGTTTACGTTCTTCGTGAAAGAGAATTTGAGAGTAACAATTATATGCACCGTATTGCAGTTTTCAAATCTATTTTACAATGATATTGGCACACAAAGTTGATTTAAACCTGGTTTGGGGGTAACGTCCTACAAAACACTTTTTTTTTCAGTTGCAAAAATTCTAAAAAAAGTAAGAAGGTTCAGGCTTAAATTAGTAGTAACCAGTACTGCCCTAGTTCACAACAGTTAGCTGTAACAGAAATCGTAGTTTTGGAAAATATTGAAAACACTAACAACAAAACGTGAAAGAATTACACAAAAGCTTGGATGACACGAGCTACAGTTTTACCCTTTAAGCTCCAATAGTGATCAGCATCAAAATTCTCCTCATGATATCAGTGCCTTACAACACATAAAGGTCAGGAGAATTGAGGAAATGATCACCACTGAAAGCTGATCAGAATTGTGGATGAATAAACAAGTTCTTCCAACAAGTCCTCAACAAAACGTAAAGAGAACAGTAAGGAGAATTTGCATAATGACGTAGGGGGCTTAAAGGGTTAAAAAAACTGCGTGACACTCTTGTAGAAAACTGTACGTGAAATTTCTAAAGATTCCTAAATGCTACAATTTTCGAAAATAAAAACTTTTTATTGAAGGGATAGATACTCAAAAGTTTTCATATCAGTAGTCAGAATTTAGGTTGTGGATAATATAATCACAACTACCCGTGTCACAGTAAATCTACATTCCTTAAATTTGATCAGTAAAACCATTTACTCGGTTTCTTGAGTAAAAAGTAGTCGAATCTTTCTGAAGTCAAGAAAAAAATTAATTGTATTGGATACAAACACGTTTTTCCCAGCAGCCCCATTTCGAAATGGAGGCCGGAAGGTGACAGGCTTGAGAGATTTACACTAATTATTGAAGGTGAAAAAGGAGCAAATAAAAGAAGGTTTTCATCGCGAACTAAGGTCAACACGTCCTTATAAGTTTGCTCAAGTAGACTGCACACGTTCATAATGGACCAGGTGAAAAACAAATAACATTTATTTTGTTTACCAGAACATATGAACTGAAGAAATTAGCCCGCCGCCTTGGACTCCCAGAGTTAAGTAACTTTTAGTATGTCGATAAAACCCGTATTTGCAACCACTCATAAAAACTATCGCGCAGTAATATTACCTCTTACAAGGTGATTTTGAGTTTGCGGATAAAATCCTGAAGTGTAATATATGTTTTTCTTATTTATGCATTTGCGCAGCCTTGGAAAACGATAGGTCTAAGCGAACATCTGGCTGCAATGACGACAAGGTTATTCTTGCACACTTTACCACTTCTTTGTCATGGCTGGTCACACTTACAGCCGATAACTGCCTGAATTAGCAAAACAATACAACGTCCTTAGTTGGACCTAATACATTCGCCGCATTTCAATGTCATTCGCCCCGAATTAGCCATTATTCGAACCTCAGCCTGTAACCAGGAAAATCTTCTGAAAATTAAATAAATCGACGCCTTTTCGAAATACAGACCGAAGATTTAGTGATTTTCCTGGAATATAAGTTTTGGTCGAGGTGACTTAAAAGAATGGAATAAATGAGGTAACGTTTGAGTGGTTTTTGCACTAAAAACCTTTGTTTTTCAATATTCGGGTAAGAAGAAACCGATCCGTTTTACTGTCCTATGTGACAAGAGTAAACAGATTACGAGAAATAGAATGAACTAAGACCACAGTTGAAAAAGGAGAAACAAACAGAACTGACACAACAATGATTGAAATTCTAGGAAAAGCCTTAAGTTCCCAAGTTTAAAGGAGCTACGTCACCGCGGATAACGCTTCTTGAAAAAATTGGCAAGTTTTTTCAAGTTTGTCATTCGTAATCCGTCTTAATCTCCCTCAGTCGAAACCATCCTTGTTTAGTTTTGGTTTATTGTTACTTCTTTGTTGTTCTTCTACCTTAGGAAACTTTTATTTTGAGGCTTCCTGCAATGGGAAAATAATTTTGTCAGATCAGAAAAATGAATGAAAAGGCCGTGACATTGTTCCTTTAAATGTGTGACCATTCGAATGAAAGCTACTGAGTAGTACTTTCCTCTGGTGCTGTTTATTATGTTGTAGATGGTGGTTCTAACGTTTCAGTCTGTGGAGGAAACTCCAAAAGTAAGGGCCACCGAAATGCAATCTAGTGAGTGACTACTTTTTTCATTGTTTCGCCAAATGACATCTATGGCCTCTCGACAGCACAGTGTCCAGTGAACGTGTTATCAGTACCTTCATGGATGCTTTGTACGTCTTGTATTAATACTGTAAAGAAGAACTTGAATCTGATAGCTGTTAAAGCTTTCACGTTTTAAAACTTTACTTCCTCCGGAGAGGGGAGCGAGGAAACTGCCCGCATAACCTGAGAGCACGCTCTTCCCCACCCCTATCCGCACCGCGTGAGGGCTTGGTCGTAGGCTACTGCCCACATAAACGCTTTAACCGTTTATAACGTTAAATTATATCAAAGCAAAAGCATAAAACGTCGTGGTTTTTCATGAGGTGGAACTGTTCTTGTAATGGCAGCTCCTGAGCCGAATTTCGGATTCAGTATTTTTGAGGGTGTTCCATCATTAAAGGCATAAGTTTACTGCGTCTATCGTGCGGCTGTCGGGTCTGAGGTTTACGATTTCAGCTTAAAAAAACCTCCTTTTCGGCTAACAGTTTTAACGTCCATCATACTCAAACGAGGTTTAGGCCTGGAAAGAGCTAATAGTCGATAATAATGTAACGCATCCACAAACTGGTACTTCGTCAAAAGCAATAATTAATAAATAACGGCAAATATCTTGCTGTCGTACAGCACAATACATACTAGCTGAACAAAATGATTTTCTAAGCCTCTTGAATTCTATCCCGGACAAATTCAAGGAGAAAGAAGAGGATGTGGGGAGGGAGAACGAAGGAAGAGGAAAAAATAATTGAAGTACGGAACTTCTGTTTGCGAAAGGTGGGTTCCATAATAGAAAAACACATGTCTTGATAAATTATGACAACAGGACTGGCATTTTCACAACAAAGTAATAAATCCACACACAAAAATACAATTCTTGCAATATTCTCAGCGCGATTCTTTTTTGTACTTTTATAACTGCAAACTGAGCAGTCATAAAATAAAAAAAGAATCCAGGAAGATAAAATTGGAGTGTGACAGGTTTTTCGTATAATGAGGATTAACCACATGCTACACAGCTTAAAACTAAATGAACATGTTCGCTAAATATTAAAGGGACATATTTTCTCACAAAGTCTGTTTTATTGTCTGTTTTCTGTACAGAAGTGTTCTGCTTCATTGGCAAGAATAAATAGCTATAAAGAAATATTGTGGCAATACTATCAAATAGTCTTTCATATATTTTTGCGACAATGTTATAATCAACTGTATGACTTGTATGCAAATTTATTGAATTTCTCCTTTTTTTAATTTTCACCGTCCTGTTTATTTCGTCCATGGCAAATATTGTTACGGTGTGCGTATTTTCCCCTTGAACAGCGAAATTTCCCCACGATTTTTTTTATTAGAATTTCTCGCTGCTTTTTATGAATGCTTTTCTGGTGGCGAGAATTTCCGCACTCCAAACTAAAATTGTATAAACTCGAAAACAATATTTTTTGTTATAACAATGCGCTTTTAACACCAGTTGATTGGAAAGTTCCAAACCGCTAACAGAAAGAAATAAAAGAACCGGTGTGTGTTTTAAAAAAAGCCGTGCTTAATTCAGCCGGTTAGAGAAAGTTAATGCTTTGCGATCGAAGGGATTTCCGCGAAAGTTTCGAATTCTAAAACGAATGAATGGACATACGTCGGCTGTTTGTTTAAAGAAAATAGAATTCTACATTACAGTGTATGAATATTAATAGCTCCAAGATCTATTTACATCGGGATTTTTCGCTCAACGGTTGCAATGCCATTCGACACATTTTACTGAAAATTCAGTCTGAGTTTCTTGGATTCGATGCTAAAATAAATCCTTTCTTAAATTTCAACCTGTTAATAATTGTCCATTTTGAGGGAAGGATCGACGTTCGACTCAATATCCATCTGGCTTGGTAGGCTTTCCATGCATTCTCATTAGTTTAACCTTGAAAACAACAAATTCGACGAACACCACGTTTTGTGATATCGATGCTTAGATACGATAGCGAAAGTTTATAAATATTGCTGAAAGCCAATATCCATTTCCATTTCGCTCTTTATTTTTCGCGACGAAAGAATCTTGGACCAGTTCCATGTATGGGTTTTTTCCTTGAAAATAAATTCTCCAGTCAAAATGCGCCATCAAGTTGAAAGCCACAAAACCCTCAGTTTCCGAAACCGCTAAGCATGTTGAAACCAGAGAGCGTAGATCTGACGAAATTACGCAAAAACTGCCCTCCGCTAGCTCTCAATTTATGCACCATGAACGATTAAGCAAATCCTACTGCGGACTTGAATAAATTTCTGCGTCCAAGGCCAATATCCACATTTCCTCCCTCAGCAGAGAAATTTCAACGGCTTTCCAATTCAACTTCATCTACTTCGCGTTGCTTTCTGTGGTACTTGCCGGTGACGTGACGGGAAGGCTCGCTTTAGTGGGGTTCTCTAATGCCAGAATAATGTCTTGGTGAAGGTCGATATTTTTCTTGTGATCGGCATTGCTCGCTGTCTGAAAGACCTTAAGTTCGCCGATTTCCTGTAGTAGTTTCAAAGCGTCTTCGTTAACCATCTGAATCGTGGGCGCAAGCGTCGATTTGTCATTTTTCTTTATCACTTCCACGTTACTGTTCGAGCGCCGTTTCGAACCAGCTTTCCCCAAGGTTATATCGTTTGAGGTGGCTTGATTTTCCTCGCGGTCCCGTCTCCGAGATGGCAAGCATCCCATTATGCCAATCTTAAAACGCTCTCGCATCTAGAAGAGGAATCATTGCGATAACATAGCATTAATATTCAGTTTTGCCGCCGTAGAATGGCATCACATCGTCGTAGCTGTAGCGCGCGCTCGCTGTGGCTTGCTGTATACTGTAGCTGAGTTGCTCAGATCAGCTTGTATTTAGTATTGGATGACATTTAATAATTAACTAAGGGAAACAGACGTGTTTGCTCAAAGATGACGTCATCCTACATTTGTCAGAGCTGAATTTATGCACATTTTCCATTCCCTTTCAAAGCAGAAGATTTTTTTCCCTCCACAAAGTCAATTATATCGAGACGTCGTTGGCAAAAAGTGTTATCAATTTAGCGTGGACCTTCACCAGGCGAAAGGTCAAGAAAGAAAAACAAGGATATTTATAACATCAGCCGATATTCAAAATGCATTCAAGTTTTTATAAAGAGTTAAACTAATGCATGATTGAATGATCATTGAGTACCAAGAACCTTTAAAATGCCACCGAAAGAAAACATAACAGTGTGGAAAATTTGGCTTTGAACAAAAATGTCTGACTCAGTGCTTCAAGACTGATAAGGAGATAACATGTTGGAACATGTGTTATCAAAAATAGATTGACCGCAAACAAACTGTTAGCATATGAGCCACATGGGGTTTGATAGATTGAACGCTTTTTGTGGAATTATCAAGCGTTGAAATAAACGAGCCAGCCGCGACGTTTCGAAAAATAACAATTATCATATCTTAGAATTCAATTATAAAGTAAAGAATAAGGAATACAAATAGTCTTACCTTTCCCATGATAATGTACACATAAATACTGTACACCAAAGCTTCTTTTGAGCAGTCGATAATTGTAACTCAATGAACTTAGCTAATGAGCGGGCAAAACACGAGTAAGTAGTTTCTCGTGGTACGAATTTGTTTGGACAACACCGAACGTGTCAAGCTTGCGAAATAAGACTTTGAATCGAGCGGGCCCCTTTTAAAGGCAATCGCTTGTTATGACGTAATCAAATCCCTAAAGATTCGATATGGATAACACTTATATTAGACTGTTATCACGCACTAGCCATGAGTTCAATGGAGGTCACGCCTCGGTGTTGCGCCTAAAAATACGAGACCAGTCGAAAATACGCGCTGTTTTTTAGAAGGAAATACCAGTATGCCTCAAAATAGATCGAGTTTCGCTCGATTTGCGTGCTTACTTTGCAAAACAATCAAAGCATTACCAATCAATTGTTCAACCATAGACGGCACTATTTAAAGAGAATTATGTTTATTGTTAGTTTAAATATTGACGATAACTCTACTACGGCAGCATGATCATCGCCGTTGAAAGGGTTAGTAGGAAAGGAAACAATGTCTTCACAAAGAAGCGATTGATTTCCTAAGAAACCGAAACAGCGACCATTTCTCAGCGGAAACTCGGGTTACGTGATCGCGTGTTCTCGTGAACGTTCGGTAGGTCACTCGACCTCGTCGTGACGCATGACAACACAATTACTTCGTCGTCAAAGGCAGATTACTCAACATATTCGCATCACAATAAGCTTTGCTTGAGAGGCCCCTCGGGAAAGAATAGTTATTTCGAAACCCTGAAGAGAGAGCCGTAAACGATATCGGGTATGACGCACGCGGTTGCTTAGTGCAGCAAAGGCAGAAAAACTAAACTCTAAGAATTTGCAACTATCGAAGGAACTGGACGATCCTAGGAGAGAGCTCCAAATTTATAAAAACCAAGCATACCTGTCGCCTCATTAGGATCCGGAAGTAAAGAGCGTATAGACGTTAAGGAACAATACTCTGGACCCATCTCTTGCGACAGTGTAAAGTAAGAAGCTAAAATATAAAACCCAAAATTGTATTCTGCGAGATATCTAAAACCAAAGAGCACCACATGCTAGTACTGGTCAACAGCTTTCAATTGAATAGTAATTACTTTAGAGTTGCTGATCCGAAGACTCAAAACTTCGAATTGATTTGTACAGATTAACAAACACCATCACAATAAAGTACGCTCGGCAGCATTGTAAGACTTGAATCAGTGGATTAGGGTTTCATTCACGGAATACAAATTTAGAACTGCGTCGCATACGTAAGATTGATTGTTCGAGTCTTCAAAGGAATGGTCATACCTAAGAAACAAGCGCAAGTTCTCGTAAAGAACTCACGGAATACGAATTTTGAGCTGCGTTACATGACGTAAGTTTGATTGAAGGAACCTGAAAACATTCAATCTTACCTAGGAAGGAAACAAGCGCAAGTTTTCTGATGAGAAACTCGCAAATAACCTCTCGAAAGTTTTATTTAAATTTCTATTTAAGGTTGCTAAGAACTGAGATATGCGTTACTGTTTTACGGTGCCGAAGACTAAATATTTTTGATATGCCGAACATAAGGTCAGATAAAATAGCAACAAATGATAAGCCGGTTACTATTTATGTCAGACAAAACAATGAACTTGACAAAACGGAATCAGGAAATGTGTATTGAGTCAGTGCATGCCAGCAGGGTATTGTTATTTCTGTGATCGTTAAATAATCTCTGTGTCACGTTTACCTATGATGGCTACGATCATTGATCAGTCCGGCTTGCAGTGATCGGGGGAACCTTTGCGGACACATGGACTGTATCGGCTCGGCGGCGTTAATTCCAAAACCACACCATAGTGGGCAAAGAAGAGCCTTCGTTCACATAACCGTTTTCCTTTTTTTCACGGCTTTTTAACTAGTCAAAAAAGAAAATTCTAACAACAGAACGCGTATAAACATGTTTTCCGTCTAAATTTATGCGCTTTCTTTATTTTCGCTGTCCAAGCGCAACCGTCTGAAAACCGCTCAAAAATGATACATTGGTTTGTGGTGAACTTTTCCAATGTTGTCACGTCATCGTTTTTGAAAACTGTTTTGTTTTCTTCATTGACGTGTGGACGGAAGGCAAAATGGTGTCAAAAATTTGGTTTCCGTCTGTTTTTCCCAACAACACGTAAAACGATAGATTTCGTGACGCAAATCACCACGATGGGTCGCGTTCGCAGCGTCAGTCTCGAAAATCACACTGGCCTTGGACCGTTTGTGTGGCCCAAAGGAAGCCGGTCTGACTAACAGTATCAAAGTCTCCCTATTCAACTAAAACGATGGAAGACATATGTACCTGGAAAGATTCTTAAAAGCTGAACTAAGATTTTTTTAAAAAGGAAATTAATAGTAATGTCTTCGATAAATGCGGTCACAAGTCTCTCTAATTTACAGTCTTTTGTGTAACTGTACTTTTGGAGCAAACTACGGTGGTATGAACATTGGCTGTATTCTTCTAATTTTCAGTTTACGTTTTCTTGTCTGAACCAATGCCTGACTTGATGCAGCCTTATCACTTGCATTAAAAAAAAAAGTGATCTCAGAACATAAAATCACTAAGTTTTGATTTGTCATCGTGCTTCAGGCAGAATGAAGAGAGAGTTGGCGTGGCTTCCGACGGGGGCTGCGGCTGCGTACATTTTCCGTTTAAGAAACAAGCAATGAAAACTGCTGACAAATATGCAAATGATAATCACGACAGGAAACGAGTAATGCACCTATCAATGTTAAGCCCGAGGGGGGGGGGGGGGGGTCGGGCTGACCACGGGATTTTGATCGGGAGCGCTGTCCCCAGGGTAGAGATTTTGATCGTACATGATGCCCCCAGGGTACGGATTTTGATCGTATGTCATCCCCACTGTCTTAGTTTAATTATTACACTCCTCCTGTGTGCAACAAGGTTTGAATGACATTTGACCACCTTCACTTGCCCTGGGTTGGGATTTTGACCAATTATTTTGTCCCGGGGGTGGGGAATTTGACTTTTTTTTATGGAAAATGTCAAAATCCCCACCCCTTGCCCGACCCCCCCCCCCCCTCGGGCTTAACATTGATAGGTGCCTAACACTTTTGAGGAGGAAAATCGTAATTTAACGGTGCTGTAGGATGTCACTGACATATTAGGGTGAGGCAACTACCGGTCGAACTGACTCATGTGTTTCGTTCTTAAACTGAGGCATGGAAAATATCAACTAAACTGTGGCCGCCCACTTGTTTCGACCGCCGGAGATCCGAAGTGAAAGTAGGAGAGAGAGTGTACGGTGATATATAAGGTCATTTCCTCTAAAACGCGAAAAGACGTAAAGCTCACTCAGCGAAAGCTACTGAGCAGTACTTTCCTGTGGTGCTGTTTATTGTGCTGTACAAGGTGGTTCTAACTTTTGAGTTTGTGAATGAAATCTTAGTGTGACCATTCAAATGAAAGCTACTGAGCAGTACTTTCCTGTGGTGCTGTTTATTATGCTGTACAAGGTGGTTCTAACTTTTGAGTCTGTGGATAAAATCCTTCAGTGTGACCATTCAAATGAAAGCTACTGAGCAGTACTTTCCTGTGCTGCTGTTTATTATGCTGTACAAGGTGGTTCTAACTTTTGAGTCTGTGGATAAAATCCTTAAGTGTGACCATTCAAATGAAAGCTACTGAGCAGTACTTTCCTGTGGTGCTGTTTATTATGCTGTACATAGTGATTCTAACTTTTGAGCCTGTGGATGAAATCCTACAGTGTGACCATTCAAACGAAAGCTACTGAGTAGTACTTTTCTACTGTGCTGTTAAATTGTGCTGTAATGGTTATACAATTTAAGTCTTCATTTCTGCGTTGATGTTCATTTCCCACTTCACAGTTCCAAGATGATTAAACTCCGGGGATCAGTGACTAGAGATTCTTACGATGACGGTGACGACGATGTTTATGTTGCTCCGACAGCAGACGAACGTCCTTCAGGGACGATGAAAAACTGAAACTTTCTCGTTTATGACATAATCCCACATCATCGTCACTCCCTTTATTTTTACAGTATTTGCTTTTTACTTTCACCCGTCTCAATTCCCTTTCAACATTCTTCTCTCTGTTCATTAAGAACTAAAAGCCCATTCTCAGAAAAGTGCACTTTTTAATTGTTTACAAAACGATTAAATGAAAATGAAACGATTTACGGGCCATGCCTTTTCCGGCATTCTAAAACGTTACTTCCTTTGTAGCCTGAGTAGCATTTTCTCCCCTCCCTTCCCCCCTAACTACGCCTTCCTCTCCCCCACCCTTCCCACTAAGTACGCGTGCTACCCAAGTTACATTCTTTGGAGCAAAAGGAAAGCTACACTAGAGAACCTGATTGGGATTTTATGGATAGGGGATAACTTGCAATATAATAACAGGGATTAGGAATAAATAGCGTTATTAATTATTCGGATATATAGATTACTTCATAGAAAGTGCGACGGACGGATTTTTATTCACGAGTTGCAAAACTTTGGAAAACGAACGAGTGAGTTTTCCAAAGTTTTGCAACGAGTGAATAAAAATCCGTACAAAGCACTTTCTACGCTGTAATTTATTTATTATATATATAACGAGAATTGAACATAGCCTTCAAACCTCAAATGTTGTTGGCTCGTATTCTCCTCCGTCTTTTTTTTAACTTCCACGATAAATGCACACAGTACTTCATCGAGCTCCTTCGCTTCCAAGTTTTTAATCTCTTTATCGACTTCTTTCGCAATTAAAAATTCTTTGAGCAAGGAGACGTCCCTGTTTGTTTTACTCAACGTATTTTTGTTTGATAGCTCCTCAATAAACTCATCTAACGGCAATTCCAGAGGAACAAAACGTGAAGCCGAAGCCATGTTTTCGAAACACAAACTTCGAGCTGGCGCTGTTTTTTGAAACCGCGCGCCTCGGAAGCCATTTGAGTGCTTTGCTCTGATTGGCTAGGTGATTCCACTCTAGATGCTGATTGGTTATTTTTTCACACGTGAAGAAAGCTGTACGCGAAGCTGATTGGACGTATCGCTTTCTTCACATGTGAAATACAGCAAATATAGAATTAATATTTTAAAGGACAACACAACACTTTTAAGTTTCAAAGACATGTTTCGGCCAGTTGAAGGAAAAAGTTACAACAAAGCTATTTATATGCAACAGTGATTAGAATTGTAAATGAAAATGTATAAGCAAGAGTGACAAGAAAAAACCGTGATTCTGTGAAATCAAAACAAACAACTTTAAATTAATATGTTTAACCTGTTGATTTAAAGTGGGCTTTTCCCAGTGGATATGTAAGGATTCTTTGATCTTTAGTTGAAAGCTTGTAGTGGTGCAGTCTAAAATGCTGAAGCAATTGGTCGAACACAAATCGCGGCAATTTTCAGATTGTTGCAAGTGTTTGTACACGTGAGAGGCCCTATCCGTAGCTACAGCGTTACAGCCTTCTATTTCCAACGTTTACGGTATAAAATTCCCGCTATATATATAATAAAAAGGTTGAAACACTTTGGCACTCTTGAGAAGTAAACTATGGTCAATATACCAACTTTGCGGTGAGTTTAATTAGAATGGCCAGTGTTTCACTACGGCTACTGGTCGTCTTAAGGTTTCCATGGTTACGATGTTGGCACACAAATGAAATATAAGGATTTATCTAAAATATAAATTCGATTCCCAAAGATGTGAAAGTCCTTTGTTTTCAGTGGGAGAATCTGTCTCTATGACGGTTTAATGGAGACCGTGTTGGCGCACAAAAGGATCCTAGATGGTAGGGTAAAAATGGAAAATTGACCAAGAAAATTAAAGAAAATCAATCAATCAATCAATCAATCAATCAATCAATAAGTGAAGGGGGTGGAGATTTCGAGTTTTATTTTCGCGTTTGTTTCTCTACTATCCGTAAGCCAGTGACAGCTTAATAAATCTGTGCGTAATTTTGTTATCAAAAGAAACTGTTTCGTTCGTTTGATGTCATTTGACGTAAACGTTTTGTTTTTGTGCCAGTGTCACTCTGCGTAACCTTGAAATTCAACTATTTTTTTTGTACCATATCTTACAAATAAATCAATTACGTGTAGGGAAATAGAAATCCTGGACTATTATTCTTCCGTTCAAATGAACGAAATCCCTTTGAGAAGTACATAGCACCACCGCTAAGTACTGCTAACAATGTATCTGAATAGTCACATTTTAGGATTTCATCCACAGACTCAAAAGTTCGAACCATCTTGTACAGCATAATCAGCAGCACCACAAGAAAGTACTGCTCAGTAGCTTTCATTTGAATGGTCACACGTTTGGATTTCATACACAGACCCAAAGGTAGAACGACCTTGTACAGCATAATGAACAGCCCCACAGGTAAGAAATGCCCAGTGTATAGCATTCATTTGAACGGTCACAAACGAATAGAAGCACCTTGAACAAAACAACTTATAAATACCGTAAAATATCTGCACTCGTTTCGGTGTATAGCTGAAAGCCATGCCTTGACAGATGTTTTTGTAATAATAGCGAAGGGAAATACGCAATACCAAAATAAATAACGTTTTTCAGACTCAAGAAAATAAACAATGTAAAAAAAAATTAAGGGATGAAAAAATGCGTCATGATTATAATAAATACTCTTGGATATGATAGTCTTATTAGATGATAAAAATATTTAGTGTGGGAGGATAGGCATGATGTTGGACTGAGGGAGGCTTATCTATTTTGAAGTGCTATGGCTAAATTATTTTGCACTGAATTGGTTACCACCAGGAAGAACTAACAGAGGCACACCGAGGGACACGTGGCGCAGAATGGGTGAAATGGTTGGAGGAATTGGGCTGAGATAAAGTTAGCAAAAGGCAGACCAGAATGTAGATGTTTTATTCGCGCCCTGTGCGACACTGGGCACAAGTAGGACCTGCGATGACACAGTAAACAGTGCCACGGAATGAAAAGCAGTGCTCAGAGGCTTCCACTTGATTGGTCACACTTAACTTGTTCGCGGATTTCATCCATGGACTCAAACGTTAGCCTAGCTTGTCATGTTCACAAACAATATCACTGGTTTTCTAACAACTTGAAATCACCTTGAAACAACTTGAGTTGTTCTAAATACAGAATAGATTTTAAAATTATCCTGCGCACTTGAAGCAATGCGACCTCAGAATATATGCTTGACCAATACTTGACTTTAAAGAGCTGCTAGTCGTGAGAGAGAATCGAAATGGTTTTCTTTTGTTTCTGATGACGCAGTCTGTGGGCTTTTTATAAAACCAACGTTCGACTCAACTGCAATACACAGACGAGTCTTATGCCCACACGCACGAATACGGTTCCTGTTAAGCGTTGAAACTCTTGCGTAAAGCCTGAAACTCTCAGTTCGTTGAAGCGCATATAGTTACGTCACGGAAATGCGAAAGTCTGATTGTAATTAAGATCTGTTTTGACTAGACGTTTACGTTTGTGAGGATATTTTTAAATGTTAAAACATTGCCATAGTATTTGGGCTCAACTTAAATTATTTGAGTCATTCATATTAAAGATTCTTTCGCAATATGCATGAATGCAACCTTCTGCCCCCACCAAGGGGCAAACGTAGGATTTCTGTCACGCAGTTTTGTTCGATTCACTTTCTATTACGAGACAATTGTTTTTATTTTTTTCATGGACGTATAAAACCTGTGCCAAAGCTGCAAAAAAAAAACAAACAAAAACAAAGGGGAGGGGAGGAGGGGAGACCGAGGTTCTTTAATTCGATATGGCTTAATTAAACTACTATTAGTTTAAAGTATTGACAATGGAACGACGGTGACTTTTCTGTTCTAAGCTGAAAGATTTCTTCGAGTGGGAATATGAAATAAATATATTTCTACTGGTGACGCTTCGTCAACGCGACTTTATCTTTAACAATGAAATTGCAAAGCTAACACGTCGAGGAAATTCGATGACGCTTGGGAAGAGAAAAAGAAAACTTGTTTAGGCGACGGACGCATAATAAAAAACTTTGCTTAAATTATACGACGTACTTTCTCTCGCACCCATACAGGCTGAACGTGAATAAATTTGGGCCCACAGTAATTGGTTCTTACTGTTGTGGTGTCCCTGCCTGGTTTTGTAATTGTCTTCAATGTTTTTTATATACGTAACTCCCAGGCGAAGCAAAATAAATAAATAAATAAATAAATTTTTCTTCTTGAAAATTCACAGTAGACAATTCGACACAGTGAAACACCAGGAATTGAAGACTCGCAGTCTGGCCACAGAGGTGTCTTCTATTAATCGGCGTTAGTGAATAACCATTGTGTAAACGCGATCTCTGATTGGTGGTAAGCCATATTTCTATAACTCAGTAGAAACATGGTAAATTTTCGATGGGTTAGTTTCTAACGGAAATAGAAACATTTTTAACCATGTTTTGTTTCAAACGGTCAGTTCACACATAGGCACTTGCACAGAGACTAGCCCCTTCGTTTGTGCCGACCACGACTCATTCAATGCCTTTCTTACCAGATTAACCTCTTGTCTTTGTTAATCTACAATTTTAAAGATTTTGTGATCAGTGCAAATCGGTAAACACTTCAACAAAACTAAAGGAAGTTTTGACTTTGATAAAATCAGGTTTCAAGCATTAACAGAAAAAGTCCAAAGAAGTTGTCTTCAGAAGGTATACCTAGCCTTCAGTGTATAAACTAAGGTGAAGCAGATGGCACACTGTTCAACATTGTTCTACATTAATTTGTTGCTTACTAATGTTGAACGATGTTGTGACTTGTGTGCGCTACGATAAATTATGCTTTTTTGCCGTTCAACATGATGAACGCAGTTAAACGGAATAGGGCCTGATTTTATTCCGTTCAAGATGGAATTTTTTGGGTCAGACTCTAAGAAATCTCAGGGTCCCAAATATAGGGCTTCAGTGCTCGGGCTTAAAAAAACGCTGGGTTTCAGGACTCCAGGACGGAAAATTCGGGGCTCTAGAGCTCCATCGCTCCACTACAGGGTTCTGTTTGGTCAGAATCAGTATTCCTGTCCGGACTCCAAGTGAGAAAGGAATCGGGCTCCGGGCTCCACTACAAAACGTTTGGGGCTCCAGGACTCCAAAGACCCCTCTTTGGGACCCTGAAATCTACATAAATCACCTTGCTCAAACACGAATTGCTTCAAGACCACTATGGGGCGATAACAAGTAAGTTTTCAAAGAATACATGGGCCACAATCAGTTTTTACCCATTTATCTAGAACACAAGGGAAGAACTTGAAAAACCCGACTTGACCTTTCCATCTTAGCACATCATCCGTAGACAAACACACGTATATATCAATAGTTTCTGTGCACTAGAATAGACATTTCCTGCCTTTTTAGCAAAACTGGACCATCACTTTAAGGCTTCCATTGAGGAAAATGAGACTTTTCGCTTTTCAAACTAATGCTAAGAATTGATGACAGTGTATCAGTTTAACACGTTGAACGGCTTATATTCAACATTGAACATGGCAAGATACATTGTTCAACATTTTCTGAACAAAAGTCGAAACATTTGTTGAACTGGAGACCCAACATTTGCTGAACAACAGTCCCAACATTTTGGGTCAATAAACCACAGCATGTTTTTGTGTTTAAGGTGAATGGTCGGCCCCCCAAGTAGGGTGAGTGCAATGGCCGCCAGACAGACAGACTCATCCCAAAACGGGTCCACCTTAAACGGGAGGTGCACCAGCACGTCAAACATCACCGGGGGATCGAACCCCGCTCCCTACACACAGTACAAGCAAACATAAACAAAGCAAGACAGGACTAACCACAAGTTAAAAACGCGGGAGGCACCAAAACTAACTACCGAACACTAAACTAACTAACATGAAACAGCGCCCCGGGAAGCTCACCCACGGCCAGGCATGTATGGAAGGGGATCACGATTTTATGCATTAAATAACCAGTTACCTACACGAGAACATTGTGGTAGCAAAAAGGCATAGAAACCTACATCAAATATTGACCAAATGGTATTATGTGCCCTATAGCACTTTATAATAAAGTTTCGATATAACGCGCGCTCTGATTGGTTGAAACAGCGTGCTTTATCAGAGTACAGATGCACGGAGTAGCCCGTGACGCCATTCTGCGCGCGCTGGCAAGCTGAAAACCTTTCTTGTGCGCGCTTGCAACCTATGAAAAAAACTTGATTTCTTGCAATTAAATGCCAGTTTCTTTACAAATGTGAGCAAAGCTATATTATAAAACAAATAAAAAAGCCAAAACCGTGTTTTGTTCTGCGATAAAGCACTCAAGGAAGTGACGAGAGCACTCAAGAGGTACGGAGAAGCACTCGCCTGAGGCTCGTGTTCACCCTACACTTCTTTGGTGCTCTTGTCACTTCCTTGCGTGCTTCATCACAGAACAAGGCACGGTTTTGGCTTTTTTATTTGTTAAATGAAGAACAAAATACCTGGTGATTTTAAGGAAGAAGGTTACCACTGTTAAATTGTAGATAGACCAGCTGATGAACTTGCTCTCGTTGAAGGCGGAGGGCGCTTTCCTTACGTTATAACACAAGTGGATTCCCCAGAGTAGGAACAAGATTTCAACTGCAATGGAAAATAAAACAAATTAGCTTTAAATAAAAAGCGCTTTCATTCCGTTATAAACCTGGAACAGCAGAAAGATTTCAACTGGAATGGAAAAAAGGAAAGTTTAAATACGAAGCACTTTTTCCCGTTGTAACACAAGTGGATTTTCCAGTACACTCTTTTTTATAAGCCCCTTTTTTACAACTGAACGTTAAGGCTGAAATTGACCCGGATGTCAAGAACATGCTAAGGACGTACCCAACCTGAGACTAAGAGATAAAGCATTTTTATTCAGTTCTAAACCCGTTTTTGCATCGAGCTAAAAACACGTAGAAACAGCATGAACTTGTATCGGGTTACATTTTCTTTGTCTAAATATAGTGGATATGTATACAACAGCTTTAAACTGAAGTTTGTAGAGGTCATTCTCAACTGTGAAAGAGCAATAAAGTGAATTCGCCGAGAAAAAGACAATAACAGTGAAAAAGGAACTGATTTCATGGTTCCAAAAGAACATACTTAAGAACGTTTCAGGCTCAAAATAAAACATAAACAATAAGAACATTCACTTTCGTTTCAGCCTCGACCGCAAAAGTAGACGTTCCTATAAAAACAGAGTGTACAGGAACACGATTTCAACTGGAATGGCAAAAAGGAAATTTTAAAAACGACGTGCTTTTCTCCCATTGTAACGCAAGTGGATTTCTCAGTACAGGAACAAGTTTTCAACTGGACGAAGTGCGTTTTGTTTTTCCGTTATAACACATATGGAATAGGGTAAGGGTCTCAAAGTCGCAGTGGTACGCCCACACCCAAAGCCCCCGTTGTGACGGAAAGGTAATGAAATTTGAAAATGCTGCTGTGATGAAATTTGAAAATGCTGCTAGTGCTACTTCACCTCAAACTGGGGTTTACACAAGAATTTCGTCCTTGTGATGTTTACAGTTTAATTTTTAGTGTTAGCAATTTTCAATTCTGTTTTTTTCTTTGTGTGTTGATGCCCTATAAGTTTTAATGTTTTTTTTCTAGTTCAATTATTGTAATGCGCATTTGAAAACCTATTGTTGATATTTGCGCAATATAAGTTGTATAATAAAAAAAATTACAGTGTAAAAAATCAACTTGAAAACTTTACAGAGTTTTATCATAAATGACGAGCAGTCCTTACTTTCGGTTCAATAATAAATATAATTAAATAATAATTAATTAATGTAATATATAATTGACCAGTAAAACAAAAAACGCAAACGCGCGCGAAAATCGTCAGCCATGCGGAGCGTGACACGCGGTAACTAAGGCATCGTGCACACGTATCTGTTTCCAAGCGTTTCTATTTGAAAACAGTTTTTTTTATCTGGTTAGGCCTGCTGCACACACCTATACAAACGAAAAGGATATACACGAACGAAAAGCGTTTTTACGAGAAAAATAAACGAATGAAAAGCGTTTTTGTTTGAAAACAGAGAATTGGTATCTGGATAAGCCCGTCGCCCCCACGCACGAACGGAAAGAATTGCATCAGTTGATCCAACGATTGAAACGTAAACGACTGAAAAGGTTCAGCTATTCAAAAGCGAACGCAAAAAAAAGGTAGACGTGTAGACGAAAAACGTTTTCAGTCAGAACGCGTGTTCAAAAACCTCGTCTGTTTTCAGATAGAAACGATTGAATACAGATACGGAACGTAATTTTGTCGTGTGAAGGGCGTGTAAGACAGACTTACAAATCAAGATAGCGTGATCCCACCAGTCGATAGAACACTCGTCAAACTTAAGGTCCCCGGGCATTTTCATCTCTATCACGTGACTGGGTCCTGCTAGTGACCAGGCCAGTAAGTACACTGCATACAACGCCAGTATGGGAGCAAGGCGTTGAAGAAGATGGCGGTCGGTGAGTTTGATCTTCTGGGCGGACTTCACGCGAAATATCACAGAGATCCTGCAAAAGACAAATGTGCATAAGGAAAGAAGTCCTTTCTTTGGTGTTAAAAGTCTTTTGTAAGCATCTCCATCCTCTAAGTCCTCTAAATCCTCTGTCCTCTAACCTTTTCAACCTCTCTTTAAAATCAGTATTTTATACTTTTAATTAATAATTAGGACTAGGCCATTGAACTCCATTGATGGACATTTAATATTGTAATTAATACTACTGTTTTATCGTATAAGATACGTATATAATATATATAATGTAGTAGAGATAATTAGGTGTCCCCAATTAACGTACGGCTTTCCTTACGCTGGATCTTTTGACACATGAATAAAGCATAAAGTTTTTCGATCTTTTGACACATGAATAAAGTCATTCGTTCGTTCGTTTTTTCTTTCGTTCGTTCGTTCTTTCGTTCGTTCATTCATTCATTCATTCAATTCATCCGAAGATCTAGCTTATTCTAGAAGAGAGCAATGGTCATTTCAAGTTGTACAAGGGAATGATATGTTTAACATGTTGCTGCGTGCAAACAAGGAAAAGTCTGCATCACCATGAGTAATTTTGTTCCAAAAGCGAGATATTTTAAGGTTGCTTTTCACCAGCTGCACGGGCATTAGCGCAAAAAAACGAGCGTATTTCTATACTTGTACTTATGCTTACGTCACGCTTAGGTCAAAGGAGACATGCGTTAACACAAGCATGATAGCGCAGTTTTCAGTTGAGTATCGAAAGTAATGTTGTGTTTGTTTTGGTTTTACTTTACTATGCTCTCTGATTGGTTAAAAAAGCTCGCACCACTTTCTCAGCCAATCAGACATAAAACCACAACCAATTGTGATTTGCTCGCACGCGTTTTCCCGCGCTTAACGCTAATTACATGCGACTGCTTCAAGGATCTGATTGGTTCATCGTGTTGTTTGTGCCTGTTGTGATTGGTTAGAGTTATTACTTTGGTTTTAGTTTTACGACACTTGTTTGAAAACCGCTCTATAAGCACTTGCAGAAAGAAAAACATTCCACCCGCTCATGCGTGTGCACTTGGGCATTTGGTCATTGTGATACTGCTTCTCCTCATGCTTATTTTAGACTGCTAGCAGTCCCTTTCTGGGTAGTCGAGAGGGCGCGCGAAATATCCCAGCGGAAAAGCAGAAAACCTGAAGCGAACGTGTGGAGGGGGCCTCCAGCCTCTCCCCCAGACTCTTCTCGTTTTTTCTCTCCTCGCTCCAATCTCGTCGCGCTTTTGATAGCTCCCTCTCTCGGCCATTTCGCGCGCCTTCTCGACTATCCAGAAAGGGACTGCCAGCAGTCTATGCTTATGTTACAATCGACAACTTGTCCCCACCCCACCCCAGTTCCAGTTACCTCCACGTTTTGAGGAGAAGAGAGGTAAAACCAAGTCCAAATCCAATATGGCGAAACCACAGCCGAACAATGCATAGCTTGTCCTCAGGTTCTGGGTATTCGACAAGAATCTACAGAGAAAAGATAAAGGATGAGCGGGGATCAACAAATTAAGAAAAAAGGGAGCTGGCGCAGTGATGTTGGATATTTCTTAAGGAACAGAAACGTGTGCTTCTCTTGTTTCCACAAAGGAGAACAAGAATTTTTCAGGAGTGTCTCGAAACACCCGAAAAGAACATTACTTACAGTCGAACCCCCATCAGTCTCGTCTTTTAAAAACTTTTATTATTCCACTATTGTGTCATTTTACCAGATAAAGGTAAGAGAACGCGCAAAAAATGCCAACGTATTACACTGAACAATCCCGACCGGTTTGACCGTTTTTTTTTTTTTTGCTGAAGGAGGACGAAGCAAAAACAAAATGCAGTGGAATAATAAACCTCTTGTTCGGTGTTTTGGTCGATAATACACGCGGACATTTTACTCATTGCTCTCATTTCTCCTCACCACAATTCGTAAAATATCCGCGTGTATTATCTACCACAACACCGAATAAGGTGTATGTATTAAATTGCCAATTTCGGTTATTGAATTTCTGGCTTTCTGATTGGTTGACCGCGTACAGGTTATCGGCGAATAATGCTGCTTTTTGCCTTATAAGGAAATTGGATGCCATGTTAAGAGCTGCGGCGTTTTCAAAAGTTTTCGCTTCGAAGCAAAACATATTGGCCAAAGATATCACAAAAAGATTCAGCAACGATTACAAAAGTTGAAAAGTTAAGAAAACAATTATTCCAATCGCGCTTGTTAGATACGAGGCTCAGCGCATGTGCCTTGTTGGTTATTTATCACCTCATATCAAACGCTCGCTCGTGGAATAATTGTTAACCCTAACAGTGACGAAAATGAAATTTCTCTTAACATTGTCAATAATTGTTCAAACATTCAAGTGATGAGAATAAAGAGCTGATCACCAAGGAAAAGATGTCTTGATATTTAGACGAATTCTCCTTACTAGTTCCATAAGAAATGTATGGAGAACAGCAAGAAGAATATGCATTTTACATCAGGGTTGTCTATGTAACCAGGTAAGTCAAGATTTTTTGAAATATTATACCGACACCTACCCTGGGTGCCAGAGGCTTTTCTTGCGCGGTTTCCGGTTGCGGCCTGTGTTCTCTGTTGTGTCGGCCTTCGGCAGATTTCGCCCGACGCTAGCAAGAAAAAAACCTCTGGTACCCGTATATTTTCTCTTACATTAGCCCGCTTAATATGGACATTGGTTAATACAGACAACGGGCACTTTCCTTTGACCCTAGTGCACGTTTGAAACAAGACACTTGAAACAAGAAAACAGATGTCCGTTAAGTTTATACCGAGAACCTGCTTAATACGGACACTCCGACAATACGGACACTTTAACACGTCACTATGGTGTCCGCATGGTAGGCACTTGTTGGGACAGATCAGAGGACCCTTCTTGGTTAGCACTCAGTAAAATCTGTCGAAAGGCCGTTTAAACAAAAGTTAGGTCCTGCGAACGAGATTTACGTCTGTAGTAAGTTTTTTGCTTGATAAAAAAATTCTATAATGGCAAGTCCAGGATTCGAATCCAGCACTGATAAATGTAATAACTTGGACCCTAGCCCTAAACCTTTACACCACTAAGGACAACCACGAGGACCGTAATATTTTAAAAGGTCCTGTTAGATTTAATACATATGCATTTCATAAGAGCTATCCCCAGGCCCCCATATAACAGCTAACCAGATTCGATCTCAGTCTCTTTCGGTCAAGGGCCGTATGATCTATCCCTTCTAGTGTTCACCGTCCGTATTAACCGGGTCAACTGTACAACTGACCTCACAATACTGCAAGATACATCCCACCAAAATAATAACAAGGAAATGTGGACTCGCAGTCTTCACCACCTGCAATCCAGAAGCAGTCATGAGCAACTATCCATCTTACAGTGAACGAAGTTAAGTCTAAAGGAGCATTGAAAAGGTGCCAACCATCTATTAAGAACGTTTGCGGGGCATATGATAACACGAGAAAAAGAGTCGGTGGGAGTACAAACTCTTATGCGCTCTCAACCACTCTCAAACGCTATCGTCGTCGTTTCTTTCGCGTACGCATCTCCTATAACGCGCACTCGTCGACTCTCATGCGCTGTTATCGGCTCCCATGTGACAGCTCTCATCAATTCTCACTCATTAACTTTCACGATCATGGGCTCTCATCAACTTTCTTTGCACTCATCGAGTTTTACACTCTCTCATCCACTCTCTTCCGCTCTCGTTGACTCCTATGTACACTAAACGACTCTTTACGCTTTCACGGACTATATTGTGCCCTAGTCAATTCGAATGCAATCTCAGTTACTCTCACACGCCCTTGTCGACTCCCATGGGTTCTCTCGGACTTTCTCACTGAATTTCATGCACTCACATTGACTTTCGCACGCCCTTATAATTTTTCATGCGCTCTCATCAACTCTTAAGGGCTCTCATTGACTCTCTTGCGATCTCGTTGGGCCAACTTTCTTTTTACGCCCACAATGGCGGCCGAATAACCTTTTAGCGGAAAAAAAAAAAAAGAAAACAGCTGTTTCAAAAACTTGGTTGGATTCAAACCAATTCTATGCTGCTCCTCTAAATTTACACAACCCAAATGTAAGTTTGTCCAATTAGCATTTTTTTAACCTCTATATCGTGGCAACTTGCATTACGCGACCATTGGTCCAACCAAATATTTGTCTAAACATAAATTGCGAACTATTACTGAAGCCAAACAGTAAAACAGTGTTTAATTTTAAATGTTTAACGCTTTATGAACCTGAAACGTAATAGATTGTATAGGACAATGAAAAACGCAAATGTCCGCCACCTTGAAGTGGGCGTAAAAAGCAAATTAGCTCTCGTTGAACCTAGGGAGCGCAGATCCACTCTCCTGTGCTCTCATTGACTCTTATGCGCGTTTATTGGTTCCCCTGTGCTCTCATCGAATCTCATGCGCTCTTACCGACTGAACTAACCCCCAAACCCTAGCTACCCGAAACTGATGGCCGCAAACCCAAAAGCAAGACTAATTACTGTGACCAATCAAAAAACACAATGAACCAATCAGAATTCTAAGTAAATACACGTAACTGGCGATAGGCGGGAAAACGCTGGCAACAAAGGGAGGATTGGTCCGTGTTTTACTTTAATGGTAGAGAAAGTGGCGCGAGCTTCACTGCGCATTGTCAAGCAAAACGAAAGCAAACGCTAATTACGTTCGTCATTCAGTTGAAAACCGCTTCTGATTCCCTCTTAAAATAATTGCACTAAGCGACAGGTCATTATTTAAAGGGGGAAGGCTGGTGCAAATGGAGGGAGGTCATGTTCAAATTCTTCTGACCCTCCCCTTTATACAGCACATTTTTTGCTGACCCCCTCCCTTATAGGCGTGCATAAATTTATGTGGCCCCTCTTTTTTCCTGCGTAAAAAAACATTGACCTTCCCCCTATTTGCACCAGCCCTCTCCCCCTCTAAGTAATAACCGGTCCCTAAGCAGTTTCCTTACCTTTAATTCGCGAAAGTAGATAATAAAGACCATTATCCCGATGGTAAATACAATAGTGACAACTGTTAAACCCATCAGTGCTTTTCTAAGAGGCCAACTTAACGTCACAATGCACGGCGAATCATCCACGCAAGCGTCACAGCCGGGCTGACACTTGAGGCATTGAAAGGAGTCTGGGTTCGAGTGATATACGTTTGTCTTGTCAGCGGCTGCAGCCTCAATTTGAGAACCGTTGAAGAATTCTGCGTGAGCTGTGACGTTAGGAAAGTAGTACCCAGGCCTACAAACGCACTTGTAGGAACCAGCTCGGAAACCGAGTCCGCTGATAAACTCACACTGCAACAAGAAACACGAAACTGTTACAGCACATCGACTACAGGAGTCTCTGGGTTGTGTGCTAATAGGTAAACAACGCTCAGAATGATCAGCTTAGCTAAAAAAAAAATGCTTTTTTATGAATGACGGTCAGTTCTTAGGGTATTTCCAAGTTGCAAAGTTGACGGTGTGAAGCTGCGCATTTGGTAGTGGAGGTGTTCTAAAATTTATTTCTATACTTTAATAGCTCAAAGAGGTGTTATTTCGCCTAGAAAAGAGGCAGAAAGAGAACGGGAAACGAAAACCTCTCCTGTCACTCCTTCCGCTACATTTTGAGTTTGGTTGAAATGCTAACGCATGACAATGAAAAAACGGTACTTCGCAGCATTTTCCTTCGGTATTGTTTATTATGCTGCAGAGGGTGGGTCAAAATTTTCAGTCTCTGAAGTTGAGATCTTTTAGTGTGACCATTCAAATGAAAGCTACTGAGCAGTACTTTCCTGTGGTGCTGTTTATTATGCTGTACAAGGTGGTTCTAACTTTTGAGTCTGTGGATGAAATCCTAAAGTGTGACCATTCAAATGAAAGCTAATGAGCAGTACTTTCCTGTGGTGCTGTTTATTACGCTGTACTAGGTGGTTCTAACTTTTGAGTCTGTGGATGAAATCCTAAGGTGTGACCATTGAAATGAAAGCTGCTGAGCAGTACTTTCCTGTGGTACTGTTTATTATGCTGTACAAGGTGGTTCTAACTTTTGAGTCTGTGGATGAATCCTAAAGTGTGACCATTCAAATGAAAGCAACTGAGCAGTACTTTCCTGTGGTGCTGTTTATTGTTCTGTACGAGGTGGTTCTAACTTATGAGTCTGTGGATAAAATCCTAAAGTGTGACCATTCAAATGAAAGCAACTGAGCAGTACTTTCCTGTGGTGCTGTTTATTATGCTGTACAAGGTAGTTCTAACTTTTGAGTCTGTGGATGAATCCTAAAGTGTGACCATTCAAATGAAAGCAACTGAGCAGTACTTTCCTGTGGTGCTGTTTATTATGCTGTACAAGGTGGTTTTAACTTTTGAGTCTGTTGATGAAATCCTAAAGTGTGACCATTCAAATGAAAGCTACTGAGCAGTACTTTCCTGTGGTACTGTTTATTATGCTGTACAAGGTGGTTCTAACTTTTGAGTCTGTTGATGAAATCCTAAAGTGTGACCATTCAAATGAAAGCTACTGAGCAGTACTTTCCTGTGGTGCTGTTTATTATGCTGTACAAGATGGTTTTAACTTTTGAGTCTGTTGATGAAATCCTAAAGTGTGACCATTCAAATGAAAGCTACTGAGCAGTACTTTCCTGTGGTGCTGTTTATTATGCTGTACAAGGTGGTTCTAACTTTTGAGTCTGTGGATGAAATCCTAAAGTGTGACCATTCAAATGAAAGCTAATGAGCAGTACTTTCCTGTGGTGCTGTTTATTATGCTGTACTAGGTGGTTCTAACTTTTGAGTCTGTGGATGAAATCCTAAAGTGTGACCATTCAAATGAAAGCTAATGAGCAGTACTTTCCTGTGGTGCTGTTTATTATGCTGTACAAGGTGGTTCTAACTTTTGAGTCTGTTGATGAAATCCTAAAGTGTGACCATTCAAATGAAAGCTAATGAGCAGTACTTTCCTGTGGTGCTGTTTATTATGCTGTACAAGGTGGTTCTAACTTTTGAGTCTGTGGATGAAATCCTAAAGTGTGACCATTCAAATGAAAGCTAATGAGCAGTACTTTCCTGTGGTGCTGTTTATTACGCTGTACTAGGTGGTTCTAACTTTTCAGTCTGTGGATGAAATCCTAAGGTGTGACCATTGAAATGAAAGCTGCTGAGCAGTACTTTCCTGTGGTACTGTTTATTATGCTGTACAAGGTGGTTCTAACTTTTGAGTCTGTGGATGAATCCTAAAGTGTGACCATTCAAATGAAAGCAACTGAGCAGTACTTTCCTGTGGTGCTGTTTATTGTTCTGTACGAGGTGGTTCTAACTTATGAGTCTGTGGATAAAATCCTAAAGTGTGACCATTCAAATGAAAGCAACTGAGCAGTACTTTCCTGTGGTGCTGTTTATTATGCTGTACAAGGTAGTTCTAACTTTTGAGTCTGTGGATGAATCCTAAAGTGTGACCATTCAAATGAAAGCAACTGAGCAGTACTTTCCTGTGGTGCTGTTTATTATGCTGTACAAGGTGGTTTTAACTTTTGAGTCTGTTGATGAAATCCTAAAGTGTGACCATTCAAATGAAAGCTACTGAGCAGTACTTTCCTGTGGTACTGTTTATTATGCTGTACAAGGTGGTTCTAACTTTTGAGTCTGTTGATGAAATCCTAAAGTGTGACCATTCAAATGAAAGCTACTGAGCAGTACTTTCCTGTGGTGCTGTTTATTATGCTGTACAAGATGGTTTTAACTTTTGAGTCTGTTGATGAAATCCTAAAGTGTGACCATTCAAATGAAAGCTACTGAGCAGTACTTTCCTGTGGTGCTGTTTATTATGCTGTACAAGGTGGTTCTCACTTCTGAGCCTGTGGTTTAAATCTTAAAGTGTGACCATTCAAATAAAAGCTATTGAGCAGTACTTTCCTGCGGTACTGTTTGTTATTCTGTACAAGGTGGTTCTAACTTTTGCGTGTGTGGTTTAAATCCTAAAGTGTGACGATTCAAATAACAGCTACTGAGCAGTACTTTCCTGTGGTACTGTTTATCTACGGTGATTCCGGCAACGTATGAGTCTGTGGATGAAATCTTAAAGTATGACCACTTAAATGAAAGCTGCTGAGCAGTATTTTCCTATGGTGCTGTTTATTATGCTGTACAAGGTGACGCTAACGTATGAGTCTGTGGATGAGCAGTACTTCCCTGTGGTACTATTTATTATGTTGTACCAGACGGCTCTTACTTCAATAATCACTTTTGAATGCAGGTGCTTTTAAGAGAAAAAGGCTTCAAGGTTACAGTTCAAAACAGTTTTCAAAATAGTATCTTGCCTGAGTCGTCTCGTTTTTACAGTGATGAGTGCCTGCGAAAATTTCAAACTGGAACTGTCCCCCAGACGATTTATCGCACTGATTAATGTCCACATCCGTCAGAGCTATATCAATTGTGGTCATACCCCTGGAAAAAAGAAAGATGAGAGCAGTCTCTGCGATGAATCTCGCATGCTCAAACAACCTGATCTTTAGATCTTAAGTTTGCTTGACAACCTGGCCCCAGTTGTTCAAAAGTTGGATAGCGCTCTCCACCGGATAAATCACTATCCAGTGGATAATTGTTTGGGAAACCAATTGCGTTATCCACTGGATAGAGATTTATCCGGTGGATAGTGCTATCCAACTTTTGAACAACTGGGGCCTGGTGTTGGTTAATCGCGTGCTCTGCAAGTGGTTGTACATTTTGATCAGGGTCGTAGCTACGTTTTTTATAAAGGTGGGGCACTCTTGCGAATGCCGAAGGCACAAGCCTTGTAGGGGGATCTGGGGGTATCCTCCCCCAGAAAATCTTCTAATTTGGAGACTCCGAAACGCTATTTTCAGCACTTGTCATGAGATATGTCTCCGAAAAATCGACCTCAAATAAGGGTGAAAAGGCAGGTGTTTTCAGTGCTTACAACATTATTTCCGAGGTCCTGTTAATTTGAAACACACCGTAAAGGCCAGCACTTTTGCACTAAACATTTCACAATACTGCAATAGGGGGTTTTGCTTTGTTTTGCTTACCGTTTGCTCACACCGTGGATCAACCGACTTCCCGGCCATGAAAATGGCAAACGACTGCAAGGCACTACAATCAAAGTAACTGAGTCTAAAGAAAACAAATCCTTTGAATAGTGAAAATCCTCAATCCACAGACTTGACTTGTCTGGCTCAACTGGTCCAGGGGGGGGGCAGCTGCCCCCCCTGCCCCCCCCCCCCCCCCGCTAGCTACGGCCCTGTTGATACACTTGTTCATTGCAAAAAAGCAACGTGTAATGACGAAATTCAAAGTTTTACGAGAAAAGAATTTTCGTTTCTCTTGTCTACCGTGTGGCACTAAATTTTTGCGGGAGTTTAATTTTGCGGATTGGCGATTTTTTGTGTTTTGCGGGAACTAATTTTTGCGATTTGAAAAGACTGGTTTTTCTTGCTGGAAATTAATTTTTGCGATTTTCTGGAAGTCGCGTTCAAATGGAACTATTCACTCTTTCGTTTTTTGAGTAAACGACCACTAAAAGGAATCGAAATACAAATAAAACAACATGGGAATGTCACTCTATTACACTACAATGGATCCACAATAACTAGGGTACCACTTGATGTATTATCCACCGAGTTATCTATGGCATTTTCTCCTTCAAATCAGTATTTTTGTATATCATTTCTACAGTGGAGTAAATTTTTGCGGAGAAAAAAATTGCGGTAATTTTATTTTGTGGGAACTTATTTTTGCGGATCGCGACAAAAACTGCCAAAATCGCAAAAATTAGAACCCGCAAAATTTAGTGCCACACGGTAGTAAACTCGAATGCCATTTGTACGAGTTCAGCTTAGGATAGTCATCCATATAACATAAATTGAACGAACTGGATCAACTATGAAGCAGTGAAAAAGAACGTGGAACAAAATTCAGAGTATTACGAGAAAAGAATTTTCGTTTCTCTTGTCTACGTAACCTCGAATGCCATCTCTACGAGTTCAGCTCGGGCCGGATAGTCAGCCACATTACATAAATTGAACGAACTGGATCGATTACGAAGTAGTGAAAAAGAACGTGGATTTTTTTCTTAAGTCAGTGCTGTCGTTGTGGCCAGTTGCTTAAGGTCTCTAGAATTTTACGTTACAGACTTACGGTGGCCACATGGCCATTTTTAAAAAAACAGTGACAGCACAAAGAGTCTACAAAGTACTTATTACTTTATCACCATAGTGCACTTAATCTGAATCCTTACTGTTGCCGAAAAAAAGACTATTAAAACGGAGAAAAATTTGCGAACGAACGTATACAACTGACAACAACCCCTCCCGCGTGCTCCCAATCCACTGGCGACTCTTAATGATCACAAAAAGCAAATCATGAATTATTCAGACAGTCTGTCTAGACCAATTGATATACTAGTTTAGAAAATAAATAAACATTGTATAAGCCGAACAAAGTATTTAATATTTTGGCTGCTGACATTTTGATTAATTTTCTTATTAGAGTTAGACGTCTGAAGGTAGACCAACGCGCGATTGTATGAATGCGTTGAATTTTGAGCTGTCAGTCTAAACTTTTGCCATTTGTTAGCTATTAATTAAGAATATTCAGCCGGAATTTCACGCAATCAGCTGAAAGTTGTCAGTTCAGGTTTATCCACTGCCTGTTAACCTGTGTTAACTAATTCAGACAAAATATATATAGCGCGATCACAGCTGGCAGTTTTGCAGGTTTCCACCAGCTTGAACATACGATTTTCCTGCTGTGTACAGGCCTCAGTTGTTTTAGATTCACGTCCATAGCTCGACCGAAAAGCGTTAAGCAGTAAACTGAACTTCAGGAAATTCAAATAAATGAAAGTCATTTGTGTCATACCAAATGAAAATCAAAATGCTTTGTTATACGAAATCAATACATTAAGTTCTACCAACTAACTGCAATTTAAGAAAATTTACAGCCGATCAGTGAAATCGTAACTTGGCCAAACTAACGTCAAAGTAAACTGAACCAAGAGAGAAAAAAATGGAAGTCTTTTTCAAATCTAGCCCCCCATGCAATCTAGTTACCGTCAAACTACTTTGAGATACCGACAAGCATTGATTACTAATGAGCACTATTTGTTCTACTGTCAAGTAAATTTTGCAGCCGATCTCATAGCCTGCTTAGCAGGCGTTTCCGCAGGGTTTTCTGCAGGGTTTTCCAAAGGTTTCGAGAATTTTTACCTTTTTGGCCGCGCGAGAAAATCGCAGCAAAAAGTACCGGCGAGAAATGCTTCGAAGGTGCAACAAACCCTACGGAAACGCTTTGTTGCGGAGGGTACCGATTTCAATGTTGCCCTTGATGAGTATCAAGACCGTCAATTAATCACAGCCGATATGAGATGTTTGAAAAATCCGTCTCTAAACAGAACAATGAAATCGGCTGCAAAAATGACCTCGTTTCTTTCCATGCCAACTCTAAACATTTCGTGTAAACTTACATGAAGGAGACAGGTCCGTTCTTGTTCCAGTTGCCTAGTATTGGAGACGTGTAGGTTATCACCCAAGCTCTAAGCGTTGAACACTCGAAGTAAGGCCTGCTCCACAGACCCTCTATTGACTCCACAAACCGGTGTGTCAGCGTAACTCCCTTATCGTTCAAACTTTGGGGATAGAAGTATGTTGATCTCGTAGGAAAAGACCGGTTGGATGATTTCATCCGCATCAACTTTACAAAGGCCTCGTGTAGGTAGCTCCAGGTCGCAGATAGGTCGGTTACTTTGATAAAACTGTCATTTGTATTTCGGTACGCGTAAGGGGCATAGAACGAATAGTTTATATAGCTGTTGTTATCGAAAATGATCGCGGAGCCCACAATAAGTGGGTCGGTTTCTAAATTGTTTCTAACGATAGAATACAGAACTTGTTTGTGTTCCCTCAATACCGATTCCCCGGTCAAGTTCAGCGATTTTGCGGACCCCGAAGGAATTAGATCAGAGACCAAATTAGCTGAACGGATGGCGACGTTTGCTTGATCTGTGTAAACACTGTTCTCGTATTTAAAATACAACAGCTTGAGGCTTCTTTCCGCGAGCATGGTCTTGCAATCGACGCTACCATTGTTGACTTCCTCGATGGCTTTCAGAGCTTGTCGCGCAGTCATGTTGAAAACGCCCGGACGATCATCTATAACAGCCGGACGATCTGGATTTTCGATAGATGGATCGTCAAGGCTAGACTTCTCACTTCCCGCGAGAGCATTATCCGCATAAGCGCGCGGTAAACACGGTAGGACAAAAAGCACGACCAAAACGAACAGTCCCGCCATCCTACCGAGAACTGTTGTGTCTGGAATAACCAGAGAAGTTTCTCTTCGTCTGTCGAAGCGCAAGCACTTCTCAAATGCTAATCCTACGTCGCGATATTCACTATGTCGCAAGGTGCTAATGGAATTTGAAACGCTAGAATAATACCTCTCCAATGTGAGCGAAGATAGAGCAAGCGTCCAGAGCAAATAGAGCAGACAGGCCTACAAGAAAGTTGACAGTTTAACCACAGATACTTGCGTAGTTAATTACAAATCCAATTGTCACCAGATTAAATTAACCCGAGCGATAGAAACGTCATTGAAACCTGGACGGCTTGTAAGAGTTATTTTGGGCGGCACTCAATATACCCGAGTCAATAAGCCGGCGAATGCTTCAGAAGTGTTTTGAAATCACATGTTATGATTGTTTTAATAATAAATTATGATGGCTCGCAAGCGTACGTAATAAGCAACAGTGATAAAATGGCAGATTGAGACTTTTTAAGCCTATTAGTCAAAGATTTATAGGAAATTTAAGCTTTCCTCTACCGTTTTTCGGCCTTTAATCAGCTTGATACTGATTCATGATATTTAGCTTCATAGCTTCGGGATATTTTTGGCTTCATGATGTCGAGTTTGACATTTTCATGGTACTTAAAAAATCTTTTCTCCTGAAGTGGTTTCAGAACGAGCCGCTTTCCTTCAGAATCCCAGCTGTTCTATTCTCGCCAATACAACACATTGATCCCTCCGAAAACATATTAAGCTATTAGCTTTTATTTCTATGTTACAAAACTTCGAGATGACAGTTAATAAAGAGACTGCGTTTCTCATCACAACAAAATCCGAATGTCGGAGAAGATTGCCGCATAGACACAGATATAATAGTACTCCGGGGTAATAAGGGATGGTATAGGGAACAATTCTACAATCTATGCGTTTTATGTTACGTGTAGATTTTGACAGGATTCAGTTACAAATCTGAATACTATTGTTACAAGATAATAGAGATGTATATTCCAAGTAAACAGACAAAATTAAAAAACAGCAAATGACACTTGCAATCAAATAAGTGTTTGTTTAGGATTAAGATGGTTTCCTCTGTTTGAAGTAAAAAGGACGTAATTAAACTGTTTCTAGCACGAAATCAATTAAACGAACTAGTTCAATTGTCAAGGATAGTATTTTTTTGTACAAAACTATCTCTATTTTTAATTAAACTTGAAGTAATCTAACGAGAAAATTATGTTTTCGATTGACGAGGAAAGGTGAAGCAATCTGCTTTTATTCAAGTAGTCGTGGCATATATTTCGGATATATTCACAATCAGTGCCAGTATGTCTTTAGCCTGTGAAGCAGGCGCTTGAGTATTATGGGGCGCGCAGTGCTGGGGAACGCCCGATCGAAGGCGCGAGGAGCTCGCACGAGGGAAACGGGAGCTCGGCGATCTCCTCGCGCCTCCGATCGCGCGTTTTCCCAACACCGCGCGCCCCATAATACTCAAGCGCTTGCTACGCAGGCTAGCATGTCTTCAAAGAATCAGTGGAAGCTCCGATACAGCTGATCAAATCAAAATACCTGTGGGATTGTATGGAAGAGGGTGGGGTGGGTAACGAAGAATCGCCGAGAAGATATGAGTTGTTTCAGGGCAAATGACAGCTGCCGAGAGCGAAGGAGAGTCGCAAAAAGAGTGCAAAAGAGCTGTCGAGAGCAGACAGCCCCGAGAATGCACGAAAGTTTCAGACCCAACGAAAGCGACAATTTGAAGTTTGCGTTAGTCGTCCAGGCCCAGCCAGCTAGAAGAAAACCGAGATGAACTCGTTAAAGGGATCAAAGTCACACTAGCAGCATGTAAACATTGCCCCATTCACACTTAAATTGACATTTAGTTTGTTTTCAGTATATTGAATGCTTAGGGCATTTTTTAAAATGACGAATTTTAGTGACGAATTCCTTCCGCGGACGGAGAGGTATTGAAAACCAAATTCACTGGTTACAAACATGGTTAATACTATTTTTATGCCTACATTTGTTTGTTTATTTGCAAGATCCTGGGTATGATCTTTTTACGTACGTTATAATATTTTTCACAGTAACACCGCTGAGCATGTTAACAATGGTTTGATCGATTGTATGTCGGCCATTCTGAGGAAATGCAATTCTTTATTCACTCATTATTTTTGGGTTTCTTTTGGGTCCAGGACTTTAACTTGAATTCATCCTTGCTACGGTAAACGGTTTTCTTCCTTCAAAGAGAAGGTTGCCCTTTAGTAGAACATAATACAGTTGTCTTAAACACAGTTAGTTCGAAGCAAAACCCGTTTCCTTTAAAACAAATTATCACCTAGCCTCCAACCCAGGCGTTCTTCGGGCTCGTCATGCGCTATGGATTGCGTGACAAGTCCTAAGATCTAAGAACGTCTGCGCTGCGTTAGAGGCTAATGAACGCCTGACTGTCACAAGTCTCTCGCTAAGTAAAACTTGAACCAAAACATGATTCGTCGTTTGTATACTGTTGCACTCTTGTTTATACCTGGTCATCCTTAACATCTCGCTATCTCCAAATAACCCCTTTTTTCCCACGGATACTTGAACCGAAACTAATTTTCCTTAGATGCTGCTGCACTGTTGTTTAATGCTGGTGGCTATTTGCACCGAAATCGTTTCCCTTGGAGCAGTAATGCTTTGAGAAAATTAATGCTTGTTTCCCTAGAGTACCGCTGAACTCCACTTTACAACTAAATATTTAAAACTCCAGTTTCTTCGAGCAGATTTCTCCCTTACTCCTCGCGAGTGTTCGACTGCTGGAGATTTACCTCCATTCTGATTCTTGAACCCAGTCCGCCTGGGTTGGAATGAAATACGAAGGCCTGCGATTGGCTCAATATCGTGTTACGTGCCCTCTTTGAGCACGAGCAGTAAAACACTGTAGTCCGGCATGCTTGTCGCGAAGACAAGCCTTTCTCTCGGACTGGTAAGTTGTCCATCTAACCACGTGATCTCACCAGGAGTAAAGTTTGATCCGCGCACCGACCTTCGAAAAGACGGAAGAGGAAACTCCGCCACAGTTTGTTCATTTTTAGTTCTTACCACATACAGAGAGTTCGAATCCATCAGAAGGCTATACATGTTTCCATAGGCAACCAACCACTTTGCGGGAGATGCAGAGAAGATTCTATGAGAAGACAGTATCCAGGGACCTCTTGGTTAACGATGGTGATCAAAAATCCAAATTCTAATTTGGCAAAATAATGAAAACAAAAAGCACTACCGTAACATTAACTTTCAGTTTTATAATTGATGATTCATGCACAGACTACATTAAAAGGTTAGAACCACCTTGTACAGCATAATAAACACCATCACAGGAAAGTACTGCTCAGTAGCTTTCATTTGTATGGTCACATTTAGGATTTCATCCACAAAACTCAAAAGTTAAAACCGCCTTGGACAGCATAATTAACACCATCATAGGAAAGAAGACCTCAGTAGCTTTCATTTGAATGGTCGTACTTAAAGATTTCATCCACAGACTCAAACGTTAGAACCACCCCAATATAATAAACCGTACCACACGAAAGTGAGTCTATTAAAATACAAAAAATAAGTACTTACAAAAGAGGATTTCATCCACAGACTCAAAAGTCTTTGTGAGTTTAGAAACCGTTTTTTTTAACGACCTACTCCTATTCTTATTCATTCCCCCTAATTTTAATATAGTGAAATATTGTAATTTTTAAATCTATATTGTAAATTTTAATTTATTTTAAGTAGTAGAGTGTCCCCAATTAGCTGCCACAAGCTAAATACCCACCCTGACACTTAAATAAAGTTATTCATTCATTCAAGTCTGAAGAGTTTGAATTACCTAGACAGTTTATCACCCCCACAGACAAGTACCACAAAATTGTTTTTGTTTGAAAAGTCACATTTGAGGATTTCATTCAGCAACAACAACAACAAAAACAGCAACAACAACTTCAAACTTCAAACCCTCCTGTACAGCATCATAAACAGACCACCCGCTCATCATAGCATGGCATTAATAATTGCTGAGGCAAACGCTGTACCATATTCATTCTGGATAAAACAAAGATCTCATCCATGCAATATTGTTTATTCCGGATTTACCTGGTCATGTGCAAAGTTTTAAAATCCCACAAAAGAACGGCGGTTTCTGAGGCACATGCGATCGTGCGTCCATCAAACTGAAGACGAGGCTGCAGCTGAACATTTGACTCTGTTGGGTTCAATGTCGCAAGGGATTTCTCACTGTCATGTGCGAGTGACCAGATCTTTACAAAAAAAGGAAAAGACGCTGGTGGGTTTCAAATTTTCAAGCCGCCATCTTATGGGGGGAGACGGGGGGGGGGGGTTGAACTTCTCGCTTCCCGTACCCTTTAGCCCCGGTTTCCGCCCTATTGTTGTTGGCTCCCTCCTCTTTGCGCTTCTTAGATTTTGAAATATTGCGCAATGGCTGGCAATGTTGCGTAATTTTCTCTATTTCTCCCGCTCCACGCCCCCTCTGCTCCCGCCTTCTGTACATCTCTTATCCCCTTTTCTACCGGGTTCCCACCCCCCCCCCCCCGTCCCCCTCCGCCATTTTGGGTTAGGAGAACAGAGGAGACAGAGGGGTAAGTTAAGAAAAGTACCAAGGGAGGAGACGTCAACGTTTTCCTGATCCAAGTTGGCGTACACACGAATTAATCCAGAGTTCACCCGTAAAAAACGCCCTGTTTAATTCCACCCTCGCCCGCAAAATAACGCCCACAATACAGGCTAATTTTCCAGCAGAAACAGCACTTTGGTCCGCGCACTGTCTTGTGCAAGAGACCAGATGAAAATTTTCTCGAGGTCAAGTGAATGTCCGCAACAATTTCGATTTTTTTCCAAAAACTGCTGAAAGATTTGCAGCTATTTTCAAAAAATTGCTTCAAGGCGATAATTTTACCAAAAGATGTCGATTTAAGGCTTTCGAAGACTCTCGAGGTAGTTCCGAAAATGTGATGACCATACCCAAAACAGGCATATTCCAAGCTAACACCATGCAGCATTTTAATTTACCATATCTAGCCGGGCAAATAAAGCTTGAAAGGAACTTGTAAACAGTTTCAGTAATAACTAGCCCATTAGTCAAGATAGGTTTTCATCAAGGCAACTGTTTTCGTTTCTTTTTTCAATGTTGCAAAAAAAGCTGACATCGTCCAAATTAATGGTATGATCGCCCTTACTGGGCGATAAAATACTCTTTCTTTCTAGAAATGTTTTTCTGTACGTGGATTGCAAAAGAGTACAACTGCGATAATGACGAATAAACGCTATCCCATACCTTGATAGCTCGTTTGTCCATACTGAGCACTACAAACTCATTCTTTCTAATTATCTGTGCTTCCACTTCAGCTTTTCTAAGGATTACCTAGTAACGATAATAGAACCTCAGTGAGTGATGTGGTTGTATGCATGCCACAGTAATCTCGCCGAATTTATTTAACAGCCGAGGAGAAAACTGTTTTGTTTACATATGCGGTTACATCCCGGGATAACTAAAACCAGTAACTGTGTTTACAAGGGTTTTCATCCCGAGGTGACACCGCTTTGTCCGTATGCTGAAGGGAGGGACAGGATCATCTGTTATCTCAGGTCATTCACGAACAGTACTTGTTTAAATGCACACGTGCGCTTAAGGCAATTAACACAATTTTTTAAAGCTTACGCCTCTAAAGGACAATGAAACACAGAAAACAACTGTTTTCTGTGTAAAAAAAAACTTTATCCTCACGCTCAAAACATTTTTGGTGGAGGCACGGCGGTGTAGTGGTTACCGCGTCGGACTTCAGTTCTGAAGGTCGGTGGTTCGAGGCTCAGTCCTTGCCATCGTGTTGTTTCCTTAGAAAAGATACTTTACTCCACATTGTCTCTCTCCATGCAGGTGTATAAATGGGTACCGGGGGTAACCCGGGGGGGGGGGGGGGAAGTAGCAATACTCTCAGTTGCTTCATGCTACGGAAACCGGGATAAGCTCCGGCTGTGTGGGCCTCTTTGGCACGCATGTGAGTTTACCTTTACCAAAACATTTGCTGTAATTGCAATAGCAAGTATTAGTTATGATGAGAAGCACAGAAATGAAGTTGGGAACCCTAGAGATTGTGGTATTGTGGTTTTTTTGGCCATTTTTCGTACTTTCGGTAATTTCAGCCTTACATGTACACTGCAGCATTGTGGTTTCAACCGTCCAGCCCTACACAAGCACTTTTTGGCATTTTAAGGACGGTGCCTCCTTTAAGTTTGTAACTGCGCATATACGTTCTACGCATTTCGGGTCTGGTCCGAGATATTTTAAGGAATCGTTTGCTTACTAACACAATTAGCAACGGCTATCAGAATCGGGGGTAACAACGCATTTTTCAGAGATAATTGAGCTTAAATTTGGAAATTAAGTGCCATACATAGAATTACAGCTACTTCACTATCTCTGAAAAGTACGTGATTACCCACATTTTTCTTTTCAGTCTCCAAGTAGGCTTGCTATTAAGATCTGCTTTTTCCCATAGTTCCAACTTTTGCAAAAATACCTCTGTATTGGTACGAAAAAATGCAAAGTTCCTCGCTATTCCAGTTTCCTGTCGTTTTGAAAACAGTTTTTGTAATAATTTATGACTGCAAGCTTGTTACTTTTTAGGTACTCAATCGATTTTCGACCCCGTATTGCCCTTTTGTCGACATTTTTCGACGATAGCCGCTTTAGGTCCCTCCTCCCCTCATTGGTCCTCGATTAGGTTCACTGATACCCACCTTTATCACCCAGTCTGTATGCCCATATCTGGTCTGCAAGCACTGCCCTGATGACATTTTCCATATTCTGAGAGTTGTGTCAGCTGAGCCACTTATAACCGTGTCCAGTTCGTCACAATAGTCAACTGTGAACACTTCAAGGGAAGTGAAAAAGATACAAAATTGAATGCCGGAAATAAATTTCCTCGCTCAGCAAAGTGATAGTGCAAAGGGACAATTGGAACACGATGGGCAAAATGCAAAGAAGAAATGGTATTAAGCAAAGTGCAAGAACAAAGGGCAAAAACTGTCCTTCAAGACCTTTAGGCTAACTTGCACAATATCCCACAACACTAGCTATATGGGGTATCCACCGAATGTTGGCCACGATGTCAGATCAAGCAAAAAAGCGTTGGTAAGAAGGCAGCCATACACAAGCGGTCCACGAAAACTTATCCGCCGCTCCCAATTGATTAGACATCAATTTACAGCCTTTCCCTCTTGCTCTGTGATAGACAGAGTAAGCTTTCAGAACTAGGACAGTACAATTTCACTGTTAAGAAACTTTGACATGTAGGTACAGTATGTTTTAAGTGAACTTTAAGATCTATAGCTACGTGGAAGCGTAGACGTGTAGCGGATACATGAAGTAGCTAAAGCTGGAGGGTATTCTACAATTGTTCCAGAGACGAAATTTTGTAGACGTGTAGCGGATACATGAAATAGCTAAAGTTGGAGGGTATTCTACAATCGTTCCATTCCACAGCACTACTTTCGGTATGACTTACGACTCTCTTTGGACTTAGTATGCCGAAAAAATCAAAGTTGATAAAAAATCATTTTTTTAACCCTTTAAGCTCCAATAGTGATTGGCATCAAATTTCTTCTTGTAATCAATGCACAACTAAGTGCACATGTGTGGAGAATTAAGGAAATCATCACCAGGGATGAACTCTTTGATATTTGAACAACTTCTCCCAACTAGCACTATAACAAGTGTATAAGGAGAACGGATATGGTGACATCGGGTTTTACCTGCTGCAGTATGCCCTCTGAAAAACTGCAGAGCTTCCCCTGTATTCCAATCCCACATGCCAATCGTATTATCAAATGACGCAGTCAGAACCTTGACATCATCAAAACAAATGTCTGCACAGGTGTGTGTCCTCAGAACAAATTTGCACTGTCCTGTTGACAAGTCCCACAGCCTCACTGATCTGTCATCAGATCCTGAACAGGAAAGAACATTTGAACGTTTAAGCATTTTGATATTTCCCATAAGTTGATGTTTCCCATAAGTCAGAGGTGCTCCTTACAGTGGGCTAAACATAATGAGGCTCCACCCACAAGGTGTGCATTTTTTGCACTTGCAGAATGCAGTTGCCCTCATACACCTTAGACTGAAAAAGATAGCTGCTAAGTCACAGTACGAAAAAAGGATACAAAATGCAAACATATGAAAGACTGGAGCCTCTGTGACTAAAATCTTGGCTTGTTTTTTTATTACATTGTAAAAAGGCACAATTTTTGTTCTACTATTCTAATAAACATTAGGTAGCATATTAAAAGCTAAATGTTTTGAATCTAAGGTCGGAGACTCCCCATAAAAAAGTTATTGAGTATTCTCAACAACAACTGTATTTACCTCATCTTTTGACTTTTTGTTTGTTTGGTTTATGTTCCTTATGGAGGGAAAAATAATGGCATAACTTGAACATCCAAGTAAGATTCATTCCCCTTAAAGGCAGATCCACCTTAAAGAGCAATTACAAAGACTACATACCTTCAGTGCCCAGGAGGGGGGGGGGGGTGTATCCAGGTATCTTAGTGACACATGTGGAGGTGTGAAGGCCTTTGTTTGGGTTTGGAATTAGCAATCTACGCATCGTTTGACTTTGGAATTTTCTGGTGGACTTTTGGCAGGAATTTTCCAGCCTTTACAAAGTTCATGCATTCCTCAGGACTCTCAATTTTATGTCAAAGAATTGCATCAGTCCCATTTACAAACCAGAAGAAATTCTCTTGTGCAGACAAAAAGACCTTTTTTAGTTTGCCTTCTGGGACATTAGACTTTTGTGCAGTTTTACCATAACAGGTCTTTTTCCGGGTGTAAAAATTTGGCCTCATTCGAACCTCCCTATCAATAATATACCTGAGTATCGCAGCTGGGCTTTAGTGCTGACTGCCAATGAATTTAGGTTCAGAAAGGTTGGACATGCCATTCGACTTTAACTATACTCACACCAAAAAATCTCACCAGTTGCAAGATAGTTCCCACGGTAATACAAAGCGAAAACCCGTGCTGTGTGACCATAGAGATGTTTCTTTTCTATAGCATCTTTGTTCATTAACTTTTTCATATTCTGTAAGTGTGATGTATAAATTTGCTTCCAAGAGGCAGAAGACAAGTTTAAGTTCCCTGCCAATTTGGAAGTTGAGGCCTCTTCCGATTCCTCACTGATATCCATACCAAGTTGTCTGCATGCATTTTGCCAAACATCGTCGCAGCTCAAAATAACTTTGTTCCACTTCTTACTTACAAGACAGCATTTGCACAGCGTGACGGGATCCAACCATTTCAACACGTGAAAACTTAGCTCCAAAGGCAAGCATTTGAGGTAGTCTCTTTTCACCAGAATTTCGAGTTTTGTGGATAAGAAACAGAGCTGCTTTGGTCCACAAATGTCTATAATACTTTCCAATGTCGTAATTTGTTGAGAATCTGTCAAAATGCTAAACGTATCACAGAGATTTTGCAGCCAGAATTCGAAGCTTTGCGACATGTTTGTTATGATCGAACTGAGCCCAGTCCTTCTCGGCCTTACCTGTAGTGAGCAACCGCTGGGCAGGTAGGGTGAGAGATGCGCAGTCGCAAAGTTTAGAAAGAAGTTGAATTCAACCATGTTTTCGGAGTTGAATTCCTTGACAAATTTCAGCGAAAAGAACCCTCCCAGAGTAAGTGAAGGAAATAATTAGCATAACTAGGATGTGTGTTTTGATTTCTGGGTTTTTGCAATTAGTTGTCAACTGCCAAAACCTTGCTTCGTGTAGGCAACCTCTTCTCCTGGTGTTGTTCGAATCTTGCAGTGCAAAGATTGACAAGTTTATTCTCCCTACTGTAGGGCGCTCCCTAGTTCTGGCTATGATTAATTATGTGCGAGAAAGTGTTGGGTAAGGGGTAGCAGAAAGTTGTGATTTCCCCCTTCCATGCCATTTACATCCCCCCACCCCCGGTTCCTGGCCTGTTTAAAAAGTTTTTTTTGCGGGGGGGTAAGGTAATTAATTAGCCCCACACCAAGTGTTCACTACCCTCCCCCTGCAGGGCTTGAAATAACGGCCGGTCAACGGACAATGTCCGGTCAAAAATAGGTTTTGTCCGGTCAAATCCTTGGATGGCCGGACAATTTGTCCGGTCGTTTACGCTTGCAAAGAAAAATTTAATGCGGATCTTCAGGTTTTAAATTTTTATAGGTTCAACATTATTGGCGTTTGTGAATAAAAAGGGGAAAAGACAGAGATACTACCAGACCAAGAACTTTTAAAAAATGATTCATAATAGTGGTTGTAAAATTTCCGGTGGTTGCAAATCTTCGCTTTGTCGTTCATCAAGCCGTCACCGCAAATTAGCGGGTCTTCCGGAGTAGCGTGTGAAGCAGTATGAATTACTATATTCTTATAATATATAGCCCGCTTGGATTTTGTAAACGTGACGTGAGAAGCATAACAATGCCTCTCAGATTCTCGGGCAACACTCAGCGAGAACACCCTTAGCCACCTGATAAGAGTCAAAATGGAAGGTCCCCCTTTTCAAGGTTACGAGACTACACCAGCCATTCACTTGTGGGCAACGAGCGCCACTCGCCCTCCGAACCAAAGCAAGAGGAAATCGTACAAGGCCCGAGAGTTTGCGAAAAGGGGAATGGTCTTGATCGATTGTTCTTCAACTGAAGAAGATTCCGATTCAGATAATGAGGACGAATTAGAAGACAGAGCAATAGATTTAATAAAAGAAACAGGAGTGGATCAGTAGGCTCCCGAACATTGTATATATTTTTGGCGTTGATATGTTTTTGTTTCACCTAAAACCACAACAAAGTGCTTTCATTTCTTTAATTGCACAACGTTGATGTAATTCCAGTAATTCCAAATGGCCAAATAGTCATCCATAAAAGTTGTGATTCATATCGTCTCTAAAAACGCTGAAACGGAAAAAATCATTCATCACTTCCGGCACGCCCCTGATAAATACTTGGTTACCAAGCTTTTTGGTGATTATTGGATTCACGGGCGTTACTTCGCAAGGCAATGTTTTCCTCAGGCAGTATAGACTTGAAATTGACAACGAGTAGCAAAATTAGGCTGCCATTCAAGTATTCCAAATGAAAAAAGAGAGTTGCCTGTTAGTATCATTTCCCCGACCCCTTTTAATAAGATATAGTACTGAAACATTTCAAGATTCAAGCTTATTCATTCTAAGCTTACTTTGTAGCAAATCAGTGGATATGGATTCTACTTGTAAGAGTTTCTTGTTGTATATTCACATCAGTTAGCTTGTATTATTATGAGGATCAACTAGATCGCAGGCTTCAATTTCATCAACTTCATAACTTTATTAGGTATTAAAATTTAACTGTATAGAAGACATAGAACTGAAGCGATAGATGCATGCACAAATGTAATATTGATTTTGCTGAACGTTGTGGCTGTACCATGCATTCCACTTTTCCTGCAATGAGTTCGAGGCTCCATGTACAATAAAGGCTTAGAAAATGTACTTGTTTGATATGTAAACATCATGCTGCAGGGGGGGGGGGGATTTTGTAGAGATATGGCGTAATGGAGATTTGTCCGGCCAAAAATGGGTTGTGTCCGAGCAAAAATAGGTTTGACCGGACAACTTGACCGGCACCAGCCGGGAAATTATTTCAAGCCCTGCCCTGCCATTTTAGGCATAGAAAATGAGGGTGGCAGAGGGCCACCTTTTTTATCAATGCTTTCAGTCATCATGTGTGATTTCTCATATCCAAAGGCAAGTGAGAGACTGTCTCCCGATGTATTGATGTAATAATGAGGATCAGCCTGATGGCTAAATTCATGTCATTTGTTTTTTCCTTAGAGGACCTTTATATTAGTGTCAGACTCTCAAAATGATGGAAGTTTCATTATTCATCACTTTCTTGCCATGTACATTAAAGGTACATGTAATAATAAAAGTGTTTTCAAAATTATTTTAGTAATTATACTGATTTACACATATGTATACTAAACCCTGTTGTTAGTAAATATTTCTCTAAAGGTATTGGTCAAATACATGTACCAAAGTATCAACTTGCATTATTTACAGTGGCTGTCATTATGTCTTGCATTAAATAAATAAATGTGGTTTTATCTGGTCGTATGACAGAGTTTTTTTTCTTTTCAAGGTGGTTTCAGAGTATTTTTTCTTGCATTAGTTCAGTCATTTTCTCATTACAACAATGTTGCCCAGAAACTGGTAAGTGCATGTCTACAGTGTAGTGTAAAAATGGTTTTCAGTCGAAGGGCTGTCAATTTTGTCTCAGGGTCACACCTCACCCCCCCACTCCCCACCCACATGGACTGGTAAGTGTGAACTTAATTCAAACTACTATTCTTGGGACACCTTAAGTACAAAAAAGTGCCAAAAATTCAGTAGTAGCACTCCGAACAACTTTGCAACTTTGTTCATCCAATTATTCCACACTCTTTGAATCCCTTTCCTCCTCTTCTGCTCAATGTTGACAGTGTAAGTTGTGTTTCAGGTTGTAAACAAAGCTTCAATTCATAATTGTATATTAGGTGGGTGGACGCTCTAAGCCCTGTTAGCAGTGTAAGGTTTTGTGTAGGTGTTGCAAGATTAAAGACCGTGTTAACTTTCAGGGGTCTCATTTGAGGCCGGGGGCCAAATGTAACCCTAGAAGTTTGTGTCTTCGGCAATCATGTTCGCACCTATGGTGCTCACATCCGCTTGTTTCTTCTATGAATCTAGTAGTTTAAAATATTACCGAAAACCCTGAACTTTGTAGTTCAACAATAATCACTCCAGCAGATGCAAACAAACAAGAGACAAATTTTATAAATAATATCAGTTGATCCTTTTGATTCAGGGTGTAAATCTTAGCAATGCTTGTGAAAGAGGTCAGGTGACTTATCTTGATGGCTTGAAGCTTGTATCTGAGGCTTTGGATGATGGAGCCCATGAAGTTTCCTCTCAGCAATGCACCTCAGACAATGACACTGATGTCTGTAATCCTTTTACTAATCTCAGGTATGTATTGTGATTGGCATACATGCAGGGGTTGCCACAAAATAGTTTTAATTATCATTTCTGTTTTGTGCTCTATAACATTGTAGCATGATGGATGATGGCAGAAGTGGATCTAGGTAAGGTCCTGCCCCCCTTATTTGCAAAAAAAGAAAGAATTACTAAGGCCACTGTCTGAAATTTTTTGGAAAATTCTGAAACATTCTCATTTCACCATGCCCTTTTTTCAAACCACACTTTAGTGGTTTGATACTTGGTAATAAGACCGTCCTCGAGAATACTTTGATAGACAGGAAAACTTGCCACAGTCCACTTGGTCCCAGGAGTACAAATGGGTACAAGAAAAAAAAACTGCTGGGAATAAGTGTTGAATGGACTACAATCCTCCTCCTTTCCTTTCACAGCATGCTGTCTTTTTGTTTGTTGTTGTTCTTGTTGAAAATTGTCTCAAGTTAATCATTGTTCATCGTTTTAAATTGTTTTTGTTTTTGTCTGCTTTTTAGAAATGAAGGCTTCACCCTTCAACCATTATATCATAGAATCAAGTCTTCTTTTGAGGATGAACAAAAGCCTTGTCTGTTACTTATTGATGACCTGACATCTCTTCTTTCCACTGGAATACCTGTTCAAGAAATTATTGATTTCACACATTACTGTTGTACTCTGATGTGCTACCCAACAACTACAAACATGGTATGTTTCCTAAGCTTCAGTCTATTAAACTACAGTAATGGAAAAGGTAATTAGGAGGACTTAGTGGAGTGCAGGAATGAGGAGACAGAGGGCGGGAATTGGGGTAATGGGGGGACAGATGGAATGAGTGACAGAGGGGGTGGGGGACAGAGGGGATGTGGGGACAGCAAGGATGGGGGACACAGGGAATGAAGGGATGGGGGTATGCTTGTTCTGCTTCCTGTATCACTTTGTCTCTATCTCTACCCATATTGTTTTTTTTTTTTTTTTTTTTTTTTTTTTTTTTTTTTATTGATTGCTCACACATTTACAAACATTACATTAACAGTGTTGTTAAAAGAAAAAACTAACAATACATTACGAACTACAGTTACAATGCAATGTAAGTTAACCTTATTAGAAATAAAAGAAAAAAAGAACTTACAAACACTAGCCTATCTTATACTCTATAGAACATAGTCCCCGTAGCATTTAAACAAATATTTTTTAGGAGAGTAATATTGTATAATTAAGGAGATCGGAAGAAAAAAAATTACTACTAACAGGGTCAAACCAGGACTGAAAAGTTAAATTTGATTCAGTTTTTTTTTTTTTATATAAATTTTTAATTTGAAAGGTGGCCGAGGAGAGGTTTCCATTTCTCTGATGAAGAATTAGGATCATTTTTTTCAATTTCATAGCTTTTGTTCATGAGATGCAAGAAGTGCGAAAGATTAGGGATTTCGTTTTTTAATTTACAGACCCAGATACAATATCTGCTCATCAGACAAGAGAAATTAATTTGCAACTTTGCATTTGAGGTGTCTGGCTTTAGGCCGAGAGCAATGGTCATGTCTAATTTATTCCCTTTCTGCGTACATAGGGATGTCTGAAGCCATTTAAAAAAGCTTTCCCAAAAACGAGTGGTCTGGTTACAATGCCAAAAAAGGTGGAGCAAAGTTTCTGTTTCCTTTTCGCAAAAGGAACAGCGGTCACTGTCTTTGACGTTAATTTTATACAAAAAGGAGTTTGTAGGTAGACGTCGATGAAGAAATTTAAATTGGAATATTATTAGTTTGGTACTTTTTGTGCAAATCTTTGTAGATTGAAAAGCTCTTTTCCAGTCAAATTCACCTTTTTCCAAGTCGCAATCTTCGTGCCATTTCGCCTGAGAAGTTTCCGGTGCTTCGCTTTTAGTTGCAACTAGAATTTTGTACGTTAAGTTGCTGGGTTTTTTTGCCTTGAGGAAAATTTTAATGAATGGTTCAATCTCATCTTTTTCGGGGCTATCTATGTTTTCTTTGAAACGTTTTCTTAGATTCTTCAGCGTGGCAATAATCCCCCCGAATGCTAAAGGGCAGGCTTTGAGTCCGTATTTATTCTGAAATTCTTCATAGGAGAGAGGTTTGTTTGCGTCTTTCATGAGAGACCTAATGGTCGATATTCCATTTGCAAGCCATTCTCGAAAATAGATGGGTTTGCTGTCTATTCTGATAAGAGAATTATTCCAGAGAGGCTGTGATTGATAATGTTGTAAGGAGGAGATATTGTCAGTGTAATTAACCTCGGACCAGATCATCAGAATTTCATTAATGAAGATATTGGTAGATGAGAAGTGATGCTTGATATCTGTTTTGTTTAAATTTCCAAGAAAAACAGCTTCTCCGCCATATCTTCCAAGTTCTCGTTCAAAGAAAAGTTTCCATTTTCCTAAGTTTGTTTTGTCAAGATATTTTTTAATCCAAATAGTTTTCAAAGATTTATTAAATGAGAAAAGGTCAATCATTTTAAGCCCACCATTACTGTAATCGTTAATCATAATGTTTCTTTTAATTTTATCGGGTTTCCCGTCCCAGAGGAAATGATAGAAAGCTCCATTCAGTTCTTTGATAGCCTGGTGGTTTGTTGGGAGAGGGGAAAGAACATGAACAAGCTGTGAAGCAATTAGGCTCTTTAATATAGCGATTTTTCCAAGTAAGCTTAGCCTTCGGTACTGCCAGTTTCTAAGTAAATTTCGAACTTTCTCTTTTTTTTCGTTAAAGTTCAGCTTTACCGTTAATTCGGGTTCTATTGAGAGCCACACGCCTAATGTTTTGATTTTTAAATGCTGCCATCTGAAACCTTTCTCGGGAAACATAATGTCTTGGCTTCTTGCTTTTGAACCTATCCACAATGCTTCGGTTTTTTTATTATTGAGTCTGAGACCAGAAATCTTGCTAAATTTTCCGATAACATCGAGCGAAGTTTCAAGCGCGTCTTTTGAGCCGTCAAGGATTAATGTCGTGTCGTCAGCATATTGGCTTAATTTGATTTCTTTTTGGTTGACTGAAATTCCTTTAATATGTTGGTCACTTCGGATTGCGCTAGCTAAAACTTCGACGGAAAGGACAAATAAATATGGAGAAAGAGGGCAGCCTTGCCGCACGCCTCTCTCAATTTTAAAGCATTCGCTCATCCATCCGTTGTTCATTACGCCACTTTCGATATCACAGTAAAGAGTTTGTATCCATTTTTGAATGGAAGGGCCAAAGCCATAGTGTTGCAACGTTTTTTCAACGAAAGACCATTCGAGTGTGTCAAAGGCTTTTTCGAAATCTAGAAGCAAAATCAAGCCCGGGATGCTTTGGTCATTGGTGTAATTAATAATACTGTCGATCAGTCGTATGTTTTCGCCGATAAATCTACCTTTAATAAATCCTGTCTGATCGTTATTAATAAGTTTTGGAAGAGTAGACTGGATTCTATTTGCGATTGACTTTGCTGCTATTTTATAGTCACAATTTAACAGAGATAAAGGCCGCCAATTTTTTAATATTTTGAGGTCTGCTTCTCTACCCATATTGTGGTGGACCCTTTGCAGGAAAAAAAGCTTGCTCCATCACTGGGCTTGTATCAGCTTTCTATTCCATACTGCAACATCAGCCCAAATTTTGAATTCAAGCTTTTTTGATTCTGGAAATTGTGTACAAGTCCTGATTGGGTTGTTGTTGTTCTAAATCAGCTGCCTTTCTCACATCATAAAGGATGAAGTTACATGTACATGTAAGGATGACAATTTTTTGGTTGAAAGTGAATTATGAAGAGGATAGGGGATGGATTCCAAACTGCTAAATTAACTATTAACTGCCCAAGTTGTGAGAAGTATTTGCAGGCATCACTTGGGTTGTTTGGTCTTATGTTGACTTCATGAAAATCTTAACCTCGCTGTCTTTATTACCGTAAGACACAGAATCTACTTTTCGAAGATTTAAGAGTGAAAGCTGTGGCTGTTTTGGAAGGCAAATTGTTCCAGTGTTTAAAAGTCTAGGGACAAAGCTATTCTGGATATACAGTAGTTTTGTTCTCAGAAGGCAGGATATCATCTCTACATGTATTGTAGCCCAATGAGCTACAGACGATGCACGAGGAAATCACATCACGGATTTGTTAATAAGATAACTAATTTTCTTTAATGTGTTCTTGTTTCCCAAAGTTGGATGGTTGCTTGGTTACCCTAGTACATAACGACAGTGATGTTGATGATGAGGACTCAATGTTGCTATGGAAACAGCTATGCCATGATGCACACATGGAACTTCACATAAGAGGACTAAGTAGCGGTTACTGTAAAGACGTCCACGGACAGGTTGGTCACACTGTATACCATAATTAAGGACGGTACCTCCTTTTGTTACTGCGCATCCGTTCCGCGCATCTCGGGATGTTTGAGTTTCTTATGGAATTTGTCCCCTAATACAACAATATTTTTGCGCAGCTTAAGTCTATGTGGGGGGGTGCTTACCATTTACACAAACCATCCGTTTGGAAAATCCATCTACAAACATCAAATGATTTAACTTGACCTCATGGAAGAAGGAGAAGTTTCAAAGTGTAGCCAAATCAGCTGAAGAGACTAAAAAGAATAGAAAGTATGCATCACCCCAACCAGCAGCCCAAAATTTCTGAACTTTTCCAAACGGAATGACGCGAACCGTTTGATTTTCCAACCGGAATTTCCGGTTTCTCCGTGTAAATGGTAAGCACCCCAGCAGCTATCAGAATCCAAAAAGAAAATCAGGGGGTAACCACGCATTTTTCAGAGATGATTGAGCTTAAATTTGGAAAGAAATTGCTATCAGAATCCAAAAAGAAAATCAGGGGGTAACCACGCATTTTTCAGAGATGATTGAGCTTAAATTTGGAAAGAAATTGCCATACGTTCTTTGTATTTTAACGCTTTTTTAGGATTGTGGTTGCTTAATTATCTCTGACAAATGCGTGGTTACCCACATTTTTCTTTTTGGATTCCAATAACCCTTGCTAAGATCTACTTTTTCCCTGTAGTCATAACCTTTGCAAAAATACATCTTTATTAGGAGGCACCGTCCTTAATGCCTTTTTTCGTTAGGATACCTTTAAATTGTCATTATCGCTGGTTATGAAAATCAAGAAAATAGTCTAGGGGATATAAGTCGTGATAACACAAGGGAGTTTTTACTTGGGGAAAAGGCAAAATTTATTGGGCAAAGTGTGTGTGCTCCAGGCTCCACTGAAAAACTTTTAAAACTTCTGGGTTCCAAAGACCTCTTTCTTGCAAACGACTACACAGACAGTACTGTATTTTGTATATCGCAACCTTTGCAATTGAAGATACCACTGGGTAAGTTCCTCATTTGTCCTTTGCTCTGTCTTTTCTTTTACAGCTCACCATTACTCAGCGAAAACTGGACAGACTGAAGCACAAAACTAGAGATGTTCAGTACAAGATACTCGAGAAAAATGTGACTTTCTTTGCACCTGGAATGTCAAAAGCTGTTTTATGATAGAAGGCCTTGCTTTCCAATGGCATTAGACACATTTTTTGCGCAAACCTGTTCGTTTTGTTACCTCTCCTTTCCTTATCTCTCCCTCTTCCCGACATCTCCGAACAATCGCTACCCACCACGATGCTTGTCAGTCTGTCGAGTGTGCTCGTGTGGGTGGGAGTAGTCCTGAGGACTATCGTTGATGACAGTACCCCAACCCCAACCCCAACCCCCTGCCTCGTACCCAGGCGTCTCAAATGTGTCGGAAAAAAGCAGAAAGAAGAGGCCGATAAGTAGCTCGCGCAATGGAACATGGGAAGGTTTAGCATTGGTGCAATGGACCTTGGGAAGGGTCAAGCGGAGAAACGCGCCTAGGAACGAGGCAGTCCCCCCCTACTTACCAGTCCCCTTATTGTCCTTTTGCAAATGAAGAAAAACTATTAGAAATTCAACTTTTTTCGTTCAAACCTCGTGTGTTTGATTCGTTGCTAACACTTTCGTTTTATACCGATAAGCTGGTATAAGCTTTCGCGCTCTTTAATAAACATTGTATCACTTGCCTTCATCTTCAAATGTAATTATTGAGACTCTTTCCCCTACAACTCTTCATTATTTTTGCTCTTACACTTAAGACTTATGGCGGGATCAACGCTCGATAGAAGTAGGAAACCGATGCTTTATTTATTTGTTTTTTTTTCTCCTTCCTGATAAAACTACTGTTTGCCTTAAAACTGTGGTACTAGCGCCCAGCCTAGAAACCTTTAAGGACCGGCTGTGGTGCCACTTTGCCAATAGCCTAAGTTTTTATTTCTAAGCACCTGCAAAATTTTTGACTTTTTGTAGATTGCACCTGCACACGCTCAAGAGAATCTTCGTTAAGAAGGAGCTGGGTTATCCGAGGAAGAAGAAGAAGAATTAGGATTTAGATTTTCATTTTCAAAATTCAGAGTCCGAGTATTCTAAAAGACCATTCTCGTCCCAAGATCCCCCTTGATCGAGAGCTCTGGGGACGAGAAGAAACCTATGAGATCGCTGAGACTCGCGTTATCGGGGTAATGTCAGATTTCATATCGTGAGAGAAACGGTGCTTAACCGGGCAAACACCGAGATCTTCCTCGTAAGCAGGAGCAATTTGGGGCTTTTTGCCCTGGAAGCGAAGGACTACAGGATGGTTACGCTCTTCTCGATGTTCCTGAAAACCCTTTGCCTTCTAAGTATCTATAGCACCGAGGTTTAACATGAAACAAGTGTATCAAAGTTCTGCTGTATATTTCTCCCCATTAACTGAACTGGCGAACTGCTAACCATTCTACTTAAATAACCGTGAATTGAAAAGAAACGCTTAAAACAAATGTTCTGAGTAATACTTTAACCGTTTAAGTCCGTTTTTTAGGACAGTGCCTCCAACTACAGATGTATTTTTGCAAAGGTTACGACTATGGGGAACAAGTAGATCTTAACAAGGGTTATTGGAACCCAAAAAGAAAAATGTGAGTAACCACGCATTCTTCAGAGCAACCATAATTTTAAAAAAGTGTTAAAATGCAAAGAATGTATGGGAATTTCTTTCTAAATTTAAGCCCAATTATCTCAGAAAAAAGCGTGGTTACCCCCAATTTTCTTTTTGGATTCTGATAGCCCTTGATAAGATCTGCTTTTTCCACATAGTCATAAACTGCGCAAAAATATTGTTGTATTAGTGGGCAAATTCCCATCCCAAGATGCACAGGACGTTTGAGCAGTAACAAAAGGAGGCACCGACCTCAACAGAAGACATTTTTCAGTACACTTTAGTCCTAGATGCGAACAATGTATGAAAAACTATTTCAATTCATTGAATAATCGCAAATTGAGGAACATAATGAACCTAGAGGCTTCATATTTACTTTAACTTATTTTTTCCCCTAACCAAATTTTAACTCACGGGAAAAAATTTAGCGTTTTGACGTTTGACGGTGCAGTAAAGTTCAGACCATTTGACAGAAGAACATTCTACGGGTGAAGCTTAGTAAACATTCATAATTGCGCTCTAAAGCCTTTTAGGGTCTTTCACGGGTCACCATTCTTTCTAAAAAAAATATTTTCTACGCAAATTTGATGGTTGTTTATTATCATTTTCTTTCTTTTCCTGACAAGGTCCCATCAAATCCTGTCTGACCGTAGACTGACCCCGGATGTGGAAGTGGCACCCCGTTCTAAATTTGTCTTATATGCCCTCAAGAATATGTGTGACAAATTTGGCGTTTTAACGCGATTCAGTCACGATTTCCGTAATTTTCGAGCAGGCTAACAAGAAATTCAGTGAACCGAGCATGGCTTCACAACCAGTCAAAACACACACACAACAGGCTTGTACAAGCTAAACTTGACTTCGGAGGCAAGTTTCTATAAAACTAACCTTTATTCTATTCCAAGATGAGTTCAGATTCACTGAGTCAATAATTTCACTGAGTTCGTGCAAATTAGCTTTCATTTCCTTCGTAGTTACGAGTCCGGCTTTTTGCTCCCACCATTTCTACAAACATTTTAATTTCGCTCTCAAACTACGACAAATAATATTCAGTCGATACCCGTGCCGATTGTGCCCCTAGTGAACATTCCAGTTTTGATGTGGTACTGTCACTAAAGGCAAAATGTTCGCTACGATCGCTACCAAAAAATTGAGCGGTCGTTGCGACTTTGATCGCTCAGCATTTTCCATATAGACTGGTTTACAGAAGATTGCTGTGATCGTTACGATCGCTAAAAAGTGGTGTTCACATAATCGCAACAATTGCTGAACGTTTTTTTCCAGCGATCGCAGCGATCGCAGCGATCATATGGAAACCAGTCTTACATTTGGAGAACCGGCGGTGCAAGACAGTTCTTGCGTTACTGACAAAGTTCGTGCTTTCCGCTTAAATGACGTAGGGTTGGGTTGAGTTGGTTTCTGCGTGGGAATTCTGCTCTGATTACGCAACTTACAAAGAGGGGAAAGAGGCACTGAACCATTACCGCGAATTGCACCCATAAACCACAGAACTGAACAAAGACAACCCACGTTGTAGTAGGTGAGGTTTTTCCCATATTCATGACTATATTTCAGCATGTTGAAAACCTAAGTGAATTTCCCGTACAAAATCCATAAAACGAGAATACCGCTTACTGAACCGGAAAGAGTAACGTTCGTGCCATCTGCATGTCTTGAGCTTGGTTTCTCAGGAATTGCGTACATATTCTCCCTTAATTGTAACTTTCCGGAAACGTTGAAAAAGACGTATTTTCTAAAAGCGGAACTTCACATGATTGTCTTATAATTTCCTTGTTGTGTATATTGTGTATATAAGTACATTGACTTGAGCAATAAAGGAAGTGTGTGATCGAGTCCGCAGCACGCATCTTAAAACCCGCATAGCCTTATTTGGGTTGGACATCACGCAACGCTTCTGCCGTCAGAAACTGACTTTGCATGACGCGTATACATGCGTTCGTTTCGATTCGCATGTTTCAGGTAAGATGTTTTTGTGTTTTGCAATTCATAATAGATCGGTAAAAGTCCTTGTACTTGGGTTAAATGTTTTAGGGCTTATTAGACCATTGTGTAACTAGTTGAAGGCCTTTTAAGAGCATTTAACCGATTGAGATCATCTTAGATCATTATTAAAGGTCATTTGAGAACATTTTATATTTAGATCTCAATGTAGGTCATTTTAGATCATTTTAGGTCATTCCTTCTTTTAGTACCTACGCGTGACGTCGTGAAACCGACCCAAGCCATTACCAACAGCGCTACACTTAACAAACCCCGGCGAAGTCTACCGTTCAACTCTTTACACTCTGACTTGGTTCATAGTTATCAGCATTTATCTACTCAGTTGTCTACTACCTCGGCTTAATATGCAGCAAACAGACAACTTTTTCACCTCCTTTTCGTACGAGAAGGAGATTGAGAGAGCAAAGTGGTTCAAGAATGACTTGGATAAAGGCGGCTGGAATGAGGTACACAACAGTCCCGGAGCAGTTTACTGGCTGAAAACCTTCCCTGACGATGAAGTTCCGATTAAGATATTGTTTAAGATCGACTTGCCTTTGTCTGCGGAATCGTACATGGAAATGGTGAACCCCCAAAACATTGAGGTACGAAACAAGTGGGACCGTGTTTTCTTGGATCAGGAGGTACTAGAAACTTACCCAGATGACCAGGGGCACATTTTTTTCTCCCGTCTTCCGCTATCGTGGCCGCTGTGGGATCGTAGCTTCATTTTGTTTGTTCCACCTTCGAAAGAAATCGACTGGTTCGGCAAGCGAGCCCACATTCTGGTCCAGAAGAACGCGTGGCATTCATCAAAACCTCCAGGAGCGGATGGCTTGGTTAGAGCGACTAACGGAGGGAATTTTTTTGTCATTACCCCAGATGAAGCGAAGCCAGACTCGGCGTGTACGCTGTTCAGTCTCTCGAACAATAACTACAACGGGTGGATGCCAAAAAAGCACATCGAATGGCTGGTTGGAAGAAAGGTACCTGAGTCATTCAACCGTTTCATAGAAAACGCCATCGAGGGCTTTGATAAATACTACAAACACAATTAACATTTCTCCGATTACTTCACATTGAAGTTAACTTTTCTCATTTGCATTACAATATATTTGAAAATGGATGTTAGGAAATTGACTCACGTCTACACTCAAACACATTGTAATGCGCGTGAGAAAAGGTAACTGTGAAAAGGGCTATTGGGTTAACTTTATAGAGACTGAACCCAATCGCTATAAAGTTGTATTGTGACCATGTGATAAGAAAGAAATTGTTTTATCTGAGTGAGTTTCGGAGTCATTTTCAGTAGGTTCGGAAGATTTGCGTTGTAGGCAATCACGTCGATTAGCCTTTTCTAATTGCGAGTTACAAAAGATAACTTACTGTACATGTATTTTTAAAGTGTCAAGTGTATGAAAGATGTAAATCATATGCCTAGATGCTGGGGTCTCTGTAATAGCTAACATTAAAATTTTAGGCCGTGTGACAGCTAATACATAAAATTTCACAGAGTAAAAGATATTCGAGCCCCAAAATTTCAAAAAACGACATTTTTAGCAACTAGTGTTACCCTCAAAGTGTGTTTGAGAATAATACCGTTTATTAAAGATTTTACTTTTAGCAGAAAGCCTGTGATGTGCTCTACAAAATGAGGTATACACCTAATTGAAAAAACGTTGTCGTGTGAAAAGCATATACTATGAACGATACGACCCAATGGTTTTCTGGGAAGCGGGTAAACTTGCTTCTATTCTCAGGCACTGTGGAGATAACATTAATATAACTCAGGATACCCAAATCTACTCCAAAACCTTCTTAAGTATCTATTAATCTACTTCTTGAATATCAATATATGGAACTGAGTAGCAAGCGTACGTGTCATGCAGTGCTGTCTTCCCAGAATTCCGTCGTGTCGCATCGTCCATAGTTTACCCTTTGCACCCGACAACGTTTTATCAATCATATGTATATTATGGATTGGGGCGCTGCTGGGGGGCCTGTAATGTCACCTAAGACAGTCCGGGTCACAACCAGAACTGGATATATAGTTTCCTGTAATTTGATTGGTTCAGATGCTGAACCAAAACATTGGCTTGACCGCGAAAGGACTAAGTTCCACATAAATTTCCTCGTAGAAGAAATACAGAATGCTTGTAGGATTACCGTGAAAATCAACCTTAGCAGGGATAAATCTAGACGACTTTATTCGTCCAAGGATTCGATTCACAGATATCAAGATGCTGATGGACCAGGAATCTTTTTGTACAAGCTGTACGCAGGCGACCAGTGCAGTTAAACGTTTGGACTTGCGTTAATATTTCACGAGACCGAAGCAATGAGCCGAGAAGAAAACACCGATAGAATGCATGTTTTGCAGTGAACACGGCTTGAGTACCGATACGTACACAGACGATGAGCTTTTAAAAGTCGAGTACTAGTCTATATGTTTGTTGTGAGCGAAGATATTTCCGCCTGGAGTGGTCCACTCTATTCTGCACCGGACGCATTACCCTACTCGCTTGAATGCAACCTTGATCGAACAAGACTCCTAAAGTATTCTCTTGCTAGACATGAATTTTTCAGAGTTCAAATAGCTGAACCTGTGTGAAGAAATATCTTGGACACATGATAACTGGTACGTACACAGTCTCTGTCGTTCGTTCATTGCAAACCCAATGTAATTGGCAGTAATGGCCAGCTGGTGTTTAGATACCGTGTCAACATGAACAAAATTTGGATAAGGCATTTCACATGGCAGAAATTGAGATTTTGAAACAACCCTGAGAAACTGAATCCTTTAGCTTTCAAAAATGAAATGGAAGTACAGAGTGCATTGTATGTTGCAAATAATAATACTAATAATAAATAAATAATGTAAATATATAAACAAATAAATTGGTTTTCACCGGAGACAAGAAAAGAAGTTTATTTTAATTTGTCCCTTTGCTTACTACTTACATCTGGTAATGTGGAAATGGCTGTCAATATAGGTGGAATCCATATAAACTAAAATTTTTGATAGGCACATGAAGCCTCCAGAGTGTTGACAGTGTATGCTTGATTAGATGGTATGCGAATATTCCATATAAAATATGAGAGCATTTTTCTACCAGTAAATTCCATATTTTCTCAAATAAGCATCCCCAGACCAGTATTTATTTAATAGATGCCTGTGTCCAACTGACATTAATTTGAAGGAAACCTTTATTTGAGGTGCACTTTTAATTGAGGCATATTTGACAGCCCCATTCCTTTTCCTCATATGTACTAAATACACAAACAAGAGCAAACTGAAAAACATTATTTAGCTGTAGCAATGTCAAATGGACAGCAAACATAATTTGGGAGAAATGTATTCTTATTGGGAAAATTCCATGTGCAGAAGTTTTCCTCCAGGCTGGCATGCACTCTAAGGGGTGGTGAATGGTCCTCTGGAAAACAAGGGTCTCAGCAATTTTCACTCTGTCTTGAAATTTTGCACCACCAAAGGATCGCTCTTGGAAATTTTTTTTAATGTGCTGTCACTTATTGTAAATCCTTGAATAAGCACCTGGGGGCACTTTTTTCAATATTTGTAGGATGAGGTGGGGAGTGCTTATTCAGAGGAGGCATTTATTTGAGGGGAGGCCCTTTTTAATCTTTCACAAATCATGACCAGTTGGATAGTAATTTGTGTAATTGGCTTGTGACCAATCTTATCTACATAACATAGTCGCTTACTACTCAGCATTAATTTCAAAAGTTGTTTGCATTTGCTGCAGTTTGCTTTACTTTGCTCAAGAGCAGTTAAACGTTCATTTAGAATTACCAATGACTAAAAAATGACGAGAGATAAACACAACAAATGCTACACTCAACCTTTGTCTCATTAGTCGTCTACAAATAGCAGGCCAGGGGAGGGGTGTGCTTACTCAAAGGGAAGCGCTTATTTCAAATTTACGATAAGGCTGAGGGCACTTGTTGTTTTCAAAGGAACCTCAAACACTGGGACACCAAAAGAACTATTATTTTAAAATGGCCTCATCCAATTGGCATTACAAGTAATTAACAAAGCCAGCATATACTTATTTGGGGTCTAGCATTTAAATCCAGAAAACAAAAAAGGAATTTAATGTAAATTGAACTGCAATCGTTTTATATTCAATTTACTAGATCAATATTAATATAGTTTTCATGTGTCATTTTTGAAATTCAGACCATTTTCAGTCACCTTTACTGACAGATGGTTGGGGAAAACATAATTTTACTACAAAAAGCCATATGTCAACTTTTGGGGAAAAAATCTGCCTCAAACTGAAGTTTTGAAAAATATGGATGTGGTGAGTTGAAAGTTCATATTCAAAGTAAATTTGAGATTTTATTGGGTGGAAAGAAGGAAGCAGTTCCATTAATTCATTTCATATTTTTCCTCAATTGACTGTGAACATTTTCACTATTTATAAGTTTCAATGAGCTCGTTCATTGTCCCAGTGTTTAACTGTTTCATTTAGGGCATAAATTTATAGTTTCTGAAACCATGAAAATATGAGTTATGGTTAATTTCCTTCAGCCATGTTTCACACTTTCCATCTTGCAGGTCATAACCTAAAGCAAAAGGAAGAATAAATTAAAACGTGCCAGTAAGAAAGTTAATGCATTTGATATCACAGAAAATACAATACAGAATCACTAGGATATACAGTAGTCTATACTCTTCTAATTCACAGAAATGAAAGGGATATCATGAAGGGATAGCCAGTGCACTAATTAATACGTCTGTGTTTTCATTTTCTAAAATGTAAATTGCAAATTTAGACTAATGCATAACATAAATGGTAATGGTTCATACATTAGTGAGCTGCTTCTGTAATAAGCAACCAAAAACTAAGCTTATTTAGTATTATTACAGCAACACTGGTAGTAAGTACAAGCTTTATGATAAAAGCCATTCTCGTAAGCGACCAGCTCTAGTTGTAACTACTTGTCTGAATTGCCAAGATAGTCGTTTACGAGAGCTTCGACTGTATTATTTCTGTGTCAAAAATTGATGTTTTTGAAGATGGACTCTTGCTCCCATCCCAATCTGTGTGCCCTTTCCCAGAACACAGATCATCTTCAATTGCTTACAATGTAACATGAACATGGCGTGAGCAGTCCAGTCGATGTATCACTTTACAAACAACACATAAGCTTCTAGCGCAACTCATTGTTGCATCTTCAAAAGCTCTGCACTATGTGAAGAAGTCTTGCACTACAACGAAAATACAACCAAATACAAGCAAATGTTATGTAGATTTCAAAAAAAATTTTTTGAAAGACAGAAAAAATTGTTACGTACCTTCTTTCTCTAGATGTTTGGCACCTGGTCAGACAAATTTGTGCGCTAAGTCGCCCCCAATTTCAATCGTTTCACGTCTAAAGCCGCGGCTACACGAGCGATTTTTTGCTTGCGATGGTGATGCGATTTTTTTGAAATTGTCGCGTCGCCAGCGCGCGGCGAAAATCGCCTGTGTAGCCACCCTCTGACAAGTCCGTGATTTAGTCGCAAAAAATTCAACTCATTGAATTTCTCGCGATTTTTTTCTACGATTTTTTCATCTGTCGCATCACCTGTGCGAGGGTGGCTACACATGCGATTTTCTCCGCGCGCTGGTGACGCGACAATTTTCAAAAAAATCGCATCACCATCGCAAGCAAAAAATCGCTCGTGTAGCCGCGGCTTAAACTTCAACGGACGCCATCTTTTTCACACTCGTCTGTTTCCTTATTGTTCAAACGCATGGTTCCCAAAGTACTGTGGGAAAAGGGCACTTCACAGCCTAGAAAAGAGCTGAGAAGTGACCCAGCATCGTGTCCCTTCGTGTGGCCGCCATCTTGGAAAGTTGGATGACGTCACCACATATCTAGTTCTGGTTGTGGTCCGGAAAATTAGAAATTATGAAAAAACGTCGGAAATTGACATTTTTTGATGCTAGATATGTAGAACACGAGAATTGAGTACTTTTCTTGTTTTTGTCAACATTTTGTGCTCTTATCACCAAAGCACGAAATGGCAAATAAATAGCAAGTAAAGACGAAATAAAGTTATGATTTAAGAAAATTTACACTGCTTCCCATTAGCATTAAGTTGAACTTAACGGGTCATTTACAGTTTGGCGTGAAGCTACGTTAACGGGAGCTGTTATTGAAGTACACTGGAGCTGTTATTGAAGTAAAGGCCTACTGGAAAGCGTAAAGTTTATAGTATACTTCATTTTTACGACCTCTTTACGGAGCTTTATTGGCCTTAAGCTATGAGCAACTTTGCGCTTCTTCGTAAATCTGCGTAAAGTTTGCTTGCAGCTTTACGTAAATTACAGCCTGCTGGAAAGTCCTCTAAATTTTCTAGTTCGTGCTGTACACCTAAAAAAAAGTGAAAAAGCACTGATTTTTACTCAAAAATAGCTTAACCACCTGCTACTTATGACGTCGTATCTCGTAACCATAGTTACTGATTCTCACCAAACTTGTGTCAAAATGTGTCTGAGGGATATGTGTACAGCTACTGAAAACGGCAGACGCTGATGAAAATTCGTCTTGGAAAAATTCAAGAAAAACCTTATGGAGTGTGACATCAGCCCCCATCTCCTGTACGCCCAAGGGTTAAAATTCAGTCTGAAATAGCAGACAGGCCCGTAGCCAGTTTTGAGGCAACCGAGGCAGTTGCCTCGGTAAAACGTTTTCCTTGTTGTTCAAAACTTATATAGAAAAATAAATTAGAGTTTCTGGCAGTAAACCACGTCAACGGTACCCTAAAATGTGATAACCTCAGTTAATGCTTCACTTATGGGCTGGTCGCGAGCCCACCAGTTTCTCCAGGGCGGGGTCAGCGTATTCCTCAGCCTCCAGTTTTGTTACCGATTTAAGACATGGTCAAAATTAATAATGGCCACAGACCACCTGAGAGGTCTTGCCCTTGCATACTTTTGCGACATCACTCCAGAGCCGTTGCAAACATTGTAAAAATTGGACACCAGTGGCCAGAGGGGAATTGCTTTAGCTTTCTCCAAATAAAAGCGAGGCCTTAAGTAGAGAGTACACTTCAGCACTAGTACACTTGAACTGGTGCACTTGAAGGAGATTTATGTGTTTTCGTCACGAATGCTGAAATAACATTTCAGAGTTTTATAATTTTATTTCTGAATGAAACTGGAAATTTTCAAGAGAAGAACAGATAACAAACATAAATGTTGTTAAAGTTAGTTTGGATTTTGATCATGTTTGAGGGAAAATACCACCAAGAAAACGTTAAAATGGCATTTCCGAGCGTCTAGATTTAGAAATTTTCTTGGGGAGCAGACCCCCAGACCCCCTCACCTAAAAGCTCGCGCCTTCAGCGCTTTTCGCAATTGCCTCGGTTATCAGAAAAGTCTGGCTACGGCCTTGGTAGACATCACTATCCCCGGGGGGTACTCCCAATTTCAAGTGAGGGGGATGATCGAAGGATGTTTTTGGGTCTGAAATTTTTGATTCCGGGATTTGTTTGGGTATGAAAATTTGGCAAGTATTTTTTTGGGTGGCTTGATTTAACTAGGGATTCTTTTCGGTATTCAAAACGAGTGAAGATTCGTAGAGATTCGCGCATCCCGGCCGCGTAGTTCTGCGAATAAAGTACAACCAAACTTGTTTTGCGGCTGTTTGATACTTAACGATTGTGTTGCATTTGTACATTGCATCTGTTTCTTAAAACCGGATATTCAACAGTCTGCAAAGTGTCCCGGGGTGCATCCAACAAGGTAGCCTGTTCCAGGCGTTCAGACAGTGGAGCGCGAGCGAAAAAGAAAGCGAGCGAAAGAGCGGGAAAAAAACGAGGGGAGACTGGGGGAGAGGACGAGGGAACGCCTGTGAAAGTAATTTTAAAAAGCCCATGCTGCCTACTTTAGACCGCCGACAGCGGCAGAGAAACATGAACCCAGGGTCAGGTCAAAGTAAACAAGAAAGTTATGTAATTATACTCACCGAAATAGGTTTCACCCGAGTTTGAAGCGTTGGGAAAAGTAGATGATGCTTTAGGAAATCTGACATGCCGAATGAACATTGCAAAATTTTCTGCGATACGGAAACGCAAAAGTCATCTCCACTACTGGACCAATAAAGGTAACGAGAATCACAGACGACTTTATATACACATCGGTTTATCAAATTGATGAATAGAAAGCTTTTCACTCTGTGACGGAATGAACTTCGTCGTCTTCATCGATTGCGATGGCTACGATATTTTTGTTGTTGTTCTTTTCTCCATTCCTTAGACAGCAGGCTTTCAGGACTTTCATAAACAATCTAGCCGATCCATTTTTCCGTTCCTTCTTCGTCTTCTTCTTCGTCTACTCCGATAGCCAGCGCTCTAATTCCGATGCTTTGAAGCTGTTCTACTTGGTCTTTCATGATTGCAACAAGCGGAGTGACCACAATTATCTTAGAAACAGCGTTTCTTTGCAGTGCGTTGATTAACCTTGGAAAAAGCTGAAAGATCAAGCTATTTCCAAATCCTGTTGGAAGAATGGCGATGAGACCTCTTCCCAGAAACACGTTTTGAAGACAATCTTTTTATTCCATTTGTAAAGTATCCACATTTGGGAAATCGTCAAGCGCTTGCCGTGCAGTTATTCAACCGTCGATGGAGGATGACCTTCGCAGGGACACGCCATATCGCATTTCTTGTCTGCGTCAACAACCCTCTGGTGTTAACAGGAGGTGTCAAATTTGGCCAATCAGAGGGTATACCAGATTCTGGTATACCGTCATGAGCTTTTTAAAATTAATTTCACAGGCGTTCCCTCGTCCTCTTCCCCAGTCTCCCCTCGTTTTTTCCTGCTCTTTCGCTCGCTTTCTTTTTCGCTCGTGCTCCACTATCTGAACGCCTGGAACAGGCTACCAACAAGGCATCAATTCATTCAATTGATTTCTCATCCATCGTGTTGATCACCCGGCTTCATCGTCACTGGAATTCCCTTTTGCTGTAGTGACTTCTTGATCTCTTTCGCTTGTGACTTGTGGGTTTGAAAAATGAGGTTCACTGGAACATTTTTTCCTCCCCCAATGCGCCAGCGACCTTTTGGATCATCGTGTGGCTCTCCCATTACAACGCTGGAAGGTAAGCGAAATCGCAATTATATTTATCCCTAGTTTAATCCTTCTATTGCCACTACAATGTCGAACTTAAATTGCTTCAGATCTCATAAACTTACCACGTAAGTTCAGATGTTAAAGGGCAGAGCACTGAAACGAGCTCTCTTTGAAGATATCCAAGTTGACCTCGCTCGGAGTCAACAACCTTGAATGCGCGCCCATAGTCCCCGATTTTCTCACAGCAGTAAATATTTCGCCTGTTTCAGCTTTAAAGAGACAATCCTGATATCCTTTAACAGTGCATCTGATCGAAACTTCTAGTTTGCTTTCCTTGGAAAAAGACTGAGAAGTAGTCGCCATTGTCACCGCAAGCGCTAGAAAAGCACGTGCTTTGTTAATGATTTGAAGACCTTTACAAGGCCGACAGTGGTTGATCTCCGGAGTGATATGAACCCCCTGGGTTTGTTTGTTTGTTTACACTTTGTTTTTCTTTGTTTTTGCCGAGAAAGTAGGTCAAATTCCAAACGTGGTCATTTGAAAGAGAAAACTAAGGAAAACTATAAGGAAAATGAGCAGTTGCGCTGTTACAAAAAAGACTAATACGGAGTCCGTTTTCTTGGTTCTTGGATAAGTTATCCTTTTTATTACACTCACAGTAAAATGTTTCTGCTTTATGCATAAAGGTTAACTTGGTATATTTCCAATATTGTCCGTATTTAATCGAATAAGAACAGCCCTTGAATTAGTGCCATAATTTAAAAGCTCTAATTATTTCATGAGCGCTTTCGAGCGAACGCGATATTGACCTTTATAAAAATGTAATTGCAGCTTTTACTTTAATAGTCCGTTTTGTTTTTGCGCTACCGTGCCGAGCTACAGAGCCACAGAAAATAAAGTTTCAGATAAACGTACAGACCCAATCTTATATCTTCCGCTTCTTCCTTTTTTTACAACCAGCTGAATATGGAAGGCCACAGGCCGCCTTGTAAGGTGAAAATTGTGAGTGGCGAGGAAATTTATAAAGTGACCGTTGGATGTTTTAGTGAGTTGAGTGAATATATCTCGAAAAACGTTCTTGGTAATGAATTTCATGGTACGCCAAAGTTAACATACGTCGATTCTGATGGAGATGTCGTCGTCATCAAATGTGACAAAGATTTCGAAGAGGCTGCCGGTGAAAATGCAGGACACGTTTTAAAGTTAACGGTAGAGAAATCGCCCAGTTCGTCTTCTCCTAGTAATGTTCTCCTTAATGACGATGAGCCGACGGTCGTAAAGGTTGATGAAGTCACGAATGCTGAGCCACGAAGGCTTGAGCCTCCCATTGCCAAAAAAGCCAAGTTTGACCTAGCAATGCTTGAAACTATTTGCAGAGAGTTGTCGTCACAACATGAGAAGATCTATGGAGTTGGATGCCATTATCAGGCCTCCGAAAAGAATGGTGACGTTGCTGTGCACTGCCCTTTCTGTAAAACGGATATCAAACCTCAGAAAGGAAAAACACTCTGCTCCTTACAGCCATATATCGAACACATCAAGAGAAATAGCCATCGTTCAAATGTTCTGTCGGTCTGCAACAGAAATGCTTTGACATCGGAAAAGTTTGGGGATTTAGAGCTGAGAGAAATAACAGCACGCCGTCTACTAGAAGCCAGAGCTCCCGGTGTGTTTAACGTTAAGACAAGCAAGGATGATGATAGTACTCTAGTAGCAGTATGCAAGGTGTGTGGGCCTCAACATTCATTAAACTCTTCCCCAAATCGTCTAGTCTCGAGGCCAGTGTGACAAGCCACCTCAATGGAAGAAAACATACATCAGCAAAGAAAGGAGGCGTCCGGAGGGAGGCGTACAATCGAGAATTACTTCATTTGTATCTTTGAGCGGTGCGAGCTCGTCAAACAGCCATACATGACCTTCAACGACACCCCTTGAGTACTGCCTTGGATTTCACAAAAAAAACAGTGACTCTAAATAAAGGAAAGGAGAACGAAATCCAGTTTAATGTGAAGCAGATGTTAAATGAGCCGGATGTTTCAACGGCAAACGAGGAGGTTGAATGGTTCCCTGAGCCTTTTTTCCAAGAAGGGCATGTCAGTGGTACATTTAGGTATGTTAACTGTGTACGCGTAGGATATGCAGGGACATTTGTTGACGGAATGTGTTCAAACTGTGCAAGCATTGACAAAATCAATACTTTCCGTTGCAAAGTGTGGCGTCGGGCTAAAGAAAGTAAACATCCTGACCCAGCAAACAAGGTCCGTTTTGAGTTCTTATCCCACACCGAATTATGTGAAAAACTCAGAGAGACCGAAAACGAGAGGAGCAGTTATACCACAAAACATTCCTCCTGTCTAGAGATTTACGGCGAGCAATTGATTCAAAGCAAGGGTTTAAAGACAAGCTTCGTGAAATTTGTTCTAAAGGTAACTTCGGAGAAATTGCGTGCAACATTGCTAAGACAATTCGACAGAACAAAATAACTGGCAAAGAAGGTGTTCTGGATATCGTGAAGACCATCAGTTCAAATCTTTCAAAGAATTCTAAAGGGAAGCGTTACAGTAATTGCAAAACAACTACGGATTTCTATGAAGCTGTCTTACTTTAATATGTTTGGACCGAAGGCGTGTACATTTGTTGCTGACAACCTTCTAGGACCGCACGTGCATACCGTCATGGAATGGCATAAATCAAAAATCAAGCCATTTGATTTCATAGAGCCTGATTCCATAATTTCAATGGTTTCATCTATCTACAAGTCGCTAAAGCACAACCTTATAGAGGGATATTCCTTTCTTGTTCATGGAGGATGAGACGGCGATTGAACAAAGGATCGAATATGACGAGAAAACAGAGTCTACGGGTTATGTGGTCTGAAAGGCGAACAACACAAATGTGAAGATCACTACACATTTGAGGTAAGATTAATAATAAGGGTCGTTAAATGGGGTATATAAAATATTAGTATAAATCTACTAGCGTTCTATCATAAATGCTGCAATCTGATTGGCTACCCTACTCGCTATCTATTCAGTGACAGATAGTGAGTAGCGAAAAGGTGAGTGGCAGGCACAGTCTTATACTTCAAAATAACAGTGCAATGATGTAAAACTTTTCACTTTAGTGGAATATTAATCGAGATTTATACTAAAACAATTAGATTATTCGCTCTTGATTTCTATACGTGATAGTTGATTCGGCCTTCGGCCTCATCAACTATCACACGATAGAAATCTCGAGCTCATAATCTAATCTTTAAATATATATAGGAGATATATGGTTGGGTTGAAACGTGGAGGTAGTTCAGTGTAACATCCAGCTTTTATCATTTGCCTTATATTTCTCATCTCATACTGAAATATAGAGAGAAATAGAAGGAACTAAGTGACAACAATAAACCTTCGGCTTTAAACAGTCCCTCTTTATTTTTTAAGCTGAAATCATTGGGCCGTCATGCTTGATTGTGGAGCCAACATAGTGGATTATTATTTCCAGATGACGGCTCTTCGATTTCACGTGATGACCCGATTTCGTCGCACAAAATCTTGACACAAGTGATCTTCGACGTGTGGAATTTAGGTAAAAAGAAGATGAGAATGAAACAGAAACATCGCATGTTTAGCTTATAACTGGTATCTTGTTTGTGTTTTCATTTCCATCCAGATAACCGTGTTAGGTTTTTGTTTATCTTAGGTTGGGGACTCTTACCAAGACCTTTTGGAAAAGATGAACAACTCACAAATTGGAACGATGGCCAGAGTCATTATGATCAATCCCCTTGATAAACGTCTGCCACAGATTGCAGTTCATTTACAGGTATGTAAGTAAAGCAAATCGCAGATTTTGACGGATAAACACCACTAACCTCTTCGGTGCTCCGCGTTTGTTTGCCTAAATTTTTGCTTCGCCACAGTCTTCGCTTATTACCTTTAGGCCCAAATCTTCATTCAAAACGTTGCTCGTGTCACTTCACCAACCTTCTTTTTTACTTACTTTTTAACCAACATGTAATCGATATGATCATAATGACGTGCTCCATCAATGGCCTCGTTACAAGCAACTTGCTGATGACGAGCTCTGAGAGGTCCTTGGTCCACTTAAGGGAAACTCGTCCGATGGGGATTCCGGACGAAGAAAATTACATCTTGGGCAGAGCTGTGATACTGCCGGTGGAGAAAGGTTCAAGCCAGTGTCCATGGAAGATGGTTTCCTGTTTTCCGCCAAAATTGAGGGAGAAGTAGTATGTAATATGTCTGACCAAGATTACATACACAACCATAAGAAAGCTGATCGGCACCTTGACCACACTAGTAGAGAGCTCACCATTGGAACTTATGTCATCCATAGAAATATCTTGAGACAGATGATGGAATTATTTAGTCCCCATGTGCACGGTTTACGCAACGAAGAAGTGGACAGAACTGACATGCAAAACTGGTCTGCTTGTCAGCGTACTTTGTTCCCAAAGGTCAGAGAGTGTTTACGGAAGATGGTGCATGGATTGGATGGTACACCTCAGAATAAGCAAGCTCTTGGACTGTGGGTTTGCCTTGACCTTCTGTATGACTACCTAGAGATCTTCGTGCGTCTTACTACCAGAGAATCATCAATGCAGGCTATGTAACTACGCTCCTCGGAATATGGAGGAACAGCGTCATCATGTCTAATGATCTGACGCTTTCTAAACACTTCCTTAGCCGTGAAACGTTTCAAGTTCTTTTGTTATCATGCCACTTTGCTGTCAATCTCATTGCAGATTTTGCACTGAAATATCCATATTTGGAATGTCCACTAGACAGAACTGGAGAGGATGGATGTGAAGTGTATTTTAGTATGAATGGATCCTGGGTCAAGAACCACCATGCTTACACTGCCCTTGATATGGTCAGAAATAACGGCGACATGACAAGGATAGCGGAAATCAATTCAACCAACACGAAGGTGAAATTCAGGAGAACAAACTACAAGCAAGAACACATCTGGGAGAAGCAGTATGAGCCTGGAAACAGAGAGAGAACGTGTAACCTGAAGGAGTACCCAACACCCGTGGAATCATAGAAGCATGGCGTAAAGGTGTCTCAAAGGCCAGACGTATGGCAAGGATGGTTGGGATGCTTGGCCAAGATCATGGTAGGACTGACGCAGGTGATATACCCCCATGGTTTAAGACTCCATTCAAAGATGTAGCTTAGGCAGAACTTTTCCAGGGTATGGCAACCGAAGAGGAAATGCAAAGTGGCCAGTCAGAAGAATTAGAAGTTGATTCAGAGTGGGGAGAGCTGGAAGAGCAACATGGGGCAATATTTGCAGATTGCCAGAGCTTAATGAATGAAGCCTTGGCTCGGGAGGTTGAAACACCAGTGGAAGAAGAGCAGGAAAGTGTTTAGTGGCTGTCGAAAGCAGGATTCCAAAATATTTGTTTCCGAGGTTAATGGTGTGATGCCCAAGTCTACGGTTATTAAGCAACTGGCGAAAAACAAGAAAGTGTCTGCCGACCGCTTAACAAGAGTTCGTCAAGCTTCGGCTTCGTCAAGGACGGCCGCGATGTGTTTGGGCTATGGGATGATATTGCTTTTGAATGTGACTCAAACCACGCGGATACCCTGCCTTACCGATTAGGTCAAGTTTCAAGAATGCGATGTTCGACTTCTGGAAGACGACGATTGGAATATGTAAGACCGGTTAGCTTAAAAGAGGACGGTGAAAAGAACATTGAACTCCTTATATTGCCCTACATCAAACAATCAGACGCCTTGTACGCACGCGTTTCCAGCACTGAAAAGGTGAGCATTTCAGACGTTATAACAGCTGTTAACTTTTTCAGGGAGAGGGAAAGGTTTCGACTGTCGTTTGCAGATTCGACTTTCCTAGAGGCCTACTTTCCCCAGGAATCCTCAGTTGGAGCGGGTAATGCTACCCAGTACCTAGCTGATGATGGCTGCAGAGTACATCTTCGACGTTCAAGAAACGGAAGAGTCCGTCGAGCTATAGTGTATCCTAGTCTAGTTAGATACTGGATATTAACACAACCAGAATCCCCATTGTATTACCTTACTGTGTTCACTACGCCGAAACATGTTTTACTATGAAAATTGTTCACATCTGGCAGTGCTCGGATCGCCAACGAAACGTCTTAACTCTGAACGTGATTTCCTCAATTTCGTGCTCAATGTTTTTAAGTGCAATTATAAGGATTTTATGCCAATCATGTGCATATCTCTGTCTGAAACGGACAGGAAATATGAACAATACAGTTATAAGCATGACTACTGGAAAGCGTTTCCTTTTAACATTTTTATTCTTAACATGTCTCGGTGCTAGTACGAACACAGTATTAGATTAGTAGACCCCGGCTTCTGAAACTTAGGTCTGATTAAAAACATGAGACATTGTTGCAGAAACATTGCTCACAGGTGAAACATTGTTGCGTCTGCAGTTTTTGCTTCCATGAATCGCGAAAATGTTTTCGAGTCAGTCAAGTAGTAAGCTTGGTCAGCACGCAAACCAAGAGTTCATCTTTGTTATTCAAGAAACCCCATCAAGCTATATTGTATTCTAGTCTAGCTAGATTTGTGTGAAACCAAGAGTAGAAACAAAATCTCGTAGTTGAGAGCATTGTTGAGATGCAGACTTTAAGTCTGTGAAGACAGAAATGTTTTTTAATTAAGTTATCGGCTATTGTAACTGAACGGCACATAAAGGCCTTCCTTCAGGCCATCTTGCGTTACTCTTCAGTAGCGGAAGCATTCAGTTTTGTTTTTCAGTTACTGTTTACCAGTAACACGCGCAGACACAGTTTTCGTCAATTCGCCCTGGGTAATTACCGGAGAATGATATTGGAATATATACTGTGAACAACGCCACGATGGTTGCATCATAGTTCATAAAGCACGATTTAATAGCGGAGCCTGCGGGCAAAGCCCGCCAGCGGAGCTCCATTGCTAAGGAAATTTGGTAACCTATCAAGCCGAGAAATTTTGGTTGTGACGTAATAGTCACGTGACCGTCCGTCCGTACGTCCGCAAGACTCTGGGAGGGAGAGGGGAGTGCCAAGTCAACCCGACGGGGGTAGAGAATGCCATCTTTTCTTGGCGGGAAATCGTGCGGTGCTTTTGGGCAACCCGCGTTTTTCTTGGCGGGAAATCGCATGACCATCGTCGCTTTTGAAAAAGAGGTTTCTTTAAAAGCTTAAGCTTCTTAAGCATTTAACGATTGTTCGAGAGTACTGAAGTTTTATACTTGACAAAAAAAACATCTAATATCTATAAATGGAAAGAAAAATTTCAAAAGAATACTGGCAGAAGGCTAAAAGTTCAAGTTACGAAAGCTGCCTTCAAAGGACTTCATGGCTTTGTTTTCTTCACGGCGGAGAGTTTGCCCTGTTCTGAAACACAACCGAGTAAGTGAAGTTTTTAAAGGGTCTAAGGTACATGATTTCGAGTATTACGATGAAAGAAATTACGTTTTGAAATGGAAATTTGATTTATGCTATTAGAAATGTGTCATTTACTTTTGACTTTAAACAATTATTAGAAAACGCGCTCAGATTTGTGACAGATTCTTGAATATTTTGCCATGCTCAGCCGATTTCACTAGTGTGGACTGACCTACGATTTTGGAACTGTAACGCGAATTGCATTTAAGTATAAACTTACGGGTTTTCGAACAAACTTTTTTCAAAAATGATTTCTCTGTCCATTATTTTGTGTTTGTTTATTCATAACAGTAGGTCTAAGCACAGTCGCAAGACAACTGCACAAGCTTTGCTTTCAATTTTGACTGTCCGGTCCATCTCTTTGTGCAACTGTCGCTTTTCTTGTCCTAGAAGTTTTCAATAGTAATAATCTTTTGAGCGAAGCAGTTGTCGGTTTAAAGCTATTTTATTCCAAAAGCTTGCGAAAACAGTTTTGTGCGTTCCTCAAAGCGCCTTTTATATAGGCTTACTTCGCATCCGCAAAACTTATGCCGGCATAATTTAATTAAAGTGTGTTTGGTGTTTCTTTGTTTTGAATCTTCATGGTCTCTAGTTAGAGAACAAAATATAACAGTTATTTGAAAAACTATAAGCGAAGCAGTTGTCGGTTTAAACCTATTACATCCGAAAAGCTTCCAAAAACAGTTCTGTGCATTTTTAAAAGCGCTCTAATTTCAGACAATTTGCAGCCGCAAAACTTATGCCACAGAGTTTATAAGAATGATTGGACGGTGTTTGTTTGTTTGTTTTCAATCTCCATGGTCTCAAGTTAGAGAACGAAATATAAGGGTTACTTAAATAACTATAAGCGAGGCAGTTTTGAGTTTAAAGCTATTCTATCCGGTAAGTAATGTGTGTTCCTCAAAGTGCTTGAATTTTTCGCGGCTGCTAAAACCTACGCGACATTTCTTCGATAAGTTTATTACAAGTGCTTCGAAGCTCCCCAGATCTTTTCTTTCGGGTAATCTCAGTAAAATGCCGGTGAAATGTCAGTATAAATTTTTGACCAGAGTAATATTTTTATTTAGTGGCAGTTCATGTTATTTGTTAACATCCGAACGCGATGAAGATAACCCATTTAAACAGTCGAGTAATTTTAATTTTGTTTTTGTAAATGAGCGCCGTTTCAAGTTCATTCAAGCGAACAGCCAATTATCCAAGGAGAACTGACAAGCCTTGACAGTTAATGACAGGATATGGAAACATTACAAACACCAAGCAACACGGTTCGTGAGTAAAAATGTGTTCAGTTTGATGCCCGAAAAAAAAATAATCAAGCTGTGCTCAGCCTCTAGAATAGAATGACCTTTCGAGCTTGGTTTTACAGAACAGATCCCCAAAATATTGGAGGACAATTCGGAACACTTTCAGGCTTTTTGAGAAACACTTTTCGAAAGCGAACAAGCCAAAAAAAGCCCCGAAATATATTTCAGACCGAAAAGTTTCAGGACTATTTTTGAGAAACGAACACCAGTTTATTCCTTTGCGGCTCCGCTTTTAGGCTTGGCTAAATCTATATATTATTATCATTTCAATAATTTGTAGAGTTGTTTGTTATGTTCTCGTTATGTTCTTGTCTAGAGTTGTCATTAATGTTATTGTTGAACCAAAATATGTCTCTAGTGTTGTTAGAATGACTACCAGATGAGGAAAAGATTCAGATTGTATGGATGAAAGATTCAGATGGTATGATGAGCCAAAGCAGAATAAAACCTACAGTATGGAAACGTTTCATCGATGACGGGACATCTCTATGGGACATCGACAAACAAGAAATAGATTTATTTCTTGAACAAGCAAACAGTTTTTATCCAACAATAAAATTTACACCTGAAATTTTCAGACAAGGGAATCACATTCCTTGACACAGTTGTTTACAAAGGAAAACGATTCCAAAAGACGCTATCCTTGACATAAAAACTCATTATAAACCGACTGAAACATTTCATTACACACATTACACCTCCTGTCACCCACCAGGTGTCAAAAGAGGTTTTATCAAAGGCGAAGCTATTAGACTTCTACGAACAAATTCCTCGGAAAAAAAATTTTCCAGGAATCTCTAGCTTTCTAATTTCCAAACACGCCTGCTCGCGCGTGGATACCCTAAAAACTTAGTAGAGAGAATATTCTCTGAACTCTCCTTCGCCAGAAGACAGTCGGCTTTGAAACAAAAGAAAAAGACTCCCTAGCAAATATCACCATTTGTCACGACATGTCACCCAAGAGTTAAAAAGCTAAAAATATAATGATGCACAAAATGAGTTTAATTCAAAATCAGCCACTGCTGAGGACCATTTTCAAAAAGCCTCCTACTATATCATACAAGAGAGGCAAATCACTAAAAGGCATGCTCGTCAGAGCAAAGCTTTGAAGGCACAATAACTTACACGTCGCAAACAAATCTCCACAGTAGGGAGTCTGTGCAGGCCTGTCACGATTGTTATACTTTAGAGTTCTCCCTCGAGAAAACCTGTGATGTGATTGGCTCGGTACACCCGGTACGGAAATGCTCAAAGCGGACCAATCACACAGCCGCTTTGGAACGGTGCAGGTCAACAGCTGAATTTACAGTGCGTAGAGATGTTCGTGTATACATATCATGGCGGACCTGCCTCTTTGGGGCCGGGCACTGACGAACATGGAAGCTTTGCGGGCTCGATTTATTTTAGGCGCTTACCATCACAGTTTGCATAAACAGAAAGCAGTCTTAATTTTAGCTCGTACGCAACTCACCCCAGTATATATATTTTCTTTTCTTTTTTGCTTACAGTGAGACTGCGATGGGTAAGCTTAGCTTTGCCTGCAACGTTTCTGAATTTGCGAAATTATCAGGTACGTAAAAACAATAATTACACTGATTGCGAATATGATCACTGGATAGATTGTAGCCCTCATTTTGTTTCCAAGAATTATCACATTTCACATTTCCTCTTATGTTCACCAGTAGGAATTAGTAAAGGTCTGAGAACTAAAATAGCTTGAAAATCAAATCGCTATCGAATTTAAGGTTTTGACCTCTTTAGGAAATCGGATGTCTGCGGTTGTTGTTCCGGCTTAGTTTAAACTAATGTGGTATTTTTTTTTTCAGCATTATTTTGTATCAGTAGAAAGTAAAGGTTTAGGAGTTGATCCCCAGACTGAAACGTTAGAATCACACTGTACAGAAAAATACAGTACTAAAGTAAAGTACTCAGCGGCTGAATACCTATGATTTGAATGGCCACACTTTAGGATTTAATCCAGAAATCAAACGTTAGAACCAAGGGAAATAATTTTGACTTATTCTTTTTTCTTTCAGGATTTCCTGGAGAAATTAAGCTTGACTAAATTACTTTCTTCTGTGAAATTAATTATTGTATATAGGCTGCCAGTTTCTCTTGTTATCCTGTCTGCCTTAAAAAATTAATAACAGAGCACTCCAGTTTGTCTGTACATAGTCTTGTGTTTTACCTTATGCGTCACTGAATCTTGACACTAAAACATTTATAATCCAATTCAAACAATAAAATTTCATTTTTAAGGACATCATGAAAATTTCTACATAAATCCTTAAGTTAAATTTCGAGTTTTTGTGATCTTTTGATAATGCCATAAAACTATACACTCCTCCTGGGGCTAATTTTCTTTTTACGACCACTTCAAGATGGCGGCCAATGTACGTCTTTACAAGGAAAAAAAAATTAAAAATTTTCACATCCTTTTTTTTTTCAATTATTCGAACCCCTTTCTATGCTGCGTCTCTAAGTTTACACTATATCGAAAAGTTAGGGCCTCGAAGTAGAGTTTTTTTAACGTGCATGTTGTAGAATCTTGGTATTATGGGAACAATGATCGTTTTCCAATGTTATTAGAAAACCAAATATACTCCTTAACATGAACTGTGACATATTACTGAGGCCAAAGAGTAGAAAAGTTGTTAATTTTAAATGCTAGACGCTCTATGACCCTACAAAAGTAAAATGTCGTTTAAGGTATTGAAAAATTCAAATGTCTGCCATCTTGAAGTGGGCGTCAAAAGAAAAATAGCCCTTCCTGTTCCATCGACATAAGTTTTGGCAGCTCATGTCTAAATTTCATATATCTGAGATGAAGGAATTTGTAACTGGAAGAGGAATTCCAAGTGGAAGTGACCGGGGTGCTTTTTTTTGTTTGAAATTTTGAAAGACACTTTGAAAGGAAACCCTAATCTCTTTTTATGAGAGTGATTTGAATAAGAGGTACCAGTTCTAGCAATAGTTAGATTTCCAGTCATTTTTAAATCTTTTACCCCAGTAGGAGACACTAGACCTTTCGCGGTGATAAGTTTAGATTTTAACACCCTAAGTGGTAGCGAGCCAAGAATTTTTACCCCTAAACGATACAATAAGCACCTCCGTCACTTGCATACGGGACCCCTCCTTCGACAATTTTATCATTTGTAAGTTCAGTTTGTAAATATTTAAGATAATTTAATGTAGTATAATTTTACTATTTGCATGTTAAAGTAGACTGAGAAAAAAAACTATTTATGAAGTTTTTGCATCTTACTGTTTAAAACTTATTTTGAAATAATATCTTCTCATATTTCTATCTCTAGAATTACATGAAGATCATCGCAGTGGAGCTGTGTCAGAAGAAACCTGAAAAAATTCAGGCTTGAGCGGGAATCGAACCCATGACCTCTGCGACACCGGTGCAGCGCTCTAACCAACTGAGCTATCAAGCCAACTGGGAGCTGGTCAGTTGTGAGTTCGTATTTATGCCGCAGCTGGAGAAATGAATATGAATATATGAAATAATCATATATCTTTATCCAGTTCAAATATATGATTATTTCATATATTCATATTCATTTCTCCATCTACGGCATGAATACGAACTCACAACTGACCAGCTCCCAGTTGCTTGATAGCCCAGTTGGTTAGAGCGCTGCACCGGTATCGCAGAGGTCATGGGTTCGATTCCCGCTCAAGCCTGAATTTTTTCAGGTTTCTTCTTTTCAACTGCTTAAGTTGAAACAGCTTCACTTCACTGCGACAATCTTCATATAATTCTATCTTTATCCGCAGTTCAAATATATGATTATTTCATATATTCATACTCATTTCTATCTCTCTTAAGAAACACGGTATAGGTCATTTTTTTCTTATAAATAAAATTGATTTGGGTTAAGATTACTGTATGGAACATAAGCAATATATCTTTGGACTCTGATGTAAAACCAGTATTCACTTAACGCAAATAATGAAACATTTTGACCAATTTACGAACCTATCTAGGCACTTTGGAATTATTGCATTATTTATTTTCATAATTTGTTTTTGTGTTTGTATTTTTGATTTTTGGAGTTTTAAATAAATTTATTCTTTTGGTAAAAAAGATCTTGTGTTTTGTCTTTTTTGTAATGTAGAACTGGCCCCAGTGTTTAAACGGCCGAATAACGGGTTAGTTGCTAGCCCCAGTGTTTAAACGGCCGAATAACGGGTTAGTTGCTAGCCCATGTTTAAAATGTACTCCAACACATTTTACGGCATTTTCCAGCGGATAAGGTTATCCAGCGTTTGAACAACTGGGGCCTGGAGAAACCACATATATTTTCCTATATAAGTGGCCCAACATTGTCAGCACGCGCGTTTTCAGTTCCTATATTTATTTATTTACTTGTCTGGAGACGGCTAAAGTATGACGTCACTTGTCACGCAAGAAGTGAAGAAACTAAGAGTACGCAAAACATGACTTTCAAGTTCGTCTATTCCCTTGGCTATTCTAGTCTGGTTTGACAAGTCACGCTTCCTACTAGATTTCTGAGGTCAAAAGTATTTGACCACCGACAAAGTATTTGTCGGTGGAAAACATTTTCAAATAGAAAAGCCGAAAAATTCAATTTGAATTGCGTTGTACTTGTGAGGAACACGCGAGAATTGTGTCCCATTGCTAGTTATACACGTATGCATAACGAGAACGTTTAGCTGGTTAGTGATTCTGCTGCAATAGCATCTGTAATTGAGATCGCTAAGAGCGAGGAAGACGCCTTAATTTTACATGAGCTGTTTACTCCTCTCAGTTCAGACGGAAGAGAAAAGGAAGCCCGAAATTATCGCTACATGCAGTTATACGTAGCATGCCACATCAAGTACTGTATGCGATTCATGTGCAGTCCTCTCAATAAAACTCCAGTTCGATTAGCTGACAGGCAGTACGCGAGTAATGTGAGTACATTCACGCTTCGTCTTACGCAAGTTTGGTAGACCAGTCAAAGTGCACGCTTTTCAAAAAGACACTTGCTCATAACAAGAAAACGTGTTTCTCGACCATATTCCGAGAAAACATCATGTTAACATGACAAAAGTGTTTCAAGCCGTGCTCATGAGTACACTTATCCCAGAAAGTTTAAGCTGGCTTTGTTAACTGCGTAATAACGTTAATTTTCGACTGTTATCAGAGGTTTCACAGTTAACGCTTCCATTTCAGAGTACAAGGTAAGACTATATCATTTTCTTTTTTTTGTCGTAATTTGAAGCCACACTTGTGCGCATAAGCGTACCGTTTAGTAAGAATCCTCTCTGAGTTCATGCGTAATTTCATTGTAAACGTAAGAGGAACCTCCTGAGTCCAGTGAGGAACAATCAGGTTAAACTTCAATGAGAGAGTTCAGAAGAAAAGCTAGCTTGGAGCGCATGAGGGGGTCAGGCCAAACAAGAGAAAATTAAAACTCCTGTTCTTGTTTATTCCGCCCCTTGAAAACAAAAAGAGACGAGAACTCGATAAATTCTTGGTTTTCTTTTGAGTTCAGTCATGCATGTTGTCAACGCTGTAGACCTCTCAAAGAGTTTGAATCTGCTCAAGTTTTCCTTAGAATCTATGACAGTTCTTCTTTCTTCTTCTAAGCAACTACAGTGGAGCCTCGATTTAACGAAGTGTCAAGGGACTGGGAAATTGGTTCGTTATATCGAGGTTTTTTCCATACATTACACTATTTCTGGGCTGAAAAATATCGTTCGTTATACCGAGGACTTCGCTGTATAGAGGTTTGTTAAATCGAGGTTCCATCGTAACCACATGCGCTTTCATCCACTCCCATGCGCTCTCAGCGAGTTAAAATCCTCGTCAACTCACTTGCTTTACCACTAATCCACATACGCTTTTGTCGTTTCTGGTGTGCTCTCAGTAAACCTTAACTCTCGTCAACTCACGCTCTCGTCTTACCACTAACTCTTTGCACTCTCTTACCTACGCCCATGCACTTTCAGTGAGTTGACATGAGCTCTCGCCAACTCTTGGTGACAGACGTTAATTAAACTGCCAATTCTCAAGAGTTTATATGAAGTTCTTTATACTGACTTCTAGTTTTAAAGATGTAGACAAGTAAACAGCGAATCGGCGAATAACAATTTCTCACCCATCAATTTATTTTTATTTGGCTCCCGGATATCCCCCCCCCCCCCCCACCACAAATCATGTTATTTACAATGATACATCTCTTATGGAGATGCATCCCTTATTCTACTTATGAATAAAAATTACATCAATACAAATTACAGAATCAAATAGCATAAAATTCAATCAACAGCGAACGACATAATTGCCCTGAAAAACAGTGACATAAAATCTTGAAAGCGAATTAACTAAGAAATACCAATAATTATATTTGCATTTCTAACTGGCTTTGACATTTACATCAGTTTTAAAAGTTAAAAAAATAACAAAGCATGTTTTATCACTGAAAGAGAAAAGTTGTACTAATGGTATGAGAATTTTAAAATTTTGAGCATTAAATATTTTAAATTATTGATATCTTTTCTGTGCCTGATTATTAAATAAAAGATAAAATGGTACTGGCCGACAAAAAGTTCTGGCTAGGAATTCTATTACAATCCGTTAAAAGTTCTCGTATTATACTACCCTTTAAATAATTCGTTTGAAAAAAAAATTGCCACAAAAAACTTCACTGAAATCACGGTTAAGAATTTTGTTGCGTATAGAACTACGCTTCAGTCATCTCAAAATGGATGAAAAAACAAAGAAAAAATCAGTCAGTACGATAACAGAAAATTGACATTTTCTCCATTTTTTTCCGTTCCCGCAGAAGTATTTACTATAACGCTTTGCAACGATTGCGAAAATAGGAAAAATAGTATTTCAGTTCCAAAATAGTATAAACTGATTGAAACCAACATAACTCTGTTTTGTATGGCAACCTTTTTAGAAAGTTAAATTCAACATAGCTCAGTTACAGAACAAAGATTGCCAGCGGGGAGTGGATTCTAAACTGCTAAATAAGGTAACATTTACAAACCGTATTCCTCGAATAATAGCCCATAGAGATTATTCTTTTGATGTAGTAAAAATTATTTTATAACAAGCTGAAGCCTGGGAATCATGTCGCCAATAGATTGCATCTGATTTTCGAACTGAGCGTAGCGTATGGCTATTTACGTGCGCAAAGAGCAATTTGACTGTCCTTTAAATAATTGTTCCTTTTTTTGATTGACTTTTTTTAAATAATTGCCTCTAAAACATTGAAAAATTTACCTCGAAAGGCCTGGTTTTTATGAGTGATTGCCTGGGTGAGTGTAGCCCAAAAAAGGGCCGATAGTGACAAGACAACCTGTGCGGAAGTCATCATCAGAGTCAGGTGAATACTGCACCGTTAGTTAATAGTAGCAAGCCTCTGGTTATTGCCCTGATTAGTCAATTAAGTCGCGATCTTATTGGTCGACTGCCAGTAAAGCCACGATGTTATTGGCTGTGATGTGAAGAGTCTAAAACATGAGGGGTCCGTTTGGATCAGTTTCTTTTTGTTTACCGTACTTCACTCAGTTTTTTATAAGAACCTTTTCGTAAGAACGCCGAGCCTGCAGGGATTTGCCAGAATGTTAAGATCTAAGAACCATGCCTAGGCTGAAGCTGACATAATAACGGTTTTTGTGTACATTTTGTAACACATTTTAGTGTATAATGTCTGCTGTTCATACGCAAGAGAGTTGTAACACAAATTAATATTCTAGAAAACAAAACAGAAACTAAAACAGGTGTTGTTTCTACATTGTATACTGGAAATGAAATGAACGAATACGCAATAATTTTGTCTCGCTACGTCAATAGTATTACAGTCAATTGTTACATTTCCATGAAAATTTTCAACTTAACGTCTGTCGTGTGTCTATCGTCTTAGGGACAGGAAAAATATTCCCGTCCCAATAAACGTCTGTCGTGCGTGTGGCGTCTTAGGGACAGGAAAAATATTCCCGTCCCAGTAAACGTCTGTCGCGCGTGTGGCGTGTTAGGGACAGGAAAATATTCCCGTCCCAGTTTACGTCTGTCGTGCGTGTGGCGTCTTAGGGACAGGAAAAATATTCCCGTCCCAGTTTACGTCTGTCGCGCGTGTGGCGTCTTAGGGACAGGAAAAATATTCCCGTCCCAGTTTACGTCTGTCGCACGTGTGGCGTCTTAGGGACAGGAAAAATATTCCCGTCCCAGTTAACGTCTGTCGTGCATCTCGCGTCTTAGGGACATGAAAAATATTCCCGTCCCAAATAACGTCTATGGTGCGTGTGGCGTCTTAGGGACAGGAAAAATAATCCCGTCCCAGCTAACGTCTGTCGTGCGTGTGGCGTCTTAGGGACATGAAAAATATTCCCGTCCCAAATAACGTCTATGGTGCGTGTGGCGTCTTAGGGACAGGAAAAATAATCCCGTCCCAGTTAACGTCTGTCGTGCGTCTTGCGTCTTAGGGACAGGAAAAATAATCCCGTCCCAGTTAAAGTCCGTCGTGTGTTGTTTGTAGTTTTACGTTTGTTGGAATTCCTGTCTTTGGCGTCTGTCGCGTGTCCTGACCCTTAGACGGCACAAATCTCAAGAACTCCGGGAATTTTGGACTTTGTGTGTCGTCTAAGGGACAGGAAAATTATACCCACCCACTTAGCGTCTGTCTTGTTTTGTGTGAGGGACAGGATAAAATCTTCCCGTCCCAGTTTGCTTCTGTCTTGTGTTGTATATTGTTTTAAGTATGTTGGAGTTGTGTCGTCTAAGGGACGGAAAAAAATGCTCCTCTCTCAGTTAGCGTTCGTTTTGTGCCGAAGCCAAAAAAGATTGCAAAAATCAACAAGAGTAACATTTAACTGACTGAAGGAAATTAAAAAAAAAAAGAGCAACAATATAAGGACAGATATAACAATACCAAAAGACGGCTCGAAACGCACCACTCACATTTTAGAGTGTTCAGGTCTCAGCCAATAACACCATGGCTTTAAAAGCAAACGACCAATAACATCGCGATTAAATTGACCAATTGGGTCAATAAACGGAGACTTCGGTACACAAATTCACTTGATTCCGGTGATGACTTCCGCACAGGTTGTCGTGTCACCAACAACCCTTTCTGGACTACACTCATCCGGACGATCACAGACAACGTACTTATACAAGAAAATCAATCATTACTCGTAAATATTTCAATGTTTTAGAGGCTGCAGCAAAAGGGGTAAATTACTCGAGGGTCATTTAAATGCTATAAACGCGTAAGGCCCTTACGTACGGAAAAATTACAAAAATTAAATTACTTTGCAAGAGAAAATAACATTACTCGAGGAAATACGGTCTTTTGCAGCCAAAAGGAATAAACTGGAAATTTTGGAAATTATGAAACTCAGTTGTTAAGACAGAATTAAGTCGAAAATAGTGTTCCTTACAAGAGAAAAATAGGCTGCCTTTAAATATACGAAATTAATATCTGGCTTTGATTTCCCCGGGAAATCCTGCAACAAATAAAAAATAAATTAGATCGGTGATACAACGCTCATGAAACCCTCATGCATCGTTAAGGGACGTGGCAAAATCGCGAGGAAAAAGGTCGATTATGTCATGCGATCTTTCTTTGTATCAAATTCTCTTGTTGTTTGGCTTGGAGAAGTGAGAAGAAAATTTCTTTTGAATTTGATCTGAACAAGTATTGTTGCAAACTTGAGATTTATACTGCGTTCACACTAGGCCAAAACGGAAAGTTAATTAAGTCTGATGACAAATGAAGCAATCATGTCTTCAGGGACCGGTTATTATTTATGGGGGGGGGGGGGGGAGGACTAATGCAAATGGGGGCATGTTCAACATCTCCTGACCCTCCCCTTTGTGAAGCACATTTTTTGCTAACCCTCTCGGCTCACCCCCTTTGCTTTGTACAGAGCTTTGTATAACAAAGCTCCGTAAGATGCGTGCGTTGTGTGCCCCCCTTTTTCCCGCTTAAAAATCATTGACCCTCCCCCTCTAAACAATGACTGGTCCCTTACCACATAAAGTATTAACACCAGGCGGTGTACGAAAACCACCCTCAGATTTCCTACCGAAGATTGCACAATTTTTGTCAGCGTGCTACCAGATAAAACCACAAAAAGAAAAAAATGCAGCAGCAAGTTCTCGCTACATTTTCGGTTTAGGTGTAGAGGTTTTTTAGCGTGTTTCTTACACCAGGCACACGTTTGAACGGGCACTTGACGAGAACAATGGAGTTAAAAACTTGGCCTAAAATGTGTTCAGCGCTATTGAGAACGCAGCTTTTATCAGTCGAGAATATATTTGTTAGAATTAGCGAAGTTCTTGATATTAACATTTAAACTGAGATTGTAAACTATTGTTACCGGTAAGTCTTCCAAATGCCATGATATCTTCAACGAACTTTAACTTTTCTAATGATTCGGCGCTGAAAAAAAAAGTATATATTGCTTAGTGGCTACTGAGTTGTTGTGTTAACGTTCAGACATACAAGCGAAGTCACACTCCCACCGTGGAACCCCCTTGGGTTTTCGTTATGTTACAATATTTCGGAAAGATTTCACTTTTAGTAGAAAGCCTGTGATGTGCTCTACAAGACGAGGTATACATTATGGGTTGCGGCGCTGCCGGGAGCCTGTGACGTCATCTAAGGCGCCATCTTGAATTTCACCCAAATTTAGAAATGGTCAAAAAACCAAAGAAATTGAAAATTTTTGATGCTGGACATGTCGACTATGACGCAATTAAACATTTAGCTGCTCTTTGTCGACATTTTGTGCTTTTTTCGTCTAACAAAGAATAAGAAACAGGCATTTTTTTCCAAAATGGCTTGACACCTGCCACTTATGACGTGATATATCGTGACCATAGCAACCGATTCCTACCAAACTTGCGACAAAATGTGCCTAAGGGATATGCACACAGCTACTGAAAACGGCAGGTGTAGATAATGATTCCTGTTAGAAAAATTCAAGAAAAACCTTATGGGGGGAGGGGGTGGCCTCTACATGCCACCGTTGTACACCCGAGGGTTAAAAGGCTACGTCACTGGAATCTTGGTGTGTGTCAACTCCAAAATTAAAACAAAGTACTTTTCTCGTAAACAAAATGCGCTAGAAAACCAAGACGAATATATATTAGCCTTAGCTATTTACCGATGTACAAACGAAGAATTAACTTAAAAAAATTGAGCTGCAATTCATTTCTATCCTTGCCATCCGTAAACAAAGAACTTATAATTATTCGAGAAAATTAATAGAAAAAACTGAACATCATATCTGGGTTCATGTGATTCCAATGTGTGTTGTGTTTTCTCTTTTTTAAAGTAATTCTAGAAATTACTGACGTAGCCCCTTAAAACGGGGGGGGGGGGGGCTGTTGTTAACCTCTGGTCAGATACGACTTGCCGGTCGGTCTCAAATTTATCTGTTCATTTTCTCTTAGTTCAGGGTGATCACGGGGTTATGCGTGACGCGTGATTTGAGCAAAAATTAGCACGTGACACGTGAAATAGGAGACGTGCACGCAGGCTACGAGAAAGCAGCTTAGGTGCGGTTACACGGGGCACTTTTGCCGTGGTAAATGACCCTTTCACCACGGGAAACTGCATTTAGCGAGTGTGACCGACATTTCCCGAGGTACATTTTCCGTGTTAAATATCCATGGATACGTCAAAAAGATCACACGAAGCGCCCATGACATTTAACGTGGTAAGTTGCAATGGTGTTTTGATGCCCGTACAAGAGCCAATCACGATACTCGGTTTGACAATAACACGTAACAGCAGAGTGACATCATATTTGTACCTTGGCAAATCACAACTCACGTGTGACCGCTGGTAACACGGTATACTGAAACCCAAGTGTAATGCACCGCAGGATGAGCTACCATGGCAGATGCCATTTACCGTGGGGTGTGTAACCGCACCTAATATCTTTGCGTTATCTTACGGTCGACATGGTAAGAATGACGGTGGCATAAGGCGACGAAGCAATTGAGGTTTGCTTGCAATACTCACCTAAACAAAGGATGCTCTGCTTTCTCCAACGAATATTTAATAAACCAAGAAGGATTCAGAAATACTATACGCAGAAGTTGATCACCAAACCTATGAGAAATATCGTTTAAGTTGGAAGACGATATACAAAAAAATCGACCAGAATTTAGTTTACAATTTTGGAAGGGCGCTAAATTTATTGTCATTAAATGATCGTGACTTCGAAGGATATGAATTTTTCCTTTCACCATAAAACCGCTTAAAAAGAACTTTAGTAATGAGTTTTGCGGAGTGTATAAAGTTTGATTTTACGCACAGTTCCTGAAAAGGCTTCCCTGCCTGATTTTTAAAACTCGTTCCCAGCCCTTTACTCGTTTCTAAAGTGGGGAATAGCCTTTTTTACGTTTTCTAATTTGCATTACAATGTATTTGAACGTGGATGTGAGGAAATTTCGGGCAATTTTACAGTTTTTGCCCTAAATTGCCTCACAGTCCCGTCAAAATATATTGTAATGCAAATGAAAAAAAAAGTGATGTGAAAGCCACAATCGACTTGTTGAATTGAAATCGTTAGATTGCACAGGTACTTTACCCTTATCCCCCCCCCCCCCCCCCGGGTGGGTTACTACCATATATAAGTTAGGCATGTACCACGCAAAAGGGTATGGTTTTGAGATTCTCAGTCTTTAAACTGGGTATCCATTTTGCCCCTTTTTGGAATTGGGATCCCGTTGTGATAAGTTTGCTTAATTTTTGTGTATTATTGTATGCTTTATGCTAAACTTCTCATGTTACAGAGAAAAAATAATGCAAAACTAAAACGTTTCGAAGGTACGCGTCTTCACGAGTTAAAAATGACTTGTTTACACAATTCTTAGTTACCGTTTTTTTCTTGAATTAGGTGTCATTTCTCGCGTTTGGGCCGAAAAAAAGTATGAATTTTCGATTTTCTAATACTTTAATACGGTCACACACCTATTCTGAATTGACTGGAGTATCCCCACTCCAGAACGTCACCATGAAAACACAGGCCTACTACAATATTATTGTGTGCATACTTACCGGGAACATAAGCTGTTAATAAGGCTCTCCCCACATGCACTTGTGTGTGGGAGATAAGCGGTTTTCCCTTCGATGTTTCGGTAGATTAATAATACTTGCTCCTCGCCTATGATCTCACCTATGGTATTTAGGATAGCACTGTAAGATAAAGAGTTAGATAAATAAACAAACAAATAAATAATTAACTAAATAATAAGTGATTTAATAAATAAATATATAAATTAAATAAATAATAAAAGAAATAAATGAAGAAATGAAAACAAAAATAAACAAATATTTCAATAATGAATAAATAACTGAAAGAGTGAATAACTAACTAACTAACGAACGAACGAAATAAGTTAATAAATATATAAATAAATAAACAAATTACATTCCCATTCCCTTTAGTTTTGGAATGGCCAAAGGTAGACACTTTTTTTAACTTACAGAATGTTTACTTCTCTCCCCTTCCCCGCTTACGCCTGCTACGCAGGCTAAAATCTGGTAAGTTTGTTTTTAATTGCCTGGACTGTGACTTCACTTGAAAGAGCCCTTCACTTCTGGAATGGCAATGGCTGGACGTTTTCTTTAACTTACGGAATGTTTGAAGAGTTGTCCTCGTACTGTTCAGCGTCTATAACAAACACGTGGAAGCTATGGTCGTGAAAACCTAATGAAGCAAACGAAACCATTAAAAGATAACCCTTTAGAGAACAAATGCGCTTTCACAAGGAGAGAAAAAAATCAGCATAAACGTGAGCTGTGTTTACCTTCATAATGAAGGAAGGCAGGCAAGGCAGGGAGAGGAAGCGTGGGAATTTCAGGAAGGGCTGCAATAAGAAAACATTATGTCAGTGTTACTTTTGGTTTCATGGAAGAGGTATGTACTTTTGCAATTTTACATGATTTTAGAGGCTTTCACATAAAAAAAGGGAAAATGGTTTACCTTTATTATCACTGATTTTTTTCATGCAATAAACTTTATTTAGAAAAACAAAAACTACAGCGAAATTGCAGTGAACAGCAAGCGCTTACACTGAATAACATAAAAAGCCTTACACAAGTTATACTAAAAGGAAAAAAGAGAGGAACGGGAAATAAAAAATAAACGAGCTTAACAAATTTTTTGATTAATTTACATCAAAAGTAGGAATACATACAGCAGTATTGAGATTAAGAATTGAGAAAAGGGAGGTCGAAACATCTTCACACTATCGTACTTCTTAATGCGTGGATTTTTTTCCAGAATAGGAATAAATTGATCTAGTTTGCAGGGCTCAGAGTGCAATTGTGCAATTTCTGATACTACAAGTAGTATTTCGCAAAATGTAAGCAGTATTTTAAACTGAGCTTCCAGACAATTTGATGCCATCCCGAAAAACTTTTCTATAGTGGATTTGGAGAAAAAGCACAGCGATATTTCTCATTAAAACTCCACTGAAAAATATTTGAGAGAAAGGACAGTTAACATTTTCTTAATCTGTGAAACAGTTTGAATTCAAACTCTATTAGCTTGGTCTCCCGGCATACTTTCCCTATGAGGTCAAATTTAGACTTCCATTTTATATTTTCTACATTTAACTCTTTTCCACATAATTTTAGCCCTGAGGCTTTTACTGTGGCTGCATTGATGTACAGCCAAAAGAAGTCTCTGGATTTCACCTTGAAAAGATCGATATTTAACAAGGAAGATGACTGAAAGGTCACATTTTCTTCTCTAAATCTATTCCTTGTGCTAAGAGGATCTGGCTTTTTGTAGTAGCTGTTTCGGAATTGCCGAGATAACCTGTAGATAGCTCAGACAGTTAGATGTAATGGTGAATTTTGTTTGAAATCAGTCCCGCAAAAATTCCCCTGTATGAAGGTAAATTATCATTTAGGAGAACTTCTGCGGGAATGACTGCAATATCTAGGAAAACATAACGTCCGTTTTACTTTTGCTTTCATGGAAGAAGTGTATACTTCTCTAATTTTAGAGGCTTTCACTTAAACTGAAAAAAGGGAGAAAAAATGGTTTACCTTGATCAACTGCAACATTTTGTTCGGGAATGGCTGCAATAAAAAAAATCCTGTCAGTTGGCGTTGATACACAAGGCAATTTTTTATGCCACTTATATCTGAATAAAACGGTAAACGACAGCTTTTTGAGAGACGATCTAGAATACATGCGCGTTACACACTGTAACGTATCTCGCAACGTTTCAAACAACAGTTTCCTGCAAATTGCAACGCTATATTCTCTACATTTAACTCTTTCCCCCCATTCTTTAACCCTGAGGCTTTTCTACTGTGGCTGCGTTGATGTATAGGTAACAGTATTCTTTGTGGGAATGACTTCTATAGGAAAAAATTATGTCCGTTTTACTTTTGCATTCATGAAAGAAATATATACTTCTGCAATTTAGAGGCTTTCACTTAATGAAAAAAGAGAGCAAAAAAGGTTTACCTTCATCTAGTATGTCTAATGCAATTTTTGCGGGAATGGCTGCAATACAAAAACATTCTGTCAGTTTAAAGGCGTTGTTACACAAGGCAATTTTTCCTGCGACTTGCAATGAAACGGAAGACGACGGCTCTCCGAGACACGTTCTAGAACGTACGAACAACCGTCAACACTGAACAACATTGCGACTTCTTTTTGGGGGGGAGGAGGAGGGGGTACTTTTGTACGTTACTGGTAAGTTCTTAGGTGTTCTTGGAGTGAAAAAGATAACAGTACGTTGTCTTTACTTTCAAAACTAACAAAAGACATGACTGTTATGAATACCCAATGTTATTAGCTTTTTACCTGTAGATGAGAGTTTCTCTCCAGCCATGAATGACAGAATTGAGAACTGGGGCAGATTTTCATATAGCTTTGTCATCTTTCCCTCCTGGTTTTCGTAATGAGGATGGCGTTTGATTTGGTGATACGCGGGAGATGTCACTAGTTTTGACAATATCCCTCTTGAACTGAACTATAGGGAAAAGAGAAAACACAAATCCCAAAATCACATATCAATCATTGTCTTTAAGATCGTCGCCTATTTATACCTGTCAAGAAATCTTAAAGAGAGTGTAATTATTTCAAGACATTCAAGTCAGGTTTTGGAACTGAGGAGCTCTTACATGTAATTGACTGTAGTACTCTTGTCCGTTACAACAGAAGCAATCAGAACTCGAAACAAATACATGAAACAAATGGAAGCAGTTATTTTATCCCGAGAAGGCTGATGTGCGAGTAACGAGCGGCGAGCGGAGATTGCCGGAGAAACCTATTTCTAGCACTCTCTCACTGGGCCTGAAACAGAAGGACTCTATTGGTTTAATGGTCCAACGCTAAATTTTGAGCGAAAATTACCAAAAACGGGCTCTATACACTGATAGGTGCCCGCTGACGGGAGACAGTATCGTGTCACGTGATCGATCTCGACCAATGGGAACACACCAAAATTTAGCGTTGTACTATAAACAAACGATAATCTGCGATTTATTATGCGTCTTATATAATTCTAACGTGTTAAAAAAAAATCATACACAACGCACGCGCACGATTAACAAAAAAAATAATCGTACAGAGATGATAACTTGTAAATCTTGATTACTTCAAGTTTAAGTTTGTTTAGAAACATGTAAAATCTTTTCATTTTTGTGACTTTTCTTGAAAAACTAGTGCATATATAAAAAAGAAGCCATCAAGAGTTTTCAAGTCTGTTCCCAGCCGTTGAATAACATGCATTACGAGTGCGCGAGCGTCAGCATTTACTCGTCGCTAGAGCCCGCGCGCGTGAAAGGTCAGCGAATTTCGCGTGGGGGATGCGCGCGCGTCAATCTCGTGCTCAGAGTCCCCTGGCTTTTTGGTCAGCGGGCGGTCGCCAGGAGAGTCTCTCCTGGTGACCGTCCGCTGACCAAACAACCAGGAGAGTCTCTCCTAGCGACCGCCCGCTGACCAAACAGCCAGAGGACACTGGGTACGAGATTGCGCACGCGGTTCGTTTGCTCGCGCTTGACGATATAATGAAAAAAAGAGTGTCTGTGAAAAGACAATATTTTAGTAAGATACTTGGATACCCGTAATCCCTTGCAGATGCCCTTTAATTACGTCATCATTACCCGATACTTACTTGCGCGCTTTAAAATAAAATAAGTAAAATGAATCCAGATTTTTTTCGCACACAAATTGAACTTACTTAACTAACGCGCAAGCAAAATGACTCCTCAGGTTTTGTGACACCTCGCGAAGGCTAAGAACGTTTTGTCTGACATGTCTTTAAAGTTTTGCAAAACGAAAACCGTAGATTTTCCAGTTTCATTTCACGTGCGAAAATTTCAACTTGAAAAAGAAATGGAGCAAAACGCGAGAATTTTCTACACACATAGTTTTGAAAAATAATCAAACATTTCCAAACCCTGCTTACCTGTTTTTTCGCGTAAAAGGTCTTTCTCGCTCGCTTTCGGCTGAAGGCTAACCCCATGGTGAAAACACTTAAACAATTTTTTGCAGACTGTTCGGAAGGCAAGTCACTGACTATGAAAGTGCGAACTTGGGTTTGTTTGTTTAGCAACGCAGTTGAACTATTGTTAAATCATAGCGCGCGCTTCTTAAAGAAAAGGCGGTGATTGGTGGAGGCAATCGAACACATGTCAATCAAGTGACCGCTGTCCAATCCCGATGTTCTTGTGCGCGATAATCATTCTGCATTGTTAATGGAAGGAGCTGTTGTTATCGGACTTGATGCTTTGTACAAATTTAGCTTCAAATTCCGAAGGTAACGAGATCAAGGGTTACTGCCGATCAGATTTTGCAAGCTTTTTCTATCTCTAATTTCGGGAGGACATTGAGGTGATTCCCTGGTTTTGCACTGCGCATAACATTGCGACATCAAAGATAGCACTTTTTGTGAAAAAAGCCTGCCTTTCCCACGATAGAAAAGGGCGATTCCGCTCCATTAAAGAAATAAATTGAAGAAAAAGGGTGAGTTGGGTTTTGGTACGTATAAAAAAAGAGTGGTAGGCGAGTTGTTGTGCTCCCTAAATCACGCGATAGTGGATGTAATACGTGTGCTGAGTCTCTGAAATTGTCAAGTATTACGGATAAAACACTCTCAGGACTAGGATCCTTCCTCTATATTACCTGCTGTAATCCAGATTGTGGCGAAATTTATGTCTGCCACACAAACAAAACTCAGCGAGTAATTGACACTTCGCGTGGACAACCAAACTTTGACTTAAACACAAACGCGGCAGCAAATCCTGATAGTTTTCACTTAACTTGCGTCAGGATAGTGATGAAATACATTTCATTTGCTCCATTTCAATGTGCGTGGCACTCCATGGACCCCATTTTGAAACTTGTACCAGTCCTCGTTCGGATATTAAATTGGATGAAGATTGCGCTGTGAACTTTGTGAGCGCTACTGTAAAATCGAGCTCGGTGATCCCCATTTAAATTAACAGAGCCGTCACCATAGGCGACCGCCGGTGAATAAATCGGACTGTTTTTTTTGGTCACTTGCCATAGTCATCCGGTTTTGTCTCGGTCTACACAGTCTTCGCGGTTGCCTTAAACTTCCGGTTCCGATCATCTCGTCATACAATCGTGACGTCAGGACAACGTCACGCAAGGTAAACAAACTTAAGCATGTCACATTGCAATAACAACGTCACTATTTGTGTGTCAACGTTCTCTATTTATATGACACAAGCAAACCGCAGGTAAAAATCTACGATCGGATTTTGCACAGTTTAAAGAAATCCGACGAAAATTGCGCAAATATCAATCTGCGAGATTTTGAAATGCGCATTACAACCAGTTTAAAATTAATAAAAATGTAAGTACTGAACAATTTACAATGTAAACTGACATGTCTTATCTGCAAAGAGTAACATATTCACAAAGTACATTATCTATAATTAATAGATATATGTACTAATTGTAATAATTGGCTCTCTATAATCTCTCTGTAATAATTTGCTCTCTACAAACGGGTCATTTTCCGGACAACTGGAAGGACGCCTTGGTCTTCCCTCTGCTGAAAAAACTTGGAGCTGAATTCATTTTCGAGAACACCAGTGAGCAATTGACCATTCATCTCAAAGCTTACTGAGAAAGCCGCTTTCATTCAGATTCATGGTTACATGACTGCTAATAACTTGTACCCCCAACCTTACAGTCCTCGTATAGAAAGCACGAATGATATTATACTGAACATGAACAAGAAGCACGCACTAAAAACTCTACAAACAGAGAGAGCAGTTTACCACTAAAACGATTGCAATTTTAGCAACTACATGACTTGTTGCATATTTGCGCCAACTTTCATTACAAATCTATGGCAGATTCTTTTTCCAGGGAATCACGTTAATATAAAACATTGTTGGATCAAAACGCTGAAAACGGTGACGTCAAAGAGAATATCGATGGATCAGTTTCGAGTTGCGAATGTTCGTTTTTCTATTCCAAAGTTCCTGACAGAGCGTTTGTCTCTATTTGCAATATCAGTGTATCAATCAAATTGCTTCCCTTACTTTGCTGTTTTGTTTGTGTCCTTCGCCACTCATTCCAAGGCTTTTAATACTTTCTTTTGTCTTCTGTTTTAATTCAATTCTTGTAAACTTGAGTTTCCAATTTTTAATCTTGCATTGTGAATTGCCAATCATAATTGTGTTACTATTATTATAAAGCCAGCTTATTTCTAGTGCGTCAAACGGAGAATGTTACAGAGCTACCACTGATGAATTTTTGTGCTTAAACCTCGACTTAGCAATGATGTATTAGGTCAACAAATGAGCAAAAATCTGAAAACGCTCTTAGCATTTCCATATCTCTCGAATTTTATCAGAAACACAGACTTTGAAATACTTTTGACATGCAATTATCTCTTCTTTTGGACTTCAAAATTATGGCAGAATTTATATTATATTTGATTTAAGAGTTGAGTATTAAGTACTTTGAATCATTAATGGCTTTAAAAATCGTGAATACAGTGCAGCCTAACGATGATCGATGATCCAAAGCCCAGTTATGCCCAGTGGTGGATAAATTCCGGATACGCAATGGCACTTGTCAAACTCATTAATTATGCATGAGGTAATAAACCAATTGCCTGGCCCCATTTGGGTCACATGGATGGCCCTTTATACCCCGGTAAAGAAGAGATGAAATCATGCGTGTTTGGATATCCAAACACACGTAGTGGGGATATCCAAACACGCGTGTTTGAAAATCAATTAGCATAAACAATGCAGTGCTTCAACAAAGGTTTATTACCTTCCATGATAAATCATTGTTTACAGTTAGCATTTACGTTTACATTGCAGTTCATGAGATTTACGTTTACAGAGCTATTCGTGAACATTGCTAAACACTGTGGAAATTTTTTTTTGTCGATTGTACCTGAGACTTGCTGGAAAAGCTCCAACTGTCCTTCAAGTCTTCATACTCGATGAAGGCAATCTTTGAATTCCTGCGCTTCCCGGGTTGATAACAGCAAATTTTATTACTCGCTTCACTTGCCGCTTCCTGACTTACCTTCCTGAAGTTTACTTTTAGGCCTGCACAGGACCAGTAAGGATTTTTTTGTCTCTACAACTTTCTTGCAGTTGAAACAGGATGATTTCGACGGTAGTTCTGTCGCGATTGAAAAGGACGCCAATGCAAATATAACGGCATTGCCATAAATGGTCTGCGAAAAACGTGGCATTTTTGACGGTATTGCAAAGAACCATCTACGTGCTAATCACAAGCTTGTGCACAAAAAAGCAAACAAATTTTGCTTGTCAGTAAAGTGTTGATTATCTATTGTTTATTATGTGCGACTGAGAAGTCATTTCAAAAACTCGTGCTTCGTGCTTCATCAGGGTATCCAAACACCTCGAAACAATAAAAGCATCTGTTTCATCTGTTTTCATCTGTTTCTCGGTGTTTGGATACCCCGATGAAGCACTCGCACTCGTTTTTGAAATATTACATCACACATTTATGTTTTCTAACGCACGTTCATTTGCAGCTTGTTGTTAGATGAAAATATTTCTTAAGACAAAGCTACATTCCACATGTGTACAACACTGGGCAATTTACGTAATATAGTTTTCTTAAGTACCCCCTGAGTTTAACTAATATTTAAACATGGTATTGTTGTTTCGTTTCAAGACTGGTAATGTCTTGCCCAGACTGGCAATGTTAAGGTTCACGGTCCGTGAACTCTGCAATTGAAAGGTTGGAAAAGTATGAAGTCTATTCTCCAGACAATGAGCCTTTTATGGAAACGCACCGTGGAATTTGTACAATATTATAATGATAACCGACCGTTTAGCGCCAAAGGAGCACAACATTCCTAAGTCAAAAACAACTTCAGCTACTTGTTCTGCTACATTTTTCGACTGAATCGGACGTGCACGGAAAATTGTTTCAGTCGATCAATCACTTACAAAAGGGACTGGTTCGGTCATCGCCCTCGTCTCTTCATCTCTACACTTGCCTGATGATCTAAGCATTTCAACGGTGTGCCATGGCTGACGAAACCGCACCCATGTCGAAAGTGGAATTCAGCGACGCAGAGAGTTCGAATAACTCTTCCCGTAAAACCAAAGTCGCTGCAGTCAGTGTAACAGTGACTTTTTTACTCGGAGCAGTGGTCTCTTTGGTTGTGGTTTTCTCGCTGGAGAAAGCGACGCCAAATGCTCGTTTGGTTGAAGTCAATTTGAAAGAAGGCGAAACACTGACATATCAAGTGGATCAGGACATAGAAGTACACGTGGGAGAAATACAGAAGGGTATGTTTGTTTTAAAACACTTTTCACTTTTGTCTTAATATGTATTTGTTGTCCTTACCAAGAGAATATGATTTTTATTTCTCTTGTCCTTACCGCATTCCGAATTAAAGATACAGTCAGACCTTCGGGCATCCCATTAAGAAAAGGTATTATAGATTCGATTTTTATCATTTGAAGACTTTTTTACAAAACGAATAAAGTAATGAGATTTTATATGTTGTGATTAAAACTCTTTGGGAACGAAACCAGTATGAAAGCAGGAACTCCATTTTCAAATTATTGTTATTGATTTTCTAGAAACCCTAAAGGCAAAACCCGTTATTTTTCCATATCACGAAAACCACCTGGTGATAATTACAGTAGTATGTGGATGCACGGGTATCGCTTATTACACAACTTCAAAATTGATAACAGTGATATATGTGCGTCTCTTATGATTGCAAATCAAGAAGCCTTTAGTTGTTGTTGGGATATTTCTGGACGTCGCCGATATTTAACAATTATTCTAAGAGGGCGCGCTGGATATCGAATGATAGAGAACCAATGAGATGCGTAAAACGGCTGGAAAGCGAGCCTGTTGGGGTAGTAACTAATAAATGTATTGTACTCAGTCGTGATATCTTTGGAGCGATTAGTTCTATTTTCAGGAATCCTTCGAGGGACTCGGGTTAACATCTGTAATCCGATACAATTATTTTGTTCAGTGATAGGAATTTTTTGCGATCTTTACTGTAAGTACAAGAGCTTACGATATTAGCTAGATAAGCAACATACTCCAATTTTTTTACACTGAGCTGAATGATTAGGTAAGGAATCCGTATCGGTCTCATTTATCTCATTTATTGCGTAGTTACCGTTGGCGTCAGCTGCTGCCGTTAATGTGCCAATCAAAGGTCGATTGGCTTTTGAAACAAAGAGCATTTGTTTTAATGGTTAACAAACTTTAATAACAAAAAGAATGCTTGTGAACAAGTATCTTCTCTAAGTATATTTCCATAAATATTGAACGTTATCAGATAACGGTCACTTCGATCAAAAGTCATCATGGGCCTTAAAAAAATAGCGAAATCCCAAATGATAAAATTAGATGCTTGGTGATTATTTTCATTACTATTTCTTTATCACTTCTATTATAACACTTCAAATACAATTAAAGTAACCACTATCAAACCCTCCGGCCCTTGTCTGCTATCAATGCGATCTGCAGTAACTGAGACGTACTGAAAGTACATTGAAACATGGAAAAGAGCTATAGATTTTAAAACTGTTTTGATAACAGTGGATGCAAAGAATATTAAAATTACAGTTATCTTCTCTGCAAGAACGATTAAAGGAGAGAATATTTGTTAACAGGTATCTTTCCCCGTATTGCTGTTAGTGTAT